>JAIUCV010000226.1:0-1243888 GCA_026724425.1 Erythrophleum ivorense
TTTCTTCTTATATCTAGGCCTCTTGGTTCTATTTAGACTCCTTGAAGTCATCACAAACTTATTTCCAATAGTCTAGATACAAGTTATTTCTTAAGGCTACATTATGGAACTTATTGCCTCGTTTTCTAATCTATGGCTTCTAAATTTTTTCCAAGGGTTCCTTTCACCTTCTTCCATCACATATAGTCCCAAACCTAGTTTAGAACAAATTAAAACACTCCCTAGGTCTCCCACCTTTAGGCTGAGACATAAAGAGCATTTGGGATTTATGGGGTTTTCAATTTTTTCTTGAAGAGGGAGACACTTGGGAGGCTTCTTAAGGGTCTTAGGAACTCATTTAAATCCTCACATCACCTAGAACACCCTTAGATGAAATCAGATTTTAGCTTATGTCTTTGAATCCCTACCTTCCCATTCTTGGTTCTCTTTTGCTTCTTAATTGGTTCCACTTGTAGCTTCCTAATCCTCACACCTTAGAACCCCTAATCCCACCTTAATATGGTAAAAATCTATCTCCTATGGAATGGGCCCTAAGCTGAACACAAATACCATAGAGAAAGTAAGTAAGGAGAAGTAGCAAAACAAGAAGGATTACTTTAGTTTCTTGTGTAATATCCAGCTCTTTGAAAATGAGAAAAAAATGTGAGAAACGTAACGTACGATTTCTCTGTAAATGTGCGAAATTCATCAGATACAAAGGGAAGTCTCCCAGATAGAGTGATTTAAAGTCCCAAAAAATTTATGTAGCATTCTAGACTCTTAAAAATGAGAATCCCAAGCTCAGACAGAAAGAAAAATGAAGCTAGAATAAAGAAACGAATTTGAACGAAAGATTAATGAAACATAATGGCATTTTTGTAATTTTGAGCAAATTTGGAATTCTCATAGGAGGACTTTTTAAATAAAATTTTTTAGTTTTCTGGGATTCTCAAAAGCCCTAAAAACTATAGGAAGCCCCAGAATAGTTAAAACTCCTCCGGTGAATATTTTCCAATATCGATTAATTTGAACTTTGACTGATTCATTCGGGAAGGTTTTAGTTCCAATTGAATAATTCCAAAGAAATTTTATTAAATTGGAAACCTAAATTTCATAATGGAAAAGGTGGTTGTAAAAAAGGAGCTAAAACAAATCAGAAACAAAAATGCCAAGACGAAGGGATAAAATTGGAAATTTTGAAAAGTGTTTCTTAAACCAACCTATATATATGAGGCAACCCATCTCCTCCTTCATTTAGCCATATTTGTTTTTGCTCTAAATCAAAGAAAGAACCCTAAGGGTGAGGTGCACATGAAGGAGGAGAAAAACAAGCAAGAAGTATGGATTTTCTTGGCTTTTTTTCATGTTTTTTTCTTTAGGAAACCTCTTCTTCTCCATTTCTTTTTTTTCTATGGTTTTATTGAAGTTTTGGGATCTATTTTGAGGAAAAAATAGAGGGGAAAATTTGGATTTGAAGAGAAGAGGCCAAAGAAAGGAAGAAATAAGCAAGAAATCAAGAAAAAACAAGATAAAATCTTCATCCTATGGTAACTACTTCTTCTCCCCTTTCTTCCTTGGTTCATCCAACATATGAAAGTCCAAGAAGGCATGGATTTTGGGTAGAACTAAGGGTGAATCCTAGGAATTGGGTGTGGAGAATGAGAATATACAAAAAAAATTAACAAAGAACCATTATTTCTCAAGATAGCAAAGTTAGGATTTCAAGTGCTCCACCAAAAATCTGATTTAATGCAATTATTCCTAAGCCTAAATAACTGTTTGGATGAGCTCTTGAGATCCCTAAAAGGCTCCTCATATGCATCTTCCATCAAAAAAATAAAGCAAACTCACTTGGTGTATCCTTGGTTCATAGCCACGGCCTAGAGAGGTTGGAGCACCAAGGGGTAGTTTTAATTTGTTCCAAGCCCATTTTTGAGTCATATATGATGGAAGAGGATGAGAGGAAGCCTTGGAAAAAAAATTGAAAACCATAGAAAGTGAGATGGCCTTATAGGTTCCATATTATGGCTTAAAGAAGCAATACCTATCTAGGCTCTTTAATTTGATTATGTGATGACTTTAAGAGGTTTAAATGGAGTCAAGAATCATAAATGAATAGAGAGAATGGAGCCAAGATGATATTTTCTTAAGGTTGTTTCATTAAGTGCGTTATGAAACCATTAAAAGAGCCATATGAGTTACCTAGCTTTTCTAGTGAATGTATGGCTTTAGAATTTGATTCAATAGTGTAATTGGCTTCCATATGATGTGTCTAAGCCAAGAGAAACAAGCCTTACATTATTATGAGAGTGTGGTCGAGAGAGAAAGCATAACTCTAAGAGAAAAAAAGTGTGCTTGTATGGCGAAAGTAGCTCTCTCCACTTTTCTTTCATGCATGAATGTGTGCTTACCTTGTCTTTGAATATGTGTATGTATATTTTAAACCATGAAAAGTGTTCTAGCATGATTTCATGTGCCATGGTACCATGATAATTTTTTATGCATTCAAATGATGTATTATATGCTTGCCTTGGTTTACTTGAGTGTGGAGAAGCCAAGAACCCTCTAGTCATAGTAAGGATGAGCCAAGAATTCTTAAAATTGGTTGAGACAAAGTAAAGAGTCTCTCAAGAGTGAGGTTGAGTTAAAACCTCTTAGAAAAAATAGGTGAGGCAAGTCCAAAATTCAGAAGAGAATGGGTGAGACTTATCCACCTACTTGGCAAGCCTATGTATGTTTTGTATGACTTGTTCAAATGCCAAGAATGCTTCTTGAATGATCATACATGTCATTATACTCATACATGCATTTTCAAAGTTTGTATTGTATACTTTATGTGTGATTGAAAGGGAGATGAGCTATTGGATTCTTTGAATCTCGTTCCCTCCCCTCCAATTTCTTAACATACTAGGTGGAGCAAAATGAACAAGGTAATGGAAGCCACCAAGTTGGGAGATGAGAGTTTGACATCAAAATGCCTAGTTTTGTCTCGTTTGTAGCCATACACATGGCATATGATATAAACCTATGATGAAATTGTTATATAATCATTTGAACATGTGTAAATACTCATATATATGATGTATGAATGAGAATTAATGCCATGTGTATGATATAGCATGATTTGGGTATAGAATGGCAAAACTAAACATATGCATTCTTGTACATATCATGGGTTGAATGAGTGAGCTTGAGAAATCTAGATTTGTGCACCTTTGAGATAAGTTTAGAATGTCATTTTGGTGCATTCCCATGTGTTCAAGTGGTCATGGTTGCCTTGGAGTTCAAAATGGACCATTTGGACCCTTTGTAAAACTTAAAAAATGACTATTTCCTAACCTAATATCAAGATCTGACCAAATGAACGAATTTGCCCATGAAATTTGTCACACATATAGGTCTTATCTAGAGCTTTTTGGAAAGTTAAAGACCAGATTATTTGAAGCTTTATGGAATTAATTATGAATTTTTAAAGTTGACATTTTTCTATTGAATTAATGCAGACACTGTTCATATGGTCAAAAAACTTAGGCTGTGTCATTCGTGGGTTAAATGCTGTCTAATGCTCATAAAATTAGATAACCTAGACATGATAAGCTTTCCATAGCCACTAAGATCACCCTAATTGGACTTCTAAGCAAAGAGATATGAACTTTTGAAGTTGGAGGATAGTACTAGTAACGACAGTCAACCTCTGATACTGTTCCATCAAATTCTAGTAGTCTGGATTTATTTTTAGTATAATGTAAACATCTATAGATTTCCAGAATGGTATAGTGTGCTTAATTTTGATTTTTCTAGAATTAGTTATGATTTTTCATAGTTCAGGCACAGAATTTGGAAATCCTACCTAAGGTTGCACATTATGTTTTTAAGTATATCATCCATTTGCATGAGTTTTAGGCCACTTCTTGAGTTTGTTATGAGTTGTATTTGTATATTTAAATGTGAGAATGAAATGGATGAGTCCATATGGCCCACAGAACACTGAATGAAAAATTTACCCCTGACGTAATGCAATTTAATTGTATTTTTCTATGACTTTTCTTGAGGAATTTATGTGCTTCATGGAAATAAGCCTACATATGATATGAGATGAGTCATAGAATCATGGTGTTACATCTTGGTTCCTTCAAAGCCTCTCCCTTTGAACCAGACCCAAAAACAACCCCGCTTCATCAAACAAAACTATAGAAAGGAATGTGGGAAGGAGGAGAAGAGAGTTTTTAAAGAGAGAATTAGAAAAAGTTTTGATTTCCATACCTTTTCTTCTTGGTTTTTCTTCCTCCTTGAGCTCTCTCCTAGTGCATCTCTCTTCTCTAGCTTCTCTCTCTAGTTTAGGTAGAATGAAGGGTCTGTTAAGATGAAGGAGAAGAGGGATACTTTATATATCAAAAGGAGATTCAAAAAAGATTTTATAAAAATGCCACTTTTGTCCTTCATTCTTGCTAATTCATTTGAGGCTCATTTTAGCTCCTTTTCAATAACCATCTTATCCATCATAAAACTTAGGTCCTTTAATTTTTAAAATGGCTTTGAAATTCCTTAATTTGGATTTAAAATCATTTCAAATTATTTAATCAAAATTTTGATCAACTGATAGTTAAAATCGTTCACGGAGAGATTTCAATTATCCCAGGGGTTCTTATAGTTTTCAGGGTCTCTGAGAACCTCGGGAAGCTCAAATTTTCTATTTAAAAAGTTCTCCTATGAGTTTTTCAAAAGTTGCCTATATTTACGAAAATGTCATTATTCTTTCAACAATTTTATTGAACTACCCCGACTTGGGGTTTTTAGGCATCTTAGGTCTTAGATCTTTATTTTCTGTTATTTAAAATTTTATTTGGCTTCAAATTTCTCATTTTAGGGGACTTACTTTTCAACTGACTCATTTCGATGTTTTGATGTAATGTTGGATGTTACAAGCACAATGAGGTACTAATAATAAGCTTAGAAAGAATTAGGCTTATAAGGCTCAACATATCAAAAAATGCCTAAATCTTATCCATCAATCATACATAGCCTAGGTTTTTACCTCAAGGAAATATCAAATGAGTTCTAGAGTCCTAGGTTTAAAGTCTATCATGCAATCTAAATCACATAAAATACCTAAAACAAACAACAAAACATCTATATGGCTTAGTGTTGTAATTTGTTTAGGAAGCAAAGAAAAAGAAACATTATACATTAACCTAATTAATTAATAGCATTCTCATCAACTTCCTAAAAATATACACTAAACAACAATATGACAATTAACAAGAAATAGAGAAAGAATAGAACATATCAGCCTAAATTTAGCTTTAAAAATTTTAAAAATTAGGGAGTTATTAAATTTTTTGCAAAAATGAATCATATATAAATAGAAAAATACCCCTTGAAAACATACAGAATTCAAATTTCTAATTTGGACTACCCACCTTTAGACTTAGAATAGATATTGTCTTTAATGTCAGAAACAATTTAAAGCATGTAAAAGAGGTAAGGGTTTAGAAAACTCTCGTAAGCATTTAACAACACCATGTGCATGGCCTTATATTTTTCATTCAACACTCTTTTAGGCTGTGAACCTTAGGGGTTTGCCTACAAATGACACAAAATAAGCTCAAACCACTAGAATAGAAAAACAAACACATGAAAGCAAAAATAACAACATGTAAACTCCCAAGTTTTTTGATGCTTTATTTAAAATTTATTCATTGAACAACTAGGAATAATTTTTTTCCCTTTTCTCATTTTACAATACTTCAAAGAGAAGTGAGTATTGTCATGCTTGATGTTGTAGTATAGCAACACTGTGCAGCAATTATTTTTCTTCCATTTCTTGCTTTGAAGGTCATAATACAATAGCATTGTGGCTCTTTTTAGTTGAGATTGTGTAACACCATACTTTCCTAGCTTATCTCATGCTATTCACATGCTTCACAACTTGTAACTCATGGAAGGGCAAGGAAAATAGCATAAAATAATGAATATTTTCATGTTATGTCGCGTATAAAAATTTCATTTAGTGTCACGTGGACCATTTGAGCTCTACACTACATTCTCATATTTAATTACATGGATACAACTTAATTTGCATCATCCAAAGTGGCCTACATCTCAAGGAATTCAAAGGAATGCAAAAAATATACACATTGAATTTCGGCCAGATTTGCTCCCATTTCTACCTCAACTTTGGAAATCATAACTAATTCTAGAAAAATTGAAATCATACATTCTTGGTCATTCTGGAAAGCTTAACATGTCTACTTCATATAAAAATATGTCTAGACCATAACATCTATCACAAAAAAGTTTGATATCCGAAACGGTCCAGAGGTCAAACTATCCCCTAGAGTTGTCATAGAATTCTATAGAGAAAATGTCTAATTAATTTTTTAAAAAATCCAATCTATGTAAATAATACCAATATAGAAAGCTATGGATGTTGGCTAAAGGAAAAAAAATATGTCCAGACCAGTTCGAGCACTCCTGGACCTCAAAATCTAATCAAACAGTGACTAAGGTTGGGTGCTGTTACTGATACTGGATAGAAACTTAGAAAATTCATATCTCCCTCTCTAGACATCCAAATGAGGTGCTTCTAATAGAAGTCACTAGGAACCTCTAGTTTCTCTGTATAAAACTTCATGAAAATTGGACATCATTTGAGCTATTTGTGACAGAAATCAATTTCGGACTAAAATGAATAGTAACTTGACCAAAATTAGAAAAATTTTTAACTTTGAAAATTCATCAAATATTATGTGGACCTCCAAAAATTACATAATTTAGCTTTCCAAAAAGCTCTCAATGAACCTTAATTGCATGCTAAATTTCAGAATAAGAAGAGTTCATTTAGGCAAAAAGTGACATAGGGTTCCCATTTGGTCATTTTTGGTCCCATATGGGAAACCAAAGTGACCAAATGGTCTTCCAAGGGGTTTGGCACCTGTTGGGCAAGTCTAAAAGTATGATTAAGACTTGTTTAAGCTGTCCAAATGGTCCCAAACTTCATGCATCTCATTTTGGCTATCTAACCCACACTTATGCACAATTCTATGAACTCATTCAAGAAGCCATCTTTGCCATACATACTCAATTTACATTCTATCATTCACATAACACATAATTTTATTTCTACATCATATATTATCATAATTACTTATGTTCCAAAGGTCATAGACCATATACAAATATGGGTTACATCTTTTGACAACAATATGGCTTTAAAGCAACAAAATTCAAGCACTTTGTTGTCAAACTCTTTCCTTCAAAGTTGTTGGCTCCTGTTGTTTTGTTCCTTTTGTCCATCTAGCATGTTAGATCATTGGAGAGGAGGAAATGAGATTTAAAGAATCCCAATAGCTCATCTCCCATTCAATCACGCATAATGGATGCAAAACAAGCCTTATAAATGTATGCATAGCATTATAGACATGTGCAATCATTCAAGAAGCATTCTTAACATTTGAAAAAGTCACTCATAGCATACAAAGGCTTGCCAATCAAGTGGATTGGCCTCACCTAATTTCTTGTGGATTTTGCACTTGCCTCGCCCATTCTTTAAAAACTCTTGGACTCAACCATGCTCTTAGGAGTCCATCTTGCTATTGGGAGACTCTTTACTTTGTCTCAACCAATCTTAAGGGTTCTTGGCTTATCCTCACCATAGCTAAAGGTTCTTGGCCTCACCACACTCAAGCAAACCCAAGTACACATCAAAGACATCATATGAAAGCATATTATAACATCATGGCATCATGAAAATCAAGATATGCTAGCATACTTTTCATGGCTTAAAAATACACATACACATATTCAAAGACAAGTAAAGAAACCAATCATGCATGAGAGAAGGAGGAGTGAGCTACCTTGCATACAATCACACACTTTTTCTCTTGAAATTTCCTTCCTTGCTTTTGGCCACACACCCACAAAAGTGTGGAAGAGATTTCTCTTGGCCTAGACACAATTTATGGAAGCTAATTAGGTTCATAAACTCAATTCTAAAGCCATGTAACTTGCTTAGACACTAGCTTGGCCTATAACCCCATTATGGTTCCATAATTGCACCTAATAAAGCAACACCCCTCAAATAAATTCTAGGCTCCAATCTTTATTTTCAAATATGATTCTTGACTCCTTTTAAGCCTCTTAGAGTCATCACACAACTAAAATCAAGATCCTAGCTTCATGTTGTTTCTTTAGGTCATAATATGGAACTTAAGGCACCATTTCACTTTCCATGAGTTCTAAATTTTTCCTAAGGCTTCCTCTCATTTTCATTCATCAAATATGACTCAAGAATAGGCTTAGAAAAATTTAAAACTCTCCCTAGCTACCTTAACCTCTCTTGGCCGAACCTATGCATGGTTTTGGCACCTATGGACTTTGCTTTGTTTTCTCAAGGGAAGAAGCATATGGGGAGACTTCTAGGGATCTTAGGAGCTCATTTAAACTCTTATTTAGACCTAGGAATCATCATATAAAATCATATTTTAGAAGGTGCACACAAAACCCTAGAATTTGCATCTTGAAATCTAATGGTTTTTTGTTAATTTCCTTTGCATATTCTTAATCTCCATACTCTTTTTCCTTAGATTCATCCTTGGTTCTACTTAAAAATCAACTCCTCCTAGGGTTCCTTATGTGTGTCAAATTGGAGAAGAAGAGGAACCAAGGATAGCAACCATAGGAAAAGAAATTACCTAGTTTTCTTGCTTGAATCTTGCTTTCTCCAAGCTCCTCTCTCCAAATCCGAAATTTCCCCTAAGTTCTTCCTTCAAACAACCCTCAAAACTTCAGAAAAATCATGGAGAAGAAGAGGGAAAAGGAGGAGAAGAGATTAGCTAAGAGAAAGCATGAAAAACTAGCAAATTTCCATACCTTAAAAGCTTAGATTTCTCCTCCTTCTTCTCTCCCCTTGGTGCACCACTCTCCTAGGGTTTTTATTCTGATTTGGGGCAGAATAACCTGAAGCTAAAATGAGGGAGAGTGTGAGGCGCCACCTATATATAGGTAGGGAAAATGACTTTTTCAAAAATTTTCATTTTGCCTTTCGTTTTTGGCATTTTCATTTCTCCTTCGTTTTAGCTCTTTTTTTAGAACCATCTTTTCCATTATGAAATTTAGATTCCCAATTTAATAAAATACCTTTGGAATCACTCAAATCGGAGCTAAAACCTTCCTGAATGAATCTGTCAAAGTTCGGATACATCGACGTTGGGAAACATCCACCGGAGGGGATTTAACTGTCTCGGGGCTTCCCATGGTTTTCAGGGCCTCTGAGAACCCCTGAGAACTCAAAACTTTCATTTAAAAAGCCCTCCTATATGAATTTTAAAATTTCTCAAAATTACGAAAATGCCATTACGTTTCGTAGGTTTTCCATCAAAATTATTTTCTTCATTCTAACTCTATTTTTCCTTCTGTCTAAGGCTAGGATTCTCGTTTTTAGGAGTCTAGAATGTTACTCAAATTTTTTGAGACCTTAAGTAATTTATTTTGGGGGACTTACTTTAAAAACTCACTCGTTTTTATCATTTAACGAAAATCGGATATTACAGATTGCAATTGCTCAAATTGAAAAATAATTAGCAATTTAAGCAAGTTGCTTTATTTAAAGCCCTACACTAGATTGAATTACATTTAAGCACAATAAGAGTTGGCTATTCCATGAAAGCTAAACTTTTAAAAAAAGTTGTTCATATACTAGACATAGGGCTATTTAGCTAACTTGATATAACTGATATAATAATACACTCCACTAAATAGGAACATTATAGCATCTCTGTATGCTAATACATAACTCGTATTAAAATCAATCAATTTAATGCAATATGTAAAAACATAATTTGAAAACAAGTAATTTAGATTGTATGCACATAAGTATATAGATATCTTTTACTATACTACCAACTAATCCCAAAATTAACACTATAACTAAAAACTAAAAAGGAAATAAACCTTCAAAAATAAAGGAGCAAAAGGAACTTTGCTTATTAGTCCTAAGTGAATCCTTCGCTATAATTAGAACCATTCCTTCCTCTTCTTAACATCTCCTTGTGCATTCATTATTTTAATTCTAATATGATCATAACAAATTCAAAGCATAACTAAAATAGCACACAAAAATTTATTGGACAATGCAAGTACAAGCATTGTGCTATAAACAAAGTTGTTTTTGTGTCTTGGTGGAATCATCTAGCAATTATCCTTAAGAATTCAAGAAAAACTAACGGAAAAATGAATACACACTATTAAACATAATCAAGCCTAATCTACTAGACAATAGCCACCCTATTACATCCAGATAACTAATAGAGTGATGAATCAATCGGTAAAATCAACACCTAATCACACAGATCAATGTGTATTCAAATGGACATATCTAACTCATCTAAACTTCAAATGTTATGGACTAAATATTCTTAAAAGATAGACAAATAGAGGAAAAAACTAGCACAAGTTTCATGTAAAAACTAGCTTAGATGTGTTCCTAATAAATTTTCAAAGTCAAGTTAGGAATTATGCATATCAACATTGAACACTAGATAGAAACATGCAAAATGCATGGCCTAAATCAAGTCAATTTGTTCTGAAATTTCTTTATGAATAAAACTAGACATCTTAACAATGAAGCATATGAAAACTCATGATTAAATTTAAAACAAATTAGTGCCAATAAATTTTCTATTCTAGTGCAACACTTTGTGTATAATCAAACAATGCAAGGGAGTCATCCAAGAAGGAATCAAATAACAAAATCATAATTAAGGAAAATAATAATCAAATATAAACACAAAAGAATCATGAAGCAATGAAATAATCTAGATAATGAGTTAAGAAAATTCCCTCTATTTTGCTCTTTATCTATGCATTTGTTCTTCTTCCCATGTGTAGCAAGAGATAACTTCCAAGATGAAATACTTGAGTTCCAACTCTTTAATATCACTACTAAACAAACTCTAAAATGTGATTACTAAGAATAGGGAAAGATTATTATTAAGAAACTGAGGTGGCTCAAACAAACCCTCACCATGTCCAAAGAATAATGAAAAACTAGCTAGCATATTTTGGCAAAATTCGGTGCACTCTACTCAGAAAAATTCAATAAAAAGGCAATGCTATCTTTGTGAAAATTTGGCCAATTTTTTAACATCGACTAGACATATGAAACATCAAAGACCCTAAAATTTTAGCTTAATTCCTTACCAAAATTTTTTAGTAAATCAGACAATTCAACTCTTGACATAAACAAAATAGAAATAGAAAAACAAAACAACAATTAAAAAATCTAATGAAAACACTACCAAATGAGCAAAAAAATTTATGAAAATTTTGTTGAAGTCAATAGACATATGAATAAACTTCTCTATTCAAATCCAAATCATGTTTATGCCCCTCCCAAAAACTCTTCAAAGTTGAATTACAGCTAAGAAAAATTCAAAATAGAGCATTTAACCTATTTTCAAAAATCCATCAACTTGCACAACTGAATTAACCCAGAAAATTCTAAGAAAATTCCACAAGATTCCTGACATATATAGGAAGAATTTTGCAAAACTTCATGCCATATTCAACCAATCTAAGTCATGAATAATTTCTGACAGTGTGCATAGCATATTTTTCAGCACAAAGATTTAAAGTTACCCATATTCCATCAAAGCATAAATGTAATGAATAAAATAAAGTAAATATATAAATGTTAGTCAATGAACAACAAAATGTTAGAGTAATGTACAACTTAGAAAAGTTAGTAGATAAAATATAAGAGTTAAACAAATTAATTAAACACTCAAATACACAAGTTAGAAAAGCAAAAACTTTTTTTTTTTAATTTTACAAACTAAAACTAAATCTAATTGAATTCTAAAAAGTTTTTCCAAGAATGATGGTAACATTACAAAAGCACAAAAGAATACAAAAATATAGGTAGAAGGTTAGGCAAAATTTAGACTACCATGATTTTGACAGCTCTGAGTTAAGCTCAAACAATTAGAAAAAAAAGGTATAGCTATCAATGGTAAAACTGCATGCCAATTGTTCTCAGCAAACTAAACTAGACACATTGAGGTACCCAAAAACCAAATTTCAGACCCTAACTCTTTTACATTCATTCCTAAAAATTTACCAAAATATGCTCTTATTTTGACAAAAATAGAGACAATGAAAATGAATAGTAGTTAAACTAATTAACAAAAACACTACTAAGACAACTTAAAAATTTCTATGAAAACTATCTAAGCAGCTAGACATATAGACTTACATTCCTGTAAAATTTCAGTGCTAAATTCCACATTGATTACTTCTAGTAATTCATTACAGAATGACTTCAACTAAGAAAACTTAAAAATAGAGCATCCTAACCAATGTTTAAATATCAATGTGTTTTTCTTATCAAATCAGCCCAGAAAAATATATAACAATTCTTCATGATTTCAAAGATATAGAAAAGGAATTATGTCAAAAATCATGGCCAAATCCTATGTATTGAAGTCTTAGTAAATTCAGAAAATAAGCATACCAAATAACTTTGAACAAAAAAATTCTAGCAATAATGAACATACAACTTAATAAAAAAATATACTAATATATGCCAAAACATGTTAGTAAACTAAAAGACCAAATAAATCAAAAAAAATGAAATGGACATGGTCAGTTATGCTAATCGATTTATACATAAAACTACACTAACAACAAAAATGGCAACTATGAACAAATAAAATGAATATCTAAGCTAAACAATGTGTTAGAAAATAAAAATTATAGCGCACAATGAGCATGTTAGAGCAAGTCAATTAATCTACAAGTTAGTATACAAGTGTGCTCAAGTTAGAAAAGTCTCTACTAGTGTACAAATGGCTACAACAAGGTTAGATGCTAATCCCTACTTACAAGTATGGACATATATTCATATTATTATCTCAAGTTTTTCTAAGTACTAGTCATATCATAGAATATGTAATATCTGATTTTTCATAAAATACCAAAATGAGTCAGTTTGAAAAGCAAGTCCCTTGAATTGAATGATTTAAGGCTAAATAAAATTAGAATACAATTTTAAATAATGGAACATGAGGATCCAAGGTCTAAGATGCCCGAACACCTAAGCCAGGGTAGTTTAATAAAATCACCAAAAGTATAGTGGCATTTTCATAAATATGAACACTTTTTAGAAAACTCACAAGAGGATTTTTTAAATGAAAAATTTGAGCTTTCCAGGGTTCTCAGAAGCCCTGAAAACTATGAAAACCCCTAGGATAGTTAAACCCCTTTGATGTATGTTTTTGAGTATTGGTTAACCCAAATTTTGACCATTTTGTTTGGGAATGTTTTAAATCTAATTCGAGTGATTCTAAAGACATTTTATAAATTAGAGAACCTAAATTTTATGATGGAAAAGATGGTTTTAAAAAGGAGTTGAGATGAGCTCAAACAAAAAAAATCAAGTTTAGGGACACAGTTGGAATTATGGAATTGTAAAAAGTTGAGCCACTTTATATTCTGAACATCCAGAACTCCTCCTTATCTCTTGACTAACTTGTGGCTAGCTAAAAATGGAATCAAAGGCTTCTCGAAGTGGTGCACAAAAGGGGAGCAAAAGGAGGAGAAGGCAAGCCTTAAAAGTGTAAGGTTTAACTACTTTTTCTTACTCCTTGCTTTGTTATACTCCTTCCCCTCTTCTTTCTCTTCCTTCTCGTGGTTTTAGTGATTAATTTGGTGTTGATATATGGTTGTTTTAGGAGAGGGAAGAGGGAATTTGGAAGTGCTCTTGGAGGCATAAGAAAGTGCTCTTGGAAGGCATGTAAATAAGGTAAGAAACTACGATTTTTGTTGCTTCTCCTTGCTTGCTTCCTTCATGGTAATTTCATTTAGCTCAGGGTCCATTCCATAGGAGATAAATTCTAACCATATTAAGGTAGGATTAGGGGTTCTATAGTGTGAGGATTAGAAAGATACAAGTGAAATTAATTAAAAAGCAAAAGAGAACTAAAAATGAGAACCTAGGGATTCATAAACATATGGTAAAATTTAAATTTTTCCAAGAATATTCTAGTTTATGTGAGAGTCTTATTGAGTCCCTAAGACCTCTAGGAAGCCACCCAAGTGCCTTTTCATTTAAGGAAAATTTAAAAACTCCATGGGCTCTTTTCATGGTGCATGTCTTAGCCAAGCTTGGAGCATGTACTTAGGGAGTGTCTTAAAATTTTCTAAGCTTAGATTGGGACTAAATATGATAGAAGAATGTTAGAGGAAGCCTTAAAAAAAATTTAAAAGCCATAGATTGAGAGTTAGAGCTATAGGTTCCATAATATAACATAATGAAGCAACATGTATCTAGGCTCTTCAAAATGTTTGTATGAAGGCTCTAAAAAGTCTAAATGGAGTTAAGAGTCATAAATTGAAGGAAAGGATAGAGCCAAGATCTTAAATTATAGTAGTTGCTTTATGGAACCATAATTGATACATATGAACAAGTTGTGTGTGGTGTTAGAGTTTGTTTCAAGAATGTAATTAGGTCCTATTTGATATGTTAGGCCAAAAGAATCATACTCCACCCACTTACAAGTGTTTGACCAAAAGAGGGGAAAAGCAATCAAGGAAAAGTGTGTGTGTTTGCATTCAATGTAGCTTTCTAACCTTTCTCTCATACATTCGTAGTTGTTTTCTTGTTTTGGATGCGTGTATGTATGTTTTATGACATGAGAAATGTGTATAGCTATTTTCTACATGTCATGGTACCATTATGTGCATAATATGTGTTTTATGAATGCTATTTGGCTTGAATGAGCTTGGTGAAGCTAAAAGTTCCTTAGCAAATGTGAGGATGAGCCAAAAGCCCCTAAGATTAGGTGAGACAAGCCAAAAGTTTTAAGAAAAGTGAGATTTAGTCAAAAGTCCCTTGAAAATAGGTGAGGCAAGTCCAAAAGTCCTAAAAAAAAGGGTTAAGGCTAAACCAATACTCTTGAAAGCTAATATGTGATATATATGAGTTTCTTGAACATGAAAATGATTGTATATATGATTACTAGTAGCTAAAGGTTCATACATACCTTCTTAGACTTGAAATCATGACTTTTATGTATAATTAAAAAGGTTAAAAGCTATTAGGATTCTTAGAATCTAACTCTTCCCTTTCCAACGTCTAACCATGTCTAGGTGGGCCAAGTGGGCCAAGGAGTGGGATCCAACAAACATAAGAAGCAAGACTTTGACATGTGTATAGTAAAATGGACTTTGTATATGTATTTTGATGTCAAGAATTGTAACCATGAGTTGTATATGTGATGTAGACATTTGAGCATACTCAAATATATGTAAATATGATGCATAGAATGATTTTGTAGTCATATGAATTATGATATGTGATTTTGCCACTCAAGACCCATTTTTATGTATGGTTTCTATGTGTATATGAACAGGTAGTATAGTGAAAATGAGTTCCATGAGATTTTGAACCAAATGGAATATCTCTCTAGGCTATGATTATGGTTTTGGACATGCCCATGTGGCCTTGGACAATGAAGAAAGCCATTTGACCCTATTTTGAACCAATTGAACCATCAAAATTGACCAAATTGTGTGAGGAATCAAAGTCTGACCAAATGAGTGATTTTTTTTTCATGAAATTTGGCCAACAAGTAAGCATCCCGTAAAGCTTTCCACAGAGTCCCAAATTGGAGCTCTATAGAATTTATTATAATTTTTCAAATTTGGGAAAAGATTTTAGAATGTTTGGACACACTATTCATTTGGTCAGTTCCTTTCCCTGTGTCTTTTATGGGGCCAGTGGTGTCTAATGGCTATGAAATTTTACAAACATAAACTAGACATGCTAAGATTTTCTACAGCACTAAAGAGCACCCCATTTGGAGGTCTATAGAGGGAGAACTAAATTTTTGAAGTTGTATATCAGTATTAGAGGCGTAGCAAGACCTTTGTTACTATTCTATCAATTGTTTAGGGCTAAATGCTTCTATTTTGGTTTGGAATTATTTTTAGCCTCTAAACATCCATAGCTTTCCAAAAAGCCATCACATTCTTGATTTTTATTTTTCTAGAATTAATTAGGATTTTCCAAAGTCTGCATCAGAAACTTGATATTGGAACTCGAGAGCATCTTTGCATTTTTCTAATATATGGCTTATAACTCAAGGAGCATGTGCTATTTCTTGATTTTTATGACTTGTATGGATGGATTATAAGTAGAGGATGATATTGGGGCATTCATGGGGTCTACAGAGCATAAAAAGAATTTTTAAAGCCCTATGCAACGCAAAATAATGTATTATTTTTATTGATTTTCTTGAGAAAGTTTCCAAACCAAGGAAATGTAACTAGATAACGATAAAGGGAAGACTAGAATAATATGGTGTTATAGAATACAATAAAATAAAAGAAATAAAATAAAAGACTTAAGACTTAAAGACTCTATCCTAAAAGCAAAAGACTCAAAAGATGGATTATGTAAATTATATTGAGTTCATTATTAACACAATACTTGATACATTATGTCTTATTATTATGGAAAGTTTTATCTAATGTGAAAGCAACTAAACAAAGTAGATCCTTTATAATATCTTAGATCTTAATCTTCTCTCAAAGAGCCAAAGGTAGGACACTTTAAGTAGGACACAACTTAAGAAGCATTATTGCATGCAAATTCCTAAATTATCCATTGTTAACAAAGTAGACCTATTGAACTACGCTATAGCTAACTTTCATGTAAATGTGATTAATACAATTCTCATTTAGATTTACTTAGCTATATAGCTCCTTGAAGTTCAATGTATTTAAGATTAATTATAAATGATTAGACTCCTAACCCGACGAATTCAATTATAATTATTTCAAGCTATACCCATCATATATAATAAATAGTATGCATTGATCATTAAACATTCATATGCACTAGCCAACAAAGCAAACCTAATCACATATAAACTCAATTGCAATATTATCCATAAACTAAAATTAACATTACTAATTAACCATTCCTCACTAGATGCAATTAAATAGAAATAAATAATCCAGATTATGAATAACGTCAACAAAGGCATTAAATGCAAATGCATATTCCGTCTATAATGAAATCATAAAATATAGCATCATAGCAATCTATAAGTCTTTAAACCTATATTAATACAATAAAATGGAAAGGACAAATAAAAGATAAACGGTGGAGGAAGAGAAGGAACCATAGGAGGCAACAAATCTACAAACTAGCTTTGCTCTTATTTATTACTTAACATTAGGAGCTCCCCAAAATGCTAAAACGGCATTCCAACTCTACCAACCTTTCATCATGAAACTAAAGCCCCTAAGACCTATTTATAGCCTATAAATATTATGCATCACAGCTGTGAAAGATTCATTTTTTGTAGTTGCACAAATCCTAATCATTAGCTTTTAGAATATTGCATCATAGTTATGACAATGCTTTTTTTCTTTTTCTTTTTTCTATTATGCAATTAGTAGTGCTCAATTTTGCTACCTTTGTCCCCTTTTAACTCTAATTTGTTCCTATCCTTTTGGACATCATTTCTTTGTATTATTAACCCTATAAAACACCAAAAACACATAATTAAAGCAATTAAAAAGAACAAACAATTAAACACTAAATATTCTACTTTATTTAATATTCAAAAAAAATAAAGGAAAACATAATAAAAATACTAGAAAGATATCTAGATACCTATGATAAGTACTTAAACTAGATATAGAAATATAGGTGTAATTAGGACTTATCAATAGGATAAGGAGTCTATTTTGTTCAGTTGCTATCATGTTAAATATAAGCTATCCCCAATAATGGGGTATTAAGCACTATGCTATCATTGAACTGGTATTATAAGTTTAATTTGCTTTTTGAGCCTTTTCCTTTTAGTCAAAGTCATTTTCTTTTTAACATTTCTCACAAATATTTGGTGAATAATACTCAAGGTGACTTGAGATACTATTATATAAATTAGATAAATATAATTAAGTAGTTTTCTATTCTTTCATTCTTTGGTATTGGAAGCCTTTCACTACTGCCTAATAATCCTCGTGGGATCGATACTTGGACTCATTGTCCATTTTATTACTTGTATAACTAATACACTTCCTAAACTTTATATCTTTAGTTTAGTCGAGATAGGTAAGTCACGAAACCATTTGTTAAGAAAGAAAAAAGAGGAAACTGGTGAGAAGCAAGGAAATAATTTAAAACCAGGGGTTGAGGTGATATATAGGAGAGTTAAGAGATTGAGAGAAGAGAATCAGGGGAATGAGAAAACAAAACTAAAGGAGAAAGTAACATAGAAATAGAGGAAGAAACCAAAGGAGAAGGAGAAAAAGAGTAAATTGAGATCCTTACAGAATTTCTATTATTCTCTCTTTTTTATTCTTATCTTTGAATTTATTAAATCAATTTAAGAGTGTATTTTTTATTGCTATGGCTATGACATGTAAAAAATTTAGGTAAATTGTGACCATCGTGCTTGCTGTCCATTCTACTTTTATATAAAGGCACGAGAAATTATGGTAATCCCTTGGTTATCATTTGTTTCTTTGAAATTCTAAGGCCTTAAAATTCTAAAAATTGGATATGATTATCTTTGATTTGGTCCACATGAAAGTTTAAGGTAAAATGCTATGATTGCTTCTTTGAGAATATGAAAACTTTGGAAGGGATATTGACATTCCATCTTGCTACATGAGTGTTACAATCTTGTAAAGTGATGGCAATGTTCCCAAATGAAGTTCCTTTTTGTAAAATTTTAATTTATGCTTATAGGAAAATGCAAATCTATCATTATGGGTTATGGTTTTGCTTGGAATCTTAGGTTTTTGAACATGTTGCTCTATGGACAACATTCAAGCAAAAAGAGTAGAACTATGATATATTTCTTTATTTCAACTCAATGTTAAAGACTATTAATTGAAATTGAGGCCATATTCTATTTTCTATCTTGCTTTTCTTGGTTCTAGAAGTCTAGTTCAAGTTGTATGACATGGGAGTTTCTATTTGTTTCTTCTCTTCCATTGAATAAAATTTCAAGTCTTAAATGTAAACTCCCTTTGTGATAAATACCTCTTTTATTTTATGTTTTGAGAAATTATGAAGTCAAGTTCATGAATGTGTATTAGAGATGAGAATTTTTTAAGGCACAAGCAATTTTGAGATGGTGTTTCGCTTACTACTTGGACTTGATTCCATGTGGTTTGCATATCAAAATCTACCTTACTTGCTTAATATTGTTAGTAGATGATCTTTGCTTTGGATAAAAGGTAGTCTCATTGTGTTTCACATTATTTAAAGTGGATTACATGTAAATGCTAGGTGGGTCTAAGTCCCAATCTACATTCATTGTCATGTTGCTTGTAATTATAGTGCATAAGCTGCTTTTCCTTAGCAGTTAGTATATGTGAGTTTAGAATTTATAAAATCTTGAACATAGGCCTAAAATTTATCATGGTCAATATATCTTATGAGCTTAAGTATAGATTTGGATAAAGGATCTAATTTGCTTGAATTTCTTATATGTTGTCTTTCTAATAAAAAGGCACTAGATACTAATTCATTTCATTTTCCCTTTTTCATCTGAGTCATGGGAATCACATAAATTGATGGAAAGAAAATAAAGAGAGCAAAGAATGAGATTCATTTATTTCACAAATTAAAACATAATAGCCAATTTTCACACTCATTTTATTTGTGAAATTAGATTAAACTCCATTTTCCTACTTTTTTTATAAAAAAATAAAATAAAAGTCACTTACCAAGTGATACACACTTTTGTTTTATTTTGTTTTTTTCTAAAATTAATTCAAATAAGAATTCCATTTTCAAAAACTCCAAAATATCAAAGAGGACAAGGAAAGAGAGTAAGAAAGTGAGATTAATAAGATTTTCATGAATTAAAACACACCAACCAATCTTTGTTTGTGAGGCCAAATTAATTTCCAATTTCTTTCTCTTTTCACTGAAAAATAAAAATAAAAATAAAAATCACTAACCAAGTGACACCAACTTTCTACTTGTTTAAACTACATGGACTTTAATCCCTATCATAGGATATGTAAACCTTAAACTCTCATCTTAGGTTAAGTTTTTCTTTATATATAGTTCATCTTTCCTTATATTTCTTTTTGTTAAATTCTATTTCTTTGTAAGTGTTTTAATAAGGTAATCAAAATAAAGTTAAAGTCATATTAATTTTGCATAGTTAACTTAGGGTAACTATTTTTAGAAACTGATATCGTGGGGTGCTTAACACCTTTCTCAATTTACAACTGACTCCCAAACTCATCTCTGGTTCCTAGACCACATTTTCTTTTTTCATTCAAAAAATGATTTTCTTAAAGTTTTACCTTTTATAATTAAAATTTTAGTGGTGACTCTAATAAATTGGTTTTCAAAATTATTTATGGAATCAATTTATTTTCTCTTTCCCTTATGCCTTTTATGTTACACTCGACCCTTTACAGGTTGTCAAGTGTGACACTTAGAGTTTTGGGACCACTAAAAGTCCAAAAGGCATGACTAAATACTTCTAATGGTGAGATTTGGTTGTCACTGGAACCTCCATAGCAAAAGGTTTATAGTGACGACAAAAAAGCTGCCATTAGAAATGCTATTTAATGGCAACAAATGTCATTGCTAAAGATATATAGTGATGATAGTCAGTTACGGTCGCCACTAAAAAGGAAAATTTAAAGACAAGATAAGTCACTGCTAAGAGGGAAATTTTAGTATGACATTATATGTCACCACTAAAAGGGAGTTTTAGTGGTGATAATAGTCATGACTAAAGCCCCATTAATTTAGCTTGTATAGAAGTATTACCACTAAAAACAGGACTGTTAGTGGCAATATTTGTCACCATTAAAAATACATTTTATTGGCCCACTTACTAATCACCATTACAAATGTCCTTTTAGTGGCAACTGTATTCTTGTTGCTAAAGGGTCTTTTAGCCACAACAATAGTCACTGCTAAAAGTTTTTTAAATTTTTTAATTTTTAAAAATTCATTTCATACTACATAAATGAAAAATAAATGCAAACATAAGTTATAAACCCTAAATCCAATATGAAAATCACATTACAAAAGAGGGTTGCCATCAAATCTTAGAATAAGCTACATTGTTGCTATTTTTTGTACGTTGTTCAAAGCCATAACCGACATGAACCATCTCCATAATGTTCTCCTATCATTCTATCAAAATTTTCTTCATCCAACTTTTCCCTTTCAAGAAAATCGAGAAGGCCATAAGCCTTAGCTGGTTCATTCCTCATTGTTGGTTCACTACAAAAAATTTGAAACTTTATGATGATTGCATTGCAATAGTTGCAACTGCGACTAAAAATGGATATTGCAACATTTTCACCAACTATTGCAATTTAACAATGATTGTTTGTAAATAGCCCCTTTACGAGATCAAATATCAAAAACAAAATGGGAACCCATTTTTCTACTAGAACACCATGAAGGAGCAGCACCATTGCCTAGTTGATCCAACCACCACTAGTTCTTATTGTTGTCGTCCAACTAGCCAAATTCTGCTGCCACCACCATCCAGCCACCTCCCCCTACCGCTGTTGTTAGATCCATTTTTCTCTTCCATTTTCAACTATTTTCAAGGTAATTTTCTCTAAGTTCTTCCATTTTTCAAGATTTACTAAATGATTGATAGCTAAAGGATTATTAAAATGCTTGATTATTGTTCTTCTGGGTTCTTAAGTATTTAGGAATCTGATGAGAAAAATTTTTTATTTACATATTTGTATTAATTTTAGGAGTCTTTAATTTAAATGTTATTGAGATTGCTTAAATAGAACAAGTTTTTCAGTGAGACTAAAAGAAATGAAATTTATGAAATAATATATAATGTTTCTAAAGTTTTTTTTTGTGATATAAATATTATTTTTAAATTGAAAAGCCAAAATTTGTAGAGCTACAAAGAAGTAATGGATGAAGAATGACTATGGAGTAACTCAATATAGTTTAGTTTGGAATTTGTTGCTCTATTTCTTACTCTAAGTTTTACCTATTTTTAAGCACATGCCTAGCTGAGATCAACAAATGTTGTTATTATTAAAAATTTAGTAGCACAATAAAGTTTTAATGCATCCACCTTGGTTTATCATGCCACACATCCAATCTGCTCACGTGATAAATTGGTAATGTAGTTTTATTTTTCATGGAATTAAGTCAAGGATATTTACTTTTTTCCTTTTCACTATAAGTTTGAGTTCAAATATTCATTCAATATATTTGTGGATTGTTACGATAGGAATGATAAGTATGCTGGAAGCATCCATTGTCCAAAAAAAAAAATGTGCTATGGATAGCAATGTTGAATAGAGCACTAGCAATTACAATTCAAAAGTAAGTGTGTGGATTTTGATGGCGCACAAGAAACCAAAAATGGATTGAAGTGGCAGAAGTCTATACATAACCTTATTGTTAACTACTTAATTAATCCACAAAATTTCAATGTATTAAAATCTTCAATTATGTGAGATTTTGAGGGCAATAGCTGGAGGCTTAATTCTTGATAGCTCCAATTATGTTTGTTTGCTTTTTGGTAGCAGAGAAAATTTTTGGTCCCTTTGTCAACATTGCCTAATTATACATTGCCTATTGGAATCTTTGATTTACCCAATCATATTTCATCAAAAGGTAAATATGATTATGAATAAATTATTGTGATGCAATTGCTGAAGCTAATATTTATGGAAAATTGAAATTTCTAAAAATAATTAATTGGATGCAAAATGGTTATGAAAAATTCATTGATGAAATTCTTGTCAATGCCTATTTTACATTTGAAAAGATACGGTGCCAATATGTGAGAGAATTATGACTATGTTGTATATGTCTTGACATAGGTATTCTTATTTGTTTAATAATCTAATCAAGTGCTAATTTTGTAATGCTTTTTTACTTGTTTAAATTGAAAATGATTTACTATTCTTTCTCTGATATTATGTTGATATTGTTTATGTAAGGTTATTTATTAAAGGTTATGTTGTTTCTGTTGATGTTTATGTTGTTTATGCTCTTTTACCTGTTCAAATTGCTTGATGTTGTTCATACTGAAATAAAACTTTGCTCATCCTATTTGTTCTAAACATTTAACAAGCTATTATAATTTTTAAAGTTGAAATTACATAATTGCAATTCTTAGTTATTAGATTTTTAAAAAAATGATAATAAATTATTATAAAAAATAGTAAATTATAAATATTAAATTATAAAAATGTCCATATATTATATTTTTATTAAATAACTTAATAGCAAGTGCTTAAAATAATTTTATCTACTTTTTCTATAAAAAAATTACTCAAAATATTTATTTGCATTGCATTACTCAAGTGATGAAAGGGAGTACATGAAGCAAAAGTATATTCTATTTGATAGAAGCTTTTACCATAATAAATGTGCTTCATATGTCTCTTGAAGATCATTACCTTGTGTTTGGTTCCTGTCTAACTCTAATCAATCAAAGAAATTTTAGTTAAGCTCACAATACCTTTTTTTCCCTTTTTTTTTTTGATAAAATAATATGTACAATTGCTTCAAAGGCTGGGAAGGAGAGAATGAGAATAATTTTTTTTAATAGCTTTGATTTGAAATAAAATTGTTTGATGCTATATAATTAAGGTTTTGCTTCGGAAATTTATTAACTTTTTCAATTAAAAAAAAACTTAATTACTGTTTGTTTTTGAACATGTAACACATATCGTAATGATGAATTCCTCACAAATGTAAGGCATATGGCACATATGAAATTGGATGATCCATCATCAAATACACCAACCTAGGTATTTCTTTATTTGCTCCTTGAATTTTTCCTCTATGATTCTTCTTAGAAAATCTTTAAAATATAAAATATGCACAAGCCTATAACGTAAATAGATGAATCATTATTTTCTCCAAGTATATATAAGCTCCAACAAAAATTAATAATAGAGATACTGAAAAGATCATTTATAGTTTATAGTATGGCGGTATCATAATGTTTTATCATGATATTAATAAAAAGGAGTTTAACATTAGAAACATTATAATCTTCTACAAATCTTAAGATTCATTTATTATTATTATTCCTTTTATTTAAGATTCATTGGCTTTTGTTTTAGGAATTTTTATTTGTGTCTAAAGAAATTTTATATTTTAATATGCACCTAGTCAAGGGAGTGGACATCAAACTAGTATGTTCAATCATTGTCCCTGGTCTTCTAATCAAGAATAAGACCATTAATAGATTTATGACTTATAAGATCTTTCGTTAAATGATATTCTATTTGTAAGACTTATCTATTGACTTATAGGCCTCATCCATTGAATTGTAGAATTTTTTGTTTTTGTGACAATACAATAACATGGACTAAATTTAATTTTTCATTTTAACAATTTAGTGTTATATTTAATTATAATTTAAATTTTATATTTGATGTGATTATTGTCCATAAGCCATTTTTAACTGTTTATATTCAAGTTTAAATATAAAAAATTCAAAAAATATTGCTACGGGAGATCTCTAAATTTCATCAGCAATAGGAGGCTGAGTAATACTTACTGTGCATGATTCAATTTCAAAATAAACCCTTTTACAAGACTGAAGAGTAGTGTGTTGCTATCAAATTCTAAATTTCCCTCATTTTGAAATTTAGATTAAATTCAAAATAACACATTTTGTTTTCCTCCTTAAGATAAAACGTGTCATCTCATCAAGTTTTAAATATGGATATTTTAAGGTCAACTGACTCAAGGCAAACACCTGCTCTTTCTAACATTGAAAATTAAGAATACACAAGACATGACTACTTCGTACAGGCTTAAGATCAAACTAAAATTCTATATTCATTCTTTAGCCACATACCATATGCATCTTTACATCTAAGAAATTATAATAAACCCTCATTACAAGCAACTCACACTCTTCTACTTAAAAATTCATGGTATGCTAACAACGTAGTAGCAAACCAGTTTTAACACAACATTTGGACCCAAAACAACCTAGAATGAAGCTTAGACTTAAATTAAAGCAACAAGGCCTCAACAAACCAATTTTAACACATCATTTGGACAAAAAAAGTAGAATCGAGCCTTAATTCATGTGAAAATAGCAAGGCAATAGTAACCAGCTTTAGGGCAATCAAAGTAGAATCAAGTACTGTCAAATGACCACAATAATATCATCTACATGTAAAGAAAGAAGAAAGGCCATCACAACTTCCCAATATATTATAACCCACTCTTCCAATACTTTTTTGGCACACAAATAAATTTGTTACTTTTAACGTTACCTATTTAGAATGTCAATGGAAAATAGTAGCGTGCAGAACTTCCCCCCCCCCCCCCCCAACCCCACACTTCATTACACATTATTTGTGTCAATCTAAATGATGTTTAAAATGCAAAACAATTTAAATATAATAAATTAATAATAAGAAACAAAGTAGTCCACTTTTTTTTTTTCAAATGGGATTTGATAAAAGGCATTGCAAGAAGAAAGCAATTTATATTTAGCAAAATCATTTGATTAATGTTCTTGGCAATATTTGGCAAAAAGTAGTATACTTATTGGAATATTATAAGAAAAGTACTATTTTCATACTTTATAGATAAACCTACTCTCCCAAAAACCATGCTTAACATGTTTAAAGAAAAGGCTAATTTTTATGTGCAATAGCCACAAAATTTGCATACTCAGTCGATGTTCCACTCGCATACCCACTTGACCATCTAATCAAAGTAATTAATTTAATCAATTACCTAAACTAAAAGCTCCATACCCACTCACATATACAGCATTAGTACCATGAAAAGAAGATAGAGATGGAGAGATTAAGAAATTAACAAGTTAACAAATAAATTGCAAACTAAAAATCCTACATCAAAGCAAGGGTCAGAGACCATTAAAGAATCAAATCCTACATCGAAGAAAACTAAAAAGCCTATTTCCAAGCAAACTAAAATCCTACTTTTAAACCCAAATCAAATAATAAGGACCCAAAGTGAGAAGGAAATTATTGAAGCGAGAAAAAAGCGGGTTCAAATGGTTACCTCTTTCGGTCCAAGTCAACAGCTTCCAAATCACCCAGTTTAGAAGTACAATAGCACGTCAGCAACAAACAGAAAAGATGCAACGCTAGCTAGCAACGCACGACCCTCTTCGTCTTAATCATCATTCTCTCTTCCTCAATCTCTTGTTCTCCCGTGGTCCCCTCTGCGTTGTCTTCTCTCTCATTCTCTCTTCTTGATTAGATAGGTGAGGGTTGTTGTTGGAGGGGAAAATAATAAGGGGAATGAAATGCAGATTAATTTAAATTTAAAAATAAAATTAATAATATTCTATTTTATATTTATCTAATTAAATTTTTATATTAAAAATTGAAAAAAAAATATTTTTATTTTTATTTTTGTATAATTAAACTTTTACTTTATAACTAAAAATTAAAATTATCTTTTATAATTAAATATTATTCAATATTTTATATTTTAATATAATATATTAATTTTTTTTAAAAGAAAATCTGCCTTTTGTAGCAATCTCAAGGATTCACAGTTAAAGATACTTGTTATGATGACATTGTCCCCACAAAAATGGTTTAACGGCAACCCTAGTTGTTTCACTAAATCTTTTTTTTTTTTGGTGGTGACATTTTGTGTCACTACAAACAAAAATACTTATTGTGGCGATATCAAATGTCATTGCTCAAATGTTTTGAGATGACAAGATGTTGTCACAATAAGTTCTTTTAGTGGAGAATTTCTATATTGCTACCAATAATACTTTTTGTGGAGATCCATATTGCCATAATAAATAGATTTAGTGATGACATATGAAGGCTGCCATTGAAGTTTATACCACATTACTTTTTTTTTGGGTATATTACTTTTTTTTCGGGTATTGATTAAATTTAAAAGTATTTAGCAATGATTTTAGTAAACTTGTTACAAAAAAACATTTAATGGCAACTATTTTGTTGCTACAAAAGACATTTAGTGACAACATTTTTAGTATCGCCACTAAAAATTTTAGTCATAATGAGAATTCTATTTTAGCAATGAAGCTTAGCAATGACTATGAAAAGTTTGCCACTAAATGTGATCTTTTAGTGGCAACTTTTTTTTTGTCACTACTAAAAACATTCCTTTTTTTAGGTAGTGGGGAGAAGGAAGTGGAGAGGGTAAGAACGCCTTTAGCTTCAATTTGTAAAAATAGATTATTTTCCTCATCTTTTTGAAAGATTCTATCAAATCCTTACCAATTAGCAAGTGGTTTCCTAGAGATGCCACTTAATGAATGATTGGAAACTTGGTAGTGACTTTCTAAAAGTAGTCTTCAAGGTTATGTAAGAGTAGAAGTGAGTGTCCAGGAGCTATATGGGTGTGTTATGAGGGATGTCGAAGCACTTACAAGCACTTTGATGTTGAATTTAGTGAAGGCCTTAAGCGAAATTAAGGAGTTTAGTGTAAAATGTAGTTGGGGGCCCTCAAAGCCTTTTATCAAAAAAAGCATCAAGCTAGTAATTTTCAAGGGTTAAATGGTGACAAGTCATGGACCATAGGACAAACTCGGATTAGGTCCATAGGATATAGTATGAAGGCAGTTACAATGTGGTGTGGTGCAAACGCATGTTTGTTGGTGGCTAACTACTTGTAGTCCATTTTAGGTAAGTTGTGGTCATGTGGATACCTAAATGGTAAGTTATAAAGGATCTTGAAGTAGACTGGGTTGGACCCAATGGCTATTGGGGTCAACCGAGAAGGTTGGTCCAACCTTGGTAGACTAATGAGAGTTTGGTTGGTATTTATCATATAGATACATTGATTGATTAATTAAAATTTGCCACCCCAAAAAGAGTATATAGAATGTTTTTGCAATAATGTACAAGTAAAGCAGTTCCTACACTAATCAGGTAAACAAAGTTGCTAAAAAAACATTAATTCAGGTATTTTTTTTCATCATGTGTATTTAGGTTGGACAAGCATGTTAGTCTTTGTTAGGCCAAGTTGCTAACACAATTCCAATTCCTAATAGCAAAGGAATTCAAATTATTTAATGTCATGTTTCTTATTAAGAAATTCTTCTTTTTTTAAAGGTATTATGTACATGTCTTGGTTGAATTTGAACTAATCTACCTCTTTGATAAAGCATAATATCCTTTCTATTATGACTTTTGATTTTGGCTTAAACAAGTAAATTTGGCTAACACAAAACACAAATAATGGATTTTGAATCATATAATTAACAACACAATAAGTACATGAAAAATCTTAGACTATGTTCTTTGTTGAGGCTTATCATGTCCTACAATATGGAAAGACTAATAGTATTTTATGTTATTCAAAATCAAAATAACCATTTTGTCTAATAAGATGCACACATAAGATGCCAATTGCAATATATACAAGTGTTTATTCATATCAAATCATATTTTAAAACAATACAATAGTTTGCTTTTAGTGAGTTCCAATTTTCTCCTTTTTTCAGTTACACATTGTTTCCATCTAGTTCTCTTTAAACCAGTAAATTTGAACCTTTCCTTTGTTAGCAGAACATTGAGTACTTGGTGACAATGAGTAGGAAAGTTGTAGTATCTATTAAAATAAGAATTCACAAAAAATGGAGGAAGTTTAATTCTGATGGAAAGTGAAATAATAACAATTTAGGAGTCTTGGTGTCCATGTGGTTGGCCACTAAACTATTATTGTCAAACTTGGATGCAAAAACTTTTCTCTCTTTTGGTTCCTTCTACCTCAACCTTCTCCTTATTAGATCAGTTACCTATAAAAAAAGATGGAAAAAGAAAAAAAAAAGATGAGCTTTGTTAATTTTGACATCAAAATTAGTAGATAATTTAACAAAAAAACCAATAATTGTTGGATAGCCTATGAATTGTGAAATAACCAAGTTTGAACTTAAAGTAAGTAGTAGTATTAACAAATGGAACAAAAATAGTTGCATTTAAATAGCATCTTTGAGAAATTAAGTTCAAAACCTCATAAGATAAGTGACTTACCTCTTTCCAACTCTTTTATAGTGAATGAAGAAAACTATAAAAGACACAAGAAAGGCTGATCCTGTAATGACGAAAGGAGCATGCAACTTCTTTTTCCCTTTACCTTCTAATTTGATATCTTTTCGTTCTTCTAGTGCTTGGGATATTTCCACATAGACTTCATCTCCTTGTTCATTAGCTTTGTCCTTTTCACTTGCTTCCACTTGGATATCTTTTAGCTCCTTTATTTCTTTGGAGATTTCCATCTGAACTTCATCCCCTTGTTCATCAACTTTTTCCTTTTCACATCCTTCCACTTGGATATCTTTCAAGTCATCTATTGCCATAGAGATTTCCATTTGGACTTCATCTCCTTGTTCATTAGCTTCTTCCTCTTCAATTTCATGTCCTCCATGACTTTCTCTCTGACCAATAAGCTTATGGTTTTTTTTGACAAATTGTGGATCTAATTCAGAATTGTGCTTCTTTGGTACTTGAGATTTTTGACATCCACTTTCATGACATTCATATGTTTTGCCTTTCTCTTCATTTTTCATAGCTTTAAATGCTTTTCTTTTCTCTATTGCTTCTAGTACATGCTTTTGTGTCTTTGTAAATTTCCATTCCTTACTCTTTTTTTCTAATTCAAGAAGCTCTTCGCTTTGCATTTCTATTTGTGGAGGTGGAAACTCTTTCAAATGCAGCTTTTTAGTCTCATCCTTTAGTTCAACCTCTTTAATCTCCATCCTTGGTACTTCTAAATATGCAGCTTTTGCTTCTAGATGTTCTCCTTCACTTTCAACTTCTTTTGATTTTTTTGGATGCTCTTTCTTTAGTATCATTTGCATTGATTCTGCAACCTGTGTTACTTCTTCTTTTGTTCTAGGCTCCTCATGTTTAACATTTTGGGTTGTTTTGCATTTCTCCCTTTCAAGAGTTGCCTCCAATCTTTTGCAACCTTCATATATTTTGTCCATCTCTAAACATTCTGATGCTAGACTTTCTTGTACATTTTGTCCATCTTTAAATATTTTAATGCTCAATTCTTCAATTCCTTTTTGTTCTTCACTATCTGTATTGTCTTTTTCAATAACCTTCCTTACTTCCTCATTCATCTTATTAGGTTCTTTTCCTTCCTCCTCCTCTATGAAACCTTCAACTTCTTGGCTCTCTCTTTTAGTCATTACTTCTTTTCCATCTTCAGTTTCTTTGAGTGGTGTTTTTATTGGTACTGTTTGAGGAAACTCTCTCTCTATAGTTTCCATTGCTTGAAATCCTTCCTTAACAGTATCACCTTTGAGATGTTCAAACATAGGCTCTTCAATTTCTTTTCGTTTTGCCCCTCTAATTATTTCTTCCCCTTCTTTTATTATCTCAATAACACTATCAATATCTTCTATTTGAAGCGGTTCCTTTGGTGCCTCGGCAAGCTCTTTCACTTTTGTTTTCATTGCTTCAAACCCTTCCTTACTAATTTCTTCTTTAACACTTCCTTTATCGCTATCCTCAATTTCAAACTTAAGCTCTTCAATTTCTATTTGTTTTGACCCTCCCTTTATGTTGTCCCCTTTATCACCAATTGCAATAGCAAGAAACTTTTCAAATTCCTCTCTTTCCACCCTTTCAACAAAACTACAACTTTCCTTCAATTGAAGTGGTTGTTTTGGTGCCTGTTGTGGAAACTCTTTCATAATAGTTTCCATTACTTCAAGCCCTTTCTTACTTTCTTCTTTCACCTGCATATCTCTATCTTTAGTTTCATATTTAGGCTCTTCAATTTCTTCCAGTTTTATCCCTTCAACCATGCCTTCCCCACTAACCCAAATTTTCCTTTCAAGCACATTTCTAGATTTTCCTCCTTTCATTGTAGTTTCCCAAGCTCCAAGCCCTTCCTTGCTAATGTCTTCTTCCACCCTTTCCTTTTTTCTATCTTCAATTTCAAGATTAGGATCTTCAATTTCTTTCTCTTTTTTGCCTCCAATTATTTCTTCTTTAATTTTCCTAGCAAGCACAACACTATGACTTTCCTCTAATGATTGAATTGTAATATTCTTGGAAACTTCTTGGCTTTTGTCTTCTATATTCTTTGCAACGTGATCTTTTACATTTTGCCCTAGTTCTAAATTCTTCATTGCTTCAATTTCTTCTTTGCTATCCTCTTCTCTCACACTTTCTCCATGTCCATTGCTAATGTCAAGCCTAGGGTCTTCAGTTAGCTGAACCTCAAACTCTTTAGAAGCTTTGTGGCTTGACTCTCCAAATTCTTCTTTGTTTACCTCTTCAATTTGAACACCACAAATCCCTTTCACCAATTTGGGCATGGAAATTTTTAATACTAGATCCTCTTCATTGTACTTAGCCCTAATTTGATCTAAAACCACTCCATTAGGGATTTTGAAAACCTTTTTAAACCCTAAAACTTCCTCCTGATTCTTGTGCATTACCCGCCCTATAATCACCACCTCCTGATTTGGCTTCTCTTCACTCGTGGAAATCTCTCTATCATCTTCCTTGATCTTGATCTCAATGTTGTTTCTCATATAACCTGCATTTTTCAAGAATACCTATTATGGTATACCGAAGACAAAATCCTAATTTCATTATGTGATTATTAATTTAACATTTGTATATTTTCTTGGAATAAATTATACAAGCTTTTTTTGAATTTTGTTGAAATTATATAGATATTCTCTTGATTTTTAAAATATACACTTGAATTAAATTTTAATTTCTTTAACTAAAATACTCTCAATTCACCTAAACATAATTTTTTGGGGCAAGGATTAGATTTTCTCATCACCATATCTATTCTCTTGAATTATTCGATTTGAAGGATAATATTTTAATTAAAAAAGTATTTAGGTTAATAGAAGATATTTTAGTTAAAAAAATTTAAATTGGATTTAAGTGTAGTGGAACTTTGGTTTTAGGGAGGGGAAGTGTATACTTTGAAAATTAAAAAAAATTATATAATTTATTCTTTTTTATTACTTTACTATCTAAAAGTACAATTTTATTTCAAACAATAAAATATTGACAATATTACTCTCTCTTTCTTTAAAAGATATTTAAATTATGTAATCTTCCTCTCTGTTATAAAAATATATACAAATTCCCTTAAACTAGAAAATGACCAAAATGCTGTCATAAATAATATAAAGTTTTTTATTAAAATTTTTATTTCAATATTATTTATATTGTGCTGAAATTTATAAATTTGATTTTTTCTAAATTTAGAAATGTGAATATTTTTATATTAGTCAAATAAATATATAATACTTGTTATATTATATAAATAATACATATATGGTAATTTTAATCAAAATATATGTAATTATAACTTATTTTTTGCCATATGAAAAATCAATGTAGTGCGTTTTTAAATTTTAGAGGAAGAAAGTGAAGATTTTCAAATTATAAAAAAAGATTGTTTAATTTAGATACGTCTGAAAAAAAAAGTGCAATTTATTATAAATATTTGATCCTTAGAAACATTGTATACTACCATTTTTGGTATCGTTTAAACAGTGAAATTTGAACCAAATCGTCCTTTAAATTACTAAAGTAAAATAAAATTTGTTTAAAAGTTTCAAATTGATAATCACACATTTTCGAAGACCAAAAGTACAAAGAAATGAATTATATAGAAGATTGAGAGAAAGGTAGATTACCTTCGAGATGGGCAATGAGGATGAACATGGAGTGAGTTTCTCTAGTCAAGAAGACTGGGCCTGCTCTATCATTAGCCATCCAAAGCTCATGAACAGAACTGGTGTCATCATCTTCCCTGGTTCTTTTGATTTTGTGTCCCAATTCCAGCTTCATAGCTTCTGTTCCTCTATTTTCTTACATGAACAAGGATATGGATAAAAAATAATGGAATCAAGGAAAAAGTACTGTTGCTTTAATTGAGAGGCTTCTTCTAACGGTGTCTCTATATAGTTGTGGTGTGATTTAAGCGAACGAGGAAAGCACATATTCATTTCTTCCTCATACGGTTCCTGTGATGAGTGTCGGCAGCAAAAGTGGAGACTCCTAAAACCGTTTGTATTTGTATTCTTGGAGGGAAATTAACGGTTCTTTTAAGACGCGAATGGATTCTTAACTAAATACATATATTATGAAAAATAAGCTAATTAAATTAATTATAAATAAATATATAAATATGTTGACAGTGAATTTTATTTAAATATATGTTTCTCATATTTATATATTTATTTTATGATTTATTTGGTTTAATTATTCTTAGTGATTGGGTCTTTTTTAATTAGGATTAGATTTAGGTACAATTCTTTATATTATTTTTTTTAATTTCTTCAATAAAATTATTTATGTGTAAAAGTATTCTTTAAAAAATTTAATTATGTAATGTTGAGTTATAAAAACCACACATTTATCTGCAAAAAATTTATACTTTTTATGTTATTATTAAAAAAATCATATGTTTATCACATTTTAATTAAAAAACTTAATATAAAGATATAAAAAAGTAAATATCAGTTTTTTTTCCTTTTAACTATTATGGTTAGGAGTGTCCTTTTGCCCTGTTTAAAAATTAACTCTCTCATTGAACAATTTTAAATATGCACTCCCCTACATAAACTTAGCTAGCTAGTACATTTAAGATTTTACTCATAAAACTAGTTTCAAAGAAATCAAACCCAAATTATTTAAAAGAGATATTCCTTTTTCCAACTAAATTAACGGCTTTAGTTGATGGATTTGTTCCAATTAAGAATTATTTTTGCTGAAATATTATAAACAAAAGAAATTCCTGTAGTTAAACTTGATTTGCAAAAAAAAAAAATTGATAGGCTAAAATAAATTAATTATGACATGTTAACATAATAATATAATTTTTGGTGGAAACTTTATTTTTTGGCGCAAATAGTGGAACTTGTTTTTAATTTGCTTAAAGGTTAATAATTAGATTGATATACTAATTTTGGTCTTTAATAAAAAAATTCTAAACATCCAAGAATGCATTCCATGGCATGCTTTTATATTAAGCTCTCTCTATCAGGTAAAGCCAAAGCAACTTCACTTTGCGGAATATATACTACGTTTGGTATGGGAGAATAATTTTTACGAGAAGGAGAATGAGAATGAGCTTTAATAAAATGGAATCTTATGCCTCAATCATTTTTTATATGATATGAGAAAGAAAAAAAATATCATTTCAATTCTATATTTGGTATAAAAGTAATGTAAGAATAGAAAGAAAAGTTAAGCAAATGATCATAATAATTTTAGTGCAAAAAAATTAAAATATTTGTTTTTTTATTTTAATCTACTGAAAATATTTTAAAATACTCTTAATAAATAAAATATTAAATTTCTTTTTTATTCTCTGTGAAAATAATTTGCACGAACCACAATGCTTTGGTTGAAAGGATGCAGGAAATGGATCAGGATCTGAAGTGAAGATGTTAAACAGTGTCTCTGAAGTAAGAGATAAACCGAGCAATGTTTTACAAATTTAAAAATAAATATATATATATATATATATATATGTTAAAAGAAAAAAAAAAGAGAGGAGTGAGGTACTCCACCACTTCAGAAGCTAAGTTACTTTAGAGGATTCATTTTCGAAAAAAAATAGAGCACTGGAATGGAGCCCACAGCTACGATGCTTCGTTTTTTAGGAAGGGGATATCAGTAATTCAATATTGGATTCCCAACTACGGGCAGCATTCCATCGAATTACGGATGGAATACTAATGACAAAGATATGAAATATTGCATAACATTTTTTTCCTTTCAACTTCAACATTTCTAATATTAACCCTAGCTACAAGTTTTAGGCCTTCAAGTATAGTCCAGATCTCAGCAAGAGTTGCTAACCTGCCCCTTTTCGATGGCAAATCGTCCATGCCAAATGCTAAGGGATCTGACCTTCGAAATTACACCTCTTAGCCCAATTTATTTATAAATATTTTTATCAGGGTCTTTTTCCTTTTCACGGAAAAGAACAAAATTTCGGAAGTAAATAGTGAAAAGAAAAAAAAAAACGAAGTAAATATAAAACCCTTAAGATCATGTTCACTTTAATTTTAAAGATTGAAATTTGTGTCATATTGTAAGTTCATAAATCCAATGGTGACCCTTGCCAAATTAAAGCATGGAAAAGAAGCCTACGGAATTGTGTGAAATTATTTAATGATCCGTAATGCGGTGATAGTACGACATCAACTTTCTGTCATACACTCAGGTGATTATATTCATATCATTTGGCAGTGGTTTCCATACGCACACAACAATAATGGAAAGAGAAGATTGTAACTTACCATCCGCAATTCTCTGGTATCACGAGATACCATTATAAGAGGATAGAGTCGAATAATCTAAGATGACAGAGTTGAATACATAAATCAAACAGCAAAGCAATTGAAAATAAAACTTAACTGCAAACTACAGCTCGTACATGAAAGTTTGGTGGAAAAAAGTTAAGTGGGCAACTAAAACTTACATCCATTTATATAGTTGCAGTGGAAAGAGAATGTGTAAATAGCCAAAAAGGATTTTAAAAAAATTATAATCCAAACAAAAAACAATACAATTCCATAAATAAACAATCTGCAATACCATTCTGGAATGTCCATACCTTGCCGCTAAATGAAGTAGGGTGTCACCCTTGGCATTGGCCTTCCTAACAAGTGTAGTACACATATATTAGGCAAAATAATAATAATAATAATAATAACAGAACTCCATAGACATGAATTGACATACAAAATGTTTGATATAGTTGGGGGATCTCAGGTACTACCAGATTCGGATAGTTGAATTTCTTCTACTTCCAATAGAGAGCCATCATGTTTGTTGAAGTATAACCGTTCGTTTTCTCTAGACATAATTTTTTTCAACATGTAATGTATCAAAAACCCTACAATAAAGGTTGAGAAGAAAGACAATCCGATAAGAAAGACAAAAAGACGGCGGACTTTGGGAGTACCCAAGACAGCGAATGTGCCTCTCATAAATGCCATGATCATGAATAACATTAAGGTTAATGTCATGGCTATCAAGGTAAGATTAACATACATCCGGACTTCTTTTCTTATTATGCTGAGAAATGACGAGTAAATTTGGAGCATCGCATCAGAGAGAACAACTGAGACGAAGTTTGCTGTAAGACAAGATTCGAAATCTGGATCATCCTTTAATATAGGAGAGCCCTTATCAGGGTTGATCATGTTCTTGTACGACACTCCCGGGCAATGTAAATCCTGCTGCATAAGGTTACAGTTTAATCAGTGTGGCCACTGGCCACTACCAAGTTGGCTTCTCTTAGTCTCTCAATTGGATCTAACCGGCTATCTATCTTCTCTTGGTTCTTCTTTCTATCAACTGCTGTATCATCTCTCTTCTCTCGTTTCTTCTTTCTATCATCTTTATTTATGACTTGTCCACCATACATCGCACCAAATTTTCGCATTTTGTCTAGCGAAGAGTATGGCTGCAGCATGTAACAGGAAAAGTCTTTATCAATTCTCTTTTAACATTTGTTTTATTAAAGAACATCAACAGATACTAAATGAATCCGCTTATATTCATTCATTGATATACTGTACAAATGTAAGTACATATATTAAAACCAATTAAACTAATGCAGAACCTATTTCATGAATGATACCTAGCTACACAAAGTTATGGTCCATTAAGTACTCCATTTAGTCACAGATAGATAGAAACACCAATAGTATTAAAGAGACAAGGGAATGCACACGCATATTAGATATCAATATTAATTACCGAATGAATTCATATATTTTGCTCTTTATTTCTAATAATTGGGTGTTGTTACCCCTAAATTTGTACGACGCTCACCATAACGTTTGTAAGCAACATCAAGAACAGTCTAATTGTGTTTATTGATTGCCATTTTGTCCACTCTTGGGTGACTAATCAAGAGAGGATGATAATAATAAGTATTATTGGCAAGGTGGGGAAGGGGGTGTGTTCCCATTATGATCTTTCTCATTGTAAAGGTTGCTTAGTGATGCGTTCTTCAAGATCATTTCTGCAGTATCTGCAGCAAATAAGCCTGTGCTAACCACAGTATGATGAAGTATGTGGTAACCCTTGTCATCCATCAATTCTGAACAATCTGGGCAATATTCTATCATCTTTTCCATAATATTTTTATTGCCACAACGTGTTGCAAAGTGAAGAGCCGTCTTTCTCGCTTTGTCTCTCGTGTATGCCATATTTCTATCATGCTTTAGCAACACCTCTACTAAATCAGGACATTGATGAAGTGCTACTAAGTGAAGTGGAACCCAACCGTTTTCATCTGCTTGTTTTTTTGGCTGAAGTCCTCGTCAACAACTTCGACACCATTTCTGTAACACAAATACATCAACCACCTTTAATTTCATCTACAAATTAATTTTAAGCTAAATGTATCACTAGTACACGATCTTACATGAAAGATCTCTAAATTTGAGGCGTGGATTAAAAGCATGCCTATCATACTATAATTTATATGAAAAATTAATTTAATCACCATTAGTTAGTCATAGAGCCAAGTACATACCATTTTAATTATTTAAAAGCTTAGATGAGTTGTTAGGACCAAAAAAAGAAATTGTTATAGTGATATCTAAATACTGTTGTTTATGTTGTCACCTAATACCCAAAAAAAAAAAAGATATCCTTGATGTACAAATCAAAATGTAATGATTATAAATGATGAATTGCGGAATCATGCATGGCAATATCTTTGTTATCGTGAAGGGTTGCAGTATATAATGCTGTTCTACCACTGGGGCCATTCTGATTTGGTGAATTGCAATTCTCCAATATTGTATCCACTATGTCCCAGTATTGTCTTTCTGCAGCGATATAAAGTGGAGTCTCATCATCTTTATTTCCAAAATATGAGTAATCTGGGTCATTCTTTGTAAAGATGTCTACTATTGTAGGGTGATGATAACACACTGCCTCATGCAAGGCCGTGCCATTCTTATCATTTATGCTCCTTGTAAGGCTTCTGTCACATTCAACGAGTGTACTCACCATTTTGGAATGTCCATACTTTGCTGCTATATGAAGTAGGGTATCACCCTTGGCATTGGGCTGATTAACAAGTGTAGGACACATACCTAGAATCTCTTCCACGAATGCATCTGATACGTTGCATTTTGTGAAGTGCATATGAAAGATTGTATTCTTATTTTGGGTTAATATGGACTCAATTCCCCCACCTTTTTCCTTGAAGGCATCGATGTTACCTTCCACTGCAGCTCTATAGAACTCAGGATCCATACCTGTGACAACCTTGCTATCGCTGCTTACTGAAGTGTCTCCACTCAAACCAGTAGTGCTGACTTCGATGGCTTCTGGCATGCTAATGGTAACTTTTATTGTTTTAAAATTATAATTTTAAAATATAAACGAATCAAAAATAAAACAGAAGGTTTCCTTTTTGTTTTTTATTTGCTGAATCTAGCTAGCAGCACCTTTAATCTGACTCTTCCTATGGATAATTAACTGACTAAGTGATTATTACTGAATACAATATCTTTGGAAAATTGAGGACTTACATAAGGTGTACTTTCAGGGATCACCCAGAGATCATCTTGATGAAGCTGAGCTTGTTGTGCAATGCAATAAATGCTTGGAACCAGGGGATAAATGCTCCTTAGGATTTCTTAGAATCAAATTAGCAAAAAATGAAAAGAAGGATGCGAAAGAAATGGCCTGCTTTCAATGAATTTTAAATAGAGGGCTACCCTTAAATTTAAAATGAATATATCATGACTTCAAGTCTACTCAAGATTGATTTAATTTACAGTACTTAAGAAGATGTGTTTTTTATCTGGATTATTTAGAATCAAATTTTGGAATTAATATCTAAGAAAATTTGTTTTCTTGAATACATCAGTGCGCCTTTAAGAGAGTGACTTAGTATTAATTTACATACAAATTAATGTAAAATATACGTATTATTAAAAAAATCAAAACCTTTTCATTAAATGATAACAACCCATACTAGCAATTCACAATTTGCCCTCTCACAAAGATGACTTTTTTTTTTGTTTATTGGTTTTTGGGGAGGGGGAGAGAAGTGCCTTTTGTATCAGTTTTTTAATATTTTGCTATCAGATTTTTTATTTAAAATATAATAAGTATATTATTTTTAATAACACAACAAATTATATGGTTTAATTAAAAAATTACATATTTATTATATTATTAGCAAAAAGACATACTCTTATTATAATTGAACAATTAGATAACAAAGTTAGAAAGAATTACATATAAATTCTTTGTGAGAATAAAGGTTGATGCAATAAAGTAGTAAAACTAATGAAAAAAATAGGGGAGGGTCTATGGGCTTGTTTAATTCTATTTCTTTTTTTTTTTTGAAAAAATTTTTAAGCACAATTTTCCAACATAGTGTATAAAAAAGGTAGAAAATTTTTATTGCTGAAACAGTTTCGGAAATGTTTCATATATCTTGATTTTAATGTTACTTTAAGGTTTGATTTGTCTTCATTTAAATATTAATTTTTTGTGTTGAAATATAAGAATAAAATAATAATTAACCGTTCATTTTCTCTAGACGTACTTTTCAACCGGTAATTTACCCAAAATCCTCTAGTAAAGGATAAGAAAAGAGGCAATCTAATGAGAGTAACAAAACGAAGGCGGCCTTTTGGGAAGTATCCATGATAGCGTATGTGCTTGTCAGAAATGCTATGGCGGTGGGATTCAGCTTTTCTCCCGTCCAAGCTCTCACCTATCTCTCTTCTCTCAAACAACAAAAGCTCTTTACACTATCTTTTCTATTTAATAAATAAAAAAAATTCAAATGCACAGATTGGACGGATTAAAAAGAGAAAAAGGACTAAAAAGAAACCATCCGCATGGCCGTAAATACCATGGCCCACATGATTATAACGTCAAGATTGTCTCGGTAAGATCAACATACATCCAGACGTTACTTCTTTAGTTGATTATAATTAACTGTTTAAATATATAATTCATTTTGGATGATTCCCCTATGATATCACGAAGCTACGAAAAGAGCTGTTTGATGGCAGGGTCATTTTTCTTTGGAAGAAGCTCCAATAATCCCAACCTCAATGATGCAGTATATAATATTGAATTTCTCAAAATATTATTAATATCAATTAATCATAAAAAATGAGTAATGAAATAATTAAAGACTAATAAAAACAATAAATCTTAATCTTATTAAAATACTACGAAAAACTAATCTTAAATAAAAAAAAGTGCTAATGGGATGACAATTCTCTAAACTCAAACGTTTATTGGTAACTATTAACTAATTTTTAATTATAAAATTATAATCCCTACAGAATAATTACACATTAATATTAAATAATTAACAAACAAAAATCAATATTACCCTTAGCATTGCCCTCGATGACTAGGGCAGCATACATAAAATGCCTCTGGTACCTCATCACTGTAATTAGCTGTCAAGTGTATTCGAAAGAAAGTACTTTTATTTTGGCTAGTTGGAACTGAATTTGGTCTTGTGTAATATGATTCTCTTAAAAAAAAAATTACTGTAGGTAGTTGAAGATTATGATCTATCTATTTTTCTCAAATTTTCTAGGTTGGAAAAATACTACTCTTTTTCAATATAATAATTATAATTTTAAAATAAAAACGAATCCAAAATAAACTTCAATGAAGAAAGAAAGAAATAAATAAATGATAATTGGCATTATTGAATAGGCTGCAGAGTATAATTTGGTTTGTGGCTTGTGGCTAATTTTAAGTTGTGTCAACTTGTATTAAATTTGGGCATAGTATATGTTATGAATTAACAAAGGTATGAATGATACTCAGTGGTCTCATATGTTAAGACTCTTGATTCCATGCATCTTTGAGAAATTGGACATGAGTGATGATTTTGTATGATTGGCATTTAGGAAATTTTAGAGATCAAGTTGTAGTTGCGGTTGGATACTTAGGTGCCACGAATTTGGGACTTGAAAGGTCCAGGTGTGTGTTATTATTAAACTACTCCTATATTGATTGGTTTCCTGAGCAATGGCAAATGCTGCGGTCTTTTAGGGAATTCAAAGAATATCCCCACCCTTGCGGACTTGTTGAAAGTAATGGTAGGAAGTACCACAACTGTGTCATTTGAACTGTGAGTAGATAATATCCCATTACATGCGCTTTTATTTTGCAATTTTTTTATCTTGCATTTTATACTTGTGAAATGTCATACATTCTTGAATTCTCAAAATTTTAATTGCAATTGACGTTTAGTTGAGAAGTATTTTAATTATATTGCAAATTATGGATTTGTAAATTGCTAAGACGTGTGAAGTCAATAGGAATAATTTCAAGAAGTTTTTCAAATCTTGGTATTGATTATGTATAAGAAATGTTCTAAGTACAATTTGTGAGAGGACTAATTACAAAACACTGATTGCTAATAGTAATTCTATTAACTCTTAACATGTTTTAATTGGTACTCAATTAGTAAAAATATAGGAGATGCTAGTCTCATGTGATGACCATCATATGTACGACATAGGAATGTTATTTTGCATGAACTAAGAACTCAAGAAAGATTGATTATTTATTCATGTGAGCTATGTGCTCACGATGAATTGGTTATTTATTTATGTGGGCTATGTACCTATGATGGTTATTCTATTTTAAGGAAGTCCTTTGAAAGAAAGAGGTTTTTGGAAGGATATGGTTTAAAAATTATACAATGCATTTTTGAAAGTTGCATACTTTTATTACAATTTCTTAGTGGTTTGTGATTATTGTAATGGTAAAATTTTCGTATGTATTTCATGATTGAAATTTTAGAATTTATCCATCATATTGAGGAACATAAATTTCAAGGTTCATAAGGTATGTATACATGGTATTTCATTTAATCATTTATATACATATTCACTCATTATTTAATCAATTAAGGGGTTTTATTTACTTAATAAATATTTGACTTTTTAGATAGTAGAGTAAGCTGGAGTCTTCATCTGTCCAATGAGAAGAAAAATTTCTTAGGTAAGGCCCACATTATTTTATGTGGGTGAGATTACTTCATTGATTCTTACATAATGGGTTTGTAATCTAGTTACGGCTCCACAAATTTCACAAGCAAATCCCTCACCCCTAGTATTTGTTGTACAGTGGAAAAGAAGCAAGAGTGGAGGCTTACAGATATAGATTTAGTCTTGCAATCCATACTAGTTACACCTCTGGTTTCAGAGTATGACAAAAGTATACTTGATAAATATATTTTAATTACTTAAATGGTTGTAATTTTGAGATTTTAACTAATATAATTTATAGATAGTCTATATCTATTTAATTGGTCTTATATCTTCTCTCATGTTTATCTGTAGGATCAGATAAGATGATGTTTATCTACAAGATCAGATAAGATAATGTTTATTTGCTGAATTAGATAAGATGATGTTTATCGTGGAAAAACTATCGAGAGAGATTTACGCAGATTTTTTTTTAGAACAAATTTACTCAGATTCACACGGAGGAAGCCTATAAATGGAGGGGTGAAGAACCAGAAAAGGGAGACGGAGATCAGAGGCTTCTCTTCTTAGTTATTTTCTTTGCGTTCTTTTTCCATTTTTTTTCATCTTTTCAAAATTTCTAAGAAAAGTTCTTTGAGTGTTTCAAAGTCATGAGTGGCTAATCTCTTTGTTTCCTAGTCAAGGTTATTGAGGTTTGACTCTGAATAATTTGTGAGAGGTTTGATTTAATTGTTGCTTTTCTTGAATATTGAAATATTTTCTATTATTCTGATATTATTATTCAGTTAATTTAATTGGTACCTTAATTTAGTTGAGTAATTATTGCTATCTGAATTTTTTTGAATCCGTAATTGTTCATTTGATTCAGTAGAGTAGCAATTCAATACCTTTGATAAATTAAAATTGTCTTTGTGTGTTGAAGAAAATATTTCTTCCGTTTTAAACATACTAGCTTATGTATTATTGAACGGTGATTTGTTACTTTTCTTTTTCTTAATGCTATTCAAGGTTTAAATTCCAAGAGCTTATTTGGGATTGATTTATGAATGAGGTTTAATTGGAGAGTTTGTTCCTTTTAAATATTCTTAAGGAAGAGCAGAACATCAGAGCTTGTTGATTTTCATAACCAATTTATTTTAGAAGAGAAATTATTTTTTTTTACCTTTTGGGTACTTAATGATCAAATTGATTGAGTCAGATCTAAAATAAACTTTGGCTGAGAGTTGTTTACATTAAAGTTTTATCTATAAAAAATATTTTCTAAATTTATTTATTTTTAATTTTCTTTATCAAGAAAAATCTCCCTTGTTTTATTTTACTATTTTTAAGTTGAATAATTTGGCTAGTCCCTGTGGAGTACGACCTTACTCACCTTATTTGCAAGAAATATTATTTTGAGAGTAAAAATTTATTTTTGGTGGTTTCGACACCCATCAATACTCTTGTGATAATTGTTCAACAATCAAGTGGTTATAGACAATTTCTCTAATATGTCATCTTAAACTTACATTTAAGACATAGGTATATAATTCTACCATTAACGCTTTTGTTGGCAAATGCAAAATCTATGAAACCATTTAGTCCCTCTAAATATTTAAGGGTATTTTAAGGCATAAAAACAAAAAACTTATCTATTCTAAAAGCAATATATATATATATATATATCTACATTCACAACACAAAAAAATATTACCCAACATTTCACACAGAATATCATCAATAAAAATACAGTTTCTTATCCTATTTAAGGAGGGGGAAAAAAAGAAGTGACAATGAAGATCATAACCTTATCTTGTGCCCTCTGAAAAGAGTATATTAGGAATGTAAAATTGTGGGACTATTAATAAACCCTAGGCAATTAATTTTCATTTTATAAAACTAATAGATACATCCCAAAGAATTGAGGTTGTTTGTATTATGATGACATAACTGGTGACATAAGAGATGCAGAATGCCAAAGGTGAATTTTTCGCTCCTTTAATTCTTTGGCTGGATAGGTGCTAAATCAGTGCTTCCTACGCAATTACTAATAGTCCCGCTTCCATTATTATTCACATATCAAAGCACACTATGAAAAGGTTATACCATGTTGGCGATTCTTCGTGGATCTCATCAATTTTTTTAAGGTAGATTTAGATAGAGCGAATATACCTTGTTCAAGAATACATTTTTATCCAAATTTAATTCTTTAAAGTTTCTTCATCTTATTTCCTAGAGAGTACTTTCTTTTTTCAACTTTATCTTCATGTTAAACTCTGTTAATTTATAATTTATAGAGATAAATTATGTAAAATTGATTTTATCATTAAGTACTCACTTAACCTTAAATTTTCATTTTTGTGGCCCTTGGGAACAAACGTAATGAAATACGAGAAAGTAATTTTCTTACCCCCAATGAAATAAGTGAAGGAGACCACCATTCCCTAATCCGCGCTGCTTGCCGTATGAGAACTCATCAGTAAAACTAAAACATGTGCTCTCTCCTTAATTTCTCATTTCTATTTTCCTTTTTTAATTGTTAATAAGGGGAATTATGTATTTATTAAATAAAAATTAAGTAGCGAATTAACTACAAACATAAGACAATAAATCCGATGAAGAAACGAAATTGATAATATGAAACCATGAGAACGACTTGACAGATTAATATGAAAATTTTAAAAAATAAAAACATTATTAAAGAGCGTTTAAAATTGATTCAACAGCTGGAATGAGAGTGAAGAACTCATTTTGAACTTTAAGAAGTCACTAAGTTAGCATATTCATGCGCAAAGTTGCAAAAAGTAGAAAATTGCCTAAATTCCATGCAGTGATCTTTGAACCTAATTGGCTCAACAAAAAGATCTCTTTTGCTTTGCTAATATCTCTCTCATTCTGAAACTTGTGAAGCAAAAACAAGAAGATCCTTATCCCACCAAGAGATTTGGACTTCCACATTCATCATGGTTTCTCTCTCTTTTTGCGTAATTTATTATCTATCTCCCTTGTTCTGTAATCAATTTTTTAAAAAAAAGTTTCGCTTTCTTGGTTAATTTGCAGGCAAGTGAAAGAGAGATAAAATATGGCATGGTTATCGCATGGAATGCAACATCACCATGAGCAGTAATTAATTAGCCTCATGCACCTTTATTTAATTAATTATTTTTTAAAATAATTTTTTATAAGCTTATGAATAATAAAAGGAAAAAAGATTTTAAAAATATTTTGAATTCACGTATGAAAGTGCAGGCCCAGCAACGAAGCTTGTAGAGGCAGAATTTTGAGTGTATGGGGTGTGGACTATGAAGGGCATGGAAAATCATATGGGCAAGGAAGATTGCCTATTCAATGATAAACCAGAATACACCTAAGCATCAGGATTTCAGCAACAACACCAGAATCAATATACAAATAATAATAATAAAAGTTTCAAACAAGGATCACCACTCCAAATAGCTGATAAAGTTTGAAAGCCAAATTAAATTCGAAGGTTGAGATTGAGATCATCGCAACAACTCAATAACTTCAACTCTCCAATGGAACATGCAAACCTAGAATATTAAGCAAATTATATAAAAACCCTAAAGAACAACAGGGCATTAAGACAGAGGAGTACCTAGTGGACCAATAAGTGAAAGCAGACTATAGAGTACAAAGAGAATCTTTGGTCAATTTCCATGGTGGGGTTGCCGACGGAAAGCAGACTACGCGAAGAAGATGTAGATGTGGCAAGGTCGCCGACAATGGTGAGGTTGTCGGTGGGGCTAGAGGTCGCTGGCAGTGGCTGAAAACCAAATGCCATCCTTTAGGGAAGAGGTAGGGGCTGGTTCAGTCTTTAAAAATACCTAGCGACAGTTCAATGGATCCATCGTGAGGACAAAAGTCCTAACCACCATTTCAATGGACCGCCATTAGGACAGATTATCCTTGCAACGATCTGTTATAAACCGCCATTAGGACAAGACGTTCTAATTGCAATCTGTATTGAACCACTGTTAGGATTGACCATCTTAACGACAGTTTGTTATGAACCGTTTTTGGGGCAAGATCTCCTAAAGACAGATTGTATTGAACCACCATTAGGACATAAGTCCTAACAGCAGTTAGTTCTCAACCGCCGTTAGGATCAAATGTCCTTAAGTGATTGTGATTAACGTTGTTACACATCCTAACTGCAACTATTCCGACTGCCATTAGGATGCGATTTTGCGGCGATTTGATTAACTGCTGTTAAGCCACAATCGTGAAGCCTTTGTTTTTCAGCAGTGAGATAACTAAAAATATTTTTTAGACGGATGATATGTGGATTAATTGTTTGATATTTTATTTACCCGTTATGCTTATATATTATCCAAAATTTTGTATGAATAATATCATAAAGAAAAAAATTTGAAAATAGTTTTATGTGGTTTTTATTTACCAACATTTTCAGTCTACTTAACTTATATGCCTAAATGTAATTCTTTTAAATATATAACACTTAAAAAATAACATGTTTTAGTAACTCACTAAATTCTTCCACCAGGCATGCCTCCATCCACAATGTTTGGACTTGTTCAATGACTTGGTAATGGAGGCTGTGTTGTTAGAGGTTGTTATTTTGTCAGTTCCACGCCTTCCTATTTTCATGGGATTCTGTTATGCATGACGTGGGATTTTGGCTAGTGATAGTAGTTTGACTAGGGTGGAGGCTTTTCGCTCACACTTCCATAGGCTATTGTTTTGTTAGTTATAGTTTTTTGACTAATTTCTTCTATTGTCCTATCTCCTAACTGTTATTATGGCCTTATGATTTTTTGTGCTAACAAAAAGAGAATGAATGAATCAAAATTTTACTTTCTCTACTCTTAGGAGTTTTTATTTTAATTTACAAACAAAAGCCTAAAAGTGAACTGTCAAGTAGTATTTTGTCATCAGACAAACTCTTACTTATTGTGTAGGTGCATTTGATTGCAGATGTGTATTGTTATCTTGTATTACCACTACCAAAGAAGAAGAAGAAGAAAAAAAGCGCTGGGAATAGTTTGTTTGAAAGGCTACTGCTATTAAATCTAGTTTAACAGCAGCTAGTTAACCACAATTAAATATTACAAGAACTATAATGACAATTAAATCCTTCTCTAAAAAGGGAATTCATCCTTTGGTTCTATTTTTTTTCTTGCTTATATTTGCAATTTTACATAACAATAAAGTTGAAGTCTAGATAGATTCAATTTACAATCTGCCATCAAAATTCCAAATAACAAGCTAAAGACATTAAAACTATAAATACAATTAAAGCATGTCTAAACTAGTTATTCCTAGAGTATGGTGATTAAATTGTAGCTCCAAGGTTTGCATTATCTTAATTACTTTGTGCTTGAAATTAAAAATGAAATGAGATCAATAATAAGCTAATGACTTTAGAAACGAACATTCATTCATATAATTCAACTAGATTGAAAAGCTTATAATATTACCACTAAGAATTTCTTCATCTTCCAAGTTCCTCCAAATAGAAAGAAAATAGCATAAGATAACTGATACATTGGTTATATAAAAGAGTATGTGTTTGAAGTAATTTTTACTACAAGTTAAACATGTAATATATGTCTAATAAAATTTTAAAATAAGTGAGGTTAGCACAATTTTTTTATGAAACATAATTGCAAGACATTAAAATAATATAAAAGTAAAAGAGTAGTCAATCATTTTTGTTTTGACTATAATGCTTTGTTTCTTTCGGACTAGGATTCTCTCCTTTGGGAAAATAGGAGCTTTTTAGGAATATCTAGACTGTTTAAATTAAATGTAGACAGTCCAAATCTCTTTTGCTTTTAATTTTTTTTAGTATCAAATATCATTTTTTTTAAAGTTTAGTTAGAAAACTAATTTCATTCTACGTTGCTTCTTCTAAAATCAAAAAAAAAAAAATTCAAAACAAAAAAATCTAGATTGTCTAAATTTAATTTGGACTAGCCAAATGCTCCTGAAAAATAGAAGCAAAGAATCCTAGTTCGTTTCTAGCATCATTGTATGTGTTATACTAATTTTTGTTTTGATTGTAACACAATATATCCAAATAATTAAAAGAGCCAATAGATTTATGATCAAACACTTAATTTGCTAAGTATGTAGCATAATCTTCTGCTTTATAATCATCAATAATAATCTACCAACTTAAACTAAGTACCGAATTATTTTGAATCCTAATCTTCAATTAAATCTCTTTCAAACTCCAGGCAACATAGTAAAAAGTTATGGGTATGGAAACCAAATCCTAAGTTACATAGCCCAAATAAAAGCAAAATAGGACTTGAGACTAATCTTAGTTCTAGGAAATTAATTAACAAGGCTGAAATCCACAAAACACAAGGATGAACCAAATATCAATCAGTTTGATTATGAAACCACCACAAGTTTATCGGTTATACATGAAAGAATGTATAATCAGTATGGGAATGTGTAATGAGCACAAGCCCAAAGGAAGAATCCATTACAAAAGACTAGCTTATTAAAAAGGAAAGCCCTATAAGTTTATAAACCCTACTTCACTAGTGAGGCTCCCCGATGTGGGACTCATAACAATACACCCCCTTTCAAGAGTCGACATCCCTAGCGGCTCCACTCCACAGCACTTCACTCGGCGGCATTTCACTCAGCCTTCTACTGGTCAGAACCCTCCATTGGTCAAAACCCTTCGTGGGTAACCCTCTCCGTGACCATCAGATTCTCAATAAAAGCACCAATGTAATAAGCACAAGCCCAAAGGGAGAGCCCATTCTAAAAGACTAGCATATTAGAAGGGAAAGCCCCTTGAGTTTATAAACCCCACTTCAAGTGTGAGACTCCCCGATGTAGGACTTATAACAGAATGCACATCATTATCAGAACATTCATATAAATAAATAAATGTAAGATAAAAATCAAAGATATATCAATTAAAGAGTCAGTAAAAGAGAGATACGTGAATCAAGAAAGTGGCCCATCCATGTTAATCATGTTCATCCTTATCATGATTGCGTTGGAAATTGACATGGAAATTATATAGCCCTCTCTGCCTCTGCCATTAGCCACTGCTATCAGATTATGAAATTCCAATCTCAAACTAGTTAAAAGGCCAGAGCATTATATGAAAGAGCTATATTCAGAATAGTAAAAAGTTGGCTTACTTTCTGAATCAATATCCTTCCAATATTGATCTACAACAAAGCTAGCAAGTAGTATAAAGTTTCTGCTGTCTGGTTAGGGAAAACCTTCCTATATTATAAACCATTTTGAGCCTTTCTCTAGGGAGCATTGTTGGTAGCAGTATAGGAAAGCATAAAAGAAGAGAAATTTCACTTGAGTCTCGCATCACCTCAACCCAAGAGGCTAACAGTGGCAATGGGGCATTCATCCCAAAAGAAATTTTCTAGCAAGGAACTGTAGTTGTCAATTTATCAAAGGGCAATGCATATTGCTAATTGTGCTATGTGCTTAAAATAAGAAACATAAGAATTCTAATTTGATTTTTAAACAATTAAACTTGTGAGAGAGATAAAAGTATCATTAAAATGTGCTAATATATAATTAATTAATAACCAATCAACTCACAAGGAATCTCAAGTATCTTTTATCTAAAAAGCATAGAAGCAACTAGTTCTATCATCAAGAAATCATCATCATAAGCATACCATTACAATTTCTAAGTTCAATGTTGGAGGCAGTTTTATAAGCACAACATATGTTTGGTATATTATGTATATAAAGGTCCAAATCAATTTATATTGTTTTACATGAAATGAAGCCAACTAATGCTTTCATTAAGCTTTGAAAGACTGGCAACAAAACCAGCATTGAATGATGACAATACAGGCCACTCTGCTACAACATTTTCTTGGGCTTATTAAAAATCCTTACCAAGAATGTCAAGAATTTACGATTCTATTCTGGTTTTAATATTTTTAAAATAGATATTTTTTAGAACAAATTTTGAAAACAAAAAAAAAATTTTAAAAATCTGTTTAAATCATTATTATAAAAAAACATTGTTTTTGTTTTTTTTATTCTACAGAATAAAAGTTACAAAATATCTAAAAAATGTTTTGATTTTTTTGTTTCTAAAAACATAATATTATTTTTTTTATAAAACACTTCATTAAAAATACATTATCAAACAAGTTTTTTTATTTTTTATTCTTAAAAGTAGAAAACTATTTTGAAAATAGGAAATCAAACAGGCACTTAATATCTGCATTTTCTATTCAAAAACCCAAGGTCATACTATTCCGAGTATTTATTCTTTCCCAGTTGGAAGCTTATACTTAATGCCTTCTTAATTAAGAAGACACACAGCTTCTTATACTCTACAAGATCCTGTGCCTATGACATAATTATTTATTTATTTATTTATTTTTACAAACAATTTTCCTAACTGGATAGAATATTTAGATAAATATCAATTATATGTCACAAATGAATGCATTGCCGACAATTGCAACAACAAATTCAATTACTCTAACAAAAATAACTTGGGCAATTATAATTATGAATTAATTATAAAAATTGCCTTAAGAAGATTGAAAGGCATATTCATTTTATAATTTATACAACATTGTTATTTTCAGCTGCTAGCAAGTAACCATATTTATAGTTTATCAAATTAATTCACAAAGCCTTGAGGGTAGAATACATTGCAAATTAAGAGAGTAATTATTTCAACTTCCAGACTTACAACAAGAAAATGCTTTGTGCCTCCACCACAAGCACAAGTCCTTCATTGACATCAAGAAAGTCATGCACATACGCTTTCCTAATTTGAGCTCCAGCTTTAACAACTTCTTCGGACAATTCAGATGCCCTAAGAATATAATTTATACAACATTACGATTTTCAGCTACTAGCAAGTAACCATATTTATAGTTTATCAAATTAATTCACAAAGCCTTGAGGGTAGAATACATTGCAAATTAAGAGAGTAATTACTTCAACTTCCAGACTTACAACAAGAAAATGCTTTGATGCCTTCACCACAAACACAAGTCCTTCATTGACATCAAGAAAGTCATGCACATACGCTTTCCTAATTTGAGCTCCAGCTTTAACAGCTTCTTCAGACAATTCAGATGCCCTAAGAAAACAAAAGAAGTTTATTGGGATCAATCTTTGGCAAGCCAATATGAAAAACTACAGCATGTATTCATGTAATTACATATACTGACAATGGCAAGAGATCAATGAACGAGTTGGTAAGTAAGCACTCTCATCATAGTTTCCATCTCATCCAAAACCAATCCTTCACAAAGCATTCTCAAATTAAATATTTATTTATTTTATTAGTGTAAAGGAATGGTTTTTACTGTATAAGGATAGTTGAAGGTATAATTTTTCATATTTTGGGTGAATTAACAAATAATTCTGGTGTAAAGGAAACTCATTAATCGAAACATAACCAACAAGGTGTGGGAAAATAGTAAGCTCATAGTACAAAATAGGATTAAACAACTCCCCTAACAATTTTTCTAAGAAACAAAATACCTTGATATTTTATCCCACAAAAGGGGGCAAATTGCTCAAGGCCGTGCATCAAAAAATTCTAGTTCTTGATTGAACTTCCTTATCCAACACTTGCAAAGGTTAACAATAGTAAAATAATGGTGAAAAGAGAAATTCTTATCTGTTAATAACCTACAAGCTGTGAGAGAATATATTTTAGCATTAGACTTAAATCCAATTCCTTATATCTTAGTTATTAAGTTTTTTAATTAAAATATAAAATGTGTATAATTTTTTATTAAAATATGATAATTGTATAACTTAAATAAAGAATTATACACATGTTATGTTATTATTAAAAAATTATATACTTGTTATATTTTGATTGAATAACCTAATAGTAAAAATATAAAGTACTGTAAAGTTTTTTCCTTTCAACTTCAACATTTATAATCTTGACCCAAGCAACAAGTTAATTAGGCCATCAACTATAGCCTAAATCTTAGCAAGAGTTGCAAACCTGACCCCTTTCCAGATGGCAAATCATATTTGGACTTTGAAATTATACCTCTTAGCCTAATTTATTTATAAATATTTTTATCATGGTCTTTTTTTTAATGAAAAAGAACAAATTTTCAAAAGTAAATAGTGAAAAGCAAAAAAGAAAAGTAAAAATTTGAAACCTTGAAATCATGTTCACTATAATTTTAAAGATTGAAATTTGTGACATATTGTAAGTTCATAAATCCATTGGTGAGCCATGTCAAATTAAAGCATGGAAAAGAAGCCCATGCAACTCTATGAAATTATTTATACCCCACAAGAAAGATTTTCTTAGGAATGGAATAAAAAAAGAGAATTAGAATGAACAGAATTGTATGGTTAAAATCATATTTGGTATGGCCAAGAAAGGAAAAGGAATGCCTTTATATTTCTATATTTTGTTAGATTGAAATAATGCAAAAATGAAAAAAAAGTGCATAATTGACCAAAATACCCCTATTAAAACAAATTAAAATTTAATACATTTTACCTAAATTAAAAAAGAAAAATAAGAAACATCTCCTACATAGTGAAAGCCATCTTCTCCTTTGCCCTAACTCTACTTCATATTTAATTTTCTCCCATTAGTGAAGCATCGCATATGGTTTCTTTGCTGCTTCACTTAAGTAGCATAGCATGTTGCTTAAGTGGAGTAGGATATCTCCACCGTCCATGTGCCTTCTTTCTTTCTTTTTTTTTTTTTTTTGGCTGAACCTTAACCATCTTTTTTTTTTTTTTGAAAGAAACAAAATGTAGGATTGAGATAGTTTTTTCAACTTCTGCTAGGCAGATAATTCTACCTAGTAAAAGTTGGAAAAGTATCTTCATCCTTCATTTTGCTTCCTTCAAAATTATATATATATATATATATATATATGAAAATAAAAAAAATAGATTGTTGAAATTGCCAAAAAAAAAAAGAAAGAAGGAGATCAAAGGTCCATATTAAGCAGCAGAGAATTTGTGTGCCAAAACATCTAGCATTTTCATCTTATGGTTGTTTCTTAGGTTCACCAACAAGGATGTGTTGGTGAAGCTTCAAGTAGAATGCTGTAGGTGAGCGTGAAAAGTGGCAATTTCATAAGCAAATTTAAAACTATAAAAGATGCCAACCTTTAACATTTAAAAGCCACTATGAACAATGGAGTTCTAGTTGTCACTATTCCCAAATGAGAACCTAGGACCCCTAATGTTAAGGTTGTTGAAATAGAAGGCAATTACTAACCACCTACCCCATCTTTAGCTCTTGCATATATAAACCCTTGTTTGCCACTTAAATGAGGATTTGATAAATGTTTAACTATGCTATATGATATCCTAGTCCTCATCTCTCATCTTTATTATGTAATCTTATATGTGTGTACTGTGTTATGATGGTTATTAATATATACACCTTAATTAAGAGCCCTGTTTCAATCTTTGATTCAATAATTGCCATAGATTACTCCTAGCTTTGTGGATGCCAATATACTCCATATTAATGTGACAATAATTCTTCAATTTTGTTTTGGACATTGCTGAGAATAGTTTGAAATTTTTTTAAAAAAATCAAGTCTAACATGAAGCAGTCAACTAATGGCCAATAATTAGTTGATTGGACCATTAAAAACTAGAATATGTTCTATCCCTACATATGCCAATCAACTGGTATAGAGGACAAGTCAACTAGTTCATGTGAGACAAATAAAATTCACTTCTATGCTATAATAGTTAACTAATGAACAATCATCAATCAATTGACAATAGTCAATTGGTATGCAAACCAGTCGATTAGCAAGTCTTTAGAAAGTAATTAAAAGTGATCATTGACACGACATTCAACTAGTCCTTTTAGAATAGTCAACTGAGTGCTATTGAAATGTCAAAAAGTTGAAAATTTTAAACCTACATGTCTCTTTGTTTAAAATAGTAAAATGGTTGTTGAAAGTTTCAATTAAACTAAAAAGACTCAATTCAATTGAGTGGAAAGACATGATGGTTAGATTAAATTCTATAAATACATGGTCTTGGTTTTTTGATAGAACAATGAAAACTCCTTTCTATAATTCCTAATTTTTGAATCTTGGAATGATTATCAAAAGATGTTCCATACCACTAAAACATTTTTTATAGAACAAATTCTATAGCACTTAAGGATCAAGAAAGAAATAAGAAGTTTACAAAATAAAAAAGCATTTAGGAATTGTTACTAATAAAGTTAATTATGTCGATGCAAGCGACAAATCTCAAAACAAGAAAAATACTAATGCTATAGATATGGTAGACACTGAAAATAATGAGATAATGGCTATGGTTTTAGATTTGCACATTAGTATGATATCTAAAGTAAACATGGCAATAATTTCCAAGACACTTGATTGGTGGTATGACTCCAATGCAACCATCCATGTATGTCATGACAAAAACCAATTCAAGACATATGAGATTGTGGAAGAAGAAAAAGAAGTACTCATGGGCAATGGCAATATAGTAAAAGTGCTTGGAAATGTTAGTGTAAATGTAATATCCAATTTTCGTTAAACGATGAAAACAGGTGAGTTTTCAAAGTAAGTCCCTCAAAATGAATTAGTTAAGGTCCCAATTGAGTAACATTCTAGACTCCTAAAAATGAGCATCCTAACCTCAGACAAAAGGAAAAACGGAGCTAGAATGAAAAGATAAATTTTGACGAAAAACCTACAAAATTCACATATGAGGGCTTTTTAAATAAAAATTTTGAGTTCTCTAGGGTTCTCAGAGGCCCTGAAAATCATGGGAAGCCCCGAGACAATTAAATCCCCTCCGATGGACGTTTTCCAATGTCGGTGTACCCAAACTTTGATGGATTAGTTCAGGAAGATTTTAGCTAGGATTTGAGTGATTCGAAAGACATTTTATTAAATTGGGAATCTAAATTTCATAATGGAAAAAACGGTTCTAAAAAAAGAGTTAAAATGAAGGAGAAATAAAAATGTAAAGAACGAAAAGCAAAATGAAAATTTTTGAAAATTACTTCTTCCTCCCCCTATATATAGGTAGCTGATAAGTGCTAATTTTTATATATTTTTTCTCACATTTATTATTGTTTTTAATTATTAATTTGAGCTTAAATGGATTTATTATACAATATTTGAATTTTTGATCAATTTTGGAAAATAATATAATTTTGAATTAATTAGGAGACTTTTTTGGATATAAATTGCTACTATTTTATTTTTCATATTTCTTTGATGGGTTGAATATTTTCAATCTTTAAAAAATTTATTAAATTTAGGCAGATTTTTGGAGATAAATTAGGAATCAATGGTGAAGATAGTTTTGGGCAATTGAATTGAAGATTTAAAGTGAATCAAGGGTCAAGATTGGAGTAGAATTTTTTCTTTTTATTAATTACTTGATGATGGCATTTTTGTAAATAGAATATTAGGTTTAATTTGGTTTTTCTTGTGAGATGAGGTAGTAGGACAGGGCATCGAAAACTGGAGGGAGAGACGTATTGCTGATTATTCATTCTTCTTAGGCTTTTCGGAATTGATTGGAGAGACGTAGCAGGGGGCGCTGGGAGAAGGGGTTGCTTCATTCATTCTCCTTTTCTGGACTGACGCGAGAGGACGTCACACCTGGGGGGAAATGATTTACTATTTCTTCATTTTTCTTTGCCATTCGAACTTCACGTTAGGAGACGCTGAAGGATGCATCTGGAGGATTTCACGCTGAGGGACAGACCTGGAGGCAGAGGACGATTTGCTTCATTATTCATTGGCTTTTTTGGACTTCAACGGGGAAGACGCCTGGAGGAAGAGTCAACGATGGACCCACCATCATCCATTTATTTTCCTTCATCATCTCTTCATGGCAGAGAACTTGAAGGAGTTTAAAGGCACAAAGTCCATGGAAGCTTAAGGAAGGGTGGCACCAAGGTGAAGCATGGAGGAGGAAGGCTTGAGCTCTTGATTTACATGGATTGAAGACCATTGGGGAGTTTTTTTTTCCTACCTTTTCCTCTTTAAATTTCAAGAACTTAGGGATTTTCTAGTTTTAAGAATTTCTATGTGGATTTAATGTTGAGACCTAGTTTTAGGTTAGACAATGATTTTATCTTGGATTGTAATTGGAATTGGTGTTATTTGAGATTGGAATTATGTTTTGTAGTTGCTAGAATTTTGGTTTCTAGACCTTATAATGTTGATTGAATTGATGTTTGAGTTCTCTTACATTAATTTGATTAATATTATGATCTTAATTGCATATTTTAGTTTCTTGCACTACTTGATTGTTGAATTAGATAGTATAATTGCTTAATTGTTCAATTAGGTAATTTAAACCAAAATTTTTAGAATTAATTAAATCCAATTATTGAAGGATTTGATGAGTTTAATTGGCTTAATTACTTGCAAATTACTTGAATTAGCTAAGGGTTTCCTAGTTAAGTTAAGTGATATGCATTTGAGCCTAGGGTTTCCTATCCTTGGATTAAGTTAATTAAATTCATTGGTCTACTATCTAATCACTTCTCTTGATCTCAATTAATCTTTGGTGAGTGATGAGAGCCAAAATCCCCTTACAAAACCTTGGTTGTCTCCTATTTGTCTTTGCATTTTCACAATCACTTTAATTTCAAATTAGAGCAATCTAGTTTAATTACTTGTTTAGTTTTTCTATTTTAGTTGAAATTTAATTTCTTAATTCAAACCCCCCAATTGCATGTATTTAGTTCAATTAATTTAGCATTTAGCGTAGAGAGAGTTTTCTAGAATTTGCATAAAATTTCAAGTATCAAATAATCACCTAGAATCAATTCAAACTAGCTCCTAAATTGCTCCTTGGGAAGAATGACTTAGGGTTAACCTATACTATATTAAATTAATCTTAGTTTAATTAAGTGCTTAAGTGACTAAGGCATCATCAGTGGCAACCCACTTTCTCCCTCATTTAGACTCAGAATTTTCTGCCCAAATTCAGAGAAGGGAGCCAGGGTTCTAGGTGCACAAAAGAGGAAGAAGAAGGAGGAGAAATCCAAGCTTTAAGGTATGGAAATTTGCTTGTTTTTCATGCTCTCTCTTGGCCAATCTCTTATCCTCTTTTTCCCTCTTCTTCTCCATGATTTTTTTGAAGTTTTAAAGGCTGTTTTAAAGGAAGAACTTAGGGGAAATTTCGGATTTAGAGAGAGGAGCTTGGATAAAGCAAGATTCAAGCAAGAAAAAGTAAGAAAATTAGGTAATTTCTCTTCCTATGGTTGCTATCCTTGGTTCCTCTTCTTCTCCAATTCGACACACATAAGGAACCTTAGGAAGAGTAGATTTTTAGGTGAAACCAAGGATGAATCTAAGAAAAAAGAGTGTGAAGATTAAGAATATGCAAAGGAAATTAACAAAAAATCATTAGATTTCAAGATGCAAATTCTAGGGTTTTATGTGCACCTTTCAAAATCTAATTTTATATGATGATTTCTAGGTATAAATAAGAGCTCAAATGAGTCCCTAAGATCCCTAAGAGTCTTCACATATTCTTTCTCCTTCAAGAAAACCAAGCAAAATCCATGGAGACCAATAAGCCTCATGGTCTCGGCCTAAGGAGGTTGGAATAACTAGGGAGAGTTTTAAATTTTTCTAAATCCATTTTTGAGTCATATTTAATGAATTAAAATGAGGGGAAGCCTTAGGAAAAATTTAAAACTCATAGAAAGTGAATTAGTGCCTTAAGTTCCATATTATGACTTAAAGAAGCAATATGAAGCTAGGCTTTTGATTTTAGTTGTGTGATGACTCCAACAGGCTTAAAAGGAGTCAAGAATCATATTTGAAAAGAAAGATTAGAGCCTAGAATTTATTTGAGGGCTGTTGCTTCATTAGGTGCGATTATGGACATAATGGGGTTATAGGCCAAGCTAGTGTCTAAACAAGTTACATGGCTTTAGAATTGAGTTCATGAACCTAATTGGCTTCCATAAATTGTGTCTAGGCCAAGAGAAATCTCTTTCACACTTTTATGGGTGTGTGGCCGAAGCAAGGAAGAGAATTTCAAGAGAAAAAGTGCGTGATTGTGTGCAAGGTAGCTCACTCTTCCTTCTCTCATGCATGATTGGCTACTTTACTTGTCTTTAAATGTGTGCATGTGTATTTTTAAGCCGTGAAAAGTATGCTAGCATGTCTTGACTTTCATGATGCCTTAATGTTGTAATATGCTTTCATATGATGTCTTTGATGTGAACTTGGGTTTGCTTGAGTGTGGTGAGACCAAAAACCCTTAGCTATGGTGAGGATGAGCCAAGAACTCCTAAGATTTGTTAAGACAAAGTAAATAGTCTCCCAATAGCAAGATAGACTCCCAAGAGCATGGTTGAGTCTAAAAGTTCTTAAAGAATGGGTGAAGCAAATTCAAAATCCATAAGAAATTGGGTGAAGCCAATCCACTTACTTGGCAAGCCTTTGTATGCCATATATGACTTTTTCAAATGCTAAGAATGCTTCTTGAATGATTGCATATGTCCATATGCCATGCATGCATTAATAAGGCTTGTTTTGCATCTATTATGTGTGATAGAATGGGAGATGAGTTATTGGGATTCTTTGAATCTCATTCCCTCCTCTCCAATGATCTAACATGCTAGGTGGATTAAGGAAGTAAGGTAATGGAAGCCAATCACCTTGAAGAAGAGAGCTTGACAATCTAATGCATAGTTTTTAGTTCTTTAAGACCATATTTGTGTCAAATGATGTAACCCATTGATGTATATGGTCTATGACCTCTTGGACATATATAATTATGATATTATGTAATGTATAAATGAAAGATATGATATGTGAATACTAGAATGTAATTTGGGTATGTAATGCCAAAATATGCTTCTTGGAAGTTTGATGTGTGTATGTATGATTGTATGTGGCATAGCTAAAATGAGAGGCATGGAGTTTAGGACCATTTGAGCAGCTTAGACAAGTCTTAATTATTTTTTTAGACTTTCCCAAGAGGTGCCAAACCCTATGGAAGACCATTTGGTCACTTTGGTATCCCATATGGGACGAAAAGTGACCAAATGGGAACCCTATGTCACTTTTTGCTTAAATGAACTCTTATTAATCTGAAAATTTTCATGAAATTTGGATTCATCGAGAGCTTTTTGGGAAGATAAATTATGAAATTTTTGGAGGTCCACAGAATATTTGATGAATTTTCAAAATTGAAACTTTTTTTTGGTTTTGGTCAAGTTACTGTTCATTCTGGTCTGAAATTGATTTATGTCACACAGGGCTCAAATGATGTCCAATTGCCACAAAATTTTATACAAAGAAACTAGAGTTTCCCAGTGACTTGTGTCAACTAGAAGCACCTCATTGGGATGTTTAGAGAGTGAGATATGAATTTTCTAAGTTTCTATCCAGTATCAGTAATAACACCCGACCTCAGTCATTATTTGATTAGATTTCGAGGTCCATGGGTGCTTGAACTGGTCTGGAGGTATTTTTTTTCCCTCTAGAAAACATCTACATCTTTCCAAATTGGTATTATTTGTATGGATTACATTTTTATGAAATTAATTAGACATTTTTGAAGTTTTCTAAAGAATTTTGTGACAGCTCCAGGGGACAGTTTGACCTCTGGATTTTTTCAAATGGTAAACACCCTTTGTGATGGATGTTATAATCTGTACATATTTTTATCATGAAGTAGACATGTTAATATTTCTAGAATAACTAAGAATACATGATTTCAATTTTTTTAGAATTAGTTATGATTTTTCAAAGTTGTGATAGAAATGGGGACAAATCTGGCCGAATTTATGCATGTATATTTTGTGTAATCCTTCGAGTTCCATGAGGTGTCAGCCACTTTTGGTGATGCAAATGAATTATTTCCATGTAATTAAATATGAAAATGTATGGTATGAGTTCACATGGTCCACGTGACGCCAAATGGAATTTTTATATGTGATGCAACGCGAAAATATTCATTATTTCTATTGCCTTTTTCCTTGAAAGCTTGTATGCTTCTTGAAAATGAGATATCTAAAGGCATAAGATGAGTTAGAAATGGTGATGTTACATTTATTGGTATCAAAGCAAAGGTTCAAACTCTTAATGTGAGTTGTGGCTTGTGTTTTGAGTTGCCTAGATGTGTATGAGTTTGCCTTGTGGATGAATTGAGTGTGTTTGATGGTGGAAGTGTTTCTTTTTTTATGATTAAAGTTTGTTATGATGTTTTGGCAAAATGATGAACACTAGGAGAGGTCAGCCCTCTAGAAAGGCTCGTGCAAATGACAAAGCCGAGCCCAGTGATCCGATTGCTGGAGCCCTACAATCTATCATGGCTTGGCTGGATCAGCAGCAGGCCATTATTGTATAGTTACAGGAACGGCAAGTTGAGAGAGATAGTCAAGGCCCTACACCTACTCCTCCATAGCCACCTCACCACTCAGATCATCCCGAGCATTCAAGGGCAACTCACTCAGATGCACAGCCACAGGCACAGATGGTTGCTCCTATTCCACCAGCTCAGACACCGCCAGTTCAGGAGCAGCACTCCATTAGCCAGGTCATCACCCAGTTTAAGAAATTTGATCCTCCTATCTTTGATGGTAAAATGAATACAGATAAAGCTGAGCCTTAGATTGTGCAGCTAAAGAAGATATTTCAGGTGATAGAGTGTACGTCTGAGCAGAAAGCCTCCATGGCTATTTTCCAGTTAGAAAGAGAAGCAGATTACTAGTGGAGGAGCACAGAGCCTATCTTGCAAGTGAGGAACCTTCGATTACATAGGAGGTGTTCCTTCAGACTTCCTACAAGAGATATTTCCTTAGCTCTATCCAAGATGAGAAAGAATCAGAGTTCACACTTTTTAGACAGACAGAAAGGATGTCCGTTGACTAATATGTGGCCAAATTCATAGAACTTTCTCGATACTCCTCCTACTTACAGAGACATGATGATGAGAGATGGAGATCGGACAGATTAGAGAAGGGCCAGCTCCCTGAGATCTGAGATAGGGTAGTGCCACAGAGAATCAGGCACTTCAATACCTTGGTGGAGATATGTAGAGTAATAGAGGCGAATCTCAGGGCAATGCAGCCTACATCTAGTGCTAGACCACCCCTCCCTGAGCCCAAAAGACCTAAAGAGGGATCACAGGTTGCAGTGACTAACAGAAGAGGTGGTAGGAGTCAGTGGAACCATAAGAGTAAGAGGCAGAAGACTCAGTCCAGCCGAGGTAGGTTTGTGCCAATTACATGTCCCCAGTATGGCAGGAATCACGGGAACAAACCACGTTATGTGGGGCAGAATGTATGCTTCTGATGTGGTAGACTAGGACACATGGCTAGGGACTGCACCTAGGCTCCTCAGCAAATTACATAGCAGAGGGAGATGGCTCCTCCTCCCAGACCTCAGACCCAGGGTAGAGATTTGCCCTGTCACAGCAGGAGGCTAGCCAGTCCCCGAGTCTGATTCAAGATACTATTAGATTGAATGATTTTTTTGTAACTGTCTTGTTTGATTCGAGCGCTAGTCATTCTTTTATATCCTATGACTGTGCTAAGAGGTTAGGTCTGAGCATGCATACATTACCATATGACTTATCTATATCTACCCCCATAGGAAATTGAGCCATTACCTCCCTTGCTTGCTTGAATTGTGTGGTCCAATTTAATCATTATCTTACCACCCTTGATTTAATTTATATGCCCCTTGTTGATATTGATTTGATTATTGGCATGAACTGGATATTTACAAATAATGCCACACTAGATTGTAGCCACAGGTGTATTACTTTACCTGAGTGTGGGACTGTACCTAGTATAAGGACTGAGTTGTCTGTCATGACTACCTCCTAGGCTGAGAGGTCTCTAGGGAATGGTTGTCAGGGTTATCTAATTTTCTTTTCAGTTTAAGCTGAGATAGAGGAGGATATAAATGAGATTCCTGTAATGAGAGAGTTCCTAGAGGTATTCCCTAAAGAGATTAGTGGACTACCTCTAGAGAGAGAGGTTGAGTTTCCTATAGATATTGTACTTGGGGCAAGTCCAATGTCTAAGGCTTCGTATAGGATGGCTCCCACCGAGCTAGTTGAGCTTAAGAAACAAATAGAATAGCTCTTAAAGAAGGGTTTTATTAGACCTAGTGTCTCACTATGGGGAGCTCCAGTCTTATTTGTAAAGAAGAAAGACGAGAGCCTTAGACTATGTATAGATTACAGGGAACTCAATAAGATAACCATTAAGCATAAGTACCCTCTCCCTCACATAGATAACCTCCTAGATCAATTAGTAGGAGCATCAATTTCTCTAAGATAGGCCTTAGGTCAGGATATCATCAGCTCGGGATAAAAGCTGAGGATATTCCCAAGACAGCATTTAAAACTAGATACGGGTATTATGAATTTTTATTATACCCTTCGGGTTGACAAATGCACTTGCAGTATTCATGGATTATATGAACAGAGTCTTCAAGCCATACTTAGATAGATTTGTAGTTGTCTTTATAGATGACATTCTAATCTACTCAAAAAGAAGAGAAGAACATGAGTAGCACCTGAGATTAGCCTAGGAGACCCTGAGAGAGAAACAGTTATATGCTAAACTTAGTAAATATGAGTTTTGGCTCACTAAGGTTCAATTTCTAGGTTATGTAATCTCCCAGGCAGGGGTCGTGGTAGATCTCCATAAGGTAGCGGCAGTGGGAGAAACCTAAGACAATGACAGAGATTAGGAGATTCTTAAGGTTAGCAAGTTATTATAGGAGGTTCATTTAGGGATTTTCTCATATAGCGATGCCACTGACTCAACTTACTAGAAAGAATATGCCATTTGTGTGGGATGAGAAATGTGAAAAGAGTTTTCAAGAGTTGAAGCACAAGTTAACCACGGCCTCAGTTCTAGTACTCCCTAACCCTAGAGAAACTTTTGTAGTATACAGTGATGCTTTTAATAAAGGGTTAGGATGTGTGCTTATACAGAAAGGTTGAGTGGTAGCTTATGCTTCTAGACAATTAAAATATCATGAAGAAAACTACCCCACACACAAGTTAGAGTTAGCCGCAGTGGTGTTTGCTTTGAAAATATGGAGATACTACTTGTGTGGGGCAGCTATAGAAATTTACAGTGATCACAAGAGCCTTAAATATTTATTTGAATAGAAAGAGCTGAATATGAGACAACGAAGATGGTTAGAATTTTTGAAAGATTATGATTTCACTTTGAAATACTATCCCGGTAAGGCTAATGTGGTAGCTGATGCCCTAAGTAGAAAATCCATACACATGCTTGTATGATGATCCGTGAACAAAAACTGATAGAGAGATTCAGAGATATGAATCTCTCCTGCAAGGTGTTTTCGGGAAAGCTGCTAATGAGTGAAACCCGAATAAAAAATGACTTGAGGGATCAGATAAGAGCAGCCCAGCAGACAAATGACCATGTAAGTAAAATTAGAGCCCAAATAGCTCAATGTGGCATCCAAGAGTTTAACCTGTTTGAGGATGACATAGTGAGATATAGGGATAGGCTGTATATGCCTAGAAACACAAAAATCAGAGAGAAAATATTAGATGAGGCATATAAGAGTAAGTGCACCATTCATCCGGACAATAATAAAATGTACTATGATTTAAAGAACATATTCTGGTGGCCTGAAATGAAAATAGACATAGTAGAATACATCTCCCGATGTCTAGTATGTCAGAGAGTTAAGATAGAACACCAGAAATCAGCTGGGTTACTTCAGCCCCTAGATATCCCGGAATAGAAATGGGATAGTATAGCTTTGGATTTTGTCATGAGTTTACCCAGGACATCATCGGGGCATGATGTAATATAGGTAATAGTGGATAGGTTAACAAAGTCAGCATACTTTCTACCTATGAAAGCCACTTATAACTTAGATAAGTTAACTCAGTTATACATTAGGGAGATAGTTAGACTGCATGGTGTACCTAAGAGCATAGTGTCAGATAGAGATCCCAGATTCACATCGAATTATTGGAGATCCTTACAGGATGCTCTAGGTACCAGACTTAGATTTAGTACATCTTATCACCCTCAGACGGATGGACAGACAGAGAGAACCATCCAAACCTTAGAAAACATGTTGAGGGCATGTGTCCTAAAAATGAAGTGAACTAGGATACATACTTACCTCTAGCGGAGTTTGCCTATAATAATAGTTATCATGCAAGTATACAGATGGCACTGTATGAGGCATTGTATGGGAAGAAGTGTAGGTCTCCAATGTGTTGGGTTGAGCTAAGAGAGCAGAGCCTTATAGGCCCAGAGTTAGTGGACCCGACATCTAGACAGATAGAGACTATTAGGAAGAAACTACTGACGGCCCAAAGTAGACAGAAAAGTTACTCAGATAAACATAGACTATTGTTACAGTTTGAGATTGGGAACCATGTCTTCATTAGAGTGCTCCAGTCACAGAGATAGGTCGGTCAATAAAAAGTAAAAAGTTCAATCCAAAGTACATAGTTCCTTTCTAAATTTTTGATAAAGTAAAACCTGTGGCCTACAATTAGCTCTTCCCCCAAACTTAAGCCAAGTCCATAATGTATTCAATGTTTCCCAACTTAAAAAGTATCAACCCAACCCTTCACATGTCAAAGAATATGAGAATGTGTAGTTACAGGATGATCTATCATACATAATATCACCAGATCGGATCGTGGACATTAGACTCGAGCAGTTACAGAATAAGACGATATCGCTGGTGAGAATGGTTTGGAAAGGGCTATCTCCCGAAGAAACTACCTGGGAGCTAGAGGATGATATGAGACAAAAATATCCAGAACTCTTCCCATAAGGTATATTATCTAAATTTCGAAGATGAAATTTCTTAAAGAGAGGAGAATTGTAATATCCGGTTTTCATTAAACGATGGAAATAAGTAAGTTTTCAAAGTAAGTCCCCTGAAATGAATTATTTTAGGTCTCAAAAAATTTGACTGACATTCTAGACTCCTCAAAAATGAGAATCCTAGCCTTAGACAGAAGGAAAAATGGAGCTAGAATGAAGAAACAAATTTTGACAGAAAACCTACGAAACATAATGGCATTTTTGTAATCTTGAGCAATTTTTGGAATTCACATAGGAGGGCTTTTTAAATAAAAGTTTTAAGTTCTCTGGGGTTTTCAGAGGGCCTAAAAACCATGGGAAGCCTCAAGATAATTAAATCCCCTCCGGTGGACGTTTTTCAACGTCGATGTACCTGAACTTTGACGGATTCATTCGGGAAGGTTTTAACTCCGATTTGAGTGATTCCAAAGGAATTTTATTAAATTGGGAACCTAAATTTCATAATAAAAAAGACAGTTCTCAAAAAGAAGATAAAACAAAGGAGAAACAAAAATGCAAAGAACGAAGGGCAAAATGGAAATTTTTGAAAATTGCTTCTTCCTCCCCCTATATATAGGTGGTGCCCCACTTTTTCCCTCATTTAGACTCAGAATTTTCTGCTCAAATTCAGAGAAGGGAGCTAGGGTTTTAGGCACACAAAAGAGGAAGAAGAAGGAGGAGAAATCCAAGCTTTAAGGTATGAAAATTTGCTTATTTTTCATGCTCTCTCTTAGCCAATCTCTTATCTTCTTTTTTCCTCTTCTTCTCCATGATTTTTCTGAAGTTTTAAGGGCTGTTGTAAAGGAAGAACTTAGGGGAAATTTCGGATTTGGAGATAGGAGCTTGGAGAAAGCAAGATTCAAATAAGAAAAAGTAAGAAAACTAGGTAATTTCTCTTCCTATGGTTGCTATCCTTGGTTCCTCTTCTTCTCCAATTCGACACACATAAGGAACCCTAGGAGGAGTTGATTTTTAGGCAAAACCAAGGATGAATCTAAGAAAAAAGAATGTGTAGATTAAGAATATACAAAGAAAATTAACAAAAAATCATTAGATTTCAAGATGCAAATTCTAGGGTTTTGTGTGCACCTTTCAAAATCTAATTTTATATGATGATTTTTAGGTATAAATAAGAGCTCAAATGAGTCCTTAAGATCCCTAAAAGTCTCCCCATATTCTTTCTCCTTCAAGAAAACAAAGCAAAATCCATAGAGACCAATAAGCCTCATGGTCTCGGCCTAAGGAGGTTGGAATAACTAGGGAGAGTTTTAAATTTTTCTAAACCCATTCTTGAGTCATATTTAATGAATGAAAATGAGGGGAAGCCTTAGAAAAAATTTAAAACTCATGGAAAGTGAATTAGTGCCTTAAGTTCCATATTATGACTTAAAGAAGCAACATGAAGCTAGGCTCTTGATTTTAGTTGTGTGATGACTCCAAGAGGCTTAAAAGGAGTCAAGAATCATATTTGAAAAGAAAAATTAGAGCCTAGAATTTATTTGAGGGTTGTTGCTTCATTAGGTGCAATTATGGAACCATAATGGGGTTATAGGCCAAGCTAGCGTCTAAGCAAGTTACATGGCTTTAGAATTGAGTTCATGAACCTAATTGGCTTCCATAAATTGTGTCTAGGCCAAGAGAAATCTCTTCCACACATTTGTGGGTGTGTGGCCGAAGCAAGGAAGGGAATTTCAAGAGAAAAAGTATGTGATTGTGTGCAAGGTAGCTCACTCTACCTTCTCTCATACATGATTGATTGCTTTACTTGTCTTTGAATGTGTGCATGTGTATTTTTAAGCCATGAAAAGTATGCTAGCATGTCTTGACTTTCATGATGCCTTGATGTTGTAATATGCTTTCATATGATGTCTTTAATGTGTACTTGGGTTTGCTTGAGTATGGTGAGACCAAGAACCCTTAGCCATGGTGAGGATAAGCCAAGAACTCTTAAGATTGGTTAAGATAAAGCAAAGAGTCTCCCAATAGTAAGATAAACTCCCAAGAGCATAGTTGAGTGTAGGAGTTCTTAAAAAATGGGTGAGGCAAGTCCCAAATCCACAAGAAATTGGGTGAGACCAATCCACTTGCTTGGCAAACCTTTGTATGCCATCTATGACTTTTTCAAATGCCAAGAATGCTTTTTGAATGATTGCACATGTCCATATGCCATGCATGTATTCATAAGGCTTGTTTTGCATCCCTTATGTATGATTGAATGGGAGATGAGCTATTGGGATTCTTTGAATCTCATTCCCTCTTATCCAATGATCTAACATGTTAGGTGGATGAAGGGAGCAAGGTAATGGAAGCCAACTACCTTGAAGAAGAGAGCTTGACAATCTAATGCATAGTTTTTAGTTCTTTAAGACCATATTTGTGTCAAATGATGTAACCCATTGATGTATATGGTCTATGACCTCTTGGACATGTATATTTATGATATTATGTGATGTATAAATGGAATAGTATGATATGTGAATACTAGAATGTAATGCCAAGATATGCTTCTTGGAAGTTTGATGTGTGTATGTATGATTGCATGTGGTATAGCCAAAATGAGAGGCATGGAGTTTGAGACAATGTGGATAGCTTAGACAAGTCTTAATTATACTTTTAGACTTACCCAAGATGTAACATCTGGTCCCTCCGTAAAAGTGAGAAACGCAATGTTCGGTTTCTCCGTAAACGTAAAAAATGGGCCAAATATAAAAGGAAGTCCTCGAAATAGAAGGAATTGGGGCCAACTAAAATTATGATAAAATTTTAAATAATAGAAAATGAGGATTTGAGTCTTGAGTTGCCCAGAAATCAAGGCCAGAGTGATTCGATAAATTTGCCGAAAGGCCAGTGGCATTTTCGTAAATATGGGCACTTTTTGAAAGACTCATAGGAGGGCTTTTTAAATGGAAATTTTGAGTTTCCCAGGGTTCTCAGAGGCCTCAAAAACCATGGGAAGCCCCGGGACCAGTGAAGCCCCTCCGGTGTACTCTTTCCGATATCGGTTGACCCAAACTTTGACCGATTCGTTCGGAAAGGTTTTAGCTCCGATTTGAGTGATTCCAAAGGCATTTTATTAAATTGGGAACCTATTTGTTATGATGGAAAAGAAGGTTCTAAAAAAGGAGCTAAAACGAAGAAGAAACGAAAATGCAAAGTATGAAAGGGCAAAAATGGAATTTAAGTGTTAAAGGAAGCTTCCAAACTCCTTTTATAAGTCACGTTCTTCCTCTCCTTCACTAAACCGACTTGCTTCTGCCCATTTTCAGAGAAGAACTCTAGCTTCTTAGGCGCACAAGAGAAGGAGGATTTTGGAGGAAGAAATTCAAGAAAAAGGTAAGAAACTTTAAGAAATTCCATATCCTTCCTTCTTCAAACTTGCTCCCCTCCTCTCAAGCTTTATTTCTATGGTTTTAATGGAGAGTTTGGTGCTGTTTTGGGGGCAGAACAGAGAGGGAAATTTCGAAAATTGAGGGAGCAAGCCAACCAAGTGGAAGAGCAAGCAAAGAAAAGCAAGAAAACAAGGTAAAACTTTCATTCTTTGGTAGTTTCTCCCTCCCCCTTCCTCTTGCACGAATTTGGGCACCATGAGCCCAATTCTTAGGGGCTGTTTTCTGCTCAATTTATGGAGGGATTAGAGGTTTTGGAGTGCAAGGATTAAGAATGAACCAATAGAATCAAGAAAGGAGCATTAAGAGACAAGATAGAACCATTAGGGATCCAAATGCTCCCTTGCAAATCTGATTTTATATGAATGTTCTTAGACTTAATTGAATGTTTAAACATGCTCCTAAGACCTCTAGGAAGTCTCCCAAGTGTGTCTCCCATCAAGGAAAAATCAAGAAGGCCATGAACTCTTCTTCCCCCCATAGTCTCGGCCTAGGCAAGTTCCTATAGCTAGGGAGAGTTTTAAATTTTTCTAAGGCTATTCTTGAGTCATATGTGATGAGTGAAGATGAGTAGAGGCCTTAGAAAAAATTTAGAACTTAAAGAAAGTGATTTGGTGTCTTAGGTTCCATATTATGACCTAAAGAAGCAACATGGTGCTAGGCCTTTTGTTTTAATGATGTGATGACTCCAAGAGGTTTAAAAGGAGTCAAGAATCATATTTGAAAGGAAATAATGAGGCTTAGAAGTCCCTTGAGGGGTGTTGCTTCATTAGGTGCCTTTATAGACCATAATGGAGCCTATAGAGCAATCTAGTGTTTTATCAAGTGATGTAGCCTTAGAATGTGTTTCATGAACCTAATTGGCTCCCATAATTTGTATATAGGCCAAGAGAAACCATCTCCACCAATTTATGGGTGTATGGCCGAAAGAGGAGGCTTGAAAGCTAAAGAAAAAGTGTGTGAAATTGTGCAAGATAGCTCTCCACCTCATTCTCTTTGCATTCTTGTGTGCATATGTATGTCTTAGTGTGCTTGCATGCATTCTTGATGCTTGATAATATGCCACTTGATCCTTGGTGTGCATTGGTACCAATGTGTTGTCTTGAATGACTATGGTTGTGGAAAGAGCCCATAAGGGTGAGGTGATGCCAAAAGTCCCTTAATGAAGGTGAGGAGATGCCAAAAGTCTCATGGCATGGGTGAGACAAGGCCAAAAGTCCCTTGAATGGGTGAGGCAAAGTCAAAAGTCCCTAGACCAAGAGTGAGGCAAATCCAAAAGTCCTAGAAATGGAGTGAGGCTAAACCAAAAGTCCCTAGAGCATGAAAGTAATCTTGACATGTGAATGTGGCATGGAATAGAATTTATTGCACACTTTATGCTTGTATAATTATGCATTTGGTATATGTATGCCTTGAATGTGATGTAAATGGGTGTGTGAGCTATTGAGATTCTTTGAATCTCATCCCCTCCTCTCCAATGCTCTAAGATGCTAGGTGGACCAAGTAGCTATGGTGAAGGGAGCCAACAACCATGAAAGAAGGAGATTGACAAGCCTAGGCCTAGTTGTATTCTTTTTGAACCATAATGATGTTCAATGATGTATATGATTATTGTAAATGGCACATGACCCTTGAGATACATGTAAATATGATATTATGTGATGTATACATGTATGGATATGATGTATGAACTTTAGAAATGAATTTGGGTATGTAATGTCAAGTTATGCAAATTGGAAGTTTGATGCAAATGTGTATAAGTGAGGGTTGAATGGCCAAAATGAGATGCATGAGGTTTGGGACCATTTGGACAGCCCACATGAGTCCAAAATATGCTTTTAAACTTGCCCAAAAGGTGCCAAGACCAAGGGAAATCCATTTGGCAAATTTGGTACCCAATATGGAGCCAAAATTGACCATAATGGAACCCTATACTATTTTTTGGCCAAATGAGTTAGTCTTGCCCTAAAACTTGGCATGCAATTAGGTCTCATTAAGAGCTTTTTGGGAAGCTAAAGATCATAATTTTCGGAGACCTAGAGAATATTTGAGGAATTTTCAAAGTTGGGATTTTTCATGGATTCTGGTATGGGTACTGTTCATACTGGCAGTTTTGAATTCTGTGTCACCCGATGGTCAAATGGTATCCAATGCTTATGAAATTTTATATTCATAAACTAGAGGTCATAAGCTTTCTGTGGCCACCGAGATCACCTCATTTGGAGGTCTAGAGAGGAAGATATGCATTTTCAAAGGTTCTGCCCAGTATCAGACTTCTTGCCAGACCCGAGGTACTGTTCCATCGATTTCCGGGAGTTTGGCTTGATGTACTGATCTGGAGATATTTTTCCTCTCTATTTAACATCCACATCTTTCCATAGTGATATCATTTGTAAGCATTGTATTTTTGTGGAATTAGTTAGACATTTTTGAAGTCCATATCAGTAAACTGTGACAGTATCAGGAACCCTCCGACCAGTAGATGATCTCGCGTGTCAAACGCATTATATATGAGATTTTAAGACTTCTACATATTTTTAGCATGAAGTAGACGTCTTAAGCTTTCCAGAATGACTGAGATTACATGTTTTCTATTTTTATAGATTTAGTTATGAATTTCCAAAGTTTGTGACAGAAAAGAGGAAATTCTGGCTGAAAATACAAACATGGATTTCATATGCTCCTTTGCTTTCTACGAGTTGTAGGCCAAATTTGATGATGGAAATGAGTTATATTCATGTGTTTAAGTATGATAAAGTGATAGATACTTTCATATGGCCTACGGGACTCCGAAAGAAAAATTTTACCAGTAGAGAAATGTACTTTTATTCATAACTTCCTATGCCACTATATTGTTTCCATAGAATAAACATAAGATGAGGCATGGGAATTGTATGAATTGAGTCCTAAAAGTATGGTGTTACACAAGAGGTGCCAAACCCCATGGAAAACCATTTGGTCACTTTGGTATCTCATATGGGACAAAAAATGACCAAATGGGAACCTTATGTCACATTTTGCCGAAATGAACTCTTCTTAATCTAAAATTTTGCATGCAATTAGGGTTCATTGAGGGCTTTTTAGGAAGCTAAATTATGGAATTTTTGGAGGTCCACAAAATATTTGGTGAATTTTCAAAGTTAACATTTTTTTTTGTTTTGGTCAACTTACTATTCATTCTGGTTCAAAATTAATTTCTGTCACACAAAGCTCAAATGATGTCCAATTGCCATGAAATTTTATGAGTTTTCTAAGTTTCTATCCAGTATCAGTAACAGCACCCGACCTCAGTCATTGTTTGATTAGATTTTGAGGTACAGAAATGCTTGAATTGGTGTAGAGGTATTTTTTTTCCCTCTAGCTAACATCACATCTTTCAAATTGGTATCATTTGCATGGATTGGATTTTTGTGAAATTAATTGGACATTTTTGAAGTTCTCTACAGAATTCTGTGATAGCTCCAGGGGACAATTTGATCTCTGAACCTTTTCGAATGTCAAACGCCCTTTGTGATGGATGTTATGATCTGGACATATTTTTATCATGAAGTAGACATGTTAATCTTTCTAAAATGGCCAAGAATGCATGATTTCAATTTTTCTAGAATTAGTTATGATTTTCCAAAGTTGTGACAGAAATGAGGACAAATCTGACCGAATTTATGCATGTATATTTTGTGTAATCCTTCGAGTTCCATGAGGTGTCTGCCGCTTTTGGAGATGCAAATGAGTTATTTTCATGTAATTAAATATGAGAATATATGGTATGAGTTCACACGATCCACGTGACGCCGAATGGAATTTTTATACGTGACGCAACGCGAAAATATTCATTATTTCTATTGCCTTTTTCCTTGAAAGCTTGTATGCTTCTTGAAAATGAGATATCTAAAGGCATGAGATGAGTTAGAAATGATGGTGTTACAGTAAAACTATAATTTACTTTTGGAAAATGTTAGTATTGCTTAATGTATTAATTATTCTTGAAATAAAGAGGAATATAGTTTTTGCAACTCTACTTTGTAAGAAGGGTTTGAATATTGCTCTAGAATCTAAAAAGATTGTAATTTCCAAGAATGGAATATTTGTAGGAAAAGGATACTCTTGTGATAGGATGTTTATGTTGAGTGTTATCAATAATATGTAAATTTTAGTTTATCTTGTTGAGCCTTTGTTAACTTTATGGCATAATAGATTAGGACATTTTAATTTTAATTCCTTATATTTTCAAGTCTAGAAATGGTATAATGTTAACTAGTGATTATACATGTTATAAAAGTGAGATTTGTGTGCAATCAAAAATGACTAAAAGAACATTCAAATCTATTGGTAAAATAATTGAACTTTGAGGTTTAATACATTCTAACATATGTGAACTTAACAATATAATATCTAGATGTGGAAATAAGTATTTCATAATATTCATTGATGTTTACTCTAGGTACACATGTGTATTTAATGAAGACCAAAGATCAAGCTTTTAGTATGTTTCAAATCTATAAGTCTTAAGTTGAAAATCAAAAGGGAAAGAAAATTAAAATTCTTAGGAGTGATAGGGGTAGAGAACACTTCTCCAAAGACTTTACAATCTATTGTAAAGGTAATGGCATAATCCATCAAACTAGTACTCTCTATATACCACAACAAAATAGCGTTGCCAAAAGAAAAAATAGAACTTTAGTTGATGTGGTTAATGCCATGATTCTTAGTGTAAAGTAGTCCATAAGTTTGTATGGCAAAGTTTTGTTAATGGCCTATCACATAACTAATAGATTACCCTTTAGGAAGCATCATATAATCAAAAAACCAAATTTAAGTTATCTTAGAATATGGGGTTGCTTAGCATATTATAGGGTGCCTATTCCTAAAAGAAACAAGTTAGGATTAAGAGCATTAAAAGATGCATTTGTTGGTTATGCTAAAAACTCAAAGGATTTGTACTATTTTGGCCTATTTTGGTGCTTGTTTGAACCTATACAGAGACCTAATCAATTTGCACATTGTCTTCTCATTTCTAGGTAATACAAACTCTTTAGATTGTTCCTTGTATACATTTTCATCTAGCTCATGATTTAAAAATACAATTTTTACATCCATTTAATGCACATTCAAATTATACGTTAATGCTAATGCAATCAGTATTAAAATGTCCTCGAAGCTTTTGACATTTGTACACCTATGATAAGAAAAAACATCTATTATGTCATTTAACTTTGATACTTAAAATTGCATCTATTTCTCTAAGATCTTTCATATTGAATTATGAAGTTAGATATTTCTTAGTTTCACTCACATGAAGTATGTTAGTTCCAAATATTAACATGTTATCAACATATAAACAAATAATAACGCTATGTTTATCCATGAAATTCAAATAAATACATTCATCCGTATTATTATGTCTAAAACTATGATTTTAATGAAGTCAAGGTGAGGTTCTTAAGGAAACTTTCACCTATGTGAACATCAAAAGTGACACCACTCTTCTCAAGAATTGAAATCAAAATTTCTGGAAATGTTCATGAAATCTAAGGGTAGCACACAGCTAAAATCATGCTAGTTTTTTGCAAGTATAAGTTAATGGCATTTAGAATCATTTGTGTGAACCAGTTTTGATTGAAGAGTAGTGGTTTAATGCTTAAGCAATCAAAATTGGACCTTTATAACTCTGTTTGATATGTATACGAGCCAATTTTTCATGTTAAATGTATAGTTTCGGTTATGCATTTTATGGTTAATGTTTAAGAATAATGGAAATGGTTGAAATGAAGTTAGCTATGACACATTGTATGGGAGACGATGCAGATCCTTGGTTAGGTGGTTTGAACTTGGAGAAGCTAAGCTATTATGGCCTAATCTAATGTAAGATACATTGGAAAAGATAAAACTGAATAGGGAGAGATTGATGGTGGCAGGAGTAAATAAAAAGCATATGTAGACCATAAACACTATGACTTGGATTTTATGATCGGCAATCATGTACTCATCAAGGTGTCCCCATTGAAGGGTGTGATGAGGTTTGGGAGGAAATAGAAGTTGGCCCAAAGATATATAAGCCCATTTAAGATCTTGGAAACAGTAAAGGCAGTTACCATTTAGCCTTGTTACCAAAGTTAACCAATATTCACCCAATATTTCAAGATTTGATGTTAAGGAAGAATATGCTTGATTCCTCTGACAATTGTATCGAGCAACCTCAAATAAACTAAGTTGAATAAGATTTTTATAGTTAGTGATGCAACCTAAATTGTTTCCCTTGGAAGTGAATTTTAATTAATTGTAAGAGCTTCTTAAGTATGAAAACCAAGTAAAAATAAAAGATAAGAAATAATTGGAGGGGTTTAATTACTATAATTTAATTGAATCAAAATAACAATAAGAAATTAAAACTATGCTAAGTGGTGAAATCAACAAACAATATAAGGTAACTAACCTTGGACTCACTTCCATGACTTCAATTTTCATTGCACTCCTTAGATTAAGACTAGAACTAATCCCCTTGTTTGGTGCATTCATTAAAAGAATTCCTAATTAACCAATTAAGATACAAGTACTTAACTAATTGAGAGCTTGTGACCACAACATTATCAATAAATTAATACTTGCATGTAAAATATATAACATACCCAATTATGATTTTAATTGTTCTTTTAGGTTGTTAGACATTCCATTAAGATTTTAAATTACCATCCAAACTCCTAAAGGTCTCAATTATGCTAATAAAAAATAAATTCAAATATCAATCACACAACAACTATTTAAGAGCAATTCATCAAACACCTCAAGTGCAATATACATCTCTAATTGTTTAAACAAAATTTAGAGGCTTAACCAAACCAAATTAGCCACTATAATCAAATTTTCATCAATCAAACCTAATCAATAAAACATTAATTGAAGTAACAATGAAAATAGAAAAAGAGATGAAAGAGTAGCCTATTCTTGATTAAAATTTGAAGCTATAATTTCTGTCAAAGAGTTGCATCCAAGATTAGCCACCAAAAAGGGATTAAGCTTCCATTGAGTTCAACGGATGAAAAAGAAGAAATATAGAGGAAGTCACAACTTTTGAATGGAGAGAATGGAGGAATGGATGAATTCTGGATGATGAATGATACGTGGAATGGCCTCTTGGATCTGTCTGAGCTTCTTTTTCTTTTTTATTCATTCCCACGTAAGCTCTCTTCTTCTTTTTTTGTGTCACATGTTCAACCCATTTCCTCTTGATCACGTTTTCTATTGCTAAATATTGTAGGCCCCAACATAGCATGTTACGTGGATGGAATGTATGCTATTGAGTGTGTAATGTGTTAGCATGAGAAAACTCGTGAACCTGGTGAATACCTTTTACTCTGAGGCTCCTTATCCAACTGTGAAAGTGCATGTTAAATGTGTGCTACGTGCAAGAGATGTGTGGAGTGTATGATTCTGGTACCTCGTGTATGTGTTAAGAAAAGATGAGCCGATGCATATATTATGCGTGTGTGTGTATATGTGAGTCTAAGAGTGGAGTGCTATCTTTGTGTTGGTGCCCGACCATACAAATGAGTGTGACGTGTGTCATACCATAATAGATCTAGCATCACATTCCTTTATTCAAGATTATTTGCATGTGTTATCAAAGAAACTCCAAGAAAAGATAATAAAAATAATGAATTTAATTGCATTACGTCGAGGTTTAAAAATTCATCTCGTGTCTTATGGACCCTGTGAACTTACTAACAACATTCTTTATTCATTTTCCATCCATAAAAATCATAAACATCCTAAAACTTTGCATAAACCACCAATCAAGAGCTAAAACTAGAAAAATGGCTTATTCATCTCGGGTCCAAGGTAGCAGATTTTTGGGACAGTTTTGAAAAATCATAACTAAATGTAGAAAAATTGAAATCTACTGAACCATAGTTTTTTGGAAAGCTCTAAGTGTTAAATTTAAGCTAAAAATAATTTCAAGCCATGAAAACATCATTTGGACCATGTTTTATAATAGAAAATTGGCAAAGGTCATACTATCCAGCGTTTCTGATATAGCTTACTAATATAAAATTCAAAAATACATAATTAATTCCAAAAAAATCTAATTCATGCAAACTATATCAATTTGGAAAGATACAGATGTTAAATAGGGGTGAAAAATAATTCTAGATCAATTCAAAAGCATCTAGACCCCAAAAATAGATGGAACAATGACAAAGGTCTGACTGTGTGCCTAGAATAGAATAAAAATTTCAAAACTTTATATCTCCATCTCTAGACATCCAATTGAGGTGATACTAGTTGACATAGTTCATTTTAAATGTTTAGTTTTTCCTTGTAAAATTTCATAGCCATGGGATGCCATTTGCTCCATAAATGATAGAGGTAAATTTTTAGACCATATGAACAGTGCCACTGTCATTTTCTGAATTTTTAGCCAACTCCAAAAAATTGGCCAAAAATTCTGTATACCTCCAAATATTATGCAATTTATGTTCCCAAAAAAATCTAAACAAGACCTATGTGCATGCCAAATTTTAGATCAAGGAAAACTCATTTGGATAGATTTTGCTATAGCTCACCATTATGGTCATTTTAAGAACAACTATGGATCAAAATGGGCTCAAATGGTCTTCTTGATGTTCTAGCACTTTTTGGATAAGTTTAAAAGCATAAATACAACTTATATGAACTGTACAAGTAGTCTTAAATATCATGCATCTTATTTTGGTCATCCCACATCCAAGAATGTACTAGCATTTGTAGGCCAAGCAATATGCAAATCTCACAATTACATTACTTTGGTGCTAAACATCATTCATACATGCTATTACATTTGCTCAAGGGTTTACATCTCAAAAAAAATATGTACACAATTACTTTGACGTTCTTTTATTTTTTAAAAACTATACAAACTACATCATTGTCACAACATTGCCAATTATGCTTCTTTACCTCCATTCTTTGGTTCTTGAACTCTACCTAGACCATATAAGATAAGAGAGGGAAGGGGGAGAGATTCATGAAATCTTAATAGCTCACACACCTATTCAAACACACATTCATGACATATGCATATCAAAAGCACAAGTCTGGAAACTAACATGAACATAAAGTATACAAAGTCACATTTCCATGCCATAATTTTACATCAAAGTCAAGAATGAGCTTTAGGAATTTTTGGTTTAGCGTCCCCCCATTTCTAGGACTTTTAGATTTGCTTTACCCTTGGCCTAAGGACTTTTGAGTTGGCCTCACCCATCCATGAGACTTTTGGTCTTGTCTAACCTATACCTTGAGACTTTTGGCATCTCCTCACTTATATCAAGGGACTTTTGACATCACTTCACTCTTTTAAGCATTTTTCACAAACCAATGACATTTAAGGAACATATTGGCACCAATGCAACATCATAACATCAAATGGCATGTTCATAAATCACAAAAGTACACACAAGTACACAGTGACATATACATAACCAAGAATGCAAGAAGAATAAGGTGGAGAGCTACCTTGGTGAAAGTCCAAGCTTTACTTTGCTTGTTCCTTCCCCTTTTTAGTTCCATAAGCACAATGAGGTAGGGTTGGATTTCCTTAGCGTAGTCATAATAAACAATACTCAATTATACTATTGGAATAAGCTAAGACATTCAACTCACTCTTAAGAACACACTTTGTTCTATTTGTCACAATATAGTTTCATTAATGACTTAATGAAGCAACTTCCATAATTTAAGTTCTCAGCTCTATTCTCTTGCCATATCTAGGCCTCTTGACCTCATTTAAGGTCCTTAGAGCCATTACACACTCACTTTCAAAAGTCTAGATACATGTTGCTGCATAAGATTATATTATGGAAACCATTGCCTCATCTCCTAATCCATGACTCCTAAATTTTTTCCAAGAGTTCCTCCTACCTTCTACCATCATGTGAAGTCCCAAACCAAGGCTGGAATAAATTAAAACATTCCCTAACCTATTGATCTAGCTTTGGCTGAGCTTATGAAGGAGGAGAGAACCTATGGGGTTTTTTATTTTTCCTTGATAAGAGACACACTTGGGAGGCTTCCTAGAGGTCTTAGAAGCTCAATTAAACACTCACACATGCAAGGAACTTCATATATTAAATCAGTTTCCACATTGCATTCAAGAGCTCTATACTTCTCTAACTTGAAATTCCTTGGTTTTTCTTACAATTTCTTGGCATATTCTAAGTTCATACACTCCAATTTCATGGTTTCTTATTAGTTCTAGTTCAGAACTTTCTTCCCCTAGATGGTTCTATTTTTAGGCGTTACACACACAAAGAAGAGCAAGAAGAATGAAGCAACAAAAAACAAAAAATTACCTAGGATTCAAGCTCTTTCAATAACACCATATTTATCTAGCTTATCTCATGCTATCTCTATGTCTCGCATCATATGTTTCATGAAGAAGCAAGGAAAGTGACATTAAAATAATGAATATTTTTATGTTGCATAGTGGATAAATTTTTTATTCAGTATCCCATGGACCATATAAGCTCATGTATCATATTCTCATATTTAATTACATAGATACAACTCAATTCCATCACCAAAAGTGGCCTAGAACTCGTGCAAATACAAGGAACATATAAAATTTCATAGTGTAGCCTCGGCCAAAATTTCTCACTTTTTGTCACAAAATTTGAAAAATTATAACTAATTCTAAATCAAAATGATGCATTCTTTACCATTCTAGAAAGCTATATATGTCTACCATATGCTGAAAATATTTCTAGGTCATGTAACATCAAGTAGAAGAAGTTTGACATTTGAAAGTACCCAAGGTCTCAGCTGTCTAGGCTATTATCATAAGTTACTATCATAAACTTTAGAAATTCATAACTAATTCTAAAAAAATTCAAATCATACAAATTTGGTAATCTAAGAAGCTACAGATGTTAAATTTAAGAGAAAAATATCTTCAGACCACGCCAAGTCCATTTAGGAACTAAATTATGATAGAACAGTACTAGAGGTCAAGTGGCATTATTAGTATTGACATGAAACTTTAAAAACTCGTAACTCTCTGTTCAGATCTCTAAATGAGGTGATCTTGGTGGCCACAAAAATCTTATAATCTCTAGTTTATGCCTATAAAATTTCACAAGCATTGGACATCATTTGACTATCAAATGATATAGAATACAAAACTGACCATATGAACAATACATGCACCAGAACAGCAGAAAAATCCCAACTTTGAAAATTCATAATTAATTCTGTAGAGTTCCAATTTTTTGCACTGTAGCTTCTCAAAAATCTCTCAATAAGCTTTACATATTTGCCAAACTTCATGGGAAGATTCATCCATTTGGTCAATTTGTGCCATAGGGTTTCAGTTTGGTCATTTTTATGGTCTCTAAAAGTATCAAAGTGTCCAATTTTGCTTCCCAAGCTTGTGTGGCTACTTGAGCACGTGGAATTGCACCAAAAATGACATTCTAAACTTGTCTCAAAGGCGTACAAACCCAAATTTCTTAAAATCATTCTTCCACCCCATGATATACACAAGATTATACTTGCTAGCTCTTGCCATTCAATACTCAATTCATGCTATCTCATACATTTGGCATCAAATCTCATTCATACATCATACATTTGGGTAACTACATATGCTCATATAATTACATAATAATTTCATCATGGAATTACATTATATGCCATGTGTATGGCTACAAGGGAGATAAACTAGGTCATTTCATACATTTTGTTGTCATACTTTCATATTCCAAGTTGTTGGCCCCCATTACCTTGTCCTCTTAGTCCACCTAACATGTTAGAATATTGGAAAAGAGGGAATGAGATTCAAAGAATCCTTATAGCTCATCTCCCTTTCAATCACACATAAAGTATGTAATACAAGTCTTGAAAATGTATGCATGGGCATATTGAAATGTGTTAGCATTCAAGAAATATTCTTAGCATTTGAACAAGTCATACATAGTATATATAGGCTTGCCAAGTGAGTGAATTAGTCTCACCTATTCACTTGTAGATTTTAGACTTGCCTCACCCATTTTCTTTAAGAGATTTTTGACTTAATCTTACTCTTGGGAGTCAACCTCACTCTTGGGAGACTTTTTACTTTATCTCAACCAAGTTTAAGGGTTCTTGGCTCATCTTCACCGTGGCTAAAGGGTTCTTGACTTCTCCACACTCAAGCAAACTAAGGTAAGCACATAAAACATCATCTTGCATGCATAAAACATCATCATGGTACCATAGAATAAAAGCTCATACTAGAATACTTTTCATAGCTCAAAACATATATACACACATTCAAAGACAATGTAAGCACACATTCATGCATGAGAGAAGATAGAGAGAGCTACCTTACTTGTATTTACACACTTTTTCCTTGAGCCTTGAGTCCTCTCCCTTGACCTCACACACCCAAAAAGGTAGAGATTATTTCTCTTAGCCTAGATACATTATATGGAAACTAATTATACTCTTGAATCAAATTCTAAGGCCACACATTCAATAGAAAAATTAGGTCACTCTTATGGCTCTTTTATGGTTCCATAATGCACTCAATGAAGCAACCTTAAGAGAACATCATCTTGGCTCCATTCTCCCTATCTATTTACGATTCTTAACTCCATTTAAACCTCTTGGAGTCATCACACAATCAATTCAATGAGCCTATCTAGGTGTTGCTTCTTTAAGCCATAATATGGAATATATAAGGCCATCTCACTTTATATAGTTTCTAAAATTTTCCAAGGCCTCCTCTTATACTCTCCCACCATACATGATGCAAAAATAAGCTTGGAATAAATTAAAACTACCCCTTGGTGCTTCATCTAGCCTAGGCCGAAACTATGCGCTATATGAACACTAAGTGAGTTTGCTTCTTTTTCTTGATGGAAGATGCATATAAGGAGCCTTATAGGGATCTCAAGAGCTCATCAAAATATTCATTTAGGCCTAGGAACAATTGTATTAAATTAGATTTTCAAGGGAGCTCATGAAACCCTAGGTTTGCTGTCTTGAAAATTAATGGCTTTTACTTGGATTTCTTTGTACATTCTTACTCTTCTCTCTTAAATTCATAGAATTCACCTTTGGTTCTACCCAAAATTCAAGCCCTTTTGTAGCTACATATATGGGGCGAAATAGGGAAAAGAAGGGGGAAGGAGTAGCTACCATAGAATGGAGATTTTATCTTGTTTTTCTTATTTTCTTGCTTGATTCTCACTTTTGTTGGCCTCCTTTCTTCAAATCCAAAAATTTTCCTCTATTCTTCCCTCAAAACAGATCCAAAAACTTCAATAAAATCATAGGAAAGAAAGCTTAAGAGGAGAAAAACAAGTTGGAAGAAGGAGTATGAAAATCCATGAAATTCCTTACCTTTTTTTGCTTTTTCTCCTCTTTTCTTCTCCTCCATGGTGCGCCTAAGAGAGCTGGTGTTTTCTTTGGTTTTTAGGCATAATAGGTCATGCAAATGAAAGGGAGAAGAAATAAGAAACTTAAAAAATGTTCAAGAAACTTCCACTTTCTTGAAAATTTCAATTTTGCCCTTCGTTCTTGGTATTTTTGTTTCTAACTTGTTTTAGCTCTTTTTTGAAAATCTTCTTTTTTATTATGAAATTTAGGTTCCCAATTTAAAAAAATGCCTTTGGAATCACTCAAATTAAAACTAAAACCTTCCAGAATAGATCTTTCAAAGTTCGAGCTCACCGTTGTTGGAAAACATCCACCGAAGGGGTTTTAACTATTCCAAGGCTTCCTATAGTTTTCAAGGCCTCTAAGAACCCTATAGAACTCAAAAATTTTATTTAGAAAGCCCTCCTGTGTGAATTGCAAAATTTGCTCAAAATGACAAAAATGTCTTTACGTTTCGTCAACCTTTCATTCAAATTTGTTTCTTTATTCTAACTCCTTTTTTCTTTCCATTTGAGCCTGGGATTCTCATTTTCAAGAGTCTAAAATGTTTCCTAAATTTTTTAATACCTTAACTAAGTCATTTTAAGGGACTTGCTTTGTATCTAGTGAATTTCATTCGTTTACAAAGAAATCATACGTTATGTTTCTCATATTTTCTCTTATTTTCAAAGAACCGAATATTACACTTTCCAAGAGGTTCTTCCTTTGCTCTATTCTTCACCTTGAATTTCTAGCTTTTCCCCTCTACTTCATGGCCAAAATAGAACCATTTTATCTACCAAAACCATGGAAAGATGAAGCAATGAGAGGAGAATGAAGTTGGAAGTAGGAAACCATGAATTTCTTAAATTTTGCTTACCTTTTTCCTTGATTTTTTCCTCCTTCTTTGGCTTCTCTTGGTATGTCTCTCTCTCTAGCCCTCTTTATTTTTGGACTATGCAAGGTTGGTTACGAGAAGTCACAAGATGGGATGCCACTTATGTAGATGTTTCAAGACCAATTTGTTTGGAAAAATTCCAATATGTCCCTTGTAATTGGCATTTTAATTTTAACTCCTTTCTTATAGCCATATTTTCTATCATAAAATTTAGGTTCCTAATTGTATAAAATACCTTTGAAATCACTTAATTTAGAACTAAAACCTTTACGAACGAATTAGTCAAAGATCAAGCACACGGTCATTGAAAAATGTACACCGGAGGGCTTTTAACTGTCTCGGGGTTTCTCATAGTTTTCAGGGCTTTTGAGAACCTCAGCAACTCAAATTTTTTATTTAAAAAGCCCTTTTATGAGTTTTCCCAAAAAATACCCATATTCATGAAATTGCCACTAGACTTTCGATAAATTTTTTGAATCACTCTAGCCCCAGTTTCTAGACAACTTAAGACTCAAATCCTCATTTTTTATTATTTAAAATTTTATCCAAATTTCATTTGGCTTTAATTGACTCATCTCAGGGGACTTTCTTTTCAAACTAACTAATTACGATGTTTTTATGACGTACTGGACGTTACAACGTGTCATATCTTAACCCCAAGAAACTTATATCATAACATTCAAGCAATAAACTCTAGACTTGCACAAAAAGCGTAGCATATGGATTGAAATCATATAAACAAACCCACATGGTTCAATCCCATTTTGGTTTAAGGAATTTTGTCCATATAATATCCATACAACATTCATTCAAAGCAAGGATATCATTACATAAGCTCTTGAGGTCCATTTTGCACTACTTGAACTTTTCACACAATTTACTTGCACATAACAATGGGAAGCACTCTATTAAGAACCTCTAGCTCAGCATTAAATCACTTCCAAACCCATGAATTGATCCTCAACTCCTTTTAGACGATAACATATTAAAACATATCAGATTCATAGCCATTTAGGTCAAGAAACTTGGTTTTGGAGGTTTGGAACACATATCAGAATTTTTGCCACAGGTTCCAATTTTTAGTTTTCTGGGACAAATTTTGGAAAATCATAATTAATTCTCAAAACAAGGAAAATGATAGCTTTCTAGAAAGATCTATATGTATAATATAAGGTAAAAATAATCACAGGTATGAAACACCCAGATTTACTGTGTTTGACAACTGAAAAGTATGAAAGGTCCGGCTGCCCTCGAGTTCGGTTACAACTTACTGATATGGATTTTAAAAATTCATAACTAATTCCTAAAAACTCAAAATCAAGTAAACTATATCAATTTGAAAGCTACAGATGTCTAAATTAAGGGAAAAATAGCTCCAGACCCATAAAATGACATTAAACTAGAGAAACTCGATGGAATAGTGCTGAGGGTCCTACTGCATCACTAACAGTGAGTTCTAACTTCAAAAATTTATTTCTCTCTCTCTAGACCTCCAAATGAGGTGTTTCCAGTTGCTATAGCTCACTGTGCATGTCTAGTTTCTCCATGTAAATTTTAGGACCGGTGGACCTCATTTGCCCATGTTTGACACAGATGCATTTTTGGACCAAAGCTACAATACACTGACCAAAATCAGAAAAATTTCTAATTTCAAAAATTCACCAAATATTCCTTAGACCTCCAAAAATTCTACACTTTAGCTTCCCAAAAATATCTAGATGAGCCCTACATGCATGCCAAATTTTATGAGAAAATTTATCCATTTGATCAGTTTGTGACATAGGGTTGCAAAATGCCCTTTTTAAGCTTCATATGGGGTCTCAAGGGGTCCATTTTTACTTCTTCTCATTCTATGGCCACATGAGCATGTGGGAAAGCATTAAAACACTCTATCAAACATGTCTGAAAGGGCTAATAACCCAAATTCCATAATCTCACTCATCCACACTAAGATATACACAAGAGCCATACTTGTATAACTTGGCATATCCAAGTCAAATTTATGAAATATCGTTCACACGGGTCTAGTTCTCATACATATACAATATACCCATACTTTTACAAATATTCATAAGCTCATACATCATATACATTATGGAGATACATCATGTGACAACCATATGGCTATAATACAAATATTTTACAACTCCATTACTAATCTTCTTGCTTCCAAGTGTGGTGGCTCCCATTTCCTTGCTCTCTTGATCCACCTAGGCATATTAAGTAATGGGGAGGGAAGAGTGAGATTTTAGGAATCCTAATAGCTCATCTCCCTTTCAAACACACATACTTGATGCAAGTTTAAGTCTAGATGCATGTATGCCAACATGAAATTCTCAATCATACATAAAGCATTCTCTTCATTCATAACGACATAAATAACATACATAAGCTTGCCAAAGCATTGATTTAGCCTCACCCACTTTCTTTGGGACTTTTGGACTTGCCTCACCCATTTTCAAGGGACTTTTGACTAAGTCTCACTCTTGCTAGAGACTTTTGGCTTTGTCTCACCCAACCTTAGGGACTCTTGGCTCATCCTCACCCTAACTAAGAGACTTTTGGCTTCACCAAGCTCAAGCAAACCAAAGGCATTCATCAAGCATCATTTCAATACATAAGCAAAGCATCAAGACACCATGGCATGTGAATGCTTACTAGAAACATATTTCATGACTTCAAACATACACACACACATTCAAGACAAGAAAAACACTCAAGCATGCATGAAAGAAGGAGAAAAGAGCTACCTTGTTATCTATGCAAGCTTTACTTTGCCTTACTCCTTCCCTTTTTCGGTTCCACAAGAACACTTAGGTGGGGTCAGTTTCCTTGGCCTAAACATCATAAATAATACTCAATTATATTCTTGAAACAAGCTAAAGCATTCAATTTACTCTTAAAAACACATTTAGTTCTATAAGTCACATAATGGCTCCATAAATGGCCTATTGAAGCAACCATCATGATTCAAGTTCTTGACTCCATTCTCTTCTCATTTCTAGGCCTCTTGACCTCATTTAAAGTTCTTGGAGCCATTACATATTCATTTACAAAAGCCTAAACATAAGTTGCTTCATAAGGTCACATTATGGAAGCCATTGCCTCATCTCCCAATCCATGACTTCTAAATTTTTTCTAAGGGTTCCTCCCACCTTCTACCATCATAAGAAGTCCCATTCTAGGTTTAAAACAAATTAAAACACTCCCTAGGTGACCAGACCTTGTGTGGCCGAGATATACATCATGAAAAGAGCCCTTGAACTTTTCTTTGTTTTCTTGGAAGGAATATCATATATGTAACTTCCTAGGGGTCTAAGAGACTCAAACCATGTCTTACATAAGCTAGAATACCTCTAGGAAAAATCAGATTTCATCATTTATTTCAAAGCCCCAAGTTGTGCTAACTTAAATTTTAAGGCTCCCTTTTTGTTTCCACTTGTCTATTCTAAATTCCCACACTCTAAATCACTTGTTCTTCCCTTGATATGGTCAAAATTCAACTCCCTTTGGATGGGCCCTAGGTTGCACAAAATTCATATGGAGGAGAACAAGCAAGAAGTGCAAGAAAAGCCATGGAAAGGAATGGGAACCTACCTTAAATTCTTGCTCTTCCAAGTGGCTTCCTCTTGCACCCAAGCCTTTCCTCTAATCCTAACTTCTCCTTGCTGGGGCAGAACCAAAATAGCATCAAAATACATTCTGAACCCATGGAAATATGGAGGAGAAGGAGGGGAATATTTATTGTAAAGACAAAAGGAAGAAAACACACCCTTTCATACCTATTCAAGGCTTCTTCTTCTCCTTCGTTGTTTCTCCTTCCACATGATGCCTTGGCTAGAGTTTTTAGTAGTTTTAGAAATGGGTAAAACATTGGTGCAGCTTGGGGAGGGCTGGAACATGTTTTAAGAGAGCAAAAAGCAACTTTTCCTTTTGCATTTTAGTCCCTATTCTTGGCTTTTTCATTTTAGGCCTATTTTAACTCCTTTTTGAAATCCGTCTTTTCCATTATAATATTTAGGCTTTCTAACTTATAAAATGCTTTTGGAACCACTCAAATTGGATTGAAAATCATTTTGAACTATTTGGTCAAAGTTTTAGTCAACATTTGCCGAACTCGTTCACTAGGGGGTTTCAACTGCTCTAGGGATTTCCATGATTTTCAGGGCCTTTGAGAACCCCATAAAGCTTAAATTTTTCATTTAAAAGCCCTCCTGTGAGTTTTCAAATTTTTTCAAAAATTACCAAAATGCCCCTACATTTTTCAGCAAATTTTCTGAGTTTCTCTGACTCTGGTTTTCAGGCATCTTAAACCTCAAATCCTCATTTTCTATTATTTAGAATTTGATCCTAATTTTAGTTGGCATCAAACTTCTCTATCTAGGGGACTTCCTTTGGAAACTGACTCATTTTCGTCGTTTTTCGAAAAATCAGACATTACACAACATGGTTTATGTGGATGAAAGTCAATGCATGAATATGTGGCAATGTGAGTGGGCTAGATGTGCATTCACGTGGGGGAGAGCTTACCTATATGTCTTGCTACTTTGTTTAAGGGAGTGGACTGTGTGATGTGTAAATGGAGTGTGCCTCCAATCCCACGTGTATGATTGTGTGAAATTTGGATGTGTATGATTGTGAGTGAGTGAATGGAAGGACGTGTATCTGTATGAATTATCTGGACTCATGATGTATGTTTAATGTGTGTTGCTTGTGACGTGGAATGTGGGTATGTGTGAGTATTCCATCAAATCTCTTATACCATCAGCTCCTATTTCCCATTCTTATTTTTTTAGAAAAATTTCATTAAAACCCTAGACATTATTCCCTCATTTATAGTTGCAAAATATGGCTTCCCTCCTTGAATTTTGGCTCTTGATTTAATCTTAAAGCTTCAATCATTTTCCAAATTAATTTTTATCCTTTAAATTCCCATTACCCATCAAAATCTGCACAATTAATAGAAAATATTAAGCATGAAAATTTCACAAAATTATTTAGAAGAATTTATGCATTAAAATCCAATAATTTTGCATACAAATTCCTAAAGCATAGAAATAGCCAATAAAATCAAATATTATCTAATTAAATCCCTTAAGCCATATTTAATCATCAAAATATTCAAATTAAAGGAAATAAAATATAGAAAAATGGCATTTTATCACCATCCCATGTGTTAAAAACATAAGATGTTAAGTTGGGTACAGGACTAAGATATGAAGAAACCCTTATGGCAATTCTGGATAGATAGATTAAGAAGCTACATTCAAACGAAATTGCACCAATGAAGGTACTATAGCGCAATCATTTACAAGAAGAGACTACATGGGAAGTAGAAAGAAAAATGTGTGCAAAGTATGCCCATTTGTTTAAAGATTGAGGTTAGTTCACATATTTAAATTTGGCAACTAAATTTCCTTAAAGGAGAGAATGTAAAAACCTAAATTTTATAATAAAAATAATATAATAACAACAACATTAATATAAGTGTAAACTTAAAGTTTTTGAGTTGGAAACATTTTCTTTTATCTTGATTTGTCTAGATTTTTTTTACTATACCTTATTAATAAAATCAATTAGTAGAAGTAACTAAAATAAAGCTTTGGTCTGGTGAAAGCCAAGGAATTCCCTTCTTTAATGTACATGTTCGAACTTCAGCAAGTCAACTTGCCCAAATTTTTCTCTTCCTTTGCCATTTTTGTGCCATATCAAAAATACCCCTACTTACTCTAATAGAAAGCTAGCTTTTTGGTCATTTTCCTTGCCAAACTTCTATTGTATGCCTTCTCCACCATAACTATACTTCAAACAGAAAAAGAATGTAGAGAGGAAAAAAGGGAAAACTTCTATCATGCCTATCATCTCTTTTGTAGGTGGTTTAACATCTTAATTTCAATGCCTTTTAACTTCATTTTCATAGCATGTTTTCAATCAATTGCTCTAGTTTTTGGAGTGGTTTTGTTGTTGTAAATTGTGCTCCATTATTGCAACTTTGATAGCAAAATTTTGTGCAGAGCTATGCCCATTCAAGTTTGTAACTCTAACTTTTATGTTGTTTATATAGTACCTTTATTTTTCTTTGATTTCCTTGCTTCTTGGTGCATCATTTTCGTTCTCCAATTTGTCCTGAAATTTGTCTACATGTCCTTTCCACCTTGTCATAGTTATCGGCCCCAAAATAAAGTAGAATTTGGGAGTTAAGTTGAGCTCCTCTATCAATGCTTGTTTGGTTAAGAGAGAACCTTAGAGAGTAAAGTGAATTAGTGAAAATTAAACTAGCCACATTCTCCAAAATTCATCCTCCAGCATTGGTATTCTATTACACCACCATCACTATGGCTTTGGGTTAGCATTGAACTCTCAATCTTCATTGTTGCTACAAGTAAATCCCATAATCTTATTTGAATTTTTTTTCCTTTTTAACTATGGGTCTAGTAGTGTAGTATGGTTAATTCTTTTAATTTTGAATGGAAGTAGTCCTAGGCCATGTTAAATCTATACCTTATTTTTGCCAATTTTAATCTATGTTTTAGACCCCTAGAAATATTGGAAAATTACTATTGTTAATGGAAAAGAACCCAAGAACTTCAAGTTGGAAACTGTAAGGAACTCATTAGCTTTTGAGAAATTTTTAACTTCCCAACTAAAAAGTTTTATATTTGACATTTGATCAAAAGAATAGAAAAAAGGGAATGAAAATTTCATAATTGAAGTATTCATGGATTAGTAGTGGTTAGAAGGAAGAAATATGATCTTTGAGTATAAAAATGTATAACTTGAGTAATTATATTTAAATTGGTGTTGTGAATGAGACATAAATAATTATGACAACCGAAAAGACTTGTCAAGACTAGTACTAGGGAAAGTGGGTTAATTTCATTATGTGACAATTTAAGGCCATCCAAGTATTAAGATTTTATGAAACAGTGCTATAAGGTATTTTGGAGAATTATTTATGACTAACGAAATAGTGGAGGATATAGTAAAAATTTTCTCTTTGTCATCTTAAAAAGGTGAGTAAATCATGCTGATTGTGCATGCTATGTAATTTTTGTTTCATTTCCTTTGTTTAATTAATTAGTTATTTATTTCTTTTTTATTTAATATTTATTTAAAGATTACTATATTATGGGGACAAACCATCCTTTAAGAATGTTTCTTTCTACATGTGAAATCTTTAACTAAAATTTATGATCTCTATATATTTGAATATTTCATGATTTCCTTTAATTATATTCTTTGATGAACAATGAGTATAATTAAGAATTCTGAGTGATTTTAAACATATATCTATGAAAGGATTTTTTTTTTTGAGCTATCTATTATAGGACTCTACAGCTAACATAGTAGTTGCTAACCATGGTGCGCCATGATCAAAACCCAACTAGCAAGGGTGTAGCTAGCCCATGTGGTTGGCCACCACACTATATCTGTTTTGATTTTCGCGAGTGGCATGCTTAGCATCTATAGTTATTTATCCTCATGAGTTGTATGCCCTGCATCTATTTTGTTTGATTCTAATTAGACACTCCTGTTATATTTTTATGAATGACTTACTTAAAGTATTCGACAATCACTATTTATACATTTAAACCATTTGATTAACTACTATTGATGAAAACTTTAATGCATGGTCTGTCCCTATCTATCATAGTTAGCACTAAGTGCCAAACTCACTTCGCTTATTTTTTACATTTTTAGATAGCAACGCTAAACTTGAACTTTCTTCAGTGGCATAAAAGTAGTAGTACTTGCTCTTTGGTGAGCCCCGCATTTATCCACGAAGGCATATTTTGTTTTTCAATATGTAATTGATTTTATTCTATACTTTAGATGTAACTCTGTTGTTTATAGACAAGACTCCCCACCCTTAGTACTTGATGTATAGTGGACTTGTGATGAGAGCACAACTCTTTTATGATGTAGACATTGTGTTAGACTACTTATAAAAACTTTAAGATATCCTATTTTTAGGGGAGACTCTGTCAAAATTTCTATAAAAGCCATACATAATTGATTATGTCTGTTTAAAGTATGACTTATGGTTTTACAAAATGTTGGTTCTATTATTTGACATCAAATCATGGGGACTCCCAATGAACATAAATAAAGTCCTTATATTTAACTAGGCTTACAAAGGTGAGATTTATCTTGTTTTTTATGCCGATCATATTCTTTAATAGGGGGTGTGACATAATATCTTCATTATCGCAATGTGCTACAAAGTGAAAAGCCATCCTTCCCCATTTGTCTCTCATGTATGCCATATTCCTATCATACTATAGCAACACCTTTAACAAATCAAGAGATTGATGAAGTGCTGCCAAATGAAATGGAACCTAACCATTTTCATCTACTTATTTAGCTAAAGGCCTCATTAGCAACTTCAACACCATTTTTATAACACAAATACATTAACTTCATCCAAAAACTAATTTTAATCTAACTATATCCTTAGTATATTTTTTCACATGAAAGCTTTCTAAATTTGAAGTGTAGATGAAAAACATGCCTATCATACTATAATTTATATGAAAAGTTAATTTCAAGACCATTATTAGTCATAAAGCTAAGTAAATATCATTTTAATTATTTCAAAAGCTTATATAAGTTGTTATTGTTGGAACATATTTTAAAATTATAATTGAAAAGGGAATATTCTCATTATTCTTTTATTTGAATAGTTTATAATATTCAATTTATTTGAAATTTAAAATACATTTAAATGATCCTCATTATCTTCTAACTTTTTACGATTACCAAATAATGTAGTTTGTTGGTTAGTGATTGGTTATTTTAAATGTATAAATACATTGTATTCTTTGATGAGAAGACATGATGTATTTTTACAATTAACCAATTATAAGTTTTAAGAGATTCCTTGACAAGAGAGATCCCATGAAAAATCACCATCATTGAGGTCTCCCAACTTGTTAGAAGAAACTTCTCATAAGATTAAATCCCTTTATTCTTTTATTCGTGATTTTAGGTCTTAAGATCGTGAAATTAATGTTAGGTTCCTACATTAAATTCATCTAGCACGCCAAGAGGTAGTCATCAATTTGTGTTTTCGCTATATATAATTTCAATTAAGTTGTATAAGATTATTATACAAATTTAATTTTAGGAAAATTCAATTTGTAAATTAAATATGTCTTACATGTGGTATTAGAGTTTCACTCTAATTACATTTACCTACTATATGAAAATTTGGCAAAATTTTAAAAATCCATAATTTTCTAATAAAAATAAAAGAAGAGAATTTTAGGAATTTATTATGTGGTTTAAATTTATGAAATTGATTGATTCCAATTCATTTTGGGTTCATAACCTAATGTGAGAAAGTCAAGGACTATTTATAAGTTATAAATGAAATTTAAAAGTCATCAAATAAGTCACTAGCTGATAGTAATTCTCCATAAACTAAATTGCCATTAATAGTGTGTAAAAGCACATAATGCAAATGGGAGACATAGTTGCATACAACCTTCTCAAAGTAAAGATCTCCTTTTATTCTTGGTGTAAACCATCCTTAATTAGCTACCTCATCAATATTGGCTCTTATAGATTTCCTATAAGCACATATAAGGAAAAGTGGACATTAAATGTCTTATTGGACATGTGCATAAAAGAAAACAATAGGCTCATTTTTGGAAGGTGGTAAGGTTGTGCATGAGGTTCATTTGGTCACTAGGTCCGAGAAGAGAGGCCAAAGGAAGAGGGATATGAGGAACAATTGCCCTAAACGAAAGGCCTAACTAGAGAAGAAAAGATATATTCTTATTTATAGTGTGTTTTAAATCTCATTTAATTCAAACTTATCATAAGTAAAAATTCTTCTAGTTTGTGGCATGGGGGAATTAGCACATATCTCCATTGACAGAATCAAAGGGTTTATAAAAGGATGGGATTTTTAAATCCCTAAACCTTACTTACTCTGATTAATGTGTGGACTATATTAAGGGATAAGTAGACTAATATGCCACTTAAAAGAGATAGAACAATTTTTGAATTGTTAGAGATCATATACAATAATATGTGTTGTATTAATTTATATTCTAATGGTCATAAATATTCCATTCCTTTTAATGGTGACTTCTCACACTACATGTACACTTACTTGCTTTATATTTGAAGTGATGCACTTGATGCCTTTAAGTTGTATAAAGAAAAATTAAAGAAATGATCTAGTAAACATATTAATATGGTAAGGTTAGATAGAGGAGATAAATACTTTGACAGATACACAGGTGATGGAGAAGAACTTGGTTCATTTACTAAGTTCTTTTAAGAGCATGGTATAGTTTCACAATATGCCATACCTTAATCACCTAATATAAATAGCGTGGTTATAAGAAGGAACTATACATTATTGGTCCTAGTAAGGAGTATGTTTAACAGCTCCAAACTTCTTATTTCTTTATATAGAGACTCACTTAAAACAATAGTATATATTTTGAATAGGACTCCAACAAAAACTATATCCAAGACACCCTTTAAAATTCAAAAAGGTTGAAAGCCCATTTTGAAGCATACACATGTATAGGGTTATCTTGCAAAGGTAAAAGTGTATAATCCATATGAAAAGGTGTTAAACCCTAAAACTATCACTACATATTTTGTTTGCTATGCAGAGAAGTCTAAGAGATATAAGTTATATTGTTCTTTATATTCAATGAAACTTATTGAATTTAGAAATGCCAAATCTCTTAAAAATGACATAATTAATGGGAATGATCAACAACATGACCTAGTCATTGAGGATGATCATGTATAACAAATTATCTCCACTAGTTATGGTAGAATATTAGTTTTACATAACACCCATCTTGTTGGGGTGAATACAAAACATAATAAAGTTCCTACAATCCAAGTTAGTCATGCTAAAAACAAGGAGAATCAACATTGAGCTAGTCTTATCAATTTTTTAAGAGGCATTTCATAATGAAAAAGAGACACCTCAAATAGCGATAAAGGATACTCCCATTAAGCAACTTCAACATTAATAATAGGTTAAATTGAGATAACCAACAAGGATTAGGAAATTGGCAATTTCTTATGACTACATAAGGTATGTTATGAAATATGATCATGACATAAATATTGAGAATGATCCCATAATGTTTTAACAAACAATGAGTGGTATAAATTCCAAATTGTGGCATGATGTCGTGATAAATGAGATGGAATTTATGACTAATAATAATGGTTGGGACTCTGTACAATTATCAAGTGAGGCCAAGGCAATTAACTATAAATGGTTCTTTAAGACAAAAAAAATCACTAGGCAACACTGAGTGCTACAAGACAAGATTGGTTACCAAAGATTTCATATAAAAGGAGGGAATTAATTACAAAAAGACATTTTCTACTTTATTAAAGAAGGATTCCTTTCATATCTTCATGACTTTAGTTGCCCATTTTGACTTGGAATAAAAGCAAATAAATGTGAAAACTACCTTCCTCCACTTTGATTTTAAGGAAGACTTATACATGAAATAACTTAAGTGGTTTATCAAACGCCAACGAAAATTTAGTATGCAAGATTAAAATTTCCTTTGCCAGACCCAAGTAAACCTCATGACAGTGGTAGTTGAATCCCATAATGTGATCATATTTCTCAGTTCCATTGAAAACATCGTAGACCAATGTTTATACCACAAGGTTAGTATGAGTGAAGTCATCTATTTGGTTTCATATATGGATGGCATATTGCTTATATCTAGTGACTTAAGGCTATTACATGAGATAAAACAACTATTGTCCAAAAACTATAACATGAAAGATATAAGTGAGGCATAGGCATCCTCTATAATAGATATGAGGATTCATATAAAGATAAATCTCAAAATATCTTAAGATTACCATAAGAAATATATATTAATTAAGTACTTGAACATTTCTTAATAAAAGGTCGTTGTTCACCAAATATGATGCCCATTATGAAATGAACAAATTTATTTTATTTCTATGTGTTAAATATGATCTTCAAAGAGAATAGATAAAAAATGTTCCTTTACTTCAATAGTTAAAAGCTTAATGTTTGTCTAGATGTACACAAGGCTGGACATAACTTTTACTAAGGGAATGTTGGATAGATACCAAAGTCACTTAAGCTCTTGGATCATTAAAAAAGGCAACAAAGATTGTTATGAAGTGCATTCAAGGTACATTAAATTTTATGCTTACATATAGGAGAACCAATAATTTAAAAGATGTTAGTAATACAAACTCAAACTTGGTAGGATATGTTAACTTTAAAAAGGTCAACATTATGCGATATCTTCATGCTTGCTGAATGAGCCATATCATGGAAGAAAGTAAGAATGCTACATTATCATTGATTGCTACTTCTACCATCAAAGGCTAAATTTATACCCTATTTGAGACAAGTTTATAAGGCCATTTGATTGAAGAATTTTGTCATTGGGCTTCAAATTACAAATTCAATTGAGCTCATCAAGGAGATACTATACACAAACACATAAGGACAAATGGTCATAAAGCACAAGGAATAAGATCCTTTAACTAATAGCATGCATTAAAAGAGTTTAAAAATCATATATCTATATGAAGAGTTAGATCATATCAAGTTATTGTTGGTCTAGTTGAAATACATTTAAGTGACAAAATTTGAATTGTGGTTTGTTATCTCTAATTTTTGCATATACATTTTTGTGAGATTATCAAACATTTGAGTTTGGAATAGAATAGACATTTAAGGATTATTTATAAAGATAATTGCCCCATAAAGATTAAATATGTTATATGTGATACATGGAAGGTAATATTCACTTTCAGAGAACTTATTGCTATGATTCTTATAATGTGTTTAATTTACTCATGAACTTACTATTTACTAATTTAAATTTAGATCAAGTGGGAGAAAGTTAGAATATATTTTCAAATTATAATTGAAAATAAAATATTCTAATTATTCTATTATTTGAATATTTTAAAACATTTAGTTTATTAGAAATTTAAAATATATCTAAAAGATCTTCATTATATCCTAATTTTTAGGGATTGCTTGATAGTATAGTTAGTAGGTTTGTGGTTCGTTATTGAATGACTAAATATACTATATTCTTTTATGGGAGGACACAACGTATTTTCACAACTAAACAATCCTCTACTTTTGAGAGGTTCTTTGACAAAAGAATTGCAATACCATATTTATCTAGCTATCATATCCCATTCAAAGGTTCTTTCCCTTTTCCCAACATCTTTTCTAAGAAAATGGATTAAAAATAATAGATTATTTTGCATTACGTAAGGGATAAAATTTTCATTTCTAGCCCATGGACCATATGAACTCATCCATCTCATTCTCCAATTTAATTACACACATAAAATTAAAAACCATATAAAAGGTTGCCCAAAATCACAGCTTATAGCATATATACACAAAATAAAGCAAGTCAGTCTCAGGTCCAACTTGATAGATTTCTGGTGTAATTTTGAAAAATCATAACTAAATCTAGAAAAATTAAAATCAAGCAACCTATAGCTTTTTGGAAATCTTTGGATGTTAAATTTATATAAAAATAATGACAAGCCATAAATATATCATTTGGACTATGTTTGACAATAGATAGGTGATATAGGTCAAACTGCCTAGTGTTTTTTATACAATTTACTAATATAAATTTCAAAAATGCATAACTAATTCCATAAAAATCCAATTCAAGCAAAATATACCAATTTGGAAAGCAACAAATGTTAAACTTAAGTTAAAAATACGTTCCAGACCAAGACAAATATGTTTATCTATTGAAAACTAATGTAATAGTACATGAACTTGGCTGGCATTACTGATTTAGACATAGAATTTCAAAAATTCATAACTCTTTGTTTAGTCCTCCTAATGAGGTGCTTCTAGTTGCTACAAGTCACTGACAATGTCTAATTTATTTTTATAATATTTTACATTCATTGGACCACGTTTGACCTATAGATGACATAAAAATCTAAATTGACCATATGAATAGTGCTTATATCAGGATAGCAAAAAATTGGCAACTTTAAAAATTCATAATTAATTCCACAAAGTTCTAAATAATCTGATCTTAAGCTTTCCAAAAAGTTCTAGATGACTCTATATGCATGCCAAATTTTATGAGAAAATTCATCCATTTGGTCAGTTTGTGGTATAGGGTTGCAAAATGAACCTTTTATACTTCTAAAAGGTCTCAATGGGTCAAATTTTGCTTCCTCTACTTCTAGGGCCATATAAGCACGTGGGAAAGCATCAAAATAGGCTACCAAACATGTTTCAAAGGTCCAATAATCCAAATCTTGTAAACTCACTCTCCCACACCAAGTTATACGCAATGGACATATAAACAAAATCTTGTCATTCATTGCCAAAAAACTTGCTACATCATTCAAGTGGCACCAATTGCTCATATATACATCAAGTATTCATATAATTACATATGCTCAAAGGGGGTCTTACATTACATACATCATATGCCATTAAACTAGTTACAAAGTGGCCAATCATCACACTTCCATATCAATCTCCTTTCTTTATGCTTAGTGGCTTCCATTCCTTCATTCACTTGATCCACCTAGATATGTTAGGTAATAGGGAGGAAAGAATGAAATTCTAGAAATCTCAATAGCTCTCCTCCCTTCCAAACACACAATATGAATGCAATTTTCATATCTAAGATGTATGTATGGCATTCATAAAATTCTCAAACATACATAGAGCATCTCTTCCATTCAAGAAGTCACAAACAAAATACATAGGCTTGCCAAGACAATGATTTAGCCTCACCATTCTTTTTCAGACTTTTGCACTTGCCTCACCTATTTTTAAGAGACTTTTGACTAAGACTCACTCTTTCTAGAGACTTTTGACTTTGTCTCACCCACTCTTAAAGACTTTTAGCTCATCCTTAGGGGCCTTTGGCTTCACCAAGCTCAAGCAAGCCAAACACATTCATGAAACCATTTTACAAGCATATAAACATAGCAACATGCCATGGGCATGTGATTATTTTCTAGAAACATATATCATAGTTTAAACATGCACACACACATTCAAAGATAAGGAAAACACCTAAGCATGTGTGAAAGAAAGAAAAAAGAGCTACCTCGTGCACAAACACACACTTTCTTCTATGCAAATTTTTCCTTTCCCTCAACCAAGCACCCACATGAGGTGGAACTTGATTCCTTGGACATAGACACACCATATGGAAGCCAATTACACTCTTGGAATAATTTCTAAAGTTACACATTCATTTTAAAGGCTTAGTTTGTTCCTATGACTCATTTATGATTCCATAATACACTTAATGAAGCAACACCAATCATTCATGATCTTAGCTCCATTCTTTCCTTCCATCTATGATTCTTGTCTCCATTTAGACCTCATGGAGTCATCACACAATCTATGGGAGGAGCCTTGTAATATTTGGTTCTTCAAAAACATGAGAAAATACAAGAAATGTAACATATAGTTTTTTGTAAACATACAAAATTTACTGGATACAAAAAGAAAGTCCCCTAAATAGAGTGATTTGAAGTCCAATAAAATTAGAACAATATTCTAGACCTCAAATAATGAATTTAGGAAGTTAAAGGTACCTGAAACAGAGGCTAAATTAGCCAGACGAAATTTAACAGAATAGTAATGAAATGTAATGGCATTTTTGTAATTTCAAACAATTTTTAGAATACTTATAGGAGGGTTTTTTAAATGGTAAATTTAAGTTCTTTGGGGGTTCTCAGAGGCCTTCAAAACCATGGGAAGCCCCAGAACAGTTAAAACTCCTTTGATGTATGTTTTCTAACGTTGATTGACTCAAATATTGACCCTCTCATTCAAGAAGGTTTTAGCTCCAATTTGAGTAATTCCAAAGGCATTTTATAAAATTTGGAACCTAAATTTTATGATGGAAAAGATGGTTCTCAAAAAGAAGCTAAAACAAAAATGCCAAGATGAAAAGGTAAAATTAAAATTTTTAAGAAAGTAGAAGCTTCTTGAAACCTCTTTAAGTTTCATGTTTCTTCCCCTCATCATTTCCACAACCTATTTTGCCCAAAAACCAGAGAAAACGCAAAAGACCTAGGTGCACAAGATAAGGAAGGGAGAAGGAGAAAATCAAGGCAAGAAAGAACAGAGGTGGATATTTCAAAATTCAATGGAGGAGGCCAACCAAGTGAAGAACAAGGCAGGGAAAGCAAGAATTCAAGGCCAAGAGAAACAATCCCACATTTTTGTGTGTGTGCAACTGAGGAAGAGCACCCAAATTCAAGAGAAAAAGGTTGCATTTGTAATAAAGGTAGCTCTCTCTTCTTTCTCTCATGCATGAGTGGATGTTATCTTGTCTTTGAATGTGTATGTATGTTTTAAGCCATGAAAAAGTATTTTAGTATGTATCTAGATGCCATGATCATGATATTTCATTAAGTTTTTAAAGGATGCCTTGTGAACTTGCTTGGTTTGCTTGAGTGTGGTAAAGCCAAAAACCCTCTAACCATGGTAAGGATGAGCCAAGAACCCTCAAGAATGGTTAAGAGAAAGCTTAAAGTCTCCTAAGAGTAAGGCTTAGTTCAAAGCCTTTAAGAACAAAGGGTGAGGCAAGTTGAAAATTCTTAAAAAGAATAGGTGAGCTTAATCCACTTACTTGGCAAGCCTATGTATGCTTTGTATGACTTCTTGAATGCCAAGAATGCTTCTTGAATGATTGCATACTTCATGATGTTCATGCATGCATTTTTAGACATGGATTTGCATTCTTTATGTGTGATTGAAAGAAAAAAGAGCTATTGGGATTTTTAGAATCTCATTCCTTCCTCCCCACATATCTAACATGTCTAAGTGGATTAAGTGAGCTAAGGAATGGAAGCCACCAGCCTAGAAAAAGAAGATTGACACCTAAGTGTGTAAAAATGCAAGTTTGTAGTCATATGAGTGGCACATGATGTAATCCTCTATTATATGTGTTGTATGACCTTATGAATATATGTAAATATGTAAATGTATGATGTATGAATGAGAATTAATATCATATGTATGAAATAGCATAACTTGGGCATTGAATGGCAAGACTTGACATGTATGCTCTTGTGTATAATTTGGAATGGATGAGTGAATTTCAAAAATCAAGATTTGTACACTTTAAGACATGTTTGGTGAACCATTTTGGTATTTTCTCACATGCTCAAGTGGCCATAGTTGCCTTAAAAGCTAAAATGGACCATTTGAGACCCTTACATGACATAAAATGAGCCATTTTATAACCTAATATGAAGATTTAACCAAATGAATGAATTTGCCCATGAACTTTGGCATGCATATAGATCTCATCTACAAATTTTTGGGAACTCAAAGATTAGATTATTTGGAGCTCTGTGGAATTAATTATAATTTTTCAAAGTTGACATTTTTCTACTGAACTGATATAAACACTGTTTATATGGTCAGTTTCTTGTGTTGTGTCATTTGTGGGCCAAATGGTATCCAATGCTCATAAAATTTTATAGATATAAACTACACATAATAAGATTTCCATAGCTACTGAGATCACTCCAATTGGACATCTGAGCAGGGAGATATGGATTTTTGAAATTAAAGGACAGTACTAGCAGTGACAAGCGACCTTTGTTATTGTTCCATCGCTTTCCGGTGGTTAGACATCCCTATTATGGTCTAGAATTATTTTAAGATAAAGTAGAAATCTGTAGCTTTCCAAAATTTTATAGTGTGCATGATTTTGATTTTTTTTTAGGCATTAGTTATAATTTTTCAAAATTCATGACAAAAAGCTGGATCATGGACCCGAGGCTGCACATGGAGTTTTTGTGTAAATGGTTCATGAGCTCGAGTTTCTAGCCATTTAAGATGATTTTAAGCTATATTTTTGTATTTAAATATGAGAATGAGATGGATGAATTCATATGGCCCACGAAACATGAAATAAAAATTTTATCTGAGACATAACACAAAACAATTGAATAATTCAATGGAATCTTTCTTGGAAAACTTATGATTTCAACGGAAGGAAACTAAGATATGAATAAGGTAAGCTAGTAAATATGGTGTTACAAGTCTAACTACATGTTGCTTCCTTAAGTCATAATATGGAACCTATACTACCATTTCACTTCCTAGGCTTCCTAAAATTTTTTCAAGACTTCCTTTCATTCTCTCCCATCATATATGATACAAAATCAAGCTTGGATGAATTTAAAACTATCCCTAGGTATTCGTTCTGTCCTAGGCCAAGAGAAGCTTCATAAATGGGGGCCAATGAGTTTTCTTTGTTTTCTTGATGGGAGATGCATGTGAAAAGCCTCCTAGGAGTCTCTAGAGCTCAAATAAATATTCACTTTAGCCTAGGAACTCTTGTATCAAAATAGAATTTTGGTTATGTTATTAAATCCCTAGCATTTCAATATTGCAAAATCATGGATAGTTTTTTGTTCTCTTTGCATAATCTCAATTACCACACCCCCATTCTTAAGATTCATCCTTAGTTTAGCCTAAAATCCACTCCTTCTTGGCTGTCCATACATGGGGCAAAATATAAAAGAAGAAGAACAAAGAAGAATAGGCATGCGAGATAAGGGTTTTACCTTGAATTCAAGCCTTTCTCAAGAGCTTTTCCTTTTGCTTAGGTGCTCTTCCTCAATTTCAAATCTCACCCTCTGTTTTGCCTTTAAAATAGAACCAAATACTTTCATAAATCTATGGAAAGGAAAAGGAGAAAGAGAAGAAAGGGTTTGCTAAAGAGAAGGCTAGGAAATTCCATAAAATTCTCACTTTTCTTACCTTGGTTCTCTTCTCCTTCTTCCCTTGTCTTGTGTGCTTTCCACTCTAAGTCACCTCTCTGTTTTCTGGGCAGAAATAAGTCAATCTAAGAAGGAGAGCAATAGGACGTGGGTTTTATAAGAAAAAGAATTCAAAATTGTTCAAAAGAATTCTATCTACGTCCCTTCATCTTGGCATTTTCATTTTACATTTATTTTAGCTCCTTTTTTAGAATCGTCTGTTTTTATCATAAAATTTAAGTTCTCTTAAAATGCCTTTTGAATCACTTAAATTACAGCTAAAACCTTCCCGAGCGAAAGGGTCAAAGTTCGGGTCAACTAATGTTAAAAAACATACACCGGAGGGGTTTTAACTATCTCAGGGCTCCCTATGGTTTTCAGGGCCTCTGAGAACCTCGAAAAACTCAAATTTTCTATTTAAAAAGCCCTCCTATGAGTATTTCAAAAATTGTCTAAATTTACAAAAATACCACTAGACTTTGAACAAATTTTTTGAACCACTCTAACCCTAATTTTTAGGCAATTTAATACTCAAATCCTCATTTTCTATTATTTCTAATTTTATCTCAATTTTATTTGACTTTAAATAACTCATTTCAGGAGACTTGCTTTTAAAATGCATTCATTTACATTGTTTTTAAGAAATCTGGACATTACAAGAAACCTCCCCTAAAAAATACCATCACTGAAGTCCCCTAACTTATTAGAAAAAGCTTCTAACAAGAATAAATCCTTCTCTTCTGTATTTCAAGTCTTAAGATCATGAAATTAAGGTTAGGTTCCTACATTAAATGCATCTAACATGGCAAAAGGTATTTACCAATTTGTGTTTTCTGTAACACCATAATTTCTTAACTTATCTTATTGTAATGCCCAGTACGTTGTAAAAACATCGAAATGAGCTGATTTAAAAAGCAAGTCCCCTGAGATGAGTGATTCAAGGCCAAATAAAATTTGTATAAAATTTTAAATAATAAAAAATGAGGATTTGAGCCTTGAGTTACCCAGACATCGAGACCATAGTGATTTAAAACATTTGTCAAAAAGTCAGTGGCATTTTCATAAATAAGTACAATTTTGGAAAAATACCTAGGAGGGCTTTTTAAATAGAAATTTAAGTTATCCAAGATTCTCAGAGGCCCCAAAAACCATAGGAAGCCCGAGGATTGGTAAAGCCCCTCCAGTATACTCTTTCCAACGTCGGTTGACCCAAATATTAACCGATTCGTTCGAGAAGGTTTTAGTTCCGATTTGAGTGATTCCAAAAATATTTTATTAAATTGAGAACCTAAATTTTATGATAAAAAATATGATTTTCAAAAAGGAGCTAGAACGAAGCCAAATCAGAAATTCCATTATGGAAGGGCAAAAATGGAAACAAATTGCACAAAGAAGCTTCTAAATACTCCTTTTAAATCTACGTTCAGCCTCCCCCTCTCTAAACCCTCCCCTTCTCTAAACCAACTTTCTTCTGCCCAAATCTCAAAAAAGGAGCTACTATCTTAGGCATACCAAGAGAGAAAATTTTGGAGGAAGAAAAGCCAAGGAAAGGTGAGAAAGTATAAGATTTTCATACTCCTTCCTCTTGAAGCTTCATCCTCCCCTTCTTGCTTCATCTTTCCATGGTTTTAATACAATTTTTGGTGTTGATTTAGGTCCAAATCAGAGGAGAGAAATTCAAAATTTAAGGAGGAGGAAGAGGAAGAGGAAGAGGAAGAACTCTTGAAGAAGGCTTGATTTAAGGTAAATTCTTAACTTTCCATCACCTCTCCTTCTTGTTCACTTAGTGTGTATGTTCGGTCAGACCAAAGCCATGAGAGGGGAGGAGATTTTGTTCTAAAATAAGAGAGAGTTGAGGGTTTTAGACTATGGGAAGATGGCTTATACTAAAGAAATGCATGAAAAACTAGTAAAACTCAAGTTAAAAAAGTGTAGGGTGCTTGAACGTAGTTTAAAATCTAGGTTGATTCAAGACTTCCCCATCATATGTGAGTGTTTGTTTGAGTTTCTAAGACTCCTAGGGAGCCTCCCAAGTGCCTTATCCATTGAGGAAAAATTCCAAACTCCATGGGTCCTTAATGGAAGCATAAATCAGTCAAGACTCTTAGAGATAGCTAGGGGATGTTTTAAATGGTTCCAAGCTTGATTTGGGACTTTATATGATTAAAGAAGATAGGAGAAACCCTTGGAAAAAATTTAGAAACCTTAGGTTGGGAGATGAGGCAATGGCTTCCATAATGTAACCTTATGAAGTAACATGGACCTAGGTTCTTGAAAGTGAGTGTGTGATGGCTTCAAGGACCATAAATAAGGTCAAGAGGTCTAAATATGGCAAGAGAATGGAACCAAGAATTTTACTTGCGGTAGTTGCTTCATTAGGTCATTAATGGAACCATATTGTGACAAATAGAACAAAATGTAGTCTTAAAAGTAAGTAGATGTTATAATTTATTCGAAGAGTATAATTAAGTATTGTTTATTATGAATAGGCTAAGGAAATCTAACCCCACCTCCTTGTGTTTATGGAACTGAAAAGGAGAAGGAACAAGCAAAATAAAGCTTGAATTTGCACCAAGGTAGCTCTCCACCTTTTCTTGTTGCATATATGTCATTGTGTGCTTGTGTGTATGTTTATATGTTTGAGACATGCCACTTGATGATATGTTGCTATTTTGGTACCAATATGCTTTCTTGAATGTCTTTGAATTGTGGAAATGGCTCACAAGAGAGAGGTAGCATCAAAAGTCCCTTAATGTGGGTGAGGAGATGCCAAAAGTCTCATGGGTGAGACAAAGCCAAGAGTCACTTGGATGGGTGAGGCTAAGTCAAAAGTCCTAAGAACTAAGAGTGAGGCAATCCAAAAGTCCTAGAAATGGGGTGAGGCCAAACTAAAAGTCCCTAGAGCTTATTCTTATTCTTGACATGTGTTTGTGACATAAAAATGTAGAAATTGAATGCTTTATCGATTGAGTAGTTGCATACTTGTACCTTTGACATGTTGTATGACTTGAAAATGTGCTTAAATAGGTGTATGAGCTATTGAAATTCAATGAATCACATCCTCTCCTTTCTCTCATCTTATATGATCTAGGTGGAGTTCAAGATCCAAAGAATGGAGGGCAAGAAGCTTGAATCTCCATCTCTTGGCAAATCTTCCATTTTTTATGTACTAAGATGTCTAGAATGTCAAAGGATATGTGTATATGTTATTTTGAGCCATGACACTTTGACAAGTATAAAACTATGTAAACTTAGTGTATGTATCAAGAATAGAGTTTAATAAATAGAAGTGTGCATTTTGACCACTTGGAAGCCCATTCGTACATGTATGTTTATGGAAGTGGCATAGTGAATTTGAGTTGTATGAGGATTTAGACCTTATGAGGGACTTATTTATGCTATATTTATTCTTTCTAAATTGTTCAAATGTGTGTGGAACAATGGATGACTCATTTAAACCAAATTTGCCTTTGTGGGAACCAAAATTGCCATAATATTGAGCTATGGCAAAGTCTGACCAAATGACCTCTTTTTGACGTGAAATTTTGTATGCAAGTAGATCTTTCCTATAGCTTTTCAGAAATCCAAAGATTGCATCATTTGGAGGTCTGTGGAATTTTCTATGATTTTTCAAAGTTGGTATCAGAATTTCAGATTTTGCACTAATATTGTTCATTTGCTCTGTTGTGAAATTGTGTCATCTGAGAGGTAAACATGGTCTAATGGATACAAACTTTTATAGTTAGAAACTACACATTCACAATGACTTGTAGCAATTGGAAGCACCTCATTTTGAGGTTTGAGCTAAGAGATATGAATTTTTGAATTTATGGAATAGCAACAGTAGCTTAGCACAACCTAAGTCATTGTTCCATTAAATTTCAGTGGCTAAACGTGCTTTCTATGGTCTTATTCTATTTTTATCATGAATTTGACATTCATATATGTCCAAATTAATATCATTTACATAGATTGTATTTTTTGAAATTAATTTGACATTTTCAAAGTTTATAGCAGACACTTACATCAGTACCAATAGCTATCCGAACCTTTGCCCCTTTTTGCATGTCAAACGCTTTTTGTGTTATTTTTCATGGCCTAGACATATTTTTGGCATAAATTATACATGTTTATATTTATATAGTGGCCAAGAATTCATGATTTTAATTTTTCTAGAATTAGTTATGAATTTTGAAACTTCATATCAGTAATCTGAACCAGTAGCCCAGACAGTAGCGACCTCAGTGGCTTTTTGGATGTCAATTGTTCTCTTTTTAATGATTCATGAGCTAAAATTATTTTTACAATAGGGTAGATATCCAGAGCTTTCTGGACTGGTAAATTTTGTTAGGTTTCGATTTTAGTGGATTTAGTTATGAATTTCCAAAGTTATGATAGAAAAATTAAAATTCTGACCAAAAATAATAGTGTGAGTTTGATGTTTCCTTTTGAATTTCACGAGTTGTGGGCCAACTTTGGTGTTGTAAATGATTTTTATGTATGTAATTAAATATGGGAATATGATGTATAAGCTCATATGATCCACGTGACACTGAATGGAATTTTCATACACAACGCAACGCGAAATAAGGCATTATTTTAATGCCATTTTTCTATTTCCTTTATGCAATTCATAATGTGAAACTTAGAAATGATAGGATGGAAGCTAGAAATATATGGTATTACACTTATGCTATTTCCATACCTCAAAGAATGCATCTCGCATAGGAGGCAAGAAAAAGTAATTAAAATAATAAATATTTTAGCGTTGCGTAACATATAAATTTCTCACTCTGTGTCACGTGGGGCATATGAGCTCATGTATCACATTTTCATAGTTAATTACATAGATACAACTCATTTTCATCACCAAAATTGGCCTAGAGATCGTGCAAGGCAAGGGAATTCATAAAATTCATAATGGCTATTTCGGCCAGAATTTTTCCTTTACTGTCACAAATTTTGAAAATTCATAACTAATTCTAGAAAAATTGAAATCATACATTCTTTACCATTCTAGAAAGCTACAGATGTCTAATTTATGGAAAAAATATGTCCAAGCCATGAGACATAACACAAAAGATATTTGACATTTGAAAAGATGCAAAGGTCTGACTGGTCACTGGTACTGATACAAGTTTCTGCTATAAATTTCAAAAATGTCCAATTAATTCCAAAAAAATCTAATCTATGCAAATGATACCAATCTGGAAAGCTACAGATGTTAGATAAAGCAACAAAATAACTTTAGACCAGTTTAGGCACGTCTAAGGCTCAAAAACAAATCAAATAAAAACTTAGGTCTGTTTAGGTGCCTGATACTAGATAGAAACTTCAAGAATTTATATCTCCCTCTCTAGACATTCAAATGAGGTGCTTTTAGTTGGCAAGTAATTAGGAGAGTCTAGCTTCTCTCTATAAAATTTTGTAGCAATTGGACATCATTTTTCCTATGAGTGATAGAATTTAAATTCGGACCAGAATGAACAGTACACTGCACTAATTTCAAAAAATTTTCTAACTTCAAAAATTCATCAAATATTCCATAGACTTAAAAAAATTTTGCACTTTAGCTTTCCAAAAATCCCTCAACAAGCTCTAAATGCATGCCAAATCTCATACAAGAAGAGCTCATTTGGACAAAAGTGGTGTAAGTTTTCAATATGGTCATTTTTACTCTATATTAGATACCAAATGTGTCTAAATGACTTCCCTTGATGTTTAGCACTTCTTGGGTAAGTTTAAAAGCATGAATATGACTTGTATGAACTACTCCAATGGTCCCAAACCTCATGCATCTCAACTTAGTCATTCCACTTCCATTTATACATGCATTTCCATAATATTAGTTTTGCCATTACATGTCCAAAATGTACATTTCCATACATATAACCTCAAATCTCATTTATACATGATACGTTAACATAATTACACATGTTCATAACATCATAGGACATATACAACCATATATTACTACATTTGCCATTCATATGACCTTCAAGAACAAAATCTATACACTTTAATGTCATGCTCTCATCTCTCAAGTGGTTGGCTCCTATTTCCTTGTTCTCTTGGTTCACCTAGCATGTTAGAACATTAGAGAGGAAGGAATGAGATTCAAAAAATTTCAATAGCTTATCTCCCTTTCAATCACACATAAAAGATGTAAAATAAGTCTTGAAAATGTATGCATGAGTATCATAGAGTGTACAATCATTCAAGAGACATTCTTGGCATTTGAACAAGTGATACATGGCATACATAGGCTTGCCAAGTAAGTGGATTAGCCTCATCCATTCATTTGTGGATTTTGGACTTGCTTCACCAATTTCCTTAAGAGGTTTTTAGTTCAACCTTACTCTTGGGAGTCAACCTCACTTTTGGGAGACTCTTTATTTTGTCTCAACTAATTCTAAGGGTTTTTGGCTCATCCTCACTATGGCTAAAGGTTCTTGTTTTCACCACACCCAAGCAAACCAAAGCAAGTATCATAAACATTATTTAGAAACATAATGTATCATCATGGTACCATGGCATATAAAATCATGCTAGAATACTTTTCATGGCTTAAAACACACATACACATATTCAAAGACAAGCTAAGCATACATTCACGCATGAGAGAATGAGGAGTAAGCTACCTTGCTTGCATTTACACACTTTTTCCTTAAGCCTTAAGTCCTCTCCCTTGACTTCACACATCGAAGAAGGTGGAGATCATTTCTCTTGGCCTAGATACATCATATGGAAGCTAATTATACTCTTGAAACAAGTTAGGACATTAAACTTACACTTAAGAACACACCCTTTGCTTAATGGTCACATAATGGCTTCATTAACGGCCTAATAAAGCAACCACTATGATTCAAGTTCTTGGCTCCATTCATTTCTCATATCTAGGCCTCTTAACCTCATTTAAGGTCTTTGAAGCCATTACACATTCATTTACAAAAGCCTAGACACAAGTTGCTTCATAAGGTCACATTATGGAAGTCATTGCCTTATCTCCCAATCCATGGCTTCTAAATTTTTTCCAAGGGTTCCTCCCACCTTCTACCATCATATGAAGTCCCAAACCAAGGCTAGAATAAATTAAGACACTCCTTAACCCCTCCATCTGTCCTAGGCCGACATTAAGGAAGCATTTAAGGTTCAAGGGGTTTCCAATTTTTTCTTGATGGGAGAGCCACTTGGGAAGCTTCTTAAAGGTCTTAGGAGCACAATGGAACATTTAAATGGCCAAGGAGATTCATAGATTAAATCAGTTCTTACAATTCCTTCAAATGCACTACACTTTTCCAACTTAGATTTCATTAGTTTTTCTTGCAATTTCTTGGCATATTCTAAGTTCCCATAGCCTTATTCATGGATTTCATGCTTGCTCTAAGTCAAAAACTTCCTTCTCCCCTTAGCTCTCAAGGTGGTCAAACCATAGCATCAAAGGAAGAAAAAGGAAAAGCAAGAAGAAATAGAAGCTACCTTGGATTCAAGCCTTTTTCAAGAGTGTTTCTCCTTGCCTTAGCTTTCTCTTTGAATTTCTAACTTTTTTCCTATAGTTCAAGGCCAAAATAGAACCATATTACTCTCCAAAACCATAGGAAGAGAACTTAAGAGAAGAGGAATGAGGTTTGAAGAAGAAGAAGCATGAAATTCCTTAGAAATTCTCACCTTTCTTTAGCTTTTTCTCCCTTCTTCCTTACCCTTCTTATACATCTCTCTTGGTAGCTCCTCTCCCTAGTTTGAACAAAGCAATAAGTCGGTCATAAGGGAGAGAGGAAAGGACACCACTTATAAAGGAAGAATGGAGAAGAATTTATTTTGAAAATTTTCATTTATGTCCCTTGTAATTGGCATTTTTGTTTTAGTTCTTTTTTGAGAACCGCCTTTTCTATTATAAAATTTAGGTTCCCAATTTAATAAAATACCTTTGAAATCACTCAAATTGAAGCTAAACCTTCCCGAACGAATCCATCAAAATTCGAGTACACCAACATTGAAAAACGTCCACTAAAAGGGTTTTAACTGTCTTGAGACTTCTCATGGTTTTCAGGGCCTCTGAGAACCCCAAAAAACTCAAAACTTTCATTTAAAAAGCTCCCCTGTGAGTTTTCCAAAAGTGCCCATATTTACAAAAATACCACTGGCCTTTCAACAAATTTTTTGAATTATTCTGGCCTTAGTTTCTGGGCAACTCAAGGCTCAAATCCTCATTTTTCAATATTTAAAATTTCATCCTAATTTTAGTTGGCCCCAAATCCTTTTATTTCAAGGACTTCCTTTTATATCTGGCCCATTTCTGACATTTATGGAGGAATCAAACATTGTGTTTTTCACGTTTACGGAGGGACCGAATGTTACATTTTCGCTATATATAATCTCAATTAAGTTTTATGAGATTATTATATAGATTTAATTTGTAGATTATAAATTGAATATATCCTACCATTATTAGCACTAAAAAATTATTATAGTTATTTTTAGACATTTTTATTTATGTTGTCACTTAATACCAAAAAAAAGACATCCCTGCTATACTAATCAAAATTTAATGATTATAAATGATGAATTGTGGAATCATACAATGCAATACCTTTCTTATCACAAAGGTTTGCAACATGTGATATTGTTCTGCCATCAGGACCATTATGATTTGGCAAATTGCAATTCTCCAATATTATATCCATCATATGTAATGAGCAATAATATTTATAATGGACTAATCCTAAGATAAAAATAAGAAAAGAATAAAAAGGAGTAGAAGCCCAATTAAAATAAAGAAAAAGGTCTAAAGGTCCGCTTAAAAAGGGGTAATTGAGTGAACTGTGCAAGGAAACAAAGGTAAAATAGTAATTGTGTGAAAATAGCAATATAATGAGGAAATAAATTATTTTCCCCTAATATAAGGTCAAATAAAGTTATTAGAGGCCCCAAAATGATTAAAATAAGCCAAAGCCTTAATTACACGTGTGCCAAGAAACCTAGTGGCATAATAGTATTTTTAACCATTTAAGCAACTAAAGACCCAAAATTTATTTTTCCTAGTATGAGGGTAAATAAAATAACTAAATTATTAAAGGAATTTAGAAAAATAGGATTCACGAGCTAGATTAGAGAAATTTTCAAATTAAAAGCAAAATTGTCAAAAAAAATGTGTCACTTTATTGCATTAAGAGTTATGCACCTAACCTGCCTTTCTTATCCCCTTTTTTTCCCCTCAAACTTGATGCACCAACAGCTATGAATATGTGTGTGTGTGTGAGAGAGAGAGAGAGGAAGGTCTAAAAATTTGAACAAAAATGGAAGAGAGAAGAAATTTCACCAAGAAATTCATATATGTTCTATCCAGTTTTACCTTTTCTTTTAGTTAAAAAATTTCTTCCTTTCCTCAAAAGCTTTTCGTTAATGTAATCTTCATCTTGAAAAGCTGAAGTTTGGTGGATGATCATGTTTCCTAAGATGTTCATCTTGAGAAGAGAATTTGAGCAAAGGAATGAAGGCGACTTTTCTAAGCTTTTTTATGAATTTTAGTGGCTTGAAAACTTGAAAACTTGAAAATTTTGAACCCTTGAAAGCTTTGATTTTAGCCAACATAATGGTTTTGGGATATGTTGTTTTCCAAGGTTGCAAGTAGTATTTAAGGATAAGAACACATGAATTAGATGTAGTTTTGATCGGGTTTGATGGAAATTCGTTCATATGGGACCTTAAGTTTATGGTTAGGCCATGTGGACTATGGACAAGTATGATAATGTGCTTAGTTAAATTGTACAATTAGAAACTTAAATGAGTAATTTAGATATGGTTTTGAGATTGTACGATGCGAATTTGCTATGAATTCATTCATTTGAAAAATTGGCTCTACTTGATGCAAGATTTGAGAAGTTAATGCATTGCTTGGAAATTGAGTATTGTGGCTGCCACTATAAATTAAATATGATCCAAGAATGTTAATTAAGATGTGAAAATGAAACTAGTACCAAGAAAAATGAATGGCACTAAGTATTGTGCAATCTTGAATTCTCAAACCAAAGGGGGCAAAATTAAGTTATGTATGCCAATGGATGAGTTAGACCAAATGAACATTAAAAGTGTTCTTTAAGTTAATATAAGGAATTTAAAAACCTTAAGATGCATGAGAAGTTCTATCAAATGAAAGTTTTAATTTTGGCCTAAGAAAAGGGAATTTAGAAAAGGTATTCTAGCAATGGATTTGGTATGAAAATTTAAGTGTTTTAAGTTAACACATGGCATGTTTGAATGTTCTAATGGAAAAGATGGTATGAGAATCATTTTTAGGGGCTCTAAAGGATCCTCATGGCTCTTGAACTAAAACTCTAATTTTCTTTGTGCAAAAGGACCAAATTTGTCTTAAGTGGAAGAGTAAGACAATAGTGCAGGATATTTCTCATTCTAACAAATGTTTTTCTTCTTTCTCTTTATGTTGATTTCTATATTTATAAATAAAATAGTAGATTGACTTACCAAAACCTTGTTTGGTAGGCTAAAAAGTGAAACAGAAAGGGATTCCAATCTCTTGCAACATTTGGTAGCTAAATTTTGGAGAGGAAATGGAAACTAACTTCATTGTGCACTTTCATAAGAGATGCATGTTAGAGTTTGAATGTTTTGAAGTCAAAAAGAAGAGATAATGAATTTTCCTTCTCCATGAATTTTCCCTCTTGTATTACCAAGGGTTCGATGACTCTTTCTAAAATGGAAGGATCAGTGGTATTTTATATTATATTTTGAATATTTTAAATTTTTATTTTTTTTATTTTCTAAAGATAATTCTATAAGAAATTCTAATTATTTATTTTTAAGGTGGCTTTCTTTATTAAATAAAAATATTTCAAATGATCCCTTTAATAAAAAAGATGCATAAGAAATACATACAAATACAAAAGAAGATTTGTTTTTGTAAGATGTTTTAAAAGAAATTTAAAAAAAAAGGTATTCAGGTTTAAAATTTTAAAAGGTAACTCTTACATAGATGAAATCTTGAATAAGATATTTAAATCTTAACTCATAGGGTTAAGGTTAGAGCTCGTTCTCTTATTAAGGAACTACGTATAAGATAAAGGAGTTCATTGGCAAAGTTATATTCATTTGAGAGTGCATAGATTCCCTTTCCTTCATCAAATTTGTAAACCAGATGCGTATAGGTATTGGATTTTAGATCATGCCCTCCGCTCCTTTTCGGATTTTGCATCTCTTGGTATTCAATCTTTACTTCTTCCAAGAGAATTTAAGAGATCTAAGATTTAAATAAGAGAAAGTTTCAATTTTCAAAGAAGGGAAAACCTTGACATGATCACTGTAATATCCGATTCTTTAAAAACAAGAAAAAACGTGAGAAACGTAACATAAGGTTTCTCCGTAAACAAACAAAACTCACCAGATACAAAAGCAAGTCTCCTGAAATGACTTAGTTAAGGTCCCAAAAAAATTTGGAAAGCATTCTAGACTTCTAAAAATGAGAATCCTAGGCTCAAACAGAAAGAAAAACGGAGCTAAAGTGAAGAAACAACTTCTTATGAAAATCTTACGAAACGTAATGGCATTTTTGTAATTTTGAGAAAATTTGGAATTCACATAGGAGGGCTTTTTAAATAAAATTTTTGAGTTCTTTGGCGTTCTGATAGGCCATGAAAACCATTGGAAGCCTTGGGACAGCTAAAACTCCTCTGATGGACGTTTTCCAACATTGGTGTACTCGAACTTTGACGTATTCATTCGGGAAGGTTTTAGCTCTGATTTGAGTGATTCCAAAGATATTTTACTAAATTGGGAACCTAAATTTTATAATGGAAAAGAAGATTCTAAAAAAGGAGCTAAAATAAATTAGAAACAAAAATGTCAAAAAAGAAGGGCAAAATAAAAATTTTTGAAAAGTTTTTCTTCCTCCCTTATATATATAAGTGGCGCCCCACTCTCACCTTCATGTATCCTCATATGTTTCTGCCCTAAACCAGAGAAAGAAGCCCTACGATGAGGTGCACAAGAGGAAGAAGAAGAGGAGGAGAAATTCAAGCAAAAAAGTATAGAATTTTGGTAGTTTTTCATGCTTTCTTTTTTCCAAACCTCTTCTCCGCCATTCTCCTTTATTTCGTATGATTATAATGAAGTATATGGATCTATTTTAAAGGATAAATTGAGTAAAAAATTAGGATTTGAAGAGAGGAGCTCAAAGAAGACAAGATTCAAATGAGAAAAAGCAAGAAAACAAAGTAATTTCTTCTTCCATGGTTGCTACTCCTTGCTCCCCTTCTCCACCATTTCACCCCACTTGAGAAGACCTAAGAGGATTTAATTTTTAGGCAAAACCAAGGGTGATTCTTAGGAAAAAGGATGAGGGGATTAAGAATATGCAAAGAGAATTAACAAATAACCATGGAAATTCAAGATGCAAAGTCTAAGATTTCATATGTTCTTGCAAAATTTGATTTGATCTCTTAATTCCTATGTCTAAATAAGTGTTTGAATGAGCTCCTAAGATTCCTAAAAGTCTCCCCGTGTGCTTCTTTCCTTGAGAAATCAAAGCAAAGTCCAGGAAGCCTAAAACCATGCATAGTCTCGGCCTAAGGGTGTTGGAGTTCCTAGGGATAGTTTTAATTTGTTCCAAGCCCATTTTTGAGTCATATATGATGAATGAAAATGGGAGGAGGCCTTGGAAAAAATTTAGAAACCATAAAAGGTGAGTTGGTGCTTTATGTTCCATAATATGACCTAAAGAAGCAACATGTAGTTAAGCTCTTTATTTTAATTGTGTGATGACTCCAAGAAGCTTAAAAGGAGTTAAGAATCATATTTGAAAGAGAAGAATGGAGCCTAGAATTTAATTGATGGGTGTTGCTTCATTAGGTGCATTCTTGGAAACATAAAAGATTTTATTGACCAAGCTAAAGTCTAAGTAAGTTGTGTGTCCTTAAAATTAATTCCATCAATCTAATTGGCTTCTATAAATTATGTTTAAGCTAAAAAAGAATCGTCTCCACCTTCTTGGGTGTGTGAGGTCAAGGGAGAGGATTTAAGGCTTAAGGAAAAAGTGTACAAAAGTTAGTAAGGTAGCTCTTCCACCTTCTCTCATGCATGATTGCTTGCTTTACTTGTCTTTAAATGTGTGTATATGTATTTCAAGCCATGAAAAATATTTTAGCATGAGCTCTTACTCCATGATACCATGATGATGCATTATATTTTATAAATAATGTTTATGATATTTTTCTTGGTCTGCTTGAGTGTGGTGAGTCCAAAAACCTTTAGCCATAGTGAGGATGAGCCAAGAACCCTTAAAATTAGTTGAGATAAAGTAAAGAGTTTCCCAAAAGTGAAGTTGACTCCTAATAGCATGGTTGAGTCCAAGAACCTCTTAAAGAATTGGTGAAACAAGTCCAAAATCTACAAGTAAATGGGTGAGGCCAATCCACTTGCATGAAAAGCCTTTGTATGCCATGTATGACTTTCTCAAATGATGAAAATACCTCTTGAATATTTGCACATGTCAACATGACCACATGCATTTATAAGACTTATTTTGCATTTTTTATGTATAATTGAATGAAAGATGAGTTATTGGGATTTTTTGAATCTCATTCCCTCCTCTCCAATGTTCTAACATACTAGATGGACTAAAAGAGTAAGGTAATAAAAGCTAACCATCTTGGAGATGAGAGCATGACATCAAAGTATTTGAAATTGTTACTTTCAGGCCTTATGGATAACAATTGATGAAATCTGTAGTTGTAGATGACCTATGATGTTATGAGCATGTATAATTATGTTAATGTATTGTGTATAAATGAGAACTAGGGTTATATGTATGGAAATACTCATTTTGGTCATGTAATGGCAATTTTGCATTATGGACATGTATGAATGGAAGTGGTATAGCCAAAATAAAATGCATAAGGTTTGGGATCACTTGGGCAGCTCACAAAAGTCATAATTATGTTTTTAGACTTGTCCAAGAGGTGCTAAACCCCAAGGAAAGCTATTTGGACATTTTGGTATCCTATATGGAGTCAAAATTGATCATATTGGAACCCTATATCATTTTTTATCCAAATGAGCTCTTCTTGATTTGAGATTTGGCATGAAATTAGAGCTTATTGAGAGCTTTTTAGGAAGATAAAGAACATAATTTTCGTAGGTCTAGAGAATATTTGATAAATTTTTAAAGTTAGCAAAAATTATGGTTTTTGTATGATAATTTTTGTATGATACACTGTTCACTTAGTTTAAAAATAAAATCTGTCACACAGGACCCAAATGATATCCAATTACTATAAAATTTTATACAGAGAAACTAGACATTCACAGTGACTTGTGCCGACTAGAAGCACCTTATTTGGATGTCTAGAAAGGGAGATATGAATTTTTAAAGATTCTAACTAGGATCAGAAACTCCAACTGATCTCAGGTACTATTTGACTGATTTTCGATGCGTGGACTGCCTAAGCTAATCTAGAGTTATTTTTTTTCTTCTAGTTAACATCTATAACTTTTCAAATTGGTATCATTTGCACAAATTGAATTTTTGTAGAATTAATTAGATATTTTTAAAGTTTTCTGCAGAAACCTATGACAATACCAGTGAATAGCCAGATCTATGAACATTTTCAAATGTCAAAAGTTTTCTTTGTAGTGTTTCATGGTCTGAACATATTTTTAGCATAAAGTAGACATGTGTAGCTTTTCAAAATAGCAAAAAATATATGTTTTTAATTTTTTTAGAATTAATTATGATTTTTCAAAGTTTGTGATAGAAAAAAGAATTCTAGCCGAAAATGCATATGTATATTTTAAGCTTCCCCTTGCTCTCCACGAGTTGTAGGCCATTTTTTATGATGGAAATGAGTTGTTTTCATGTAATTAAATATGATAATATGATATATGAGCTTATATGATTCATGAGACACCGAATGAAATTTTCATACATAGCGCAATGCAAATTTAATCTATTATTTTATGCTATTTTCTTGCCTCTTTTGTGAGTTACTTGATATGAGGCCTAGAGATAGTATAAAATGAACTAAGAAATGATGGTGTTACAATCACTTAAGAAAGTGCAAAAAGAAACAAAGAGACAAGAGGAAGAATATGTGAATTTAACTCAAAGTTTAAATATAGAAATTAAAGGACTACAACATGATAGAGAAGAGAAACCGATTGGGAGATGAGAGAGGTGACAAATAGATGGTGTGATTGAAGCACAGTGGATGAATAGAGTCATTTTTAATATTTGTAAAATATTGGAAACGAGACACATTGTTATTTTTTTATATTATTTATCTTTTGTATTTTTAATGAAATTTTTATTAGACATTTTATTTTTTTATATTTTTAATTATATCATTCTTTATATACATTTATTTAAATTATAATTTTAAATTTGCAAAGTTTTTACTATTTTTAATTAATTAAATATATTCTATATTTATATTAATATTTCTAAATAAATTATAAATTTTCTAAATTTTGAATATAAATAGAAACCTTTTATCAACCATAGAATAGTTAGAACATTAATACTTATTGAATTTTACTATTTTGGTATTGAAACCATTAAATTATTAATTTATAATTTAAATTATAATATAGATATTATTAAATTATAATATATATACAATTAATAATATTGAAATCATTATATCATATAATTCATTAACAAATTCTAATTATCATTTGTGATGAATTAATGACAAAAAAGTTTGCAATAGCAAATTCCACCACTAATTTTGTTGTAAAAAATTAGCAACAAAATTTTCTATCGCAAAATTAGAATTGGCTATTCTGCTCTTTAGCGACGGAATTAGTAATAGAATTTTCTATCGTAGAATTAGAATTGGTTATTCTACTCATTAGTGATGAAATTTTTTGTCACTGAATTTTGTCACTAACTTGATTAGTGACAAATTAGTAATGGAAATATTTAGGACGAGAAATTCTATCACTATTTGTAACATCTGGTTTTTTGTAAAAATAACGAAATAAGTCAGTTATAAAAAGTAATTCCCCAGAAATGAATAAGTTGAGCCCAAAAAAATTTAGGATAAAATTTTAAATAATAAAAAATGAGAATTTTGAGGTATGAATTGCCCAGAAACCTAAGCCAAATGAGTTAGAAAAATTTGTAAAAGAAAGTTGAAAATTTTTCGTAATTTCTGGCAATTTTGGAAAACTCATAAGAGGGATTTTAAACAAAAAATTTGAACTTTTTAAGTTTTTTAAATGCCCTAAAAACTATGAAAACCCCTAGAATAGTTAAAAACCTTCCGGTAAGCAATTTCAGCTGTTAGATGATCGAAATTTTGACCAAATAGTTCGAAATGATTTTAAATTCTTTTTGAGTAAAACCAAAGGCAATTTATAAGATTGAGAGCCCAATTATTATGATGGAAAAGACAGGTTTCAAAAAAGAGTTGAATTGACCCTAAATAAAAAGAATCAAGAAGATAGACTAAAACACAAAGTTAAAAAGTGCTTTAAGTGACTTTTTATCTTTCATAAAGCACATCCTGTCACACCATAATTTGTTTAAGCTCATATTCTCATATTCAAGGTTGGTCTCATGTGGAATCAAGAAGAAAAAAGAATAAAAATAACAAAATTTTCTTGCATTACGTTGGGGTTTAAAAATTCATTTCACATTTCGTGGACCCTGTGAACTCATCAACAATATTCTCCACTCACATTCCATCCATACAAGTCATAAACATTCCATAAACCACGAATTAGAGACCGAAAACTAGAGATTTACATGTTTTAGCCTCGGTTTTAGTGGCAATTTATTGATAGCAACTTTGAAAAATTATAACTAATTATAAAAAATCAAAATCAATTATATGATAGATTTTTGGAAATCTCTGGATGTTAAATTTACACTAAAAATAATTTCAAGCTATAATAACATTATTTGGACCACATTTGGCAATAAAAAAGTGACATAGGTCAAACTATCCAGCATTTCTAATATAGTTTACTGATATAAATTTTAAAAATTTATAACTAATTCTACAAAAATCCAATTTGAGCAAACTATACCAATCTGAAAAGTTACAAATATTAACTAGAGGAAAAAATAAGTTTAGACTAATTATGAAGCCTTTAGACCTAGAAAATCGATGGAACAGTAACCAAGGTATGCTAACATCTCTGATACTGATTTGAAATTTTAAAAAATTAGTTCTCCCTCTACAGACCTCTAATTGAGGTTCTTCTAGTTGATATAAGTCACTGTGAATGTCTAATTTCTCCTTCATTAGACACCATTTGACCCATAAGTAATAGAGGTGAAATTATTGACCACTTGTACAATACCACTATCAAATTGGAAAAATTTTGCCAACTTTGGAAATTCATCAAAAATTCTCTAGAGCTCTAAATAATATACACTTTAGCTTCCCAAAAATTTCTAGACAAGGCCTATAAACATGTCAAGTTTCAGACCAATAAGAGGTCATTTGGTCAAATCTTAATATAGCTCTTGAATTTGGCAAGTTTAGTAACATAAAATGGTCAATATGGTCCCAAATGGCCTCTTACATGGTCTAGCACCTCTTGAGCAAGTTTTAAAATAAGAATGCATCATATATGAACTGCTCAAGTGGTCGAAACTATCATGCATCTCAATGTCACTGTGCTACATACAAGAATGCATAGCTACCTATAAGCCATCAAGTGACCAAATCTCACATTTTCATTGCTTTGATTTCAAATATGGTTCATACACCATTTATACATACTTTTACACTTATTCAAATATTTACATCTCAAAAGTAACATCTATATATACACTTTGACATTGTTTTACATCAAAAGCCATACAAAATTATACAAAGTGTCAAGAAATAGCTTTTCAAGCTCCTTGGCTTCCATCTTTAGCTTCTTAGAGACCATCTAGACATGGTGAGATGGGAGAAGGAAGGGGGTGAGATTCATAGAATCTCAATAGCTCATACACTCATTCAAGTAAGAAATCAAGGTACGTAGCATGTCAAAGAGCACAATTATGCATTTTAATATTGTCATAAAGTATTCAAATCAACATATCCATGCCACAAAGTCATATCAAAATCAAGAATAAGCTCTAAGAATTTTTGGTTTAGCCTCACCCCATTTTTAGGGTTTTTAAATTGGCCTCATCCTTAGTCTAGGGACTTATGACTTGGCATCACCCATTCATGGGACTTTTGGCCTTGTTTCACCCATATCTAAAGACTTTTGGCATCACCTCACCCTTATGAGCAGTTTTTCACAATCAAATAACATTTAAGAAAGCATATTGGCACCAATGCAACAACAAAACATCAAGTGGCATGTTTCAAGATACAAATGCATACACAAACTTACAATGACACATACACATCCAAGAATGCAAACAAGAATAGAGTGAAGAGCTACCTTGGTGGAATTCCAAGCTTTAACTTTGATTATTCCTTCCCTTTCTTGGCTACACCCCCACAACTAGATGGGGCTTGATTTCGTTGGCCTAAACACCACAAATAACACTCAATTACTCCCTTGGAACAAGTCAAAGCATTAGACACACACTTAAGAAGCATACTTTGTTCATTGGTCTCATATTAGTTCCATTAATAGCTTAATGAAGCAACTATCATAATTCAAGTTCTTGGTTCCATTTTCTCCTCATATCTAGACCTTTTGATTCCATTTAGACTCCTTGAAGTCATCGTACACTCAATTTCAAAAGCCTAGGTCCATGTTGCTTTTATAGGTTATATTATAGAACCTATTGCTTCATCTCCCAATTTATGGCTTCTAAATATTTCCCAAGGTTTCCTCCTACCTTCTTCCATCATATAAAGTCTCAAACCAAGCTTAGAATAATTTAAAACACTCCTTAGGTATCCAAGGAGCTTTGCCCAAGACATAGCAAGAAAATTTGGGCCATGGAGTTTTTGATTTTTCTTTGATGGAAGAGGCACTTGGGGACTTCCTTGGGGTCTTAAGAATACAAACAAACACTCACATATGTTAGAGAATTCAAGAATCAAATCAGTTTTTACAATATGTTCAAGAGTTTTACACTCTCCTACCTTGAATTTCAATGGATAAACTTTAAATTTTCGTGCATATTCTAAGTTTCTATAGCCTAAATCAATGAATTCTCATTGGTTCTTGGACAAAAAACCTCCCTTCCTACCTAGTCTTAACTTGGCCGAGACACTCAGAGAGGAACAAAGGAAGAAGAAGCAACAAAAAGGAAGAAAGCTACCTTGAATCAAGCTTATTTCAAGAGCTCTTTTCCTTGCTTTAGCCATCTCTTTGGAACTCTAAACTTTCCCCTCTGAATCAAGGTGAAAATAGAACCATATGAACATCCAAAACATAGAAAGATGAAGTAAGAAGGAGAGAACAAGGTTTCAAAAAGAAAGACCATGGAAATCTTAAAGTTTTCTCACCTTTTTCCTTGATTTCCTCCTTCCTCCTTGGCTCTCTTGGTGCATCTCTCTTAGGCAGCCTCTCTCTCTATTTTTGATGAAGCTCAAGTCAATTAAAGAAGCAAGAAGATGGAACACCTCTTATGTAGAAATTTCAAGAAAGAATTGTTAAAAGAAATGACATTTAAGTCCCGCATTTATAGCATTTTCATTTTGACTTTATATTAGCCCCTTTTTTAGAACCATATTTTTCAACATAAAATTTAAGTTCCCAATCTTATAAAATAGCTTTGGAATCACTCAATTTGGAGCTAAAACCTTCCCGAACGAAATGGTCAAAGTTCGGGTCAACTGACATTCAAAAACGCACACTGGAGGAGTTTTAACTGTCCCGGGACTTCTCATGGTTTTTAGGGCCTCTGAGAATCCCATAGAGTTCAAATTTTTTCATTTAAAAAGCCCTCCTGTGAGTTTTCCAAAAGGTGCCCATATTTACGAAAATGCCACTAGACTTTTAGCAAATTTTTTGAACCACTCTGACTCTAGTTTCTGGACAACTCAAGACTCAAATCCTCATGTTCCATTATTTAAAATTTTATCCAAATTTTATTTGGCCTTAAATCACTCATCTAAAGGAACTTGCTTTTCAAACTGACTTATTATGGTGTTTTCACGAAATGCCGAACATTACATGTCCTTTCTCTCCTTTCCCATTTAATCAACTTTGATTTTGTCCAAAATAGAGTGAAAACTCGTAGGAGAGGATGCACCAAGAGGGAGGAAGAAGAGGAAGAAAACTTCAAGGTAAGGAAATCATGAAAATTTCAAGCTTCTTCCTTCTTTAACTTTGTTCTCCTCCTTTTCTTCTTCCTTTGTTGTTTTCCTATGATATTCTTGAAATATGTTTTATGAATGTTATTTGGATTGCATGGGTATAGTAATGCCAAAATTCCTTTAGCAAGGGTGAGAATGAGCTAAAAGTTCCTAAGATTATGTGAGACAAAGCCAAAAGTCTTTATAAGAATGAGGCTTAGTCAAAAGTCTCTTAAAAATGGGTGAGGTAAGTCCAAAAGTCCTAAAGAAAATGGATAAAGCTAAACCAATGCTCTTGAGAGCCAATGTATGATATGTATCAGTTTTTTGAACATGGAAAATGCTTTATGTATGTTTACTAGTAGCTCAAATTGCTATGCATGCATTCTTAGACTTAAAAATTCATCCATTATGCATGTTTGAAAGGGTGAAAAGCTATTAGGATTCTTAGAATCTCACTCTTCCCTCTCTAATGTCTAACCATGTCTAGGTGAGTCAAGTGGTCCAAGAAATAGAGGCCAACAACCTTGAGAACCAAGATTTTGACAAAGATTTTGTTATTTAACCATTTTGTAGATATATGGATGTCAAATGATGTAACTATGGGATGTATATATGATGTAGATACTTAAGCACACTTAAATGTATGTAAATATAATGTATGTAATGACTTTGGAATCATATGAATGAGTATGTATGTTTTTGCCACCAAAGGGCCATTATGTGTTATGACTTTCATGTGTATATTTGCAAGTAGCATAGTGAGAATAAGCTCCATGATGTTTTGAACCAATTGGCATGCTTCTCTAGGCTGTGTTTATACTATGGGATGTGCTCAAGTAGCTATGGAACATTGAGAGAGTCATTTGGTGCCTTAAAAACCATTTTGAACTTCAAAAAGTGACCAAATCATGAGTTAAACCAAAGTTTAACAAAATGAATGAGTTTTTGCATGAAATTTGGCCAACAAGTAAGTCTCATCTAGATTTTTTTCATAGATCCAAATAGCACTCAATTTGTAACTCTAGAGAATTTATTATGATTTTTCAAAATTGAGAAAATTCTACTGATATAGTAACAGCACTATTCATATGGTCAATTTATATTTCTGTGTCACACATAAAGCAAATGATATCCAATGCTCATGAAATTTTATAGGTATAAACTAGATACCATAAACTTTCCATAGTTACTGAGATCACCCCATTTGGAACTCTATAGAGGGAGAACCAAATTTTTAAAGTTGCATAATAGTACTAGTAATGCAGCCTGACCTTTGGTATTATTCTATTAATTTTCATGGGTTAAATGCTTTTGTTTTAGTCCAGAACTATTTTTATCATTAGTTAACACCCAGAGCTTTCCAGAATAATATGGTTTGTTTGATTTTTGATTTTTCTAGAATTAGTTATGAATTTTCAAACTTCATATTAGAAATCTACAAAGTGAACGTCGAAAGCAAACCTATATTTTTTTTGATACACAGTGTAAAATCCAAGACTCTTGGGATGTTTTGTAATGGTTATGACTTGTATGGATATATTATGGACAGAGAATGATATTGAAGAATTCATGTAGTCCATGGAGCATAAGATGAATTTTTAAAGTTTTACATAACGCAATTTAATGAATTAAATATATTGATTTTCCATGAGACATGTATGAAGCTAAGTTAAATTGTGGGAATAAGAACGCTATAGGTTAAAGTATTACACTATTTAGGGCAAGAAATTCTGTCACTAATTTTAACAACAGAATTAGTGACAAACTAGCAACAGACTAGCAAAGGAAAAAAATTCTGTTGCTAAATTCTATCACAAATTTGCTATTTTTTTTATAGTGAACGTTAAGGTTTAATTTTACCTTTCATTTCTTTTATATTTTATTCTATTTTCATGTGATAATCTTCATCTAAAAGAAAAGATTTCAGTGTTATCAAATTAGCCTCTAACATGTTTTAAAATTCTTAGTCGATTGATACTTTTAATTTGGCAAGATTAAGTACTTCACTATCCAATCTTAAAGATTTTGCCATTAAAAACTTAAACCACATTCAAACCTTAGGACCAACACCTTACACTATATCTCTAAAGTTGTTATTCTTGTATTGTTCTCATATTCTCAATAAAGTCGAATTCCAAGGTTTTTCTTTTCTATAGCTTGATCTGACCCAAAACACATCGTAATATGGATTTTGAAAGAAATTGACATTTGAATACAGGGAAATTAGTTTCTTACTCTCTGTTTCCGTCAGTGATAACTTCCTCACTCTAAAGCTTGGCTTTAATTCACATTACAAATTTCGCTCTGACAGGGCTTGTCCAGCTCTTCCTGTTATTCAGCGAGTAATTTGTTCCTAGAAGAATCGAATATGAAAGCTCAAATGTGGATATTAAGAATCTCACTCTCTGAAGAGTATTCAAGATATACTAAAATATTGTAACTTCTGTTGGAGGGAAAGGGGAGAGTAAAGGTGGCTCACTTCAGTTTTAATTATTAGGAAATCTCAGGGCGATATAGACTACTAGATCATTAACGAAAATGTGCCTCGATGATCTAAGAATCATGCAAATTTTTTTGTATTGGATAAGAAAATGATAATGAAATAGATTATTTTAAAATTATCAAGCATTTCAAGACCTCCTTCCAATCTCACACTCACGTTTGTCAAAATTAAACTCTCAATACTTATTACTGACACTAATGTAATATCAACTTTCTTCTTTTTTTATCAACGATCTAGGCTACCCAGAGTGAATTCAGAATATACACTTGAAATCAACAAGTCTCATGATTATGTGTTATAATTAATTTGGGATTTTGAATTTTTTTTCAAGTGAGTAAATGGTCAGTACAATAATTCAAGTAATTTTTGACAAAAACATCTGATAGAATTGCAACAGAAGCATTTTTTTTAATTTTATATTCCTAAATTTAGTTAGAAATGTTGAAAAAAAAACTGAAACATTTTCAACGTGACAACTAAACAAAGCGAAACTGAGAGCTAAGGAGAGTGAAAGAAAAGATTGGTCAACTCTTAGCCAGCCAAAATGTTGTCAATATTTTTAACAATAGATAAATGGTTGGCTAAATTAAAAATAGCGACAATTGAGTGGTGAACCAACCATTCCATTTAATTAAATTATATATATAATAATATATATTTAAATTTTAATTAATTAATATATAATAATTAGAAGTAATATAATCTAAATGTTTATTTAATTTAGATTATAATTATATTATAAGTCTAGCATTTATATTTATTATCAAATAGTAAATAGTTATTTAATAAATTAATTATTGTATTATTTAATAAAAATATAAATAACTGTAAATGATATAATAAAGAATAAACTTTTTTATTAAAAAGATTGATAAATTGAAATTATACTAGGGATAGCAACATAATTATCTTTGTTGGCATCGGTGAGAGATAATAACTTTATATAGTATAATAATATTATACAGTATAAAAATATATTTTATATATGTATATAACAAGTATAATTTAAAAAATATAATATAAATTAAAAAAATTAATTTTAATTAATTAATTAATATATAATAAAGTATAAATCATATAATCCAAATATTTATTTAATTTTGATTATAATTGTATTACAAGTTATATTACTTATATTTATTATTAAATAAAAATATTTATTTAACAAATAAATTATTATATTATTTAATAAATGCATAAATAATGTAATGAATACTAAAATTTTTATTAAAAATATGATAAATTTAGAATATATTTATTTTTCTCCTATATTTTACACTTAAAAAAAATAAGTCACTATATTTTATATATATAAATATATAACAATAACAATCATATTATTGTTGCTATATAACATGTTTTATATATATTATATAGTCTAGTATAATAATATGCTAGAAATAATGTAATAAATTAATTTTAAATTATTTTTTATTATTTATATTTATTATTAAAAAGTATATAGTTGTTTAATAAATCAATTATTATATTATTTAATAAATAGATAAATAAATATAAATAACATAATAAAAATAAAATTTTATTAGAAATATGAAAAAAATTAAAAGTTATATTTATTTTTATTAAAAAAATTACAACTACTTTGGCTTTGGCATGCTGTCACTATTTTACATTTTCTAATAGATTTGTTATAAAAAAGAGCTATTAGATTGAATAAAATAGCTCTTGGATGCATCACACTTATGTATACAATATTTTTATTTTTTTCCTCTTCTTCATAATTCTCGGTCCTATGATAATTATTACATTTGTTTGATCTTTTTTATTTTACTACATTGCTTTATGAATTTTGCTAGAAATATTTGTTTTATTGTTTTGGTTTTAGCTATAACTGTAGAGATTCATTTGCTTAGATTCTTTCTTTTAAGAGATAAGAGATAAATATAAATAATTTATTAATAATATTTTTATGAAATATCTTTTTTGGTTCATTGATTGTAAATAATTTCTTTATAATATTGATTATTTTTTATTTTGTGACAATATAATAAAGAAATATTTTTGAATAAGATTTATAAATTAATATTAAAAATTTTGGTGATGATAATAATTTGAGTCATATAAAGAAGAATTTATTTAATTGATAATCACTACAACAATGTAAGGATTTTATGACATACACATTGACAAAATCATGATAGATGTCATTTTTATTTTCTTACCTTTTCCTTGCTTTTTCTCTCTCCAAAATCTCCTCTCCTTGTGCGCCTAAGAGAGCTGGCTTCCTTCTCTGTTTTTAGGGCAGAAACAAATCATGGGAATGAGGAGCAGCTGGAACGTGGATAAGAAGAAGCTAAAAGTCACTTTATATAACTTTTTACTTTTGCATTTTAGTCCCTTTCTTGATTTTTTTCATTTTAGACTCATTTTAACTCCTTTTTGAAATCCATCTTCTCCATCATAATATTTAGGCTTGCTAACTTATAAAATGCCTTTGGAACTACTCAAATTGGATTTAAAACCATTCTAAACCATTTGATCAAAGTTTCGGTCAACTAATAGTTAAAATCGCTCACCAAAGGAGTTTCAACCGTTCTGGGAGTTCCCATGGTTTTCAAGGTCTCTGAGAATCTTGAAAAGATCAAATTTTTCATTTAAAAAGTCCTCCTGTGAGTTTTCAAAATGTTTCAGAAATTGTAAAAATGCCCCTACTTTCTTCGGTAAATGTTTTGAGCTCTTCTAGCTCTCATTTTTTAGCATTTTAAATCTCAAATCCTCATTTTTCAATATTTAAAATTTTATCCTAATTTTAGTTGGCCACAAATCCTTCTATTTTGAGGACGTCCTTTTATATCTAGCCCATTTTTTATCTTTACGAAAAAATTAAACATCGTGTTTCTCATGTTTACGGAGGGACCGAATATTACACAAACTAATTAAAAATCCTGAACAATAGTTTAAGAACATTAATAAAAAATAACCAGAGATATTTTAGGTGACAATGATAGGGAAATATTAAAGGAAGAATTCTAGATTAGTTACGCATCATTCTGATTGAATTTCGTTTTATTTGGTTTTCGTTAATTGATTTACTATTTGATTTAATTAGTGTAACTTTATATTCAAACCCCTTATCATCATAATTCTAGTTTTGTCATTCTTAAACTAATTGATTTGGTTAATAGTTCCGTAGGAGACGACCAGGTGGGCATTATACTGCAAACCAGCAAAAATTTACTAATCTTGGCCAATGCGACAACTGCGAGTGAACAGTATTCATTCTCGGCCAGAATTGGCCTTATTTCTGAGCAAACTTTGAAAAATCATAACTAAATCTAGAAAAATCAAAATCATACAATCTTGGTCATTCTAGAAATCTTGAGATGTCCACTTCATGATAAAAATATGTACAAGTTATAACATCCCACACGTAGGGCATTTGACATGTGAAATAGTCTAGAGGTCGAGCTAGGTCTTGATGCTATCACAGTTTACTAATATGAAATTCAAAAATGTCCAATTAATTACAAAAAAATCCAATCCATGAAAATGATACCAATCTAAAAATCTATGGATGTTAACTAGAGAGAAAAAATATCTCTAGATCAGTTCATCAAGCCCAGATCTCAGAATTCTATAGAACAGTACTTTTGGTTAGGCAAGGCTACTGATACTGGATAGAAATTTCAAAAATTCATATCTTTCTCTCTAGACCTCCAAATGAGGTGCTTCTAGTTGGCACAAGTCGCTGTGATTGCTTAGTTTCTCTGTATAAAATTTCATGACAATTGGACATCATTTGGATCTCAAATGACAGAAAACAATTTTGGACCAATTGAATAGTGCAACAGACCAAATCCATAAAATTTGCCAATTTCAAAAAATCATTAAATATTCTGTAGACCTCCCAAAATTATGATCTTTAACTTCCCATAAAGCTCTTACTGAGACCTAATTTCATGTCAAATTTCATATCAAGACTAACTCATTTGGCTAACAAGTGATATAGGGTTCCATAATGGTCAAATTTGACTCCATATGAGGTACCAAACTTGCCAAATGGTCTTCCCTTAGTATTGGCACCTTTTAAGCAAGTCTAAAAGCATATTTAAGACTTGTGTAAGCTGCCCAAATAGGCCCAAACCTCATGCATCTCATTTTGGCCATTCAACCCTCACTTATACACATATTCATCAAACTTTAAATTCTCATTCTATAGCCTTACATACTCAAAACATGGGCTAGTGGTCATATATCATAATCATATATCTAAACATCACATAATAGTATATTTACACATGTCTCAATGTTTATAGTACATATACAACCTCATATACATGATGAACCATCATTATGGTTCTAAAATAAACAAAACAAAACACAAGGTTGTCAATCTCTCTTCCTCATCGTTGTTGGCTCCCTTCACCATAATTGCTTAGTCCACCTAGCATGTTAGATCATTAAAGAGGAAAGGATGAGATTCAAAAAATCTCAGTAGCTTATCTCCCATTCAATCATGCATAAAGAAGGTAATACAAGTCTTAAGGATGCATGCATGGCATGTTAATATAGAAAATGGTGCAAGATACATTCTTGGCATTTACACAAAGCACACATAACATATTTAGGCTTGCCAAATGAATAGATTAGCCTCACCCACTTTCTTCAAGGTTCTTGGACTTACCTCGCCCTTTTTCTCAAAGGCCTTGAACTAAGCCTTACTCTTGGGAGACTTTCTTTTGGTCTCAACCACTTCTAAGGGCTCTTGGCTTATCCTTACCGAAGATAGAAGGTTCTTGGCCTCTTCATATTCAAGCAAACTAATGCAAACATTCTAGGCATCATTTGAATACATGATGTAACATTATGGTTCCATGGAACATAGGCATCATACTAAAACACAATTCATAGCTTAAAATACACATACAAACATTCAAAGACAATGTAGACATTCATTCATGCATGGGAGAAAAGAGAGAGAGCTACCTTGTGTACAATTACACACTTTTTCCTTTGGACTCAAGCCTCCTCTTTCAGCCACACACCCACAAATTGGTAAAGATGGTTTCTCTTGGCCTAGACACATCATATGGAAGCTAATTACACTCTTGAAACAAGCTAGGACATTAAACTTATATTTAAGAACATACTTGGTTGCATAAGTCACATAATGGTTCCATAAATGGCCTATTAAAGCAACCATCATGATTCAAATTCTTGGCCTCTTGACCTCATTTAAGGTCATTGGAGCCATTACATATTCATTTACAAAAGCCTAGACACAAGTTGCTTCATAAAGTCACATTATGGAAGCCATTGCCTCATCTCCCAATCTATGGCTTCTAAATTTTTTTCAAGACTTCCTCCCATGTTCTACCATCATATGAAGTCCCAAACCAAGGCTAGAATATATTAAAACACTCTTTAACCCCTCCATCTGTCCTAAGCCAACATTATGGAAGCATTTAGGGTTCAAGGGGTTTTCAATTTTTTCTTGATGGGAGAGCCACTTGGGAGGCTTCTTAGGGGTCTTAAGAAGTCAAACAAACACTCACATATGTTAGGGAATGCTTGAATCAAATCATTTTTTACAATCCCTTCAAATGCACTACACTTTTTCAACTTAGAATTCATTAGTCTTTCTTGCAATTTCTTTGCTTTCTTGGATGGGAGGTGCATGTAGGAAGCTCTCTAGGGGTCTTAGGAACTCATACAAACATTCAAATAGGCTTGGGAACTCTTAGATAAAATTAGATTTTTACCTATGTCTTTGAATCCCTAACTTCCCATTCTTAGTTCTCTTTTGCTTCTTAATTAATTCCACTTATATCTTCCTAATCCTCACATTATAGAACCCTTAATTCTACCCTACTATGGTCAGAATTTATCTCCTATAGAATGGGCCCTATGGTGAGCAAAAATTTCATGGAGAAAGCAAGCAAGGAGAAGTAACAAAACAAGAACGAATACCTTGGTTTCTTGTTTCCTTCAAAGCCTCTTTCACTTGGTGTAAAACTCCTCCTTGAATTCCTACCCTTCTCCCTCTGAACTAGACCCAAAAATGGCCCCACTTCATCAAACAAAACTATAGAAAGGAAGGTGGGAAGGAGGAGAAGAGAGTTTCTAAAGAGATAACTAGAAAAAGTCTTGATTTCTATACCTTTTCTTTTTGGTTTTTCTCCCTCCTTGAGCTCTCTCCTAGTGCGTCTCTTTTCTCTGGCTTCTCTCTCTGGTTTGGGTAGAACAAAGGGTCTGTTATGATGAAGGAGAAGGGGGGACGCTTCATATACCAAAAGGAGATACATAAAAGCTTTTTAAAAATTCTACTTATGTCCTTCATTCTTGGCTAATTCATTTAAGACTCATTTTAGCTCCTTTTTTAGAACCATCTTTTTCATCATAAAATTTAGGTCTTCAATCTTATAAAATACCTTTGGAATCACTCAATTTGGAGTTAAAACCTTTCTAAACAGTCCGGTCAAAGTTCGGGTTCATCGCCGTTGGAAAACATATGCCGGAGGGGCTTTAACTGTCCCAGGGCTTTCCATGGTTTTCAGGGCCTCTAAGAACCCCCAAGAACTCAAAACTTTCATTTAAAAAGCCCTCCTGTGAGTTTCTCAAAAAGTATCCATATTTATGAAAATGCCACTGGCTTTTCGATAAATTTTTCGAATTACTCTGACCCTAATTTCTAGGTAACTCAAAGCTCAAATCTGCATTTTGTATTATTTAAAATTTTATCCTAATTTTAGTTGGCTCCAATTCCTTCTATTTCAAAGACTTCCTTTTATATTTAGACATTTTTTAACATTTACGGAGAAACCAAACATCGCGTTTCTCATGTTTACGGAGGGACTGGATGTTACATTCAATCTAAGCAGTATGTTACTATTGAGATCTCCACCTTCATCTTGGAGCCATTAGAATGGTTCTTACACTAATGGAAGAAAAAGCATAGCAACACTAGCTAAGATAGCTTTCTTGGACACTAGTTATATTAGCTATAAAAATACTATGATTAGTATTGTCCTCACCACTCTTGATTGTGAAAATGTCATCTTGACTGTCCTCCCAAACTATAATGTTAGACTTAATGATCCTACTCTACCTACCAGATGGAAGATCTAAGTCTAGATCATAGGTGTTAAGATTCTTATAACAATCATGGCCACTCTTCATCATCAACTCATTCATAGGGTCTAAGACTATGGCCTTGATTGGCATTTTCCATGTACTTTTGGAGATGCTTTCTGTGTAGTTGCAGATCGATCAAATCACTCAACAATCACTTAAATCCCTAAGACCCTTCCTAAGGAAGATCTGATGGAAATCATGCTAGTTGAATGGATCACCAACTATAAGAAAGAGTTTCATGTCTCTTCTTGGCCAGTGCATACTACAAGTGCCCTAGAACTCTATACTTTAAAAGATAGAAGAGTAAAGACCAACTTTAAAAACCCTAGCAATGAAGGATCTTCAAAATGTCCTATCATCAGATAATCAATAATGCTCACTGCAATCACAACTTAGAAATTGAGCAAGAAAACAATCCCTATATATGATTTCAAACTAGATGGCATATATGGCTAAAATTAATAGTCACTTCATTAGGGATTGTAATCCATCCATGTGTGATTTAGAAAATTAGGAAGGACTTGGAGACAATGAAAATATTCTCAGAAATCCAGTAGCAGTTGCAAATTGGAACAATTGGAAGAAAAAGAACTTATGTCATTCAAGACCGTATAGACATAAAAACTAGAACGGATAATGATAAGGATGATCTCATAAAACTGAGATGGGTAAGAGTTAGAAATCCTCCACAAAAGCCCACTTCTTTTGAAGACTTGCTAAGAGAACTTGGTCATTATGATCTTCTTGAGGCTCTCATAAAGAAAGAAGACATTTTTAAACCAGAAACACAAAAAGATATGGTTGTTCCTAAGCCAAAAGTTCTAGAACTAGTAATTAAGTCTCAAGATCTACCAAAACTCATTCCTTATATGAAGTTTTCTTCTACATCATCAACATATGATTCTAGCTTTCCTCTACTAGAAAGGCACACAGAACCTACTACAGAAGTGTCTTCCCGACCTTTTGCCATTCCTACTGAAAGCTCTCGTAATGGGATAAGATTCCCAGTAACTTAAGCAAAGGAAGTATTTAATTGGCATACTTGCAATGCTATAGCCCAGAATACGATTCTATAAACAATTGACTTAAGGCTCAAAAATTTGGCTAGACAAACTTCTTGGATAAATTTAAAATTAGAAGGTCTCTTTACAAAAATTAAACAACTTTATCAGCATCATTCTCAATGAATCAATCAATTAGATTCAAAATTGAGGGTAATTTATTGTTAATGGTAATATTAGACCCCTGTTTTCTCAAAAAGAATGAGAGATTAGAGATCTAAAAAAAGAAATGCAAAGAATTGAAGGAGATCTAGCAATAAATCATACCAATAGTATCTATGAACCATATCCGCCCTTGTACACTTCACCTCATACATCTCTCCTTACACTACCATATTCTCCATAGCCTATGGAAAATGATTACAAAAAATGCTTTAAGATGACTCATGAAGTCCTCAAAAAAATATTACCCCCTTCTCAACTAAAATCTTAGCTTAAACCTCCTACTAGACCCAAAACATTATTTCCCTCATGTACAAAAATTGTTGAACCTCTCTAGTTCACACCCTTAAAAATTCATGATCCCTTACCACCATTTCCATCAAAGACAACTTTTCCACAAACTAAAAGAGGAAAATAAAAACAAATTGAGTCTTTTGAGCTATAGCAACATAAACCCATAAACCTTTTAAACCAAATTCCCTAACATAATACTTTACCAGAACCTTCTCAATACTTTGGATTTGATATAAACTCTAAAGCCTTAGATCATCATGTTAAAATCTTTGCCCTTTACTTGGCAAATACATATAAGCTAATGTAGTCTATGGTCAAAGATCTTGATGAAAATCAAGATTTTGATGAAGAGATACATCTTAAAGGACACTCTACTCCCTATCATCAATAGACTGATCATTTTACCAAACCAACATCTAGTCCTTAGTTCCCCTTAGATGATGATCCTCTAGATAAATGGAAAGACAAGCTACTTGAAATGAGTGCATGGATAGATTTTCAAATGACAAAACCAAGAGCAAATGTTCAAGTGGGTGTCAATGAGTTTGTCTTAAGATTTACTGGTACTCTTTAAGAATGGTTCCAAAGCCTAGGAAAGTATTAACAACTTCACTTCACTCAAAATCCAAATGCCTGAGCTATCCTTGGTGTAATTCATCAAGAATTTATTGGTGATTTTCATCTGTTTAATGAATAAAAACGACAAGGATACTTTGAAATGAGGTGTTGCTCATTGAAATCTAAAGATCTTGATCTTCATTACAAAAGAATCATTGAACAATATTATATGCTTTATGGTTTCAATGATGCTAGTCTCCAACACACTTTCATTGGCTTTTTGCCAAAAGAACTTAAGCCAAAACTTCATAAAAACATACATGCCCTCTGAAGAGATATGTCTAAAATCTCTTTAGGGGAAATATATTAGTTAGCTAAAGTCTTCTCTTGAAAAGTTATGTAAAGCATATGTTGAAAGGCAAGATATCCATTCAAAAGGCCTATAAAAAGCCTAGCCTTTATATTAAATGGAAAGCACAAGATAAATGCACTTGTCTTACGAAAAAAAAAAGTCTATTTACCAAAAGAACTTCCCTAAGCCCAATAAGCATAAAAGGAAACTTTGGAAGAAATGGATAAGACTCTTCAAAAGGAAAACTTCCAAATTCAAATATATCAGTGGAAAGAAAAGGCATTTTACATAAGAATGTCCTAACAAATCAAAGAAGGCTATCAAGCATGCCGCTTCAACAAAATGAAGAAATTGAAGATCTTTTCTCTGAGTAAGAATATGCAGATTATGAAATAGTGTTTACTTTTGAAGATAATTCATAAACTAGTTCTCAAAGTTTTCTTAACTCTGATGAGCTCTTTGACCAGTCTAGTTATCTAATCCAACCTCGTTTTCCAAGTCAAAAAGTAGAACCACCACTTTTTTACATCTAGATGCATGTCTTACAAAGCGAATACCATAAGTCCATTCTAATTAGCTACATAGATATAAGTGGCAATATGGAAACCTCTGATATTTCGACATGATTATATTTTATATCCCTACATTTAGTCTTATTTATAATTCATAATGGGTAATTTGATGACTTTGGGTTTATTTTATATTAAATTGGATAAATTTGAATTAATGGACTTTAAATGCATTTGTATTATATTTTTTTCAACGGAAGCCCAATTACTTTTTAATTGTATTTTGCAAGTTAGATGATTTCTAAAGGGATTTGGATATTATCTTGTTGTTACTTCAAGATTAGTATTAGCATTCTTTAATGTGAAAAAGTTTGGACCATTGGATGCACGCAACTTATTTTAGCCTTGGATTTTTCTTGGTGCAAAAGCCAACCCCATCTATTCAAAAAGGAAAAGCCGTCACCATAGAACATACTCCATCTTCTTTATTTCTCATTCTTGTTTTTGGCTCTTATATGGATTTATAATTTTTTTAGTGATCAATTTAGAGTCTAAACCTAATAAGGAACTTGAGTCCATGTTTGTATAGAACTCTAGTTTGGATTTTAATTTCAAAAGTATTTCATTTTTATTCTCTTTGTTTTCATGTAATTATTATCATTTTGGTTAGATGACTTTTGTTGCATGAATTCTGACTCATTTGATCTATCTAAGAATGTGTTTTGATTCAATCAGTTGATTAATCAAATAAATTTATTTTGAACCACGTTAGGGTTCTACGTGTGTTTCTAGTCAAGTGCGAAATAGTTTAGTTTCGTGTTGTTGAAAAAAGTGCAATTGCATTCTAATTAGCAATACAAACTATAACCATAACTTTCTAACTTCTCTTATGCTATTCTCATGCCTTAAACCATACATCAAACAAAGGAGGTAAGAAAATGGCATTAAAATAATGAATATTTTTGCGTTGCATTGCGTTGCGTTGCGTATAAATTTTTTATTCGAAATCCCATGGACCATGTGAGCTCATGTATCATATTCTCACATTTAATTATATAGATACAACTTAAATCCATCACCAAAAGTGGCCTAGAGCTCGTGCAAGGGGAGGGTAACAAAATTCATAGTTGCAGTCTCAGCCAGAATTTCCTACTTTCTATCACAAACTTTGAAAAATCATAACTAATTCTAAAAAAAATTAAAATCATTTATTCTTTACTATTCTAAAAAGTTACGGATGTCTAATTTATGTTAAAAATATGTCCAAGCCATGAAACATTAAGTAGAAAATGTTTGACATTCAAAAAGCACCTAAGGTCTCAGCTACCTGAGCTATTGTCATAGCTTACTGTCATAAACTTTGAAAATTCATAACTAATTTCATAAAAATCTAAATCAATTTGAGAAGCTAAAGATGTTAACTCTAAGGGAAAAATATCTCTAAACCACACCCAGACCATCTGGGAACTGAATTATGATGGAACAATACTGGAGGTCTAGTGGCACTACTAGTACTAACAGTAAACTTCAAAAATTCATAACTCTTTGCTCAAACCTTAAAATGAGGTGATCTTGGCGGCTATAGAAATCTTATAACCTCTAGTTTATATCTATAAAATTTTACAAGCATTGGACACTATTTGCCATCAGATGACATAGAACACAAAATTGACCATATGAACAGTACATACATCAGAATAGCAGAAAAATCCTAACTTTAAAAATTCATAATTAATTCTGTAGAGCTCTAATTTTTCTGCACTTTAGCTTCCCAAAAATCTATTAATAAGCCCTACATGTCTGCCAAATTTCATGGGAAGATTCATCAATTTGGTCAGTCTATGCCATAAGGTTCCAATTTGGTCATTTTTTATGATTTTTACTAGCATCAAAGTGTCCAATTTTGCTTCCAAAGCTTGTGTGGCCACTTGAGCACATGGGAATGCACCAAAATGACTCTCTAAACTTGTTTCAAAGGTTCATAAACTCAGATTTTGGAAACTCACACCCTCACCCCATGCCATACACAAATTTCCATGATGCTAGTCTTACCATTCTATGTCCAATTTGCATTATAACATTCACATAACATAAATTCTCATTTGTGCATGATACATTAGCATAATTATATATGTTCATGGGCTCATAGGTCATATACAATAATAGATTACAACATTTGCCACTCATATGGCCATAAAGAAGCAAAATTCATGCACTTTGATATCATACTCTCATCTTCCAAGTTGTTGGCTCCCATTATCTTGTTCTCTTGGTCCACCTAGCATGTTAGAACATTAGAGAAGAGGAAAAGAGATTCAAAGAATCTCAATAGCTCATCTCCCTTTCAATTACACATAAAGTATGCAATACAAGCCTTGAAAATGCATGCATGGGTATATTAACATATATGAGCATTCAAGAAACATTCTTGGCATTTGAACAAGTCATACATAGCATATATAGGCTTGCCAAGTGAGTGTATTAGCCTCACCCATTCACTTGTAGATTTTAGACTTGCATCACCCATTTTCTTTAAGAGGTTTTTGACTCAACCTTACTTTTTGGAGTCAATCTCACTCTTGGGAGGTTCTTTACTTTGTCTCAATCAACTTTAAGGGTTCTTAGTTTCTCCACACTCAAGTAAACCAAAATAAGCATATAAACATCATTTGAATGCATAAAAAATTATGATGGTGCCATGGCATATGAAAGCATGCTAGAACACATTTTATGGCTTAAAATATACATATACACATTCAAAGACAATGTAAGTATACATTCATGCATGAGAGAAGGTGAAGAGAGTTATTTTGCTTGCATTTACACACTTTTTCTTTAAATTTCCCTTCCTTCTTCTTGGCCTAACCAAAAACTTAGGGAGCATTAACTTCTCTTGGCCTAAATACACCAAAAGAAACATGAATTACTCATAGAAATAAGCCTTGGCATTATACATATTTTACATAATGCTACTTTAGTCTATTACTCCATTATGCTTCCATAAGACACTTAGTGAAGCAACTACAAAAATTTATAATCCTAGTTCCCTTCTCTCATTTAATCTATTATTCTTGACTCCATTTAGACTCTTTAGATTCATCACACAATTATTTTAAAGAGCGTAGCTAAGAGTTGCTTCATTATGCTACATTATAGAGTCTACACCTCCATCTCACTATCTATGGCTTCTAAAATTTTTTCAAGGCTTCCTCTCATCCTCTTCCATCATAAGAAGTCCCAAACCAAGGCTATAACAAATTAAAACCCTTCCTAACCTATTCAAGTAGCCTAGGCTGAGACATAAAGGGGAAGAAAAGCTCATGGCCTTCTTGATTTTTCCTTGATGGGAGACACACTTGGAAGGCTTCCTAGAGGTCTTAAGAGCTTATTTAAACACTCACACATGCAAGAAAATTCAAGAATCAAATCAGTTTTTTCATTGTGTTCATGAGTTCTACACTTTCCAAACTTAAAATTCATTAGGTTTCCTTGCAATTTCTTTACATAATTCAAGTTCCCATAGCCTAATTCATATGATTCATTCTTGGTTCTACCCAAAAACACTCTCCCCTTGGCTGGCTATAGGGAGTACGAATTGCACACAAGAAGAATAAGAAAAGTGAAGCATGGAGACTAAAAATTTCACCTTGTTTTCAAGCTTTCCTTGAATGCTTTCCCTTTTCATCTAGCTCTCCTCTCCAAATCCGAATTTTCCACCTCTATTCTGCCCTCCATATAGACCCAAAAATATCATCAAATCCATGGAAAAAAAGTGGAGAAAAAGGAAGCGCAACTTGCAAGAGAAAAAGCTTAAATTTTTATAGATTTTCTTACATTTTTCTTGCTTTTTCTCTCTCCAAAATCTCCTCTCCTTGTGCGCCTAAGAGAGCTAGCTTCCTTCTTTGTTTTTAGGGCAGAAACAAATCATGGGAATGAGGAGCAGCTGGAACGTGGATAAGAAGAAGCTAAAAGTTACTTTATACAACTTTTTACTTTTGCATTTTAGTCTCTTTCTGGGCTTTTTCATTTTAGGTTCATTTCAACTCCTTTTTGAAATCCATCTTCTCCATCATAATATTTAGGCTTTCTAACTTATAAAATGCCTTTGGAACTACTCAAATTGGATTTAAAACTATTCTAAACCATTTGATCAAAGTTTCGGTCAACTAATGACCAAAATCGCTCACCGAAGGAGTTTCAACCATTCTAGGGGTTCCCATGGTTTTCAAGGTCTCTGAGAACCCTGGAAAACTCAAATTTTTCATTTAAAAAGTCCTCATGTGAGTTTTCAAAATGTTTCAAAAATTGTAAAAATGTCCCTACTTTCTTCGGTAAATGTTTGGAGCTCTTCTGGCTCTGGTTTTTAAGCATTTTAAACCTCAAATCCTCATTTTTTAATATTTAAAATTTTATCCTAATTTTAGTAGGCCACAAATTCTTCTATTTCAAGGACTTCCTTTTATATTCGGCCCATTTTTTATGTTTACGAAGAAATTGAACATCGTGTTTCTCACGTTTACGGAGGGACCGAATGTTACACAAACTAATTAAAAATCCTGAACAATAGTTTAAGAACATTAATCGAAAATAACCAGAGGTATTTTAGGTGACAATGATAGGGAAATATTAAAGGAAGAATTCTAGATTGGTTACGCATCATTCTGATTGAATTTCATTTTATTTGGTTTTCGTTAATTGATTTACTATTTGATTTAATTAGTGTAACTTTATATTCAAACCCCTTGTCATCATAATTCTAGTTTTGTCATTCCTAAACTAATTGATTTAGTTAATAGTTCCATAGGAGATGACCAGGTGGGCATTATACTACAAACCAGCAAAAATTTACTAATCTTGGCCAATGCGACAACTGCGAGTGAACAGTATTTTCTTTACTAATCTTGGTTAGATTTTTCCCTGATTGTATTATTCAGTCAAGAATTTTGGGAAGTGACCTTTTAGACAAGGATATCCTTATTGGCATAGATATTTATCATAAAGCTAAAAAGTTGCAAACTCTTCCTAAAGGCATTAGGTTTAAGCATAGTTTCACTCTATATACAGATATGCCAAAGCTCTATAAGTTGCAGCAAGCACCGAAAAGGATATGAGGAGATAAGAGATTAGCCTATGGAATTCTACCCAGAAAATCTTGATTCATTTCTACATCCTTTTCCATTATGGAAAATAAAGAATTTTATATTCAACTTCAATTTAAACGGAATAAAGATGTCAATCCCACTAAGACATCTCATCCAAGCATAAATCCAAAAGAGTTAGCTCTTGCTTGAGAAGAATGCTCTTATCTCCTTCGACGAGGTTTAATTGAAACTACAAAGTCTAAATGGATTTGCCAAGCATTTTATGTTGAAAAAAGATCAGAATGAAAAAAAAAAAGTTAATTATTGATTATAAACCTCCTAACACTTTTCTACAAGATGATAAATTTCTTTTTTCAAAGATAAGCTTCCAACTTACACTACTTAAAGATGCTGAGACCTTTTTAAAGTTTGATCTAAACTAGTTTTTGGCACCGGGTGTAGAACCTTTAGAAAGATATAAGACTGCTTTTGGTATTTTGAATGCTTAATATCAATGAGTTGTTATGCCTTTTGACTTAAAACTTGCCCTATCACCATTTTAAAAGGCTATGACAAAAATTTATCAGTCCATATTGCAAGTTCTCTAATCTACATTCATGATATTCTTCTTTTCTTAAGAAATGAAAATGAGCTTAGGATGTTTCTATAGCAATTTGTTGAAATAACTAAAAGATATAAGATCATGTTATCAGCACAAAAAAACTTATTAGGCCAAACCCATATTGAGTTTCTCAAAATGAAAATAGCCTTTGGACAATACCAACTAGGTCTACACATTGCTGAAGAACTACAAAAATTTCTTGATGAGAATCTTACTACCAAACAAATATAACAATTCCTTAGGATAATAAATTATATCAGAGACTTTATCCCATATGTTCTATCTTATACCATCTAGCTACCAAAGCTTCTCAAAAGGAGAAAACCCCTACCTTGGGAAAGAGGTCAAATGATAGCAATACAATATCTCAAGAAAGTCACTCAAAATCCTATACCACTAAATATTCTAGACCAAGGCATGAGGATTCTATAGACAGATACTAATGAAGACTATTATGGAGCAGTACTTATTAAAGAACTAGATGGAAAGCGCTATTATTATAAGCATGCTAGTAGACAATTCAAAGAGTCTAAAAAGTACTACCATATAGTCTACAAAAGATTCTTGCTATCAAAAGGGGAATTGAGAAGTTTAGTTTTGATCCTAATCCTTATTACTTTATTGTACAAATGGATAACTCCTTATTCCCAAAGGTACTAGACTCCAAAAAAAAAATCCTTCCTAATAAGTAATTGTTTAAATGGAAAGAATGGTTTTCTTACTATAAATTCTCAATGCAGTATATCCAAAGAACACAAATCACTCTTGCAGATCATCTCTCAAGACCATTGACCATCAACTTGATCACCTTCCAAAAATAAGCCCTACTAATCCTCATGGCCCATATAGTCCTAGGTTACACTCACTTCCCTCCTTCAGCCTTAACTAATAACCCAAAGAAATATTTACCTCCTTCCCCAAAAAGCCCCACTACCCTTGTTAAAGTTAGAGCATTGGCAAACAAATCTTTACCTCCAAGATACCAAAATTCCTCAATACCTGATAAAGATTATTTTCATATATTTTAATCCTCCTAATTTGGACATCTTGATAAATAATCATGACTTATTGCATTTAATTAAATGAGTTTTGACTTTATTAACCATTTATGCACTCTATGAATAAATTTGCAAAATTATTGGTTTTTAAAGTATAAATTCCTTTTTTAATTTTGTAAATTGTCCTGCTTAATATTGTTTATTATTTATGTACATTTTCAAATGGCAATTGAAGCTTGAATGGGAAATTGAATTGGAGAAAAGATGGGAGCCTCAAGTGTGTAATCTCAAGGAGGAAATAATTGTCATAATTTTAATGCATTTTTTAAAAAATATATAAAATTGGAAAAAAAAAAGAGATGAATGGGCATCTGGATCTGGTTCATGTACATGAAGTTGCCACACACATACATGGGTTCACTTGATCACGTGAGGGATTAGGAAGGCATGGGATTCTCACACATCCATTAACTCTCACGTACATAAGCTTCACATACTCACACATACTCCACATACATGTCCAGGTTGCATGCATCAGCACACGAGAAGCAAGCATTCCACGTAGACACGCTCACGTCACACGCATTCCATGAACGAGAAGAGAGAAGTCCAATGGCTACACTCCCATGTTGACTCCTTTCACATGAGGCCCCACTCTATCTTTCATTCACATGCACACAAGCTTTCACACCAGGGAAGGAAATGAGCAAACACACACGGGTCCAGTCACATGCACAGCACTTCACTTCTTCCACGTAAACATAGCAACTCTCTTTTATTTACGCACTCCATGTAGCAGACGGCTGAGGGAAGAAGGTAGCCACTTACACGTTCTCTCCAGCTTCCATCATTCAGCACTCAAACCTCTCACTTGTAGCAGGCTCATCCACACACACACCACATCACGTTGCCATCCACTCTTACACTCACCCACGTAGATGCAGCAACTTGCATGGGTTCACTTTAATACACTTCATGGCTGGCTCACATATGAAGGCTCCATCTTCTATCTCACGTTGATTCATGCTAGCATTCACGGGAGGAATGTATCTAAGGCATGGGCAGAAGCTCGTGGAAGCACCAACACGAAGCCATGGGTTTATTGGAAAAGAGGTTCAGAAGCATGAAGATATGGAAGCAACAAATGAAGAATCATTTACATACACATCCAGCACACGTTGATTGGCACGTTGATGAGGCCCGGCTAGAACACGTGAAAGGGAAATAAAAGTAAGCTCGGGTAGAACACGTGAAGGAATTAAAAAAAAGGGCATGTGAGAAGCACGAGGGGATAAGAGACTCAGGTAGTAGAGGAAGGACGTGATCATTAAATGATTAAAGGCTCAGGCAAGGCAGCATCCAAAAAGGAGACAATCAACCATTCCTCCATCTAGAATACACTATCCATCTCATTCCATTCATGCTTCATCCATCCCCTTCAGCCGTAGCTCTCCTTCCATTTTTCCTCCATCATTCTCCATTCAATGAAGCACTAAATCCCTCTTGTGGCTAGCTAGGAGGAAGACCTTAGATTGAAGCTTGAATCTAAGGAGATTGTCAAGGGATTTTGGCTAAGATTTTTATTTTATTTTTCCTTTCTTTCTAGCATTTTCCTTATTCATGTAATTGCTTGGTTAAGCTTGTAATGAATTAGGATTGTATTGTTTGTAATTGGTAGTTGGTTAAACATCAATTAGGAGAGTAATTGATGATTAATAGATTGATTTAAGTGTTTGATTTTTCATTAACCTTAAATTATCCATGTATGTAGTCAAAGTCTTTGATGAAATGCATGTGAAAAATTGTGTGTTTGAATGTTTAATTTGATGTCTCCTTAGAATTTAATTGGTTAATTGAACATCCCAAGATAATAATTTAGACGCTAATTAATCAGTTGATCATTCAAATTTAGTGTTCATTGATCCTAATGACAAAAATTAGTAATTTAATGCAGAGTTAAGGTTTCAATTTAATGTTAAATTAGTAATCTCTTGAATCTTGTGTGGTAACTCAATATACATTGCTATGAATACAAATAGGAACTCTTATACTAAACCCAATAATAATTGAATTAGGATAAGGATAGTGGATACCAAGAAAATTATCCAAAATTAGTCACATGTCTATCCTTCACTTCTTAGTTCATGCATTTAGGTAGTAGTTAGGAATTTTAATTCATTCTAATTTTAGTTAATTTAATTATATCAAAACCCTCTTAATTAGGTAGCTTTTATATTTTCTTTTACACTTGGAAAACTCAATTGAACATTGAAATTAATTTCTAAGGGAAACAATCTAGGTTGCACCCTATATTACAAATCTTACTCAACCTAATTTATTTGAGGTTACTCGACATAACCGTTAATACCCTTCCTATTTTAATAAGAGAGTTCCTTATCTCATGCTCTTTTATGTCTATGTTGATCTTCCTAATGAAGCCCTAGTCACTAACGGCTCTCTACTTAAGAGCAATTAAAGTCCACCCTTTGCTCACCTTCAACTTCCTTTCTCAACCCTCCAATAAGAATTCCAACCTTTGAAATTTTCTTGAATGGTTCTCTCTATTAACACGGTGGCATAAAAAACTCCAAAAGGTCACCACTACCTACCACCTTGCCTAGAAACCTCTCAACAAACAAATAGTAGTCAACATCTTCATCCTTCATAGGCCTTATCATATTGGCAATGACAATCTTTTATGGGCCCAGAATCAAGCTTACCTCTAGTATACTTTTGCAAACTAGCCTAATCAAAGAATTAATGCCCTAAGTGTTTAAAAATGTTTCTTTATGAAGTAAACAATTATCCTAAACCAATTAATCACATTTTTTGCACCTCTTTTGATCCAAAACCAAGATAATTTATCTTAGGAAAACCCAAGATGCCAAACCATGACACTTTAGACATAAAAGTCCATTATCTTAGTTAGGCCCAAAGCTCCTCTTAAGTGCAATCATTTGATGAAGGCCCAGTTCCATCCTAGGATGTTCCAATGGAAGATTCCTAGGACCCTTATAATAAATGTAACGTGCATGAGTAGATTGCTAAGAATATTGGAAAACAATATAATGATCCTGAGAACTTAGGAGATGACGATAACCTCTCTCCTACTCATGAGCCTATCTTAATAGAAACAAAGATTGATAGTGGATCTTAATGTCATTCTATTATTTTATTTAAAGTGTTTGTATTACTATGTGTTTAGGAGGTCATACTACTTTAAGTTGTTGTGTTGCTTTAAGAAAAGCTACTATTGTAAAAGCCATGTAATAATGTTTGGGTGTAGCAATAATGTTACTTGTCTATTTGTATTAGCCCTTGGCTATAAAACCAAGGCTCATCTAAGTTTATGCTTAAGCTTTGAAGTATTCTGAAATCTAAGTTTCAATCCAAGTGTTTCTAATTTGACAACCATCTAAACTTTCTTTTTCTTCTAAAATCTTTTCTCCACAAAATTTCTTACCCTTATCTTCTTTATACAAGTATGCTCTCCACTTGCTTCTATTAAAGGATCATGTGTATTAGAAAATATTAATAGTATATTACAATATTTATCAAAGAATTCTATCTTGTTTATGAGTTCATATCTTAAAAATGTTTCCAAGAAAGTTAAGAGAATCCTTAATTATAAGAGGCTAAGAGACATCGAAAGCCCACATGAAGAGAGGCTAATTATCCAAGCATACCAAGAAAGGGGTTTTCCTAACTGTAACTGAAATACTATAGTAAAGTTTTACGCTCTTCATAAACAAGGTATATAGCCCAATCTAGCTCTTTATTAGACAAATGTGGCAAGCATCATTCTAGAATTCTTTGTTATTATTATGGACCATTAAATCTAGAAGAAAGGGCTAAATTAGATAAGATCACAAAGCCTTATAATATATATATATATATATGTATGTATTATTAACTACCACTTTAGCGACAAAAAAGTAGTTGATTTATAATAATATATTATTATATATATATATATATTATTAATCACCACTTTTCTACCGCTAATTTAAAAATTATTTTTGGACATCAATCTGAAAAGACAAGCAAAGTTATGAAACTAAATTAAATATAATGTAAATTAATTTAAATTCTAAACAATCATATTATAAAATAAAATGTGTTCAAAAATATGTACACATATAAAATAAACTATTAATTACTATAATATATATATAAAATAAAAAATTTTAACAAGATAAAATAAAAGATATTATCATTTATTAATAAAACATACTACCTCGGATCTCATATATAAGAAACAAATAATTAACTCATGAAAATTAAGAAAGTTTGTTAAGAGAAATTAATCTTCTTAATTTTGTTTGAAATATAAATTATTTTTTAAGAATACCCTTATTTAATGTATGTATTTTTTCATTAAAATTAATGACAACTACTATTCATAATTTGAAATACTCATTTAATAAAGGGTATAATTGAAATATTATAATTAATATATTTTATATTAGTGATTTGTTTCTTATATTTAGACCAAATCAAGTTCCAAAAAAGTTTCTTATATATGAGACCGAAGATAGTATTTTTTATAAAATTAAAATATAATAATTTTTTAATTTTTAAAATTATTTCGAGATGTAAAAAATAATTTTTGACAAAATAATTTGTCAAAAACCATTTTTGATAACATAATGGTCTGACATGTGTCTAACTACTATACTATCAATACTAATTTTTTATATTTTGTATTATATTTTATAAAAATTTATAAATATATTCTTTTTATTTTTTATTAATATTATTTATAAATAAATAAATTTATAATTAATTAATTTAATTAAAATAATTTTTATCAATTATTATTAACATTATTTCTTAATTATTTTTTATTATTCAAATTTGTATTAATATTATATTTATATCAAATAAAATTGTAATTTATAGTAAAATTTATATATATTTAATATGACATGACAAAATATGCATGTGTGATAGAGAAAAGATAACAATGAAAATAGCAATAGAAATATTTATAGGAAGAAATTTCCTACAGCAAAAATAGTGATATATTGTGGCAATAAAAATATTTGTTAGAAAACTACGATTTTGGACTATTTGAAATAGATATCATCTATAAAAATTTAATGTCTTTCTTATAGTAAATATTTGTAAGATAAATTATTTTAACAAGAATTATGAAATAATATTTAAATTGTTTATTATCACAAAAAATGGAAACTCCTAGCAATAAAAGGTAGACGTATAATAGGTTGAATCTTAGATATGAAGGATATACTGATGAATTTTTACAAAGAGTAAAAGAGTTTATTAACTTTACCTATAAAAAAAGACCAAGTTTAGTAAGAGGAAAAATTAGATGTCCATGTTTTAAATATAAAAATATAGCATATTTTACAACTAAAGAAATTAAAATTGATCTTTATAAAAAAAAAAAAAGAATTTCAACCTAGATATTGGTACTGGATATATTATGGTAAAATTGAACCATCTTAATAGGTAACATACATGTTGGAACATGTAACTCATCATGATTAGTAAATGAAAACTATAATAATAGCTATAAAAGAATTATCTTTGATGCAACTGGTTCTAATTTTGACGTTGATGGTTTTAATGAAGTAGATTATGATGATAATATTAGTCATGTTAAAGAATCAATAAATAGAGAAATCAAAAATTTTATAATTTATTAAATATGTATCAACAGTCACTGTAGTTTAAATGTACTAATCAATCTAAGCTGTTTATTACCATAGACATGTTAAGCATTAAAGTAAGTAAGAGAAGTTCATTTTATTAAATTATTTTGATTTCATGTTTTAAAAAATTTCACTTACAATTTTTATTTCTTACTAATTAATTTATTTAGATATATTAACGAGGATCGTCATTTAGTAGGGTTGACCACAATCTCAAAATACTCATCCACTCCATGCGGAGTTCTAAGCTCCAACTCCCAAGTTCCAAGCTTCAACCCCTAACAGCATCCAAAAATAATTTATTAAACTTAATAACAATGACTTATTATTTAGTTTTTAATAGTATTAAAATTTATTATAACTTTTAATTAGTTACTTATTTAACTAATAAATATTTAATTTATCATTATTTATTTATAATTAATTAATTAAAATAATTATTATTAATATTATTTCCTAATTCTTTTTATTATTTAATTTTTTACTAATATTAATATTTATATTAAATAAAAGTTTCTTTTACAATAAAATTTTTTAATTAACATGACATGACATGATTTCAGAGACACAAAAGGTGACAGAGGGAAAAGAATAACGACAAAAAAAAGTGTTGGAGCAAATTAGCTATAGTGAAAATAGCAACAGTTTGTGCAACAAAAGTATTTGTCGGAAAAATACAATTTTTGACTATTTTCAACAAATATTACTGTCAAAAATTAATGTGATTCTTGTAGTGGGTAAAATGCCTTTCAAGTATAGAGAGATAAAAAAAAAAGGGAAAGAAGGTAAGAAAAGAAGAAATGAATCCTATACACACTATCACTCTATTGATGACATCTTAAATAATGTAAGAATAAAAATAAGTTTAAGGATAGAAAAATCTAAAAATTAAAGAAACGGATAAAAATAAAATAAAATAAGGCAAATCATATCAATCATTATAAAGCGAAAAATATACAGAATTTAGCCACACCCACAAAAAAAATCAACAAAAAAATTAATCCAAATACTTCAGTGTTGTATCCTTAAAATATAAGAAAAGCCATCTAATTTTTTAACAAAGCTTTACGATTTTTTTTTTAATTACAATCAAGGGACTTTGTCTGAACCAAAGTGCTCGGCAAACGCATTTCCTCGAAGTAATCTAATGTATTTGATTTTAAAGTACTTCCACCTCCGAGACCATCATATATATAGCATTATTATATGAGTAAAAATAATATTACCAAGGGCATAAGCATCAGCACCAAACTGATCGAGGAGCTCAAGTACTTCCTCTCTTTGGACGGAGCTTGCCTAGCAATGCTTGTTATTCAATGAGTAATTTGTTCCTAGAAAGCTCGAATATGATAGCTCAAACGTGCATATTAAGAATCTCTAAGGAGTAATCAAGACATACTAAAACACTAATTTGTTAGAGGGAAAGAGGGAGAGTAAAGATAGCTCACTTCAATTTTAATGATTAAGAATTTAAGACGATTTAAACTATTAGATCATTGCTGAAGATGTGACTTGATTATCTAAGAATTATTCAATTTTTTCTCTTTTTTTTTTATATTTGGGTATAAAAATGACAATGAAATCATCAAAAGTTACGAGACTTTCTTCCAGCCCACCTCACATTTATCAAAGTTAAACTCACAATACTTATTATCAATATTTTTAAAATTGAATTAGTCATTAAATAAATAGAAATAATGATCTATAGTTTATTAGTTTAACTGTGATCAAATTATGATCAAATTGATAATAATTAAATATTTTAAAATTTTATAGATTAAAATTTTAATATAATAAATAAATATTAATAAATTTTAAATATTTGATTACTAATTTAATATTCTTTAAAATTTTTGAGAAATTATTTTTTAATTGAAAAACAAAAACTACAATAATTAAAAGTTAAAGATATTTAATTAAACTTTTAGAGTTCTTAAATTATATTTAGATTCTATTTATCATTAAAAAAACAAAAAGAAACCCAAAAAGCAAATGACATTTTTAGCCAAATGCATTGATATTTGATAAAAATGCTATTAAGAGATAAGATATGATAGAGAGCAAAAACAAAAAATAATTAAGTATGAGCCTTTTATTTTTTTTTCTATATTCTCTTTTTCTTTAATTTTTATTTTTTTCAACCCACTTTTTCTTTTAATATTTTTTCTTTTTAGTTTTTTTAGATATATTCAATATGAATTATTTTATTTTATAAAAAAATGTTTTAAAAAAAATTCAATAATCAATTCAATTAGCTTTTGATTGATTTAGTTGTGACTAATTCAACTAGTTTTCAACTAATTTTTTAACTGGTCAATTTTGTAAAGTAACCGAACTTGACCAAAGTTTAATTTTTAATCCAATTTGTCAAAGTGACTAATTCAGTCTAGTTTTGATTTCATTGATTAATACTAACATAAAAATTGGTGTAAAGACAAACTTGGCTACGAATTGGCAACTTTTTTTAAGGTATGGGCTAACCAAGAGAGTGAATTGGGAATACACACTTGAATGTATCATGTCTCATGATTTTGTGTTTTAATAAATTTGGCCCACGATTGGTAGTTATTTCTGACCCATGACAAAAGTTTTCTTCCTTTTTCTTCTCTTGCATGAACCCTTAGATGAGCTATGGCCAATAACAAGCAAAGAGAATTAAGTAGACTTTAGCCTGACCTAAAAACCACAGCCCATTCGTTTGTACGGACTTAAGATGAATTTTTTAAAAAAATTAATGAACAGCCCTGATTTTGATCCCATTATTCACAAAACTGCCCAATTATTCCATATCAAATTGGCCCTATAATTGATTTGAAAGACTTCTATGGGTAATTTAGTCAATAAAAATAGCTATAAAATTGTTATAAAGTTGAACAAGTTTTATTACCGGCAATCTTCTCGCTGGTGATTGTAGTGGGCGTTCTGTACCCTGTCCCGTCTCTGTATTGGTTATTATGTGTATATATAGTTCAACATATAAATATAGCTAGTCTTACTTAAATTTGATCAATTTCAAATATCAAAACGGATACAATTTTAGGGCGAGATATTATAATTTTTTAATGAATAATATAATACTTTTTTAATAAAATGAATAACATCTTAAATAATGTAAGAATATAAATGAATTTGAATTAAGAATACTCTTACCCTAATAATAATAATATTATTATTATTATTATTAAATAAATGGATAAAAATAAAATAAAATAGGACAAATCATATCATTTATTATAGAGGAAAAAATATACAGAATTTGGCCACACCAACCAAAAAAGAAAAATCAAGCACAAAATTAATCCAAATACTTCTGTGCTGTATCCTTAAAATAAAAGAGACTGAAAGCCATCTTTTTTTTTGACGAAGCTCTACAAATTAAAGCTATTTTTTATTACAATAGACGGACTTCGTGTGAACGCATTCCCTCGTAATTTATTTTTAAAGTACTTCCCCCGTCCGAGACCATATATCTATATTATATGAGTGAAACTAATATTACCAAGAATCAGCACCAGCACCAAGGAGCTCAAGGTGCTTGCGATGCTTCTCCTTCTCTTATAATCAACCTCAGGATCATTCGTTGTCATAGCCATAGCGACCGGTTTTCTCACTTTCAGTGTTTCGACCACCATGGGCATCCTCAGAGTAAGTATCATCGTCGCCGTAGCTGCCACTTTTCTTAGTCTTGTTGTACCCACCGGAACCGTCGTAGCCACCAGAAGGCTCATCATCACCCCGATAAGATGATTCCTTGTATCCAGTTTCGGAGTCATCTTCAGCGCCACCGCGAGATGATTTCTTGTACCCAGCTTCAGAATAGCCACCGCCTAAACGCTCATTATCATCGCCACCATAGGATGACTTGTTGTAACCGGTTTCGGAGTCGCCGCCATAGGATGACTTGTTGTAACCAGTTTCAGAATCGTCACCACCGTAGGATGATTTGTTGTAGCCAGTTTCAGAATAGCCCCGCTCATTAACATCATCACCACCGTAGGATGATTTGTTGTACTCAGTTTCAGAATAGCCACGCTCATTATTATCAGCACTGCCATATGATGATTTGTTGTAACCAGTTTCGGAATCACCGCCATCGAAGGATGATTTGTTGTAACCAGTTTCAGAATCACCGCCACCGTAGGATGACTTGTTGTAACCAGTTTCAGAATCACCGCCACCGTAGGATGATTTGTTGTAACCAGTTTCAGAATAGCCACGCTCATTTTCATCATCACCGGCGTAGGATGATTTCTTGTAATTACCAGATTCGGAATAGTCACCGGAAGGGTCATCCTCAGAGTAAGATGATCCATTGTAACGAGATTGTTGAGACATGATGGCTAATTGCTGCAATAATTGCAAGGAATGGAAGTGGATATGGAGATAGATAATAAAACAGAAAACTCAAGAAAGTGAATCAGATTGAAGAGTTGGTTAGGAACTAAAAAAATTAACTTACTTATATAGGAAGATGGGTATCTGTATATGTGCCAATGGTTTAAGTTCCCACTTTCTTGGAAGGCCACAGAGATGTTAATGGAAGATAAGATGGGAAGAAAATGTCTGGTTAGAAATCAATAGAAAATAAGAGAAAATTATAGGTTAGGAGCTTTAGATAAAGATATTTATACTGAAAATTTTTAAATTATTAAATTATTTTAAGATATTTTAAAATCAAAAACTTTAATTACGTGAAAAATTATAATTCAGAGTTTTAAGTTAAAATTTTTTAAGTAATTTTAAATCTTAACATTTTTCAATATAAATTCATTCAATTTAAAGTTATAAATTTTAATTTTTCCGTAAAGAATCATATACATATATGTTAGAAGAATCTAGTCTAAGGTCTATATATAAAAAAAATGTTAGACAATCAGCTAGTGGCTCACATAATGCTGGTTTTAATTTTATAAAAGTGCGATAAATTTGAGTAAAAACATCCTTTGTTTTTATAATTTTGCTTAATTTTTAATTTGGTCTCTATAATTTAAAAATTTATAACTAAATCCTTATTATATAAACAATTTTTAATTTAATCCTAGCCATTATACTTTTGTTAGTATTTTGTTATATTTTATTAACATATTTAATTATGTATTATCTTGTCATTTAAATATATATTATTCAAATCAATTATCTCAAATCATTCAATAAAACTAGCATTGCATGTCATATATATAAAAGCTAATTTTACTTTATTATCTATTTTTACATCTTTTATTAGTATAAATTATATCTATTTAAAGTGTTAAGATAGTATATAATTAGTTATATTAGCAAAATTTAATGAAATATTAATAAAAAAATGAGCAATACGAACTAAATGAAAAAAAAAATTAAAATACAAAAAGCTAATTTTTTTAAATACAAAACTATATTAAGAATTGAGTAAAATTATAAAGACTAAAAAATTATTTTAACCTAAATTTAATCTCTAATCAATTATTCTCTATTTTTTTCATTATCTATTTTAAAAATCAACCTCCTTTGAAGTTAAAAAAAAATGGAGTTCATCATGGATTGGCCATGAATTTAATTTTTAAATATTTTGCTTTAATATTTAACAAAATTTAATTTTAAAAATTTTAAACTCCATCTCATATTTAGTCATATTTAAATCTTACATATCCATAATGGTCCCCCAAAAAACAAAAATCTTGGCGACATAGAAATGTTGCGGCAGAAAGGACAAGATAACTAAATGAAAGGTCCAAGAAGAGGACAAGTGGATACTGGATATTATAAAATGGGCCAACCTATGAAAATTTCGATGGTTGTTCCAAACCTTTAAATAGTTGAAAAAAATTTATATGAAATTTTATACTTTTATTAGTAGATATTTTAATTAAAATATGATAAATCTATAATTTTTATAAATAATTATTTAATTTTTTAATTAAATTATACACTTATCATATTTTAATTAAAAAAATTATTAATAAAAATATAAAAAATTACACTTAAATCTAACCCTAGAAAACTTCACAAAATAAAGAGGTTCCATCTCGCGGATGAACGTGGCGCCAAGTGTTTTTGTACATGTCATGAAAATCTCCACGGCCTTTATGAACCTTTTAGTGTAATTAACATTGGTTGTGTAAATTATGGTTAGATTTTTTTTCCATAATTATGATTAGATTAGGGATAACGTTTTGAGATTTTATTTTCTTTGTTATCCTTCAAATGATTGTCCTTATTACCAATAAAAAATATAAAATATTTTTTCCATATTTATATTCTACTCCTTGACCCAAAGATACCCTTATCATAAAACTCAAAAAAAATTATAAAATATCAAATTTTTTTGTTTGATAATTTATGATTGTTATATAAATATAAAATTTTAAATATTATGATATATTATATAATGATACTCCATATCATGATGTCAATAATTTTTATGTAAGATATGGATGTACGTATCAGACCGCTCATAGTTTTGGGTTGATGTATTCTCGTCTTTGATTATAAACCCAAAAGTCATACGAGTTTGAATTGTGATGGAAACAAATTTATACGTGGGATATGGGAATGTTCAAATCACTTTCTTCACATCAGTTTCTCAAGAAAACTGATTTGAGAAGTCTTCAAATTGGTCAATTATATACACTAAATTACATTCATAATGCTTTGAAATTTGGTTATTGAGAACATTACAGTTAAAAACATTTATATTAAAATACTCTAAATTTTAAAATATTTTAAAAATTTTAAAACTAAAAATTTAATTTATCCAAAAAAATTTACAATTTAGAATCTCAAATTAAAATTTTTTACCATAAAGTCTTTTAAAATAATTTTAAAATTTAAAATTATTTAATATAAATATTTTTAATTTAAAATCCCAAACTTATTATTTTTCCTCAATGATTGGCATCGTGGTATCGAGTCGGCAAAATGAGCTATCCAGATTTTGACGAATTCCGACAAGGTAGTGGGTAGTCTGATAAATGAGGAGAAAGGCTGGGCTCCATGCCCTCATGGAAGAATATCCATGTCTAAGTTAAGCAAGCCCGTCGACAAATGATAAATTAGTTTTAAGATAAAATAAAGTGTAAATTATATGATATTTTTTAATTTTGTTATATTTACGCAATTTTTTTCCATTTTTAAAATATATATACACATTTTTTAAAACAAAAAGTTACATCGTACTTTAGTTTAATTTTAGGTTTTTTAACTAAAATATCTCTCATTAATTTAAATATATCTTTTGTTAAATTTAATAAAAACAAAAGCTACATATTCATGCATATTTGAAAATAAAAGTTTCTATTTTTATTTGTATATATTTAAATATAATATATATTTAGATTAACAGAAAGTACTTTAATTTAAAAAAATTAAAATTAAATTAAAATGTATCCTTTAAATATGAAAAAAAAAATATGTATATAATTTTAACAAAAATTATGAGAAATTCATAAAATTTATTCTAAAATAAAATCATTGAAAAGTTTAAAGGTGCTACCTTGGCGCATATATATATAATCTAAAGCATCCAAAAAGTTTATGACTATAGGTTAGGAGTACTCTTGAAACACTTTCTTCTTCTTTCTTCTAATTTTCTATCAAAGTTATAACTAGAGGTATACATTAGATCTTAGATAGTTTATTAAAAAAATTTTACAAAGGTTTAAAGATAAATATTGAAAGCTTTTGAACGTAAGTGATACATGAGAGGTCTTGGGAAGGTCCAAGGGCAGGATGGTAACAACACTTGGTTTCGCTTGATAGTGAGTGACAACTGTCAAACACTGGGTGATAACGTGTCATGATTTCATTGGCTCCCAAAAGAGCAATGTGGATGTAATGTGGGCACGGCGATGTAATGGTGGGCGCAATCGACATATATGTGTTCGTAAAAGATCTCCAAAGGTAGTTATTTGATGTGTCGAGTCCAGAGAACCCCCTGGCGCACCCGAGGTGAGTTGGGCTAAGCTAACTGGACAACCCAATCCATCTATTCCAATAGGTCAAGCACAATTATCAACACATAATATATCAAAATTTTAATTTCATTAATTTCCTAACTTACCAATTTTTTTTCTAATTTCTTTAGCCGGGCTCTAAATAATTTGCATATTAAACTAGACTTAAAAAATGATAAATTAAGTTACTCTTCCTTTTCTAAGAAATATCAATATTTACAACCTTCTTTGTTTTAATTACATTTCTATGCTCTAAAATAACAATGTATTACATTAACATTTCTTATAACAAAAGATAAATTATAATTAAACATGTTTTAATCAAAATATTCATAGTTTTATTACTTATATTATATAACAAGTATAAATATGTATTTCACTATGATAAAATAATTAATTTTTAAATAAATTACACTAACATCCTCAGATTTTTGTTAAAATTATACAAATCTCTTTTGAAATAAAAAAATATTTTATATTTTAATCTATTTTTTTTACTAATTCTCAATTAATTTAAATACATAATTTTTTTAAACTAAAAAAATTAAATAAAAAGTATTTTGATAAAAAAATTAAAATTAGATCAAAATATAAGATAACTTTTAATTTTAAAAGAAATTTATGTATATTTTAAAAATAAAAAAAAATTTATATAATTTTAGTAAAACTGAAAAAAAAAATGTAATTTCTTTTTTCAGTAGTATAGATAACCGTTTAGAGTTGGAGTCATTCTATCTGGGTCTACAACACATTAATCACAAAGTTTCCCTCATCCATGAGAAGATTGCATTGTTGCCAAAAGCATAGCCACAACAACAAATAATAATGCAAGATTAATGTGCAGGTCCACATCAGTGGGTGAGCTGTTTCATTTATTCCCCAACGAACACAAAAGCAATTCTAGTCTAGAATGTTCATGTAAAGATGACTGGTATTTAATATTAATTAGATACCGACATATGCATGATTAAAATTAAATATATTATCGTCAGTTTGAAATTCAATTTGATTAATTTTTAAGAGTTATATCGCAACACTTTTTCCTTAATAAAATTTTCATTTTAATGACAATTGTCACTCCTTAAATAAAGAGATCAGAGAAGTGCTTCCAAGTTTAATTTAAACACACCTTAATTGTTACGTAACAAAAATGTTTAATAGTGTTTCAAATTGCAACTTTCAACATTAATTCATTGATATTTTTGTGGTTGTGCTTCCGATTCAAGCACCACCACAGCCACATGATATGAGTGAACAGCAATGACTTCTCCATCACTTTCATTGTGTAATAATAATCAATGTTATCTAAATGGATCCTATCTTTTGAATATTGGTTCTTACTTTTTAGGTCACGAATGACCTTTTAGACCAAAGAAAGCGAAGAAGACAAAATCAGATATTATAAAATTTCACACAATAACAAAGTTATAAAATGTGTGACTTAACATTGAGAAGAAGAAATAGTATTTACCTACTCTAACCTTTGCCCTAATTGTAGTTTTCTCCCTAATTGATGAACTTTTTTCTATTAACTCAACCGTTCATCTATCTTATTCCAATGAATCATCAAGGGAGAAATTGTAATTGGGGGCATATATAAGGGTGGTTACTTACAATTTTTTCCACTTAACATACATGTTGCGTTAAGTAAGGTCGAAGATTTTATAATGAAGCAGATGAGTTAGGGATCGTGAATTGCAAAAATTAATTGATTGCAGGGAAATTTTATTTGAGGACAAGGACGAGGGTGGATCATGAAACTTCAGGGCCACTTGATGTCTTTTGGTTTCAAAAAAAAATAATTCAAATATAAAGTATAGTTAGCCCCTAAAATTGGTCCTTCCTACCATGCCTCAAGGCCCATGCTCCATCCTCTTGAAGTTACAACCAGACATTCTGTAATGAGTTTTGTTTTTATGTAATATATATATATATATATATATATATATATATATATATATATATAAATTAACATATACGTTGTACATCTCAAACACGTGTGTGTGTGTGTGTGTGTAACTTTATTATATCCTGGTCTCTTAACTAACATAAAATACAATTTTTAAATAATAAATATAAATTGTAACGCAAGTCCCACTTTTCTTTTTATCAACTTTATAATTTATTATTTTTACAATTAGATAATTAACTACACTTTATTTTTTAAAAAAAATTAAAGTAAGAGTTGACATGCATTTTGGTGCGCAACTTCCATCGCCTTGACTTGGGCACGACTCCTCTCACAATAAATTTGAGAAAGAAAAATTTCTGTTGAGTTTAAAAATAGCTAATATTTGGTCAAGTCATCTACTAAGTACTTCTAACAATGCAATAGTATTTGGACAGTCTTTCGAAAAAGTATTTTTTTTTTAACTATTAAATTATTATAAAAAGCATGTTTAAATATTCTTTGACAATCAATACACTTAATTTGTGTATAAAATAATTTTAAATATTTATGATGATAATTTAATCACCTATAATTTTTTATTTAATTACAATATAAATAAAATAAAATTACAATAAATATGTAAATTGTTTGATCAAAATAATTATATATAAATTATTCAATAAAAATAAATGAATATATATATAAATTAAAATAAATACACAAAAAGTATATTTCAATATATATATATATCATAATAAAATTGGGAAGACAGAGAGAAGCTAATTTGATAAAAGGTTAAACATCGGTGATTTTGTAATTTTTGAATTTAACTGAGAATATTTTTGTTAAAAATTTTATTTTTTATTTTTATTTCTACTTTTGATTTAAAAGATAAGTTTCAACTTCTTTCTTTCTTTTCAAAAAAAAAAATCTGCTGTCACTTAAGAGTGAAATTTTTAATTAAAGAAAATAAAGATTAAAAAAACGCATCTTTTAGAGTTAAGCATCCGCAATTAGCTAGGCTGATGAGGTTCTTAGCTTGATTGTGTAGTACTTGAACAACGATCCAAATTTTTATCAATGTATTGGCATTGAGACTATGATAAAAGAATAAAAAAGTTTAGTTCAACTTAAATCTATTGTAGTACTTAGTTGAAATGAAATACAAGGGGTTTCCTTTCTTAGTTATAAGATAAATAAGGAGTGTTTTTGTAGATGCCAGTCTATAATGTTGTTTAAGGTAAACTGATCATATTTCAGAAATGATGAATTAGTCAATTCTTGCAATTTAAGATTTATTTTCTTTTTATAGTTAGAAGTTTGTACTAGTTGTTATCTGTCCTAATAGGGTTTTGTATTATTTCCCTAGTTATATAAATTTTTTAAGTCTATAAAAATATCATTCTTGTAAGGCTCTTTGGATACCAATAATTTGATGGTATAATTGTAATATGAAATTGGCATTCATTATTTAATATTATTTATTTTGTTAATCAAAATAATAACGTGGGTACATTATTCTGACATTAATAGTTAAGATGCCAATGAAATAATAAACAACATCTACTAATCCCTCAACATTTATGTCAGGTACTCCAGCATAGGAAATTGACATTTGTTTTAAAGAATTTAAAACAAAGTTTTAACTATTGAATTGATAAAATCTAGCCAAGAAATCTAAAGGGAAAATGTATTTACTCACTCCAGTTTTTGTTTTGAATTATAATTTTTTTCAATCAATTAACTTATGTGCGTGTATATATATATATATATATATATATATCTCTCTCTCTCTCTCTTTACAATAGTCTAGAAAAAAAAATCAAATCACGAGATATGCACGTGTTAAATCAGTTAAAGATAATGTTTAACGTAGATTATGCGAAATTTTTGTAAATTTTAATGGAATAAATAAATCAAGAAACTAATTACAAAAATTAATTCAATATAAAGAAATTGCAAGTAAAGACATAAATAAGTACTCCCTCCATTCTCAAATATAAGTCACCAATACCTATCTTACAAATATTAAAAAAATTAGTTAAAGGTAGTTTAACTAATTAAATTTGTATCAAAAAAAAAATTTTCATATTTACCCCTAATTAAAGAGCTTATCTTTATTCTTAGTAAATTATATTAGCTTTAATGACTCTCTATTTAATTAAGATTACTTAAGAAAAAAGTCATTTAATGATCAAGACAATTCCAAGAAGTGACTTATATTTTTAATCAAAATAATTCTCCAATAAATGACTTATATTTGAGACCGAAGAGAATAGATTAATTTTTCCAAATTTGAAATTCAAATCTCATTCTCACCAAGGAGGAAGAGTAAAAGGAAATTAAGAGTGTCATCTCGTATTCGTAATAGAACAATTAATATAATATATATATATATATATATATATATCATTAAAGTGATCCCAAATTAACTCAAAATAAAAATATTATATTGCAAAACATATATAACATAGATGAAAATACATATAGATAAAGCAACACCAAGAAAAGCAATCTACAAACTCACACAACTAAGGGAGGGTTATTCAGTGACATGGTGGAGCGAAGTAAACTGGGCAGATACATAAAGATAGACGGACATAAATAGAAAAGCCTGAACCGGACAAGACCAATCAAAGTAGAAGACAACGTCGCATATGGTGAAGCTTCTGTAGCAAAATATTAATTATATATCCATATGTTCAGCCAAACAGATGGTGATGCTTCTTTCCGTGAGCTTCCTCATCTTGCTCCTTTGCGTCCTTCTTCTCATGATGCTCGTGGAAGGCGAACCCGGCGGCTCCGACCGCCCCCACCGCAGCAACCTCCTCTGCTATCTTGTGTTTGTGAGCATTCTCTGGGTCTTTTTTGGCCTTGTGCTTCTCATACTGTCACAGAACAATTGCAGCAAAAGAGTCAATTTTATTTTCTTTTGATCAAGACCTTAATTAATTAATATATCCTATTCAGAAGAAAAACCTAAATTAAAATGACAAACTGAGATTCCAAAAGGTGATGTTATATTCAGTGCATTTAGAGAGAAATCGGGTCATTATCGGTGGTTTTTATATGGGTCAATGTGAATTTATATTTGAGTTATAAGCTTTTTGCATTAATTGAAATTTATATGCTATAGATAGTCTTTTAAAAAGCTATACCTAATGTAAGGTCAAGTATACCTTTTATAGTTTAATTTACAGTGCTCAGTGTTTCATCTGAGAAAGTCCCTTCTCAAATTGAGAAAAGTTGTTCCTGTATAATTATTTTTAATCTACTATAAGACATTAATGATTGATCTACATCATTGAGATTTTCTCAAGGGACTTTCTCAATTTGACACAAGTTAAACAGGAAAAAAAATAATTATCAATTTCAGAAAGTCTCTTCGCAAAGTACATGTTTGACACAATTTAAACAGGAAAAAACAATTTAACAAACATGAAGTACCTTTAGAAAGTATGAACAGTTCTTAGAATATAAGACTTAAATTGTACCAAAACAGTGTAAGACCTAAACGCGACCAATTTTAATAGGGTGTAGACATTTCAGAGGAATTTTTGACATTTGTTTATTACTTAGATTTAAGTCATTGAAGATGTCATACAAGGAAATTAAATATTACTTTTATTTAGAAAAACTACATATAATATCTTTGAATTATAGCCTGGTCACAACTTTGATAAATCAACTTTTGGATGGTAACACCTATTCTCCTCAACTATCATATAAAATAAAGTTACATATTATTTCAAACTAACATTTAAAAATTACATAATTTCATGTTACATATAGTGTGCAAGGAGAGAAATTGAAGAAAATGATATGGAGCCATTTTCAATAATTTTGATTTATAGTATTATGCTAGTCTGCCAAAATGATAATTAAACTATAATTAAAAAAGCTATATATATATATATATAGTTTTTCTTATTCTTATATTTTTGTAGTCTTATTTAAAGTTTTACTTATATTTTGATACCTAAGAAAATATTTTGCGACGAGTGTATTGTAATTCTTTTACTAGTAATTAAAAAATTAATGATTATATAGTAAAAGAACCATATCTTAATAGAATGATGACCTTATATTCTCGAAAACATATATTTTCACACAATTAATTATTAAATATATAAAACAATATTTTAATAAATTATTACTTAAAGTAATAACTTATTTAATAATTAAAAATTCTAAAAAAAATTAATTTGATTCGTGTGTAATTAATGAATATAATTATAGAGATAAATATATTAAAATAAACAAAATATTATTCTATATTTAATAATATTTTATAATTAATTATGTCATAACTAAAAAATAAGATCATCAATCTTCTTAATATGACCATAACAATAAAAGCATATCTTTATAATATAAGAAAGTGAAAAGAACTAATTTATAATTTAACGATACAAAAATAAATAAATAAAACTTAAATTAAAACCTACAAAATCAAAGTAAAAACACTCCCCTATTGTATCACAGGAAAGAAAGAAATTTACAAAAATTACATAAACTTTTCTTACCTTCACCCTTTAAAATGAATTCTCATGATCTCAAATGATTTTAAGAAATTAACTCAATTAATAGAATGGCATCCTTTGTCAACTCAAAATCATCCGAAAAGATAACTTAAACCCAAGAAACAGGACCGTTATTTTTAAAAAAATTCTAATTATTCGAAAATGCTGCACAAGTATATTATAAGCAAAGAATATTACCAAGGCATAAGCCCCAGCAGCTAAAGCACCAGCTTCACCGAGGTGCTCGAGATTCTTGTGGTGCTTCTCCTCCTTCTTGTAATCAACCTCAGGTTTCTCACTCTCACCTCCGTACCCAACACCGGCACCATAGCCACCGGTTTTCTCTGTCTCACCGTACCCACCACCTGGGGTACTGTCAGAGTATCCACCGGCACCACCGCCATAGCCGCCAGCCTTCTCAGTCTCACCGTACCCACCACCAGGGGTACTATCAGAGTATCCACCAGCACCACCCCCATAGCCGCCAACCTTCTCAGTCTCACCGTACCCACCACCAGGGGTGCTGTCAGAGTATCCCCCGGCGCCGCCGTAGCCACCACTCTTCTTGTAGCCACCACTCTCGGAGTAGCCACCAGATGGCTCATCTCCGGAGTAACCTGTCTTCTTGTAACCGGAATCGGTCTCGCCGTACCCACCGGAAGGGTTGTCAGAAGAGTATGAGGAAGGCCTATCGCCACCGTAAGCGGTGTCGGAGTAGCTGGAATCTAGAGGTTTGTCTTCGTCATCCTTCTTGCGGTGGAAGAGACCGTGGTGGTGGTGCTTCTCTTCAGACATGGTCGGTTTCTGAAAGTGGATGAAGTGTAAGTGATGAAAGAAGAAGAAGAAAGTGGGTATGGAAATTGATGGGATGAGAGAAATGGGTCGGGATAGCTACGTATTTATAATAATAGATATATCATGTCGACGGGCTATTGGTTATGTCCCGCTTTCTTAGGTGGCATAAATGATCTTCATGCAATTTTTAAAAATCTGGGTCCCTCCATATCCTTTACTCGAAGCTATTCCTCTTTGGATTTTTTTTTTCTATTTTTTTATCAATTTTAAAAAAGATATAAATATAAAATTTGTATGTTAATTATCCAAATGAGTTTTATATATTTAAATAGAGTTTATCGTTTAAAAGAGTCTTGCAAGGTTTATATTTATTTTTTTTAAATTGACAAAAATAAAAAAAATAAAATAAAAACGTCTTATTCACATGCACAAAAATTCATCATAAAAAAGGAAAATATTATCCTTCTCAAATGTGAGACATTTTTTTAGTGAATTAATATTCTCTTGTTCAACTGTGTATTCCAAAATTGATTCATTTGATTTCAATTCTTTAAATAGTCTTATGTTTTTTATATTGTTTTTATATTAAGTTTATTAATATATTATTAAAATATGTCATGACTAAATGCTAAAATAATATAATATTTAACTATTTTAAAAGATATAATATTCTGTAGTAACACGTTTTAATGATAATTAAACATTTGATTAACATATCTGCACTATTTAATAATCACACATGCACAACTTATTTACATTAAAAAAATAACTCTACATTTTTTAAAAAAAAATTGTACGTATGTATCACTCTATTTAGTAATAGAAACAAATGGTTAATTTAATAAATGACATACGATAGAATCATTAAAAGGGGTGCAACAAGACGCTTTCTAATTAAATGATTTAACTTAATTTAATGAGGTTAACCTAGTTAATAGAGGAGATAATTTAATTTAATGCAACAGAACACACTCTTCTTTATATTTGATTTTTCTATTTTAAATGGATTAAATTGATCTTGGAAAGTGTACTCGTTCAAGAAAGAAACTTAGCTCGAACCCAGTTTAATTTGAAGTATACCCTAAACCATAATACCAAAAATTATTCTATCGCATATCATTCTTATATTTATATTTTTATTCATATTCTTAGTCTTATAAAAATTATTTTATAAGGCAAATTTTCTTTTGCGTTTGCTTTTTCCTTTTTGTTTTGTTGAATTGCCAACAGTGCTAATTAAGGCGTGAAGCTACAAATGATGATAATACGACTTACGTTTATGAATCATACTCCCAAGTCTACTATGATAGCCCCACAAAGATGTCGGTCGCCGATATGATCAAAGGCTATTACTTTTTTTTTTAAGGATTTGAATTTTTTTTCGTATTTCTAAATAAAATTGATTTATGTTTTGTATCAAAAAAAGTAAAGAGTAAATTATCCAAATTTTTTCTAATATTTAACTAAATTATATTTAATATCTTTTGTTTCAAAAATTACATTTATTTTTTTAAACATTTTGATATATATTGTAAAAAAAATTTAAAATTTATTTGTTATCAAAGTTTGTACAATATAAAATTGTAATTTTATTCTTAATATAATAAAAAAAACCAAATTAATATTAAGTTCTGATATGAGTTAGTGATTTTATTCTTAATATGATAATAAAGATATTAAAATAAATTTATTTATGGAAGAAACACATATTTTATAGAAAGTTAACTTCATTGATGCAAAATAAATTGAAAGGGAATAAAGTGTAATTTTTAACGGTGAAAGAAAACAAGGTGTAATTTAACAAGTCTCAAAAGAAATATAAGATTATTTATTTTGCAGAAAAAATGAAATACATGTAACTCAACATTTATTTACTGAATCTAGCTTTTTTTAAAAAATAATAAATTCTCTTTTTTCTTTACTATTAATTAATCTCTTCAGAAAATACAAAAAGTTCAAATCTATTACTTTATTGAGATAATAATACTTTATTCACTTTATATTTTGAATCTTACTCTTGCACTAGTAATTTCTAATGTTATTTACTTTTTTATTTGCAATAAAATAATTTTTTCAAAAAGTTTTATGCGGTGGCAACTCATTTAGTTAATACAGCGATAGAAAGTGTGAAACTCATTAAATGGTGAAGTCTCACATACCCTATGTATGAACGCTCCTCATTAATTTTATTAAATTTTTCTTAAAAAGTAAAATAATCCAAATCCATGTGTTGGTGATGATGAGTGAAAAGGAAGTCACCAAAGTTAGTGAGTCAAGAAAAATAAATAAAGAGAATGGTAAAGTTACGTGAATGGCGCAACAATATCAGGAAAAAAGGAAATTTACAAAAAATTGTAATTGAAATACTTAAATTAAAAATATTTTAAATTTTAAATTCATTTTAAAAATTTTAAAGACAAAACATTTTAACTTGAAGTGATAAATTCTAATTTTTTAATAAAATGTCAATCTTTTTTTGTAAATTATTTAAGATAATTTTAAAATTTAAAATCTTTCAATATAAATATCTTTAATTTGAATCATCAACTATAATTTTTTTTTATTTTTCAGCCAACGGGCTTGGGTTAAAAAAAATTTTGAATCCCTTATTTATTTTCTCCTTACACTTAATCTAAGCTATCGAGATCACATTGGGATGATCCAAATTTCATATTTTTAGTTTTTATATTTTGATACCTTTTTATTTGGAATGATATAACATACTAAATAAAAATAATTTTTTTAATTAAAAATTAAAAAACTAATAATTTAAATTAAAAAAAATAAAATCAAATTTAATCGATTCAAATTTGAAAAAAAATTCCAATAGGCAATCCAGGTTGCTCAAGTCAAGTCAAGTCCTGCGGTTTATAAAATTTGGTTTGTTTAATAAAGGAGTTAAGCTTGATTCGCAAAATTAAGTAAGTTCAGAAATGTGACAACAAGAAAGTTTGAGTTCGGCATGGATAACGTCACTTAAGTTTATATATAAATGAGTTTAATGAATTAAATAAGTTTTAGTGATACTTAAAAAACATTTATAATAATACATATAATTATGTAATATTTTAATATTTATATTATTTTACTTTTAAACAAGCTACTCATGAACTAAATGAGTTAAATATCAAATTTTTAAACTCGTGCTTGTTTAATTAAACAAGCTTAATGTTATGCTAAAGTTTGTTCATTTAATAAATGAACTGACTTGAAACGAGCTTTTATATGAATCAAACCTAAATTGCTCGCAAATAATTCAATTTATTTACAACTCCTGACTTTTTAAAAGTTGTTATGCTGTAGGCATTGTAAAAATATATTATTTAGAAAGGTTAAAAATAATTTTTGATAAAAATATTATAAAAGAAGCTTTAAAAAGCATAATTAATTGATAGGGTATTTGACAAGATTTTTCAAAAGTTGCTTTGATTGTGTGGAATAATAACAATGAGTATATGTTAGACCTTTTTTCATTTGTTTTAATATTAAAATTCATATATATATATCTATATATATATTAAATTAATAAATTAGAATATATATATATATATATATATATATATTAAATTATAATAAATAATATAGATTGAAAATTAAGGACAAATGAAACTAACAAATACGAAATTACAACCAGAAGTCAAATTAGAGGAAGATAATTGTATAACAAAAAAATCGAAGAAATATGTGAGATTTGTGCATATAGGATGTGTGAGAAGTAGGAACAATTTGTATATTGGTGAAAATTTAACAAGAATATTAAAAAAAAAGAAACTATCGAAAACATAAGATGGTGTATATATAGGCAACAGTATAAATCATAGTAATATTTGCAAAAAGAATATACCTAAATTTTAGTTAAAATTGAAAGTTATTTTTAGTCATATTAAATTTACAATCGTCACTGTTATTTTTAAAATATTTCCCCAAGATACTTTTTAAAAGCTGTTATGCCTTTTAAAAAGCATCATAAAAAAAATAATTAACTAAACACAAATGTATAGATTTTGCAATAAACAACACCAAAAAGAAAAGCCACAACTATTTCAAACAGAACGTAAATTAATGAAAATTAAATATACAAACATAGACACATTAAATAAAATTTTAATGACTTATTTTTAATATATCAATACATTTATATTTTATTAATCTCGATTTTCTAAAATATTTTTCATTAAAAATTCATCCTTTGTTTTTTATATGTATCAAACCATTTATAGCCAATTATTTATTTATTATTTTTACATAAATGTTTTTTATAAAAATAATAAGACGAGAGTCTCAAAAAGAAAGAAAAAAAGCACTTTATAGGATTCCAAATTCAATGATACAAGCAATATGTATTAAGTGTTAATTGTCCTATAAAATCATATGAAATTTATTTGATTAAACTATTTTTTATGACTATAGTTTTACTTAATTTTAATTTTGACCAGAAGTGCACATGATTAAGGCCAAATAAAGTTTTGGCCAAATTCAGTACTTGCCCCAATTTTAATCGTAATAGGGTCAAGCTAATATTAGGTGGCTTTATTTTTTTAATTTATTATATAAATTATAAAATAATCCTAAAAAATAAAATTTTATATAAATATTTATTAAAAAAATATTTTTTTAATATTTTATTTAAACTATTGAACCAAGTCAGAACATACTAACTCTTATAGCTAATTCAGTGCTTGATCTAATTCGATTATGTGACTCAATTTTGCCTTTTTAATTTTTTTGGCACCTGGCAAGATTTAACCAGGTAGGATTTGGTTACCAAACATGGTATATAACCATATTTTGACTCTATAATATACTTTTTTTTAATAAAATGAATTCCTGTAATTTTTAAAAAATTTTAATCTAATCTTTACTTGTATATATCTGTTAGTAAATCATTAGATTTTTCTAACCTATATGACTAATTTTACATTATCTTAACATTTTAAATATATATAATTCATTATAATTAACCCAAGCTAGGTAACATGTGTAGCATCTCACACAATGTAATAAATTTAATTCTATTATTTATTTTTACTCTTTGTGTTGGCATGAACTATGCATTCTTATAGCACCGAAGTGACACATAATTAGCCATATAAATAAATTTAATTTGAGATCACGCTAACATAAGTTTAATAATAATAATTAAATTAAAAAAATTTAAAAATTATAAGAATTGAATTAAAAATTGAGTAAAAGTATAAAAATGAAAAGAGCAATTTAATCCATTTGAAATGTTACATCTTTTATCCATTATTTAAAAAAAATTAATAAACTAAATGCGTCCATTTATGTTAATTTTGGCATTCCTTTAATACTTCATTTTTTTTATTAGTACCTCTTTTTTTGTTGTGAAAACAAGTTCATTTATATTATGTTACATTCATGGTACACGTGGAATCTTTCAGCAAGAGAAACCAAATAAATAAATAAAATCTACAAGAAGAAAACAAGTGGATAAGATAAAATGGGCCTACCCTTTGCTAATTTCCGACAAGAGTTTCAAACTTCCAATGCATAATAATTAATGCGGTTTCTATATAAAAGATAAAATAAAAAAAAGTACAACCAAAGATTTAGATGTTATAAAATTTATAATAAAAAATTTTAAAAATTAAAATTATTATTAAAAATCAGTCATTATTATTGGGATTTAAAAAATTTTATTATCAATTTTAAAAAATTTATTATTAAGCATAAAAAAGTTTAATATTTTTTTACATTCGATAGTAAATTTTTTAAAATTTATAATAAAATCTCTTAAAATTTAATGGTAATGATAATTTTTAAAAATAATTTTAATTTTTAAAATTTTTTGTTATAAATTTTATAATATCTGAATCCTTTATTGTAATTTTTTCCATGAAAAACGGTCCATCTAATCATCTTGTGATGTATAGTGCCAAGTGTTTTTGTACGATTTCAGATATTTTGGATAATAAATTGATTGTATATAATATACGTAAAAAATTTTAAAAAATAGGCATTATATATATATTATTATCTATTTGCATTATTCTTTTAATTATATAGCTTTATAATTGTAGAAAATTCAGTTTTATTTTTATAACATGTTATGAAAATCTTTATTGTCATCTTCCTTTCAGTTTTCTTCGGTTTGTTTTCCCTTTTCTTTCATCACTTTTCCCCCTATTTTCTCCAAACGTGAAGCAGATACTAATTAATGGATTTTTTTTGTGTAGCAAAAATAACCAAATAAAAAAAAAGATAATAGTCAATTAATTATTGGAGATAATGATGATGGTAAAATAACTACGTGCTTGATTATATTATGAAAATGTAAAAACTTGAATTTCAAAATTATTTAAAAATTACTTGAATTTTATATAAATAATTCTTTTTTTGGTGCTTAGAGAGATATTACTTATATCTCTGCCTCATTAATCATTAATAACTTCAATTGATTGGCCAAAAAAATTGAGGAATTATATCAATAAATAATAATTATAAGATATATTCACTTCTTCACTAATAAAGCATGTTTTTATAACTTAAAAAAACAAATATTTTTTATATTTTTAAAGTGTGAAGTTTAAAAGACAATTTTTTTTTGTAAAAAGGAAACATAAGGCCTTAGAGAAATTTTTAACATAACTTTTAAGTGTATCTCTTTATTTGTTAATAAAGAATGATAAATAAATATTTTTCCTTTAAGGCCACATAACTTAATCTTTCAAATAATTTTTTTTACGTATTGTATTTTATTTAAAAATTTTATAACAAATAACCAAAAAAATTTTTTACCTTGAAGTTATTCAGCTATGGCCATAATAGATTTGAAAAACAGGACAAAAAAAAGCTTTTTACTATAAAAACTAATCGTCAAAACATTTTTTTTCCTTATAAATCATTCACTTTTTTTTCTCCCTTAAGAATGCGAAGTGCCCCCCTCTATGTTTATTAAATTTTTTTTAAAGCTAAACATGCAGTGGTTAACTCTGCATTCAAATAAAAAAATTATTTTTAAAAATTTATATTAAAATGCAAAACATCATACTCTACATTTCAATTGCTTTAATCTGGTTGACTCAATTTTGGGGGGAGGGACCGGGCGAGGGAGGGGGAGATAATATGTTATATATTATTCATAAAATATATTATAAATATAATATAATATATAATATATATTATTTAATTTTTAAAAGATTAAAACATAATTAATAATAGTAAATTTATTAATAAAATTATATTTTTAACTATAATTTAAATTTTTTTAAAACTTATTTGCATTAAAAAATATTTTCAACTATAGTCTTAATAATATTAAAAAATATTTTCTTATATAAATATGCTAAAGAGAATTAAATTATAATTAAAAATATAATTTTATTAGTAAATTTATTATTAATTATATTCTAATATTTAAAAATTAAATAATATATATATCATATATTATAGATATAATGTATTATATTTATAATATCATAAATAATATATAGTATATATTATCTCCCCTCTCCCACCCCCCTTTCCCCATTTCTCTCCCCCTAAATTAAGTCAATTGAAACAGATGCTCTACGTTTCACTATATATTATTTTTTTAAAGATAATATTTATAATGTATTATATTTATGTTTAATTTTTTTAAAAAAATTAAATTCTTTTAATGAATTTAGAGAGAGACACTCCATGTTCTTTTAAAGAAATAAAATATTTTATGTGAAAAAAAATGTTGTGACAATTGATTTTTGTAGTAAAAAAATAATAATTTGACTTCCAACTCCAAAAAGCCGGAAAAAAAAAAGTAGAGGTTGATTTAACAAAAATGAAAAAGTAAAGGTGGAGATGGTAAGAGTGGGCCCGACCAAAGAGATAATATGGGCGGTGATGGGGCCCATTTGAATGGCAGTTGAAGTTTATGTTTGTGTCGGCAGCAACGGATATTCCATTCCAATAGTTCAAACCTTTCCTCTTTTTCCGGAGACACCAAAAAAAGAAAAGTTTTGTTTGGATAAAGAGAGTTGAGAGCATTTAAATAGTTTAAATCTTTTCTGAATGGTTCAAATTTTAAAAGGAAAATTTATTTTTAATTTTTTAACTATAAAATAATTTTTTAATCTGAATTGTCTAAAATCTTTTGGATATTTTCTATCTAAACTTTGATCTTAGACAGAGAATCCAAACTAGTATACCCAAATACAGTATCGTCCGCGAACAATTATCTGTTATTCAATTTAAACAGCGTCTATGTTATTTTATTTAAGTGGAACATGTCTAGATTCTTTAGGTTGGTTTTATTGGCAACTTTAATCATCTATCTTTTATTTTGATATTTATTCTTATTTTTAAAAAATATAGTGTAAGATGAAGACAAATTATTAATTTTTATTAGATCAAATTTATCACAATAAAAAACTATTTTTATTTTATATTTTACCTCTTTTAAAATAAAAAAAATAGATTATTAGGATTTAAAATATATATATATATAAGCTCCAGATCTTCTCATTTTTAACAGCATATTGTTCAAGATGAACCACAAAAGATTCTTTTATATTTTTCAAGTAAATTTATTTTTACCTTAAAATATGAAAGCAATACTCTTTTTTGTAGCATTAGAAAAAAGGAAATAGTTTTGTGTTGATAATTTATATTATCTTTGGACCTATCTAATTAATTTTAACATTTGTGATGAAAAGTGAAGTTTTGGTCAAAGTTTCATGCTGTAATTATAAAAATACATTTTTTTTAATTTATGAATCAGGAGTCAAGGATTAAAGTCGTTTGAAATTGTTATGAGTTTTTATTTATTTAAAATTTTTATTAAAATAAAATTTTATGAAAGTATTATAACAAAGAAATAATTAGTGTTTGATAAAATTATCTGATGACTGTTATTACAAATATGATAGTGTTTGGCTAATCTTTAAAATAAAATACTATTTATTGTGAAATTATTTATTAGACTCCGATAGAGTTTTTTACATTCTTTTATAAAATTTTTTAATTGAAATATGATAACCGTATAATTTTTTAATTAAAATATAATAAATATATAATTTAATTAAAAATTTATATATTTATCTGTAAAAATTGTATATTTATCTTATTATTATTAAAATTATACATATGTCATAATTTAATTAATAAATTTAATAATAAAAATATAAAAAATTATGTATACGTTGTTTGTATATAAAAATGACTTTGCAATCTATATTATTTGAATAGATAAATAATTTTAAATATATGTTATAGTTATTCTAATTAAGTTTTAATGTTTAATTAAAATATAAGAAATAAAATTATGTTAAAAATATAACTACACGAGACATTTGCATAGTGCACGACAAATAAAAAGAATGAAAGAAGAGCCAGTCACAGAAAAAGAAAAGGGACAAGTTTGTAATTAAAAATTTTGAGAAGTTTTAGTTTTTTGCTTCCTTTCCACAGTAGGAAAATAAATTCTGTTATCACTCAAAAATAGTTTTGGATATGAGCCAAACACAGCCAAAATTAAATAAAGACCTTTTTTTTTTGGAAGTAAAAAGCGTCCCGATTCTCTGCACATCGCCAGCCTGCACATCGCGTACACTTCCTTAAAACGACGCCGTTTTCGCTTGTGATCCTCAGACAAAAGATAATGCATCTCATCCGTCCGTTGGGCAAAATCTGGACCGTCCACCCAATTCCCATATCAGCTCCTGCGTCTCGTCCTCCAGCGGCAGTTTTCGCTTCTCGTCCTCCAGCCTGTGCGTCTCGTCCAGCTCCGGCGGCCAGCTCCAGCGTCTCGTCCAGCTCCAACGGCAAGCTCCAGCGTCTCGTCCAGCTCCAGCGGCAAGCTCCAGCGTCTTATCCAGCTCCAGCGTCTCGTCCAGCTCCAGCGGCAGTTTTCGCTTCTCGTCCTCCAGCCTGTGCGTCTCGTCCAGCTCTAGCGGCAAGCTCCGGCGTCTCGTCCAGCTCCAGTGGCAAGCTCCAGCTCCAGCTCCAGCGGCAGTTTTCGCTTCTGGTCCTCCAGCAGCAGAAAGCGCCAGCCTTCACTTCTTGTTCCCTTCACATTGTTATGTTGAATTCACATTGTTATGTTGAATCTGATATCTTTGGTCTACCTATTTCAGAGAACGAGATAGGCATATTTGATATGCTATTTTGGAAGGAAAATTAGATCTTCAAAGCCGGCCTCCTATTTCAAATTCTGCAATCTGATCTGCAAAATGTTGGCGTATGATCCCAAGAAATGCATTACAGATGCCCTTGGTAAGTATGTAGTTACGTTTAAATTGATAATCACCCATTTTAGAAACAATTTCACCATTTACTTCATCTTGATGATTCTTTTAGTGTTGTATTGTTTGTGATCTCTGCTTTTTCGAAATAATTGATCTTGTTGTACCCTCTGTGATTCTTATAGCCAGTTTTTTAATATAGAAAAATTATAATTATTATGCATATGAAACAGAACATCCATGGATGAAGGAAGATGGTCAAGCATCTGATAGATAGTGTTGTTTTAATTAGGATGAAACAGTTCAGAGCAATGAACAAAATGAAGAAACTTGCTCTAAAGGTAACTTTCAGTCGAGGCTTAAGTTCTTTTTAGAATCTGTTCTCCTTTGTTCCTCTGCTAGTAAAGTTCATTGCTTTGAACTTAATTGGTTTTATTTTCAGTTTGTTAATTCTATTCTCATTTGTGGATTTCTGAACTTACGCTGTAATTTGATGTTCAATGCTCATATATACAGAAAAATACACAGGGAGAAGCTAAAATGGAATAAAGTTGCATGGGAGAAAGAAAAGATAGGGACTAATTAATTAACATATCTGGAAAGGAAGAGTTTGGAAACTGGAAATCAAGATGGCAAAACTATTGAAGTAGAAGATAGAGATGGAAAGAATAAGAGCATAAGGAAAAAAATACTTTGCAATATGAACTTGCATAATCACAAATCTGATCAGTTGCCCCTGCTCATTAAGCTGTACTCACTGCATTGCTTACAATATGATGAAATTGATGTTACAAAATAGCATGAATGTTACAAAATGATAATGGCACAAAAAATGATGAATATTTGAATATGTGGAACAGCCAAAACCAGCTTAAATGTGCACATTTGTTTGTTAATGTCCATAATGGCTCAACACATGTATCCACCCTCATGGTGCTGCACATATCTACTTGTCTCTCTTACAGGCTTACTTGAAGAAGCTGCATTTGCAAGGAAGGCATGTTGGCTTGTTGGTTCTGCATATAAATGGAGTAAAGAAGTGTTAGTTATGCAAGAAGTGCATCCATGGAAGCCAAAGAAGATCCTAGAAGTACTGTATGAATCTAAATGATGTGTAAGGCAGCTGAATGTAATGTAAATGAAAAAATGTGATAAGTTTACCATGGCAGTAGTACTGCTCTTTTCATTGTATCCAGTATATTCAAATCAATAAAAGTGACTTTTTCATTGGCACTAGTACTACATTATAATTGTTTTAGTATTATATACCTCTTGAGATATCTTGACTGAACTCCAATCCTTCCAGGGACGGCATAGGAGAATCCATTGGCGCCTAAATTATAAATTAATATTGATCATATTGTATACACTAAATATTAAATAATACCATGTAAATAATAAGAAATTAAGCACTCTAACCAGTAACAATTCTGTATAAGTTAATTCACTCTCATTTGTCTGGGGAAATGTGACATATGTTGGAGCCGCCAATGTAGTCATTCCTTGAAGTGCAATGGTGGAGGAGCTTGCTTGTAGTTGAGTGTCCTAAAAAAGAAGGATGATATAAAGGTTGATTGAACTTCTATAAAAAAAATTAAAGCAGGAAAGTATATCCATACCATAGTCCCATAAGTTTGTGAATCTCTATGCGGTGAAGCTTTTCTTCTTCTCTTACGCAGTTTCTCAACCCAACTCTTTAATCGCTTATTTTTCCTTGTGCCATCTCTTTTCTTGAATCCCTTGGGTCTTGCAACAACCTCTGTTTGAGTCGTCGTGCTTGTACCACCATCATTGTTTATTTGTGATCTATTCAAACGAAGATCCGCCACTTGATTGCTCAATTCTAGCACACTTTTATGAACTAATGAGTATGCTTCAAGACAATCAGATGCCTCAGTTGCTAATCTTATAAGCATAGGACAAAGTTCTCTATACCGTTGCGTCATTTCACGCCTAGGATCTTCCTGGACTTCATTTCCCCTACTATCATGTATAATACCACTCCTCGCACCTTTTGTCCACCTCTTTAATATGTACTGCTCAGAGAGTATTTTCACATCTTGGATATCATATACCTTTAAAGCATGACAGCATAATATTCCAACAGTTTCAAAATTTTGACAACTACATGAAATTAATTTATTGCTTGGGTCAAACTGAACCTTCCATTCTCCTTCTTCGTCAACCATACCAATAACATAATTATATACTGAATCAATCTCATTTTTTTGCTTTACATAAGCAGCTGCAAATAGATCCCACTGTTGTTGAAACATGTCAAAGGCAGGAGTTGTGTAAATTTGGGAAACCTGTCTAAGTATAGGTGAGCTTTGGACAATTAATCGAGGCATATTCTGTCGTGACTCAAACTCACGCTTTAGTTCGTTATATCTTTTATCTTCTACAACTCGTTCAAAATTTTTAAAAAATTGATTGATATCCATACCTGCTCTTGTGCAACTTTTGACCTCGGCATTGACGCTTTCACTTAACTGCGTGCTTCGCATGCCTAAAGTTAAGGCCTTTTTCATATGACACGATGCCCATTTCTCCTTTATCTTATAAACTGAACTCAACCATGTATTTTCACCCACATCATATGTTGATAGCAACCGGCTCCATGCTTCCTCAAACTGGCCCTCCTCTTCATATTCATACATACACTTTGTAAAATCAGTTAAAAAACGCGATCCATGCTTCATCAAATTTCCAAGATGCTTGATCCCATTTTGTTTTAAATGCCATGTGCATAATGCATGCTTTGTATCTGGAAGCACCTCGCCAATTGCTCTTGTCATTGCTTGGTCTTGGTCTGTAAAAATAGTTAGAGGCCTTTTTTCTTTGTGGGCCTCCAAAAAGGTTTTCAATAACCACTTAAAAGACTCAATGGTTTCATCATATAATAATGCAGCCCCAAAAATCACCGATCCCCTATAGTGATTGAGTCCAGAAAATATTGCAAGTGGTCTATGATCACGGTTTGTATTATATGTTGTGTCTAATACTACCACATCACCAAAATAAGCATAATCAATCAACATTCTCGCATCCGCCCAAAATACATTTGTAATCTGCTCTTCCACATCCATTTGGTAAGCATGATAAAATGATGGATTTTCTGTCAACTGTTGTTGAAAATACCGTAGTAAACATCCAGCCTCTCCATACTCCATGCTTCTCTGCCTTCTAGATTTAAGATAATTATTTGCATCTTCCCGAGTATAACCAAGATTGGCTCTACCTCCAGCATGTCTACTCATCCACTGAAAGGAGGCTTTTTGTTGAAGTCCAGATTCTTCTGCTAACTCTATCTCGTGGGCTTGGACCTTAGTCAATTTACGTTGGGATGCTAACATATGAACTGTCTCGGGGAGTTGAAGCGGGTGATTATGCTCTTCAACAAATACATTAATCTTATACTTTCCATCTATAAGTGCAACCCCCATTCTTGCTTTGCAATTGGTCCTAGTTTCAGGACGAGGATTCGTGGTTATACCATCTCTTTTGTCTTGTCTTCGCAAACCTTCCTTACAGCAAACATATCTGTAGGAAAGTATAGATCCATCCTTCTTACTTTTAGTGAAATTATATTTTCTCGCACCAAATCCAGTTCTTCCAGCATATGCAACCCAAAACTTCCATGCTTCATCTAGGCTATCAAATGCCATGCCCAAACTAGGAGTCAAGTCACCTTCCATCAAATAGTCCCTAAAAGAAATAACAAAACTTTAACACTTTTGAAGGTGAGATATCAAATACAAAGATTGCATACTTTACACTTGTTTCATGGTTTTATGGACTCATTTTTTATGGGTCAAATGAAAGTTAACCACTTTAATTTTGATCCTTTTTTAAATTTTAAAAGGGATACTACAATAGACCAAATCAAACCATTAGGTACAAAAAAAGATTATTTACACTTTATCTAATTGTATATACATGCTTTAGAGTTGAAAAAACAAAATATTACATACATGCTTCAAAATAAAATCAATTGTCATATTGATACTTGATTTTATACATAAGTCAATGAATTTATACAGAAGTCTACCCAAAGAAGACGGCTTCTCTTCTTCCTCCAGCAACAAGAAAGTTTTTTTACAAAATGCAGAGACAAGAGAAACTTAGCGCAATCCCAGAACCTGTAGAAAGAAGAACAAATTCCTTTACAAAGTAGCAAACACCAATGAATATAATTTAAATACTACAAAATATAAATCTTTGTCAACAAACCACAAGAACACTAACCTTATTGAAGACCAAAAGGCAACAATGGTTTGGTCCTTTGTTGCTGTTTGAGAATAATTTTTATAAAAAAAAAAAAGAGGGCACCAGAGCGTTATTCTTCCTCCTTCTCTGCTTAGGCCTTAGGGACTTAGGACAGTAGCACAAGGACACTTGATTTGGCGCCCTTCATTCATCATCTTTCGTAGACAGCCATCAATGGTCACCAGGAGTAGTATCAAGGGGTGATGAATGACAAACCAAATGTTTTGATAACTCTTTTCTCAGCATTGCAATTACTGTATAGGACACAAATGCATCAGCTTCCTTCTCTGATAACACCTCTGATAACTCTTTTCTCAGCTTCCTTCTCACGCTAACGTCAAAGTCCCACCAAATGCATCAGCTTTTTGTGTTTTGGCGCCTTAATGTAATAGAGAGGACGTGCTGCTGCTGCTGGACGACGCTGCTGCTGGAGGCTGATGCATAGATTAAATGAACGGTCCGGATTTCGAGCAACGAACGGATGAGATGCGTTATTTCATTTTCTGAATTTCTCAACTCAAAACGCACCGTTTCATTAAACCCAAAACGGTGCGTTTTGAGCCTAATATTACGCGACGCAGGCAGGGACGTTAGATCATGCGAACGGTGAGGATCACAAGCGAAAACGGCGTCGTTTTAAGGAAGTGTACGCGATGTGCAGGCTGGCGATGTGCAGAGAATCGGGACGCAAGTAAAAAAGGGACTTACGTTTTCTCATAGGAAAGCTAAACATGCTCTTATTTTGTCATGTTACTCTTTTTTGAAAAGAACAAAACTTATAAATTTAAATATAGTAAATATATAATTTTTTAATAGTAATATAATAAATATATGATTTTTATAAATAATTGCATGATTTTCCAGTTGAATTATATACTTACTACATTATTATTAAAATATTATATATTTATTATATTTTAATTAAAGAACCTAATAATAAAAATACTTATTGTATTTTTTTTATTGCAAATTAGGTGGTGTGTTAGTTAATTTTCAAACAACTCAACTAATTCAAAAACAGGTTATTTATGTCGGCATAAGCAAATTCATAAAATTTTCGTAACCTCCCGTCAATAGGTAGAATTCTAAAATCAAAACATTACGTATTCTCCTCTACCACTAAACCAACAATTCATTGGGTGGGTGGACTATACTTTCAAAAAATACTTATAGCAATGTTAGTAATAATGGAAGATAATATTTATAATTTTTATTCGAGTAAACATGTTTCTTTAAAAGATAATATTTTTAATTTTAGTTATAACTTTTTGATAGCATACGAAGTAAGAGCTTATTTTATGGATTAGAATTAAATACAATTATATATTATTATTAAATTTTTAATTAAAATATAATAAGTGTATAATTTTTCAAAAAAACTTGTATTTATTACATTTTAAGTAATATATCATCTATTTATTGGATTATAATTCCTTATCTTTATTTTGTCGTATCACCAAATATCAACAACAAATAAAAAGAAAAATATACTTCTTTTTTCGTAAAAGTTCTTTAGAAACACAATAAAATGTAGAGTAAACAGACAATTTCATTCCAAAAATTATTAAGTAGATTTAGTTTTAATTTTTAAAAATTAATAAAGACATGATTAATTTGAAAATAATAAATTCATTACATGTTAATATTTGTGTTAAGTAATGATTCAATATTAATGTTAATAATTTTTTATAAAATTAATGTATACAATTATCAACTTATAAAATTAAATTTAAATAAACTTAATTATTCAAAAATAGAATTATTAATTAATTTATAAATGTAATAGTTTTATTTTAATAATTAATTCATGTCATAAGGGGAGTGGGCTGGTTGAATCTTACTCAAAGGATAATGTCATTGAAAATTAGAATCTATGGGAGGTTGAATTTTTTGAATTTATATAAATAATTTATTATTATTATTATACATACAAATTTTAAGATAATTACAAAATTAAAAAAATTTTGATAACTTTTAAAGAGATTGACCTTCTTTTAATAAATTTTTTAAAATTTATATATAATTTTTTATATTTTTATTATTAAAATTTTTAATTAAAATATAATAAATATATAATGTTTTAATAATATATGTTTGTTTAAAAAAATATATATTTTATTTTAATTAAAAAATTAAATAACAAATATATAGAAAAATGTATATAAATGCAATCCAATCTTCAATTAAAAATGAAGAAAAAAAATGAAAATGTGACAGTTGAAATAAATGCTGAGATAAGGATGCGTTAAACAAGAGCCACGTGGCCACGTCGAGCCTATGCTTCTGTACATTGACCACTCAACACGCAAACGTCTCAGGTCCTTCGCTTCTTTCATTTCCCTGCTCGCTTGGCAGAGCCAGAAAGCGACTCGTCATTTGGGGTCCGGATTCCCTCATTTCTGCCAGGGAAAGCGACGGCCATTTCTACAAGATCGTGGCCGTCCGTTTCATCTGATAGTTATTGCTTTGCCATGTCTCATAAAGACATTCACTTATGTCAGAAACTTTTGTAACTCTTCGCTCAATGAAAAGCTTTTACCTCTAATATCTTTAGCTTTTATTAATTTTATATTATTTATTCATATCTCATTTTATTTTATAATTAATAATTTTAAAATTTTTTATTTATCTTTTAACATAGATATTATATTACTTTACATGATATTTTTTTTATTAATTTGAGAGTAAGTTAAAATAATTATAATATAAAAAAGTTGTACAAAATTAGAATATAACACTTAAATTCAATATTTTAAAAATTTCATATTTATGTAATAAAATTTTAAGATAATTTTTTAATTAATAAACATATTTATCAAAGAATGATTAAAAAACTAGAGTAGTATGTTTCTTAATCAAAAAAATGTTTTAAAATTTTATTATGAAAATTTTAACATATTAAATTTAACTCTTTTATTCTAATTATGTACAGTTTTTTTAATATTATAATTATTTTAACTTACTCTTAAATTAATAAAAAAAATATCATGTGAAATAATACCTATGTTAAAAGATGAATTAAAAAAATTAAAATTATTAATTATAAAATAAAATGAGATATGAACAAATAATATATAATTAATAAAAACTTTATTAAAAAGATATTAGATTAGAGGCAAACGCCCTTTATTTATTGACCGAAGAGTTAGGGCCCGTTCGGTAGACACGAAATGCAGAGAGAGAGTGGGGAAAAAAAGGAAAATTAAAAAAATTATTTTTATTCTTATAATTATTATTTAATATTTTTAATAATAATTATTTAATCGTTAAAAATAAAAAAAATATGAATACTTTTATTTATAAAATTATTATTTTTTCTTTTCTCTTCTCACCTTAACTTTTCTATGTACCAAGCGAATTTATACAAGTTTTTGATACAAACAAATTTCGTCTTTATCTTATGGATGAAACATGTCAAAGTAATAACCATTAGATGAAACGGATGGTCACGATCTTGTAAAAATTACCGTCATTTTCCCTCCAAAAAAAAAGCGGAAATCCAGACCCCTTCATTTGTGAGGTAGAAATAATTTCAGGCATGTTTTTTGTAATAGTTTATTATATACGTAATGTAACACAAATAACAAACGATGTACGCAATTTGTATAATAAAATATTATAAATAAAAATATTGTAAAAAAAGCAACAGTTCCTAGTTGATAGTGTAAAAATAACGCAACTCATAATGTTTATTTGGTCAAATTGTACAACTTCTCATATGTCTAGATATTTATTTAATAATTCATAAGTTTTCGATATAATACAATATAAATATTCCTAAAGTATCATAAAGTTTACCGTTTATTTCATTCTTACCCATGAATGTGCTTCATAACTTTTTAAATAAAATGCATTAATTTTTAGATAAATGAAATATATTTGAAAAGATCAATTTTAAATTTTATTTTCATTTTAAACTATAAACATACTTTTATAAAATAAAAAATTATCTTATATTTTATTTTAATTTTAAAATTTTTAATTAAAATATTCTCTATTAATATAAATACATATTTTTTAAACTAAAAATTTAATGGATAGTCAAAAAATTTAAAATTAAACTAAGTTACATGATAACCTTCTGTTTTTTTTTTTAAATTTTGCATATATATATTTTTTAAAAAATATATATAATAAAAAAAATATTTATGTAACTTCAATGTAACTGAGAAGATATCTATATAATTTACTAATTTTATCTTAGCTCTGCTTGGAAGATGCCAGAGAAATGCGCAAAGACAGAAATGGATTTGGATCATTTTACGTAACGTAACGTAACTAGACTTTGACCTTCTCGAGCACGAAGTGTTTTTTTTTTTTGTTTTGAGTCAAAATTCCATGATATTATTTATATGGGAAGATTAATATATTTAAGAAAAAATAAAATTAAATCTTTTTGATATCTAAACTGACATTTTCACAAAAGCAGAAAAATATACGTTCGACTTTGAAATAGTCAGCCAAATTGGCAACTTATAATACAAAAACTTCTCTCTTTCGTAATCACTCTTCAATTAGCATCCTAGTTGCTCCTTATCAATGAGCTGTGACTGAGAACCTCAAAGGATGCATAAAATAGTTTTGAATCAAGTTCACTTGCTAAAAAAAAAATGAATTTTCAAAGGGAAAAGAAATATTACTTCAAAATAAAGAGTAATAATGTTTCTTTTTATCTATAAAAAAAATTAGCAATATTCAATTGGTGCATATCATAGGTTACAATTAAAACTATTTTATCATGCTAAAATTATTCAATATTGAAATTAATTATTTCATAAGATTAACCATTACGGACACAATTATATGTCGTGTAACTTCAAAGTTTAGTTGACATGATAATAAAAGATATGCTAGCTTGATAAATATTACTTTTAATTTTTATACAAACAATTTTTGCTGTTCAACATCATAATTTTTGTTTTCTATTATGTAAGAACTATATAAACATAAATTTATTCATATTTTTTATTTACTATTGATATAAAATTAATTATTTTATCATATACATTAGTGTATAACACGAATCCATTTTTAGTAGATAAATAACATTATATGTAAGTTCCATAATTGAGTATCGATAGCTTGGGTGGCAACGCAGGAAGCCACTTGTCAAGTAATTTAAGATCTATAAATTCTGAGTTTCGTAATCGACTTCGTATCATACGTCCCCGTCAAATGAGACCGCTGGCGTTTTTTTATAGGATGAATTTTCTTTAGTCAGAGTCAATCTAATTTTTTTTAGAGATTATAAATTAGAAGTTGAAAAAATAAAAATTGTAACTAAAAAAAATTAAAATTAGGGACAAAAATTATATTTAAAAATTTTAATTTTGTTACATGGTGAAATTTAATTTTTTATAATCATAACTTTTTATTTTTTAATTATAATTTTATTTTTAAATTTACAATTTAAAATTTAAAGACTAAAAGAAATTATTTTTGTCTTAACTTTATTTAAAAAAAAAATACATTGAAGGATTTGAAGTTGATAATATTTATTATAAATGACCTGTTATTATTGGATTTAATTTATTTTACTTAAAATTAATAATTTTATCTAAAATAATAAATAATAATTTTTTAAAAATAAATATTACAACTTTGAGATCCTTACATGTAATTTTTCCCTCATTTCATTTTTAGCTCTCCGACGAGCTCAAAGCTTTGATATTACTTAAATAGTTGAGGAGAAACTCTTACGTGTGGGGTTTTGCGTGTGGGTCTTATTTTCAGGTCAGCCACGTGGCTCCTAACTTATCACTTGATGCCTGTGGCCGGTAGACTTTCTCCTTTTCATACCTTTTTTTATTTAATTTCATTTAAAATAATATCGGTCAAATATTTCGTCTTTCAATTTTTTTAAATTTGATGAAATCATGACTGGATATGCTATTTCTAGGATATTATATAATTAAATTGCAAAGAATTAGGTATTACAAAAGTATTCATCATATTTATCAAAATTAAAAATGACCAAAATCAAACTTCATATTAATTTTTTTAGGTTTCACCTCTACGTTAATTCTTATGTCAATATATTAAACATAAGAGCCTTGAATTTCATAAATATGATGCCAAATTGAAAAGAATTATACACATATCAATAATATCCTAATTAATGATTTTTTTTACACAATATTAAAATAAGTTATTATTATTATTGTTATTATTTTTTCACTTGAACTCATAACATTGAACATATCTTAAGAAGACTAAAAATGATTTCATGAGATTTATCAAGATTTCACACTTGAACTTACTTTTTCAATGGCCTGTCATTTCAAAAAAAAAAAAAAGAGAAGCCAACCAACCATATACAAGATTTTTCTCCAATATTTTTTCATTTTGTTTAAATATGAATGATCTATTTCACGCTTTCAATTATCTAATGAACATAATATGAAATTTTTTTCCACATCAAATATTTAAATTAAGTCTAATTAAATGACATAATATTAACACCGGGATAATGATATTATATAAATTACAATTATAAAACATTTTTCCATATATATGAAGGGTTAACATAGAAGAACAGAAAGCATGTAAAATTGCTGCAATGCTATAATTTTAGTTAGTGCTCTAACCACATGCAGAAAGTAAAGTTGATTTGCGTTGCTGCAACTTGCACTAAGTAATTATTGGTCTAACAGAAATTAACCCAACTATTCAAGATTTAAAAAAGTGCTTACGCTGCACTCAAAGTTAGATTAATCTTTAATATTAAATGCACCAATATCTTACTTTCCAAGTGTTCATGATTTGCCTTGCTAATTTACTAATATTTAATAAATCATCAACTTTAAAATTGGGAATTAAAATACAAATTTTACATTTGGGTATTCACTCTTGCAATGCATAAATTATGTACTTATTCATTATTTTTTTGATATAAGAATGGCTGATTATTAAAAGTAACTTAAATCATTAAAATTATTTAACCAAAAAAGAAAAGTCATGCATTTTGAACAATTATTGCAAGAGAGATAGTTGTATCTTTTATGAAATAATAATAATAATAATAATTTGACACCTTAATAATTACTTATTAAACTAATTCATAATCCTAGCATCAATCTCTAATAGAATTGAATTCGCAATGGGACAGATTTTCATATCCCCATCTTGATCTCATTCTTCGTAAAGGAAATTTTATTGCCCATCTCTTGTTATATATTGCTTGAGTAAAATTTAAGAAAATTTTGTATAATTTACTATTTTTATTTTAACTCGGCTCGCAAGATGCCAAAGGATTGAGCAAAGGCAGTAATGGATTTGGATCATTTTATGTAACATAATGTCTATGGAAAAGGCAAAATAGATACATAATAAATGACTTAAAATAACCATCATAACATACGAGTTGATTTAAATCCCATGCTAACCCCATGTTTGGATGGGGAGAAAACGAGTGAGGGGAGAAAGTCAGGGGGGAGGGATCGCGTTTTCCCCCGTTTGGATGGGGATAAAATGAGCGAGGGAGAAGAAAACATGGGAGAAAATGAGTGTGGGGCCCGCGTGTTTTTTTTCTCTCCAAATGTGGGGAGATTTTGGGGAGAAAACGGGCATCATCGTTATATGTAATTCTCATTTCCCAAATTGACCCTAAACGAAAATTTTTTCTCAGTCTTTCTCTTCGATAAACGGGACAGACAACTCTAATTTTTTATTACCCTGAACTTCAAATAAGCTCCGCCTCTTCGTTTCCTCCTGAACTTACAGCGGTGTTGGATATTTTGACCTTTTTCATCCCATATTTCTCAAAAATTTCACACTGCTGCTCGATCTATTGGTCTTTTCCTCCAAGCTTCGCAATATCATAGTCGGGTATTTTCACCTTTCATTTTATATTTCACTATTGCCTATTACCATTAAAACCAATTGTTATTATTTATTATGATTATTGTTATGATATCTTTATTTCGTAGGTGACTGTTGAAATTTTTTCCATAATAAACTTTTTTATAGCATAAATTGAACCTTTCACAAAGTGATTCAATTTGTAATGTACCGTAAGATTTGAAGGATAAATTTATTAATTTTGAGCTTTGCTTCCATAACTGTACGGACAAATCCCCCCAAAAAATAAATTTTATGTGTTGTATGCAATTGTATAGTTGACTTGCACTCAGAGGTTACAATTTTCTTATACCTCCTTCAAAATATGTTAAGAAATTTGTCAAAACAAACGAAGTATGAGTGAGTTGATTGTTAACTTTTTGGAATTTGGGGTTCCTTAGTTGACAACTTGCCAAATACTCATGTTACTTTTTGCATACTAATGTGAATCTATAGCATGTTTTTGCTTCATCATAGCATTTATTATTTCTTATAATTTTATACTGTGTTTATTTATAAGTTCTTCCTTTTGCCGATATATAGTCTTCCTTTACATACTTTGTATGATTATCTAGTAAGGCGACAATAATATAGAATTTATAGTGGAAGAAAATATATATGATATTGAGTTTGAAGTTAAACAATTAATTAATTTTAGAGAAACAAATGCGGGCTCAAATTTGAACCATTTAATAGAAGAGTTGAACAGGCATAAACATACCTGTATGATCCGCTTTATATGTCTGCTTGTGCATGTAATTCATTTATTGAAAGAGATGTCAACTCTAAAGACTACATCTATTAACGTTAGCAATATCAATTGATATAATATGAGAAGACAGTTGATGATACGGCTAGAAGATGAAAAAAATTGTCGTAATATTTTACGTATGAGCCCACTGGCTTTTAATGAGTTATGTGAGAAAATTTGATGTAGTGGAAGAGTGAAGGATTCACGGTGGGTTACAGTTGAAGAACAAGTTGTCAAATTCCTCCACACATTGGCCCATAATGTAAAAAATAGAACACTATGCTTTTACTTTCATTGATCTGGGGAGACTATTAGTCCCCACTTTTATAATGTCTTGCGTGCGGTTGTTTCACTTGAGGCTGAGTTCCTTACACAACCCTTTGGAGCAGAAGTTGCTGTCCAAATATTCAACAATAGTAGATTTTACCCATATTTCAAGGTATGATATTATATTTATATCTATCTAGTTCATGAACAAAATAAATATTTCATAATATATTGCTTTTAACTAATTGTAAACGATAAGATTGTTTGGGAGCTATAGATGGAACTCACGTTCGAGCAAAAGTGCCTAGAGAAGAGGCTGCTCGCTTTAGAGGACGAAAAGAGTATCTTACGCAAAATATTTTGCCGCGTGTTCATTTGACATGAAATTCACCTATGTTTTGGCTGGTTAGGAAGGCACAGTTTCAGATTCTAGAGTTTTTAAAAATGTCTTGTCACGAGGAGATAACCTTATAATACCCCAAGGTCTTTATACCACTCATTAATAATTTATAATATTAGACATAAATTAATTTTCTTTTTGATTGCTAACCGATGTTTGTATACATGTAGGCAAGTTTTATCTTGGGGATGCTGGGTTTCCACTCATGCGAGGCCTATTGACACCTTACAAAGGAGTGCGTTATCACTTGAAGGAATACTCAGCTCAATCACCACAGAATGAAAAAGAAATTTTTAATCATCGACATGCCTCGTTACAGAACGTCATTGAGAGAACATTTGGAGTTTTAAAAAAACGATTTCTAATCATAGCTAGCGGCACTGAACCCCATTATTCTTTTCAAACTATAACTAATATTGTTATAGCTTGTTGCATATTACATAACTTTTTTATGGGGGTCGATCTTGATGAGAATTTAATTGCTGAAGTTGATCATGAATTACAACAAAATCCCTCTGATGTAATGGAGACTTACTCTGGTTATGGTCAAGAGGAGGAATATAGACAAGAATCAATATTAAGAGATAGTATTGCCGGTCAAATGTGGAATGATTATCAGAATGATTATCAGAGTAGATAATAATTCAGCATATAATCATTTCATGCGATCCATATAGTATTATGCTATAATGTATATTCATACTATTTGAAATACTTGAGTATGTTATTAATAAAATTATTTGGACTCTTTTTAAATAATTACGTGGCTGATCCCTTGGATTGTGGGATGAAATTTTTTTTACTATTTGAGATTTTATGTTATTCTATTCCATGCAGAAATACACCGATAGCTCCAAAGCAAAAGGATTCAGTGAAGGATAATCTTCGATGGTCGCCTGAGATGGATGAAGCTTTTCTTGATGCGTTATTAGATGAGATGCTAAAAGGCAATCGACCAGATGGTACTTTCACAACCTTTGCATATGACAATGTGTTGCAAGCTTTGCGAAATTCTTTTGGGCCGCATATCACCAAGCAACATTTGAAAAATTGAAAAAAAACTTTATCACAATGATTTGCAGAACTTTATGATTTATTTAATGGATTAAGTGGCTTTTCTTAGAGTTCAATTACAAAAATGTTTGAAACTGAAACTCAAATCTGGCATGAGTTAATTGAGGTAATTTTACTATACTTACAATACATAAATAGTCAATTAGTTTGATGTTTTTATTGATTTTTCGAATTCATTTCTTTTGGAATATCTTTCATTTATATTAGAGTGACATACAAATTTATTTTTCTCATTGCAGAAAAAACCCCAGGCTAAAAAGTGGATGACTACACCTGTTTTACATTATGATAAGTTATATGAATTATTTGGTGCAGATTGAGCAACAGGAAAATATGTTGAGAGTGCCAAGGATAAAGTAAAACGATGGCAAAAAGAGTGCATCGATCTAAATAATGATTATGATGAAGGACCGATGAATGAAATAACAAGTGAGAGTGATTTTAATTGGGGTTATGAGCCCATGAACTCTGGAGTAAATATGGATTCATTTACTCCCACGTATGCGAAATCAAATCACTCAACTAGTACTGCATCATCAAAAGGTCAAAAGCGCAAGAAAGTGATGGTTGATAATATTGAAGAGAGATACGAAAAAATTTCTCTGGGAATTAAAGAATTAGCTGAGGTAATGCGAGATGGAAATTCGTTGCAAGATAAATTTATATCACTCTCTGAAAGGCAAGTTGCAGTGGCTGAAAAGCAAGCCGAAATTGCTGAAAAGGGACTTTTAATCTTGGAGAAAAGCATACCTCGACATTATAGTGAAGAAGTATGGGCAGAGTTAGAGCAAATTGGTTTAATTGATGAAACAAAGTTAAAATGTTATTTTTTCCTATGTAATGAGGAAAAAAGTAAGCGAAAGTTTTTTGGGGTTCCGAGACATCTGCGACTACAAACATTGATCCAAATGATGAGTGACGCCGGCAGCTCCCAGTGATACTTACTAGTTCTGGTGATATTTAGAATGTAGTTCCCTGTACGAGGTGATATTTTGAATGCAGTTCCCAGTGCGCTCTCACTGATGCTTACTAGGTCTAGTGATATTTTGAATGTAACAATTACCATTGTGTGGTACAGTTGTTGGTCATGAGATTGCGTGTAATTAGGTTACTTCACTCTGTGTTGTTTGTATCAAACATTTGTAATGGATTAGAACATGCTAAAATGGTATTTAGATTTAACTATTTCTGACAATGAGGTAGAATGGTTATATGTTAGAAATACAAATTGAGTTCGTTTAGCAATTAATTTAATCAGTCGTTATACTTTTATTATACAAATAAAGAAAATTAAAATAAAAAATTAAAACAATTGCTTTGAAATTGAGAAAAAAACAAAGTTAAGAAAGAAATTAAAAAAAAATAGTTGTAACGTTGTTGCGCACATTAAAAAATTAAAAGGAAATGTGAACTACATTTTTAACTAGGTTAATTTTTTATTAGGTTAACATTTAAAAAAGAGTTATAATATTTTTGTAGATAATCGAAAAGATATATATATATATATATATATATATATAAAGTTTTTTTAACCCTGTAATGTAAGAGATGAGAAAAAAAATGTAATATGGGAGAAAAAGAATACCAACCAAGTTTAATTTACTTATATTTTTTTACTAAGAACTCATAATATTATTGTGTGAAGAAAAAAAAAGAGATATTTCTTAAAAAGTTTTGGAATATAAAAGAGGAAAAAAATAAGTGTGTCAAAAAAAATTGGAGTAACGGACAGGAAAGGCACATAACCAAACGCAAGAGAAAAAAAAAAGGTTCGACTGATTTTTGGTCGGATAGCAGTTCGACCGTTTTTTGGTCAGACCCTAGGTTCGACTGAAAGTCAGTCGGATCCCCTCCCCTTTTTTTTTTCTTTTTTTCCTCTCCATTTCCGCCCGATTTTTTTCTCCTTTTCCCATTTTTTTTTCTTTTCTTGCCTGTTACCTATTATGAAGTTTTTTTTTTGTTTTTTTTTACTTCATCTCCCAACACATTTTCTTCCTCTTTCTTTGCTCAACATCTTTATGCCTTTTATTAGGGTTGTTTTCTTGCATTTTAACCTCAGAAAAAAAAAAACTTTAGTCCACTTTTTTTCTTTCACGTTATTATTTTCTTTTTTTTTACAATAATAATTTAATTGTGTCTCTTCTAAGCACCTTGAAATAACTTATTCTTTTTCCAATTTTATCATTTTTTAAATAGCGCAGATTTATACCAACTTACAAGAAATATAATTTATTTCCTCATATAAAAATCTAGACCAACTTACAAGAAATATCATTTATTTCCTCATATAAACATCTAGTTACATACAGCCATTCAACATATATACATAATATACATACAAATAACAACAACATAACACAATATATGAAACTCAACTTTATTTCTTGTAATCAACTTGAAAAATATAACTTAGTTTATTCATCCTCTTCACTGTCCTTCTCCATACCATCAGTACCTCCAGCTTGTGTTACACCTCAGACTAGTTCTGATATGTTGCGTCTCCCTTGGGATCGTGCATTAGTGCTACGCGTAATCTCTTGTAGTTGGATTCGTAGCTCTTCAATCTGCCGTTGTTGGTCTTCAAAATGACTCTGATACGACTTTATTGATATATTAATAAATTCATTCTGTATCATGCTTTGAATATAGTTCAATGGGGGTATGGTGGCACTTGACTTGAGGATGTTTCTCGATCATATGTATATCCAGTCTTAGCATCCCCTACAATTTTAGAAGACATGTTACCAAGGCCATAGATGGCACCTTTTTTTTTTACCTCAGGCAGCTTTGACAAATAAATTTATATTCGCAGCATTCTTGCTTGAGCTTGAACTTTCTCTACTCTCTCTTTGTCTCAAGTATTCATCCTAGCAATATAAATAGAAGCAATTAACATAAATATCCGTGTGCACGTTAGCAAAATAAATATATATCTATATATATACGTACCCATACGTTCTTTGATTTTTCATCTACCCACGAATTAGTTGATTTTCGTTGATGCGTTTTTTGGTAAAGTTCAGAAAACGAAGGATCTCTTCCTAACTCTTGAGCCTATGGAATAAAATAAGGCCACATTGCATAAAATAATACCCTAAAACGAGGAAATAAATATATAAATTATACCAATTTTCGTGCATGTTCCTCCATCGATGTAGAACCTCCTGTGTGTAAAGAAGTAGCGGCACGATTTTTCTTTTTTTGCTCACTGTTGGCACGAAATTCGTTAGAGTCCCAATGGTCACATAATTCTTCCCAAATTGGCTGTTTTATCCATAGGGGTCTTTTCCGTGTATCGCGTACATGTGCAATGATATCCTTTAACTGTTTTTGTACTCGATTTTTTCAGTTAAACCAGATTTCATGGTGATGTGCTGGGTCCCAATAATAGCATTTCTTGCAGTGAAACCACAACATCAATACAAACAAATAAAGAGTTATTTAAGATAAAATTAATTAATTAACATTTTGGGTATAGTACTCAAAGAAGGCAGATAAACCTTAAACTCGTAAAACCATAGTTGTTGATATTCGTGCAGAACCTCACTCCAACAATTTCATGCACCATCATATTTATCTTTGAAGATGGTAACAATTGAGATACAAACATCCTTATTATTTGGTTTGAACCTAGAAGAAGAATAACAGTGGAAGCAAATAAATTATGACCCACTACCAATAACTATATAATAATATAGGTAGAAAAAATAAAGTTAAAAACTCAGTCCCCTCAGGTGTGATCAGTGTAGGAAGAGCTTCATTATGATCAGTAGAGGGCTCATCATGCATTTTATACATTTCTTGTCGCACATTATCTGCTTCCGACCGAACATTAGGTGGGTTTGGTGAACTTGGTTGTGTCTCTTCCTGAGCAGTTGATGATTCTCCTTGAGAAGAATTTTTTCGTGTCTTTTTTCCTTTTCTTGAAAACATCCTACACAACAAATAATAAAATATTTTAATAATAGTATAACAATATAACCCGTCCTCACAAGTCTAAAATGATAATCTTTTTTACTTGCCTTGGCACCTTCGTGAATATAGAGTGGAGAAGAATGTTGAGAGATGGGAAGAAAATGGAAATGAGATAGGAATATATATATATATATAGGTATATATATTGATATATATGTGTGTGTGAGTGCCTAGGTATATATGCATAATTGTTTATGAAGCTATGTGATAAGGATAAGACATGTGAATCTAGGTTTGATAAGTACAAGAGATAAAAAGACAAACCATATATATTTTTATAGATTTAGTTGTAAGAAAAGATTTTCACATATGAACAAAAATTATTGTATAAATTAAACTTACATCAAATAAAATATGAGAGATATATTTTACGTTGCCGACATTGTAATACAAATTTATAAACTTAAATAAAAAAAGTTCACACTATTACATAAAATAATCTAAAATAATAACATTAATTCCTCATAACTTTTGCATCAATTCTTTTCAGTGGAATTATTCAAACAAGATGGTCTATTATTCTCATGATATTCATAAAGTTCACGTTGCATCTCAAATATTGATTTTTCATTTGCATCCGAAGATCTTTTAACTTTTGATCAATATCAGGATGAAGGTTGCCTCCTAGATATATAGCCTCTATTGCACTTGGATATGACAAAAGGTTATTTCTTTTACTATAATTATAGCCATATATCGGATCATCTACTACTTCATGTGCAACACTTCCCAAATCATATATTGAGCCTCCACTTTTTTTTCCTCCAGCAGTTATTGTCCACAAAGCAACTTCATTTGGCAGTGTAAAAATTTGTGGATCACCCTCCACAGTTGCTACACTAGTTTTAAGCCTAGCATATTCATCCTGAGATAAAATAAATAATGGAGAATGTTATGTAGTTATAATTTAAGAATATTTAAAGCAAGTAGAAAAATTAAAAGGATACATACAAATTTTTTTTTAGATTTTTTATCAACCTATTCACCGGATAATGGTTTTTGATGAGTCCGGACATGAAGCTCTACTGGAGTTATCGGCCTACCGAATTCCTCAGCTAAAGTAGCAATATGATCAGTGAATGGAATATTTCCACCTGTATGGAGGGATGGTCCATAGACAGAGTTTGAAGCTCTATTCTTCTTCGCCCGTTCACTTCTCTCTTTAAATTCTGTTTTGTTCCAACTAACGCATAAATCATTCCATATGTCTTCATTAATCCAGGTAGGACATTTTCCTTTATCTCGAATATAACAAAGTAAATCCTTTAACCGATTTCTTGCTCGATCCTTAAAATTTTTATGAATTTGAAAATGATCCTCCTGTGTCCACACATAGTATTTCTATTTATTATGACAAAAAATTAGTGTAAATAGATATATTTTAACAAGATACATATAATAAACTTTACATGGTCATAAAATTACCTAAAATTCTGCAAATCATAACTGACGAATAGATTCAGGAACTTCTTTCCATGAGTTATAAGCTTTTACGTAATTATGTTTTATCACAGATGCTATATACTCAACTGCATCATTTCCATCGGGGCCAAACCTGATAATTGTATATACCAACATATTGGTAAAAGAAAATAATTGATTAAATGTTTTGAAAAAAATTTGTACCCTGTTTCACTGATTGGATAAATAAGTTCTTTTCCTATATTAACTCCTGCGTGAATTTGGGAATACACAACATCTCCACAAGTTCTTCTATCCATCTACAGCATAAATAAAAATTGATGAATATCATAAATAACAATAGATGAATATAAAAAACCATTTCAACATACATTCTTCATCATGAACACGGATACAAACGTATTACCTCCTATATTTGTAATAATAATAGCACGCCTCAAATAAGTAACACTTTAGGTAGAATGGATTATATAATTCTGTCTTCAACTTTACGTGAATTGCCAGAGTTCAATCCTTTTAGAATCCTTCAGGGCACCATCCTTCACTGCAACTACTATATGACTAGGTACTCCCCTCCTGCATGGCTATATATCTTATTTGTGAGACACGTATTAAAGCATGCTATACGTTGCATGCTAAGTCACAAATGAGGACGAATATGTGTCCAGTTGCTTCACATGCTTTTCCTTTGCTTATTTGTTCTTTTTGCCTTGTCCTCTGTCCACTCACCTCCTTTTTCGTCTTTTCTTTGTTGATTGTTGATTCACGTGAAGTTTTATTTCCCTGTTTTGTCTTGGCATGACATGATTTTCCCGTTTTGTCTTGGCATGGCATAAAGTTTCATCGAGAAAGGCTTTTCGTCTTTATTAGCATGTCATACATAATTTTGTATATAAAGACAAAAACATAATCTAAATAATTTTAAAGAATCTAATTATAATAATTAATAATATACACTAATTTATTTTATATTATTAAAATACAGGTGCCGTTGATTAAAAATTATTTAAATTAATATAAAATCAAATATTCAAATTAATTGAAATCAAATTCATAAATATATATCTTTAATTAATTATAAATTAATTTTTGTGATAATTTTAAGTCATATAAATTATACTTATAAGTATTGTTAAGTTAATAAATATGTATGAAATGTATTATATATATATATTCTATTAGGTTAAAATACTTATTCAACTTAAACGACATACTGAAGGGCAAAATTGTCATGAACAAATTAACCACTTTCCCTCCCCCCATGTTTTCTCTCACTGCATCTAAACACGAAAAAAAAAAAATATTTTCTCCTCACTTTCACCCCCCATTTTCTCCCTCCTTTTCTCCCCCCCCCCCCCCTCCCATCCAAAGCGTAAGAGACATCCAAAATGTACAATGAAAGCTAGTGACAGCCCATTCATTTATAGGTTACTGACAGTCGCCCACAAAAGTTGAACCCGTATAAAGAAAATAAAATTTTATTTGGGTTAAATAGACGTTTCCAGCACTAAGCTTCAAGCAAGCTTCCATTTCTTCTTGGTGATTGGTCACTAAATAGTTTACCATCTGAATCAATCACTACTAAGCAAAACAAGAAACTGCACACATTCCCAGCGTTTCAAAACTTCTCAAACAACAAACAGATAGATGGGATCCATGGATTAAACCAATAAAAAAAAGCGTTAACCACAGATATTTATGAATAGAACAAGGTCTTTCAATAGATATTAAAACAATGCCAACGTTGACAAAATCATCAAATTTTATAGGCGCAGCTCAACGAAATCGAGACTAGTCCTTGAGTTCAAAATTTGTTGCGTTATATGCTACAACAATCACGTTAAACACGCCCCAAAAAAATCCAAAAAAAAGATGAACAGTCATTACCCTGCATCCAAAGGATTAAAACAAAAGAGAGAATTATGTTCAAACATTAACAGTGCAATCCTTCAATTCACTCTCTCTATGAAAGTTTTAAAAATTAGATCAAATATTGATCCCAAATAAGGAGTAATATCCGATTTAATGATTTGACCGCAATTGAAACCAAATCAAACTAGTTTTCTAAATATAGAAGAGGAGAGGGGGGGGGGGGAAGGGATATATATATATATATATATATGATATTTTATAATTAAATTAATAAAAATATTATAACATAATATTTAAAATAGATATAAATATTTAAAATAATTAAAATATTTTAAAACAAATTTATATGCAATAAATTGAGTAAAATCCATAAAATATTATAAATTTCTATTACATAATACTAAAACTTTATTTAAAACAAAGAAATAAAAAAATAACTAATTTTTTGACCGATTCAGTGACAAATTGGCCAATTTTATTGATTTCACCCATTTGGCCAATTTGGTTTGTAACCATGCCGTGTATGAAGAATCAGCATTCAATTAGGCTCCGTTTGATTCAACAAAAGGGAGAAGAAGTTAATGGAGGGGAGGAGAGGAGAGGGGAGGAAGTTTAATGAATTCTGTTTGGTTGGAAGAGAGAGGAGTGGAAGGAAGGGGAGATTATTATTTGATTCAAGAGGGGAAGTAATTATATTTAGACAAATTTATCATTATATTATATTATTTTTTTAATAAAAAAGTTATTTATATCAATATTTTTCAAAAAAAAATTATGAATTCCAATCTATTTTTATTTTTAATTCTTGATGAAAAAAAATTATCTTAATTTTTATTAAATTTTAAAATATTAAAAAATTAAAAAATTAAGGAGCAATAAAGTAAATTATAAATTAAAAAATTCCCCTCCCCTCTACTCCAAAACCCCCCAATATTTGGAGGAGAGGGAAATTTGCCTCCCCTCTCCTCCAATTTTGTTCGACCAAACATCTTATCTCCATCCTCTCCCCTCCCCTCCCTTTTCCTCCAAAAATTCCCAACCAAACACACCCTTAAGCAATCTTCTTTCCTATGGCTCTAATACAGCTAAAAATGGTTAAAAGAAAAGAAACTTGGAGGGGAGTGATTGTGGAGGAGGTAGACAAGACCTCACTTATAGATGTCCTTAAGCAGGAATTTTTGTAAAATTGGTGTTTAAATATTGGGGCAACAATACAGGTTAACTAGGGTTATTGCTTAACTCTGAGACCGGCTTCTATGCGTTCAATGAGCTGATCTACAGTCAGTGCTCCCTCCTGTAAAACATAAAAAATAAGGTTCTTCCTTATTTTTCAACTCATTGCTATAGAACAAGAAAGAGTGAGAAGACAGTTATTGCAAAGTATTTCAGTCATCTGATAAAAGCATATAATGTAGCATCAGAATGGACACATTTAAAGTATATAACATTCAGTGCAAGAAAAAAAGCACTAACAGTCATTAGGATAATGCTGATAAACTAAATCTGGAGTGTCAAGACTTAACGTTCACAATGATCTAAAGGAACCGTTGAACATCAATGAAAAGGGTATAAACACCAGATCCATGCCAACTTTTGATGCACCAACTAGGTTCTTAGCATTGTAATTGAAGCAACTATATTTTCAAGAACTTAGCCATAAAGGGACAGGTCAACATCAAGTTTTTAACCAAATTGTAAGAAGTAGGTGATTCAACCACATGCAAATGCTTTATATATTGACTAATTTAAAAGCTAGGTCGATGCAGACTCACAGGAGTTCTGAAATGCTGACACAGTTAACCATGCAAGGAGGACAAAGTTATGAAGAAAAAGATAGAATTTAACTTACAAATCAATCAAGGGGTTTTCCATCCTTAAAGATGATGAAAGTAGGCAATGCCTCAATTCTGTATTTATTGGCAACGCTAGGGTACTTTTCAGTATCAATCTTCACTATCTGTATCTTATCTATAAGCCGAGTGCTTACTTCATTCAGTATGGGAACCATAAATTGACAAGGACCACACCTGCAAACCATACCTGGGTAACTTTTTGAATGTCATGATATAAAAGGAATAAAAGAGTCCTACATCAATTAAAATCAGTTGACATAACTAACAAACTAGCCTATGTGCAGAAACAGTGAAGAGAGTAAACATAAAGAGAGGATGAAGTTACCAAGTTGCATAAAAGTCAACCAAGACAGGTTTTTCCGAATTAGCAAGCAAATCATCAAAGGAGGAAAATGTTTGTTTCTTTGCTTCAACCTACAGAAAACAATATTTAAAATTTCTAGTTGGTTCTTAATTGAGAATAGAAGTTGAGACTTCTGCCAATTCATTGCTGATGCACAAAAACACACACAGAAGCTACTTATGCATGAATACACATGACATTATCCTTAAAATCACACTTTTAACATCACTCAGACCAACCTTAGAGGGCATCAAGCTTACATAGTCAATATATATGCAGAAATAGAAGGAGATGAACAAAAGAATGCATTTCTATAATTAATAAAGACAATCCTGCTACGAGTTTACATCAATTAATCCCATTTCTTTATGATAATTTAATTGACATATGAATAAATAAATAAATAATAATTTGAATAAGCTTTATATGTAATCCCCTCCTATAAGTCCCTGCTACCATTCAATATATAGCTTGGCCGATTGAGGCCTTTAAATCCTTATTTACGAGGATAAACCCTTGCTTTGTGAACCTTATAAGCTTAATGATCCCAAAGTGGTGCCTCAAGAACTCTACAAAAGAAGTTTTTGAGTACCTATTTGAGATCACCTTAGTAAGGAATTGGATATCTCAAAGGCTGAACTATGTACAATGGTATTCTACCGTTGCTATGCATCCTGGTAACTCCTTTCAAGACTTCTTCTCCACTCTTGTTGTAACAAATTGGTGGAATACCACTTGTGAGGATCCACATCTTATTTGATTTGGGTTGATGTGTGGCCTCTACAATGAGGTTGCAAGGAGAGGTCTTGATTTCCAGGTCCCAATACTTGATTATCGAACAAGACTAAGTTCTGTAGTCCTGCTCAGAGAAGTCTCTAGAACAGGTTTTCCTGTGTTTGCACAAGGGCTTAACCAACCCCATGCGTGGAGCAGTTCCTTCTGTATAAACTACAGTTGTAACCCTCAATTGATCATCGGTCAGAAGGCTCTTTTTTTTTTTTTAAAAGGTCAGACAAAAATTCTCCAATAGCAGGATTGACCTGAACTGACCATTGCTAGAACTCATATAAGTTATAATAGCAATAAAATCCTTTGTTAGGAAGGACCAAAACAGAAAAAAGATATAAAAAGAAAATAATACAGATAATACTTCTACATACTGGCACTGACTTTCCTAGAACATTACAATCTGAAGTTTGTAAGATCTATTCATAATTTTGCTCATAGATGAATAGCTGTCTAACCGAGAAGAAATATATATATATAGCTCAATACATTTCTGAAGATGCTAAAAAGACAATGCCATCCTGAAGCAGCCCTCTTGGAATAATGATATAGAGAACCCACTCCCAAGAAGGCAGAGCCTTGACTATAAATGAGAGTTGTGTGACTGATACCCAGCCAATGTGGCAATCATGCTCCTGTATCAACCTCGTTGTGTTGGAAAAAGCATATCCAGTACACTGGGAGGTGGACAATTCAGGTTTCTGGTACAAATTGATGCAGAGGAGAACCCACTCCTAAAGTTCAGGCTAAAAGAGTGGCGAGCCTCCACCACAAATCAGTTTCATGTCCCACAACCAGCCAACTAGGGATTCATACTCCTCCATCACATAAACTACACCTTAAAGTTTTATCCTACAAGATTCAACTTCTAAGTTCAACAACTCCTCTTGCAGCAAATGGCCATTTATGCAAAGTTCAAGACCACCCAAATATTTTTGCTTGCTGCTACAAAGACTAAGGCTCTGTTTGGTTTGCAGAATCGCGAATACATTCCCTTTACATAACTTGTGTAATATCTATTATACCCTTATACTAATTATTCTATCTATCAAATCACCCTTAAAAATAGTAAGGGTAAAACAGTCATTTTTTATCTCACCTACCCTCACCTACCAACATTTTACATTCTCTCTCCTGTTATATCCTCCAACCAAACATATCTTAACATGTACTATGTACCAATAAATCGCAAGGTTATTATAATCTCAACAGTGAATTAATACTTTAGCCCCTAAAAGATCACTCTCCTCAATGATCCTTCAAAAATAAAAACTCTTAATATGGTGCCCTATTGATTTTTCCCCAATCAAAATAGTCCCTCTGTTAGGTTAATGTTCCCCAACCCAATTAATAAACATAAGCCCACATAGCCGTTAACTTATGACCTAAACTTGTCCGAGTGATATATTCTCCAAAGACAGTATCGTTTAAGCGATTTTTCTCTCAAAATGACGTTGTTTTAATAGTCACTTGACTTTTTGAAATTTACGTAAATATCACCGTTTTGGGAGAATATAGCACCTTGACAAGTTTAGGTCATGAGTTTTTGTTTACTAATTAGAAGAAATTTGCTAACGAAGAGACTACTTTTACTGGGGAAAAATCTTTGAAAAACTAAATCGAGAGGTTTAACTCTGAAGAGCCAAATTGAGAAGAGAGTAATGTTTCAAGACAAAATCATTAATTTACTCTAATCTCAACCTATTTTATATCTACGATGTTATTGACCCAAATAAAAGTACTCAATTCAAATGGAGCTGAACTAGTAAATAATTGTCTCCACTGTAACCAATTCTAGTTGCATTTTGTTTCAATAAGGTATTAACAGCAAAATGTCACTAATTGAAACGGTGAAAATACAATAAATGCTTCGATCTGCTACTGAGTACTGACATTTTCCAATTACCTGCATATTCCATTAGCCATTATAAAGACGGAATTCTCACAGAATATGCTCTTTCGTAACTCAGTATACTCCGAAGAAGCTCAACTGCTACAAATAAGCGTAAAACTCCTACTTGCATTCCACTAAACAAACACGCAAAACAAACGAAATTTACAGCCCTATAAGACGAAAAATTTTGTTACCAAAGGAAGGATTCGAGGCCGTGAGGAAGCGGAGACCCCTTGGCTCCCAATTCGAATAAGCTGAGTCCGTACAGGAAATTGGAGCGACGCAAGGGAAGATAGTTTTGTCGAGGAAGAAAAAGCTGCTGAACGAGTGGAAAGGTCCAAGTTCAAAGAAGGAATCGTGGACGACGAAAACGAGAACGCCATGGAAGCGCGAAGAACAAATTTCGAACTCGAAAACATTTTCGCCGGCGTTTGTTTGGGTGGTTAGAAAAGAAAATATTTGTTTGGTTGGCGAGAAAGGATAGCTGAAACCGGCAAACCGAGGCCGAGTACTGCTCCCAGTACCAAGGGTATATATGGTCTCCCAAAAACCAAAAATAAGTTGATAAATGAGATGAAAAATAATTAAAATTTTATTATTTTTAAAAAATAATAAAAAAATATTAATAATAATTATAAAATATAATAAGTATTTTTAAAATTAGTTTAAAATTTTCCATTCTATGAAATCAATTAAACCACGTACCAAACATGGTTAAAGAATTATTGGAAAATGTTTGGTGAAATTCCAGAGTCAACTATTCGAGTTGGTTAAATGATAACTTTTAATTTTTGTTTTCATTTATCTAATCATTATCTAATTTATTACATAAATATGTATTGTGCTAATTTTAAAAATTATATTTAGATAATTAAGATAAAAAACTATTTTAATGCTCAACAAATAGAGTACCGTAATGTGATGGTATTTCATATATATTTTTAATTGATATAGAGTATAGATATAATTTTTTTGGCAAAAAAAAGAGAAGACATAAATTTGACATATTTATGATTAAATGTGGGAGTAATGATAAACAAAATATAAAGCAGACTACCTACTGGAGAGAATGATGGTTTCCTGTGCAAATTATTAATGATTACTTGCAGGACATTTCGGAAGCTAACTTAAGCAGTGTGGACAAAGAAAGTGGCTAAATTCGCATAAGGAAGAATATTAGTTAGAGTAATTTACCAATTGGTTGGGTTAAAGTCAACATGCAAATAAGGGCTTGAATGGCCCTTATGGTTGTAAGGGAATTTTTCAGATGAATTAAAGCATATGTGTCTAATATAGGAGTTATGAACTCTTTCAATGCTAAACTTTGGAGAATTTTTTTTGGATTTTGAGATTATTTGGAAAGAAGGCTATAAGAAGCTCTTTTTGGAAACTAATTACAAAGATATTCCGAACATTAATTATAAATGAAATTGCACTTTCTTTGACTACAATCAATGAATCTTAAGTAGGAAATTGATTTCTCTTATGCTCTAAGAAAAAGAAATCGTTGTGTAAACTAGATTGCCAATTATGGTGACTCTGCCCCCAAGGTATCTAAATATTTGAAAATTCTCCTTAAACTCTTAATGCGTTTGTTGTTAAAGATTTCAAGGCAATCTTTGGGTCTCGTCTAATTACTTTATAGCTTTTCTTTTCTTTGACTTTAGGATATCTTGTAGTAATAAATAAATAAATAAATAAAACTAGTGCCAAAGCAATATTTTGGGTTTCTAAGTTTCAAACTTTTTATAATTGACAGAAACAAAATATATTTGGACTAATTTTATTCACTAATCATTTTTTATAAACCGAACCGAATCTAACTAATAATCCTGTATAAGTATAATTGACATAAATAAATTGTATGGTGTAATTTAATTGGTTTGAGACGTTGAGTGTTTAAGTTAACTCAAGAACACTTCAAGTTAATGAAAAATAGGTTTTTCTCAGAAAAATAAAAATAAAATTTTGTCCTAGAATATAACTATTTAAAAAAAATGAATTGATCATTTTTTTTGTTGGGATCTTGTTTGTGACACAAATGCTTTATGGATTCGTGTGCGTAGGAATAGGTATAATTGTGGCGATTCTTTAATCCTGTTAATTTGCAAAAAAATGTATGTCTTTTCATACTTGGCAGGGCATTACCAAGGTTTGGGAAGATTTCAGCAACAGGTATGGTGGTCCTTATGAGATAGCTCTAATGTGAATTTTTGGCATGATGCTTGGACATCCTTTCAGGATCTTCTCATTAACTATATTGTGAAGCCACTTCTGGATAATTTGAGCTAAGCAAAAGCTTGTGATGTGGCATGTAACTCGGGTTCTTGGGATTGGGATAAATTCAAGGAATTCCTCTATTATAGCATTCATGGAGTCATCACTAATATTGCATCCCTTTCATTTGAATATGACACTGATGTTGTTAATTGGAAAGGAGCCCCAAATGGCATGTTTTCTACATTATGCCTATAATCATTTGGCTGATTCATTCCCCTTTTCTAGTGATAGCATTTGGAGATGGATCTAGTACTACCCAGTTCTAAAGAAGGTTTGATGTTTACTCTAGTTGCTAGCTCAAGATCAGATCTGCTCTAATAAGTTTTGACAAGCATGTATAACACCTTAAATAATATTAAGTTAAACTACTAAAGCTTCACGAATAATAAAGTTAATAAAAATCCTTGCTGAAGCATAATTATGCTTAACACTAGAAATTTGAATATGATTTAAACCTTACATATTAGATCAACTTTAATGGCTATTCTTTAAGTTATAATAACTAAAACTTACTTGTATAGTTTTTAAAGGGTAGTCATGACAAACAAACTACTCTATATGCTTTATTATTCCCTTAAGTTCTTTGTAGATCCTTATAAAGGCCCTGGAAAGCTTGGTGCATTAACTAGAAAGAGGTGATTGATCTTGAAGCAATCAGTCAGTTGCCTTCTAAAGAGCAATTGATTGGTTGAAAGAATTTTGGTCAACTAGTTTCAAGTAGGTGGTGTTGGCCCAAGAATCTGACTTGGCTCAATAAGCCATGCTTCAATTAATCCGTTGTTTCTCACTTTCATTATGTGCTAAACAACAAACTGCTTTATATGAATAAGACAAACGAGTTATGACTCATTACGTAAAATTAGCTTAGACAGAATAGTGTTAGTAGCATTTGTCATTGCTTAATTACTTGAAAATGGATTTATGCTTTAACCCTGCTTTGAGCTTTGTGATTTGCATTCAATTTGAGTTGACTAGACAAGTTGCATAGATGAACAAACCTTACAAAGGCTAAAGGTTACGTTGGAGAAAATTCAAGCTTGTGCCAGTTAAGTCAAACGATGGAAGATCCAAGTTGTCTCTAGTAGATAGTCAAAACAAAAGTCTATAAATGCTTGAAGCTGTGAATGCTGCAAGTAGAGATATAGAGTATATAGAAAAATCAAAAGAGAAGAGCTATACATTTGAAACGTGATTACTTGCTTAAGAATTGATATATCTGAAGCATTCTTGTGTGAGTTCGATATTCGTTGTAAAAGGAAAGGAGTGTTGATTGAAAGTTGAGAAATAGTTGTTGGTGAGCTATTGAAAACCTTGTTGTGAAATCACTAAGTGGTGAGAATTGTAAGTGGTGTTGGCCACGTCTCTGTAAGTTTTGTTGCCTAGTGAAAAATCCCTTAAGTGTTATAAGGGGACTGGACGTAGGTCAAGGTAGACCGAACCATGATAAATTTTTGTGTGCATTTTTTTTCAGTACTAATCACTGGTTGTCCTCTTTCGAAAGATTTTACTTTGATATTGATTGCATTATTAACCGCATCTCATAAGATTTCTGCATCATCTCAACATTGGCATAAATATATTTGCCTATTACATATTTGTCAGTACAAAAGTCCTCCACTTTTCTTTAAGTAAAAATAGAGGACCATTGGTCCTCCACTTTTAAAAAGTAATAAAATTGCATATTTTGCACATCACATCTATTCACCCCCTCTAGGTGTGATCATCAATTGGTATCAGAGTTGGTTTCTTTTATTGTGTGCTAACAGCCTTGAGAAAGGTCTGATGTTTCTTTTGTGTGCAAAAAATGGCCGCTAGCAATCTACTTGAAGGAGCTTACTTTGGCAAAGGATTCTCAACTCTCAGACCTTTTTATTTCACTAGAAAACACTTTTTACATTGGAAGGAAAGAACAAAAATATTTATATGTTCAACTGACTACCTAATGTAGGAAGTCATCATAGAAGGTCCTAAGAAACTTTAAAAGGTGAATTTAACATCTGGCACTATCATAGACAAACCCAGAGCTGAATGGACTGAAGATAATATCAAAATAATTCAATGCAACCATCATGGTTGGAATATCATCGTATGCTCCATCAGTAAACTTGAATATGATAAAATATCAAGCTATGTAATAGCTAAAGAAATGAGGGAGAAACTCATCGTGACACATGAAGGAACCTCCAAGGTCAAAGAAAGCATTCTGAATATGCTTGTTTATGAGTTCGAACTATTCCACATGAAAAAAGGTGAAAGCATTGAAGAAATGTACAATCGATTTGCTAAATTGGTTGGTGATCTAAAAGCACTAGATCGAAAATATATAGACTATGAGCTCAAGTGGAAGATCCTTAGAAGCTTGCCTAAAAAATGGTAGTCTAAGGTAGATTCAGTTGAAAGTAATAATTTCCAAGGTCTTTCATGTGATGAGCTATGAGGAATTCTTATAGCTTATGAGAAGAATCACTTGAAAAGACACGAGCTACAGCACAGAAGGAAAATGCTAGCGCTACAATCAGCAGCCCTAGAAAAGGTAGTTGAAGAAGAAAAAGAGGAGCTAAATAAGCAAGACATAGCCTTCTTCTCCAAGAGAATAGACAAGTACATTGAAAAGAAGAAAGAACTTTGGAAATTCGCTCAAAACAAACTCGAAGAAGGAAGAGCCTTCAAATCACTTGCTATGATGTGGGAAGAACGGACACATGAGATCTAATTGCCCATATCTCAAACAAAAAACAACAAAGGCATTTAGTAAGAAGAAAGCAATGGTAAGTTGGAATGATGATGATGAGGAAGAAGAAGAAGAAGAGCTTCAACAATAAATGACAAATATGTGTTTTATGGCTGGAGAAGACAATGAGATAACCCTTGAAAACTCTTTATCATATACTGAACTAGATGAAATGTTTAATAAGCTTTTAGTTGATTTCAAAAGTTTGTTTGCTAGATATGAGGAATTACTAAAAACAAATTTCATTCTAGAAGAAAATGCCCTTAAGCTAAAATCTAGTCTAGAATTTATTTCATTAGAAAATGAATCTCTGAAACAGAAAGTTACTATAGTCACTAAAGATTTGGGTAACTTCGTGAAAGGAGAAGAAAATCTGAATATGCTACTCAAAAAACAAAAATGTATGTTTGATAAAATTGGAATTAGATGCAATGAAAATTTAAACGTAAAGTTGTAAAAGAATTTCTTTATTAAAACTTCCTCTCTGACTACATGCTTTCAATGTAGCAAATTAAAACATGGATATTATAAATGCAAAAATAATGGTAGAAAATTTATCTGGGTTCCAAAAACAACCATTGTCCCTGGTACTAATCTAAAAGGATTCAAAAAGATTTGGGTACCTAAGAAAAGTTAAATAATTTACTGGTATGTTTGAAAGGAAAAATCTCTAAATAACAGTGGTTCCTAGATAGTGGTTGCACTAGACACATGATAGGAGATCCACCCTAATTTCTATCATTCACAAAAATAAATGGAGGATATGTCACTTTCGGTGATGGAGAAAAAGGTAAAATTATAGGTACAGGTAAAGTAGAACTTATCAGCAATTGTTATCTAGATAATGTTTGTCTAGTTGATAGTTTAAAGTATAATCTTCTTAGCATTAGTCAGCTGTGTGATAGAGGTTATAGAGTAGTTTTTGATCCTATGCATTGCATGGTCTTCAATAAGGACAAAACCCTATTTGCTGGCCAAAGATTTGAAAACATATACATTCTTTGTTCTAATCATCTTAAATCAAAGAATGTTACGTGCTTGGGTTTGGGTCCCTATAAACCCCAATAAGGGCAAAGGTTCTTCCAGTAGAGATAGCTTCCATGTTGCAGTGAAGGAGCTGCTCATGAGAACTGATATAGTTAACCGAGTACACCTCTTGGTTCCACATTAGCCAAATGCCTCCTGCAAATCCAGTGGCCTCCACCCGAATCCAATTAGTGAAACCTAGTTTTCTGATAGTTCTTTCAGCCTTCCAACCACTCACTCTAGGCTCAACTAACAATAACATAGTTAGAGAATTGGCCTTTGTTATGTCACAAATATGAAAGGGAAACGTCTTCGGGGCAGCTCCTCTACAATTCCAAAAACCAAAATTCATTTTGATCACTGGAAAAAGGAGAAAGCCAGACAGCTTGTAATCAGCTCAGGTTAAAACCGGAGATGCTACTCATCTCAAGCAGCTTCGAGGGGTCCGAGTCAAGCAACTGCCTTTGCAGTAGGTTGATTGATCTGGTTACCTCCATCCCATCAGGTGGCTTCTCCTTGATCATCCCTCGGCCTATATGGTCTTCTGGATTAGTGTTTATTTTTCAGTTTGGAAGGGTCTTCCAAAGGAATGGGCCCAGCATTTGTGGAGGAAAGGTTCTTCAGATCCAGAACAATTTTACTAGATGAAGTTCGTTTATAGGGGCCAATTCCACATGGTGTGGGCTTGTTCTTTTCTTTGCTGGCCTTATAAATGCTCCCATGCACCACTTGATGCAATCGTGGATTATTTTTGCTTCTAACCTCTTTTGGCCTAAGGCCCATGTTGCTCTCTATGTCTTGTAGTCCTTTTGAATATTGCGTGTTATTTCTGAGCATTTGTTCTCCTAAAGCAACTACATCCACGTCATTTCCATTTTGCTTATTAGTTCTGCCAGATTTAGGTCTGCTTTGCTCACATGGTTCTGCGTCTTCCTTGCCTTGAGGATTTCATTTCATCGTATTAGAAATTTCTCCAGTTTGTCTGCTGCATCCCGCAATCATCCCTCTTCCCTGATCAGTTTCTTGGTTTCCCATCTCTAGGTCAGCGATTGCTGTAAATCATGACCCTGATAAGACCTCATTCTGAATCCCTGCCACAGCTCCACTCCGTGTCAGTACTTTTTCCTGATTCCCTATATTCTTGCCCAATGAAGGAGTTTTCTGTTTGACTGTCTTCCTCACCATCATCCATGGACCATACTCTTCCTCCGGGATGGCTTTTCTGCAAGGTAGTAATTCCTTGTTCCTGGGTATTGATTCACTTGGCTTTTCCTTATCCCTTACCCCTTGATTGGTGTTTGGTGATCTGTTGACAGGGCATTCATCCCTTTTGTGTCCGTATTTCCCACAGCTAAAGCAGATAAGATTTAGGCCCTCATATTCCACTGTAAAAATTTAGTTTTAGACTATAAATTTGAAAACTAACTTCCTATTTAGATCAATCTCCACACTTAATCTAGCGAACTGACCTCTTTCTATTCTTGCATCGTCCCCAGCTCCAGTTGACAGTGTATTAGTGTCTATTTTTAAGGTGCGCCCGATTCTGTTCCCTAACCTCTAGAGGAAATGCATATTATATAATTGGATGGGAAGATTTGGAATTCTAACCCATATGGCAATTTTTCCGAGTTTGTTCCCATTTGGATTAAACTAGGGAGTCCATCTTTGCACTACCAGATAATGCTCCATAATAACCCAAGGTCCTTCGTTCAGAACGAATTGGTAGTCCCTGTCTCCTGCAAATCTCACCAAGAAGTAGTTGTTTTCTAGGTCTATGAGCTCGAATTCGGGGATATTGCAAAGTCTTTGAAGTCTGGCTTTTAGAAGTCTATAACTCAGTCTCTTTCCTAACAGTGTTAGAACCAACACTTTCCTCCAAGGTTGGCAGTAGCTCAGCCATTCCTCGCCCATCAAAGGGATCATTAGATACTGTGTCATCAGCTCTTTTATCTCCTGGGTGGGTTTAGCATCTTCCTCTTCCTCGATGTCCTTCAGCTAGTCCTCCTCCATATCTTGGTGGGGATCATTGTCAATGCCATTATAGCCCAATAATGAGTCTCTATATGATAATGTTTCCTTCCTATTTATCCTTGCTGTACTGGAACTTAGCAAGCTCAAGTCTTTCGTTGTTAAGTCTGTATGCACTGGATCTTCGTTACCATTTGCTGCATTTTACGTTGAGTCCTCCATTTCCATCTTATTTGTGTCTTCTTCCTTTGAGTCAGAACGGTTGATGCTCCTCACGATGAGGTCCTCTTCTTCCTTTGATTGCACGGGGGTACCTTGTTCGCTGGACATGAAAACAGAGTTCTACCATTCTACCAAACAGGCGGTATGGGCAAAGATTACTAAGATTGCTTCAAATATTCAAGGGCCATGGATTATCTTTGGGGATTTCAATACTTATCTGAACACAAGCGATAAATGTGGAAGCAATAGACACAATTGGTATGATATACAATGTTTCAATGATTGTATAAACTCTGCTCAGTTAATAGACTTTGGCTTTACTGGACCTAAATTTACTTGGGAGAGAGGGGAGGTAAAGGAACGAATTGATTGGGTCTTCGGTAATTTAGATTAGATTCATTACTTTTCTGACTCCTCTATCCACCATGGACTATCTTATGGCTCTGATCACAGGCTGGTCAAAATCAACTTCCATCGAGATAATTTGCAAACTTAGAAAAAGGAGCTTTTTAGATTCCATGCAGCCTAGCTCCTAGAAGACTCCTTTAGCAGGGTTATGAATCAAGCCTAGAGAAGTAACAATTAGGTGGAAAATCTAGTCACTTTTACATAAGAGGTTACGGCTTGGGGGTCTCACTCTATGGGAAGCTTATCTTACACCAAAAAGAAGATTCTTAATTGAATCCAATGAATTGATCAAAATCTGAACCAAGGCCATAACCCTTTTTTAATTAAGCTGAGAAGCACTCTTTGGGGGGATATGAGAAACTCCTTTTATAGGAAGAGCTAATTTGGTTCCAAAAATTGAGATGCAATTGGCTTGCCTTTGGGGATCATAACACAACATTTTTTCACACCTTAACCATTGTAAGGAGAAGAAAAAATAGGATTGAAATGCTTAAAGATGACTCTGGGGTTTGGATCCAGGAACCAGTAGTGTTGGAAAACTTGGCAACCGAATTCTTCAAAGATCTCTACACAAAAGATGATGAGATTGGTCATAACCTCTCCATTCCCAATGGATTTCCTACCTTAAGCAGTCAAGAGCTTGAGCTTATCCAATGTGAGGTCACAGATAGAGAAATTAAAGAAACAACTTTCAGTATAGGATCTTACAAGGCTCCGAGCCCTGATGGGTTGCAAGGCATCTTTTTCAAAAGTCAATGGGATACTATTGGTTCTTCAGTGTGCAGCTTTGTTAAAAAGGTCTTTTTGGAGCTAAGCACTATTAGGTCAGTTAACCAAACTCACATTGTGCTCATTCCAAAAACAGAAAAACCATAGACTATTAAGGAATTTAGACCCATCTCCCTCTGCAATGTGATCTTTAAGATTGTGACAAAAATCATTGCAAATAGATTGAAAGGGTCCCTCAATAAGCTAATTGGCTTTAACTAAAGTAGCTTTATCCTAAGTCGCCAAAGCAGGGACAATATTATCATAGCTCAAGAGATTATCCACTCTATGAGGCAGAAGAGAGGGAACAAAGGCTACATGGCAATCAAAGTAGACCTTGAAAAGGTTTATGACTGTCTTGATTGGGATTTTTTGGAAGAGATCTTATCAATGATTGGGTTGAATAGAAACTATGTGGCACTCATTATGGCTTGTGTTTCTACATGTAGTATGCAAGTCCTTTGGAATGGAAGGCTGTTAGAATCTTTTGAAATGTCCAGAGGGATTAGACAGGGAGATCCGCTATCCCCCTATATCTTCGCTCTTTGTATAGAGAGACTTGGACATGGTATTAATTGGGCTTTTGAGAACAAGCTTTAGCATCTTGTTAAACTGACAAGGAATAGCCCCCCATCACGCACTTGTTCTTCGCAGATGACTTATTCCTCTTTGTAGAAGCTACTTTAGATCAAATTGATAACATAAAGCGATGTCTTGATATCTTTTGTAAAGTCTCTGGCCAACGTATAAACCTGGCTAAAACCAAATTATGCTACTCCAAAAACATCCACTTTACTAGATCCTCCTAAATGAGCAACACCCTAGGGGTTGGTTTGACTAGTGATCTTGGCAAATACTTGGGCATTCCTTTCCTTCACAAGAGAGTTTCTTACGCCACTTTTAGCTATATCTTTGAAAAAGTTAACAAAAGGCTCTCTGGTTGGAAAAGCAAACTTCTTAATTTGGTAGGATGAAATACTTTTATTCAGGCTGTTTTATCATCCCTCCCTGCCTACTCTATGCAAACCTTATATCTCCCTATGAATGTTTGTGATGAACTAGAGAAGACCAGTCGTAATTTCCTTTGAGTCTACTGAAAATGAAAGAAAGATCAACCTAGTGGCTTGGAACGAAGTGTGCAAATTGAAGTACCATGGAGGTTTAGGCATTAAAAATCTTAGAAACCAGAATAAAGCCTTTCTTATGAAGATTTGCTGGGATCTCATTTAGAAAAAGGATGCTCTATAGGTCTAACTTATCAGGAGTAAGTATAGATGTGGGTCTCAAATAATTCCCTATGTTTAAAAAATCCTTGGAGCCTCAAACTTATGGAAGGGAATTAAGAAAGTTTGGGAGACCTTCTCTAGAGAGCTGAGATGGAGCATTAGCGATGGTACTCAAGTCAGATTTTAGTATGATTTATGGACCCCTCTAGAACATGAATTGGCTTATTATGTTCACACAGATACTCCTATGGAACATTCTCAAGTCACTGTCAGAGACTATTTGTCCCCCTCTGGGGATTGAGACTGGGAGAAGATTAATAGATCTCTCCCTCCATTGGTTCAGAAAGTTATAGCTAACATTGTTCCCCTCACCTTCCACTCTAGGCAGGATGTAGTGATATGGAGAAGAGAACATGATGGTTGCTTCTCGGTCTGATCCACATACTGCATGATGACTATAGGTGATCGAGATTATGGTCAAAAAGTTTGGCAAAATATGTAGAAGTGGCCTGTTCCAGAAAAGATTAGAGCTTTCCTTTGGTTACTAGCTTGTGATAGACTTCTTACATGTGATCTGAGAACAAAAAGACGCCTAGGGGGAAGTAATGAGTGCCCCTTTAGCTGTGAGGAGATCGAAACCTCCCTCCATTGTATGAGAGACTGCAACAGAGCCCAATACATTTGGAAATTCTTGGTAAATGAAAAGCATTGGATTAGATTTCTTTCTCTCCCATGACAAGAGTGGTTGGAGTGGAACTTCTGAAATGAGCTTGGGAAACATTCTCACAATAACCTACCCAGGAGGAAGATCTTTGCATACACTTGTTGGTGTTTGTGGACGTCCTGTTGTAATCAAGTTTTCTCGGAAACTTCAGAAAGCAATACTAGCATTATCCATAAGGTCTTCTGGCTAACAAACTCCGATGTGCTCCTAGGCACATGCCAAACGAAGCTTCGAACCAGAAGGGAAGAGAGCTTTATCTGATGGGAACCTCCTTATCAAGACTGGTGCAAATTGAATACTGATGGCTCTCAGTCAACTACTGGTGCAACAGCTTGTGGAGGGATTATTAGAGATAACCTTAGGTGTTGGAAGTCAAGTTTCATCTGTAACCTAAGTTTTGGCACCATTACACATGCTAAACTTTGGGGCATTCTTTGGGGGCTTCGAATAACTTGGGACCTTGACATTAAGAAGTTAATCATTAACTCTAATTCTCGTGCCGCAATCTCCCTTGTTGAGAATGGGTGTGGAAGAATGCACCCCTGCTTCATTATAGTAAAAGAAATTTGCAGTATCCTAGATAGGCCTTGGATGGTGACCCTCATACATTGTTATCGGAAAACGAATCGTAGTGCCGATTGGCTTGCTAATTAGGCTCAAGATCATCCTTTTGGTTGCCAAAAACTCCATACTACACCAATGGAGCTCGGTCCCATCCTCAATGAGGATAACCGCGGAGTAGCCATGCCTCACTTTATCTTTTCTTAGTCTCCCTTTTGTTTTGTTCAGGGCCTTTGCCCCCTTTGTACCCAAAAAAAAAAAAAGATTGTTACGTGTCTTTCTTCCATATGTAATGATTATTGGTTGTGGCATAAAAAGCTTGATCATGCAAGCATGCACACTATATCCAAATTGTTCAAATTGGACCTTATAAAAGGATTACCTTAATTGGACTTTCAAAAGGATCATTTATGTGATGCATGTCAAATGGGAAAACAAGTTAAATCCTTCTTTAAACCTAAGGAGTTTGTCTCTTCATCTTGGTCACTCCAATGTTGCACATGGATCTCTTTGGTCCTACACAAACTCGAAGCTTTGGTGGTAAAAGCTATAAATTTGTCATTATTGATGATTATTCTAGGTTTGCTTGAGTTCTATTTTTTTCACATAAAGATAAAGCTTTTTAGAACTTTGTTATCTTTTGTAAAAAGGTTCAAAGGGAGTAAGGGTATCTAATTTCTAGTATTAGAAGTAATCATGGTGGTGAATTTGAAAACAAAATATTTGAAGAATTTTTTGATGAACATAGGTTTAGCCATAATTTTTTTGTTCCTAAAACTCCTTAATAGAATATAATAGTTGAAAGGAAAAATCGTATGCTTTTAGATATGGCTAAAACCATGCTCATTGAAAATAACCTTTTTAAATACTTTTAGGCTGAAGTTGTAAATACCGCATGCTATGTGTTAAATCAATGCCTTATAAGACCTATTTTTAAAAAGATTTCACATGAATTATGAAAAGGAAGAAAACCTAACGTTAGTTATTTTTGTGTATTTGGGTATAAATGTTTTATTCATAATAATGGAAAAGATAATCTTGAAAAATTTGATGCTAGAAGCGATGAAGGAATCTTCCTAGGATATTCCACAACCAGTAAAGCATATAGGGTTTATAACAAAAGAATTATAATTGTTGAAAAATTCATGTATGTTGTATTTGATGAGACTAACCCCCAAGTGAGAAAAATAGTAAACACTGATGAAGATGAAGTTATTGCAAGTAGAAATCAGGCGATTGCTAATTTAACACGATAAGCAAAATAAATAATGAATGCGAAAATATCCAATCAAATCCTCTTAAACTCACTGATAGAAACTAGAGTGACATTAATCCTCCACCTTATGAAGAAATCCAAAAATGGAACGAAGAAACAAATATAGAAGGATCACTTTAGCATGGAAAAGACACTGGTGAATCATCAAGCAAACATGCTCAATGCCAACCAAAATTCACATTAAAAAAATTAAGACTCCCTCATGAATGGAGACACTCTTCCTCCTATCCTTCACAATTCATCATTGGAGATCTAAATGAAGCAAGGCACACAAGATCCTCTTTCAAAAACAATCTGGCATTGCTGTCTAAGATTGAGCCCAAAATTATGAATAAAGCCTTAGAAGATAAAAACTGGATTATTGCCATGGAAGAAGAATTGCATCAATTTGAAAAAAACAACGTATGAAATCTGGTGAAGGCACCAGAAAGAGCATCAGTAATTGAAACAAAATGGGTATTTCATAATAAGTTAGATGAAAAAGGTAATATTATCAGAAATAAAGCAAGGTTAGTGGCCCCATCTTTCTCTTAACAAGAAGTTATTAACTTTGATGAAACCTATACTCTTGTAGCTATAATAGAATCCATTAGAATGTTACTTGCTTATACCTCTTATATGAATTTTAAATTATACCAAATGGATATCAAGAGTGCTTTTCTAAATGGTTATATCATAGAAGAAGTTTATGTTAAGCAACCCCCTGGTTTTGAAGATAAAAAGTTACCTAACCATGTATACAAGTTGTCAAAAGCTCTTTATGGTTTGAAACAAACTCTAAGAGCTTGGTATGAACAGTTAAGTAATTTTCTTCTTGAAATTACTTCTTAAAAGTGGTTTCTCAAGAGGAAAACTTAACATAACTCTCTTCATTAAGAAAAGTAACAACGAATCTTTACTTGTCTAAATTTATGTTGATGATATTGTATTCGGTAGCACTAATGAATTGTTGTGTACAGAATTTGCTGAACTAATAAAAGGCGGATTTGAAATGAGTATGATGGGAGAATTAAATTTCTTTCTTGGATTACAAATAAAGTAAACTCAGGAAGGAAACATCATCAGTCAGTCCAATGGTTTTCAAAATTCCAAACAAATGGGGACTCCAATGTGTACCTCCTCTACCTTGGATAAAGATGAAAATGGTAAGGACTTTGATAAAAAGAAATATAAAGGTATGATTGGCATCTTACTATATCTAACAGCTAGTAGACTAGACATTATGTTTAGTGTTTGCAAGTGTACACACTTTCAAGCTAATCTTAAATAATCACACTTTACTGCTATTAAAAAAATATTTAGATATTTAGTGGGGACAAAAAATTATGGATTATGGTATCCCAAAATTAAAAATTTCAATCTAGTTAGATACACAAATGCAGACTTTGCTGGAGATAAATAGGACAGAAAAAGCACAAGTGGATGTTGTTAATTTCTTGGCAACTTATTAGTGTCTTGGTACTGCAAGAAGCAAAGTTCTATGGCTCTCTCCACCATTGAATCTAAATACATTGCTATTGGTAGTTGTTGCACTCAATTATTATGGATGAAGTATCAAATGAAGGACTTTTCTATTATTTGCAACCGTATCCTTATATTTTGTGACAATACTAGCGCCATTTGCCTTACTAAGAATCCTGTTCATCACTTTCGGACTAAACATATAGAAGTAAAACATCACTTTATTCAAGATCATGTACAATAAGGGAATGTGGAGATAGTGTATATTCAAATCGAGAATCGACTTGCAGATATATTCACTAAACCCCTACTTGAACATAGGTTCATATACTTAAAAAATAAGCTTGGAATAATTGATCATAAATAAAGTGTTACGTTTATCTTAATTGAAGTACCACTAGTCCTTCACTTCTTTGGTGTGCTATGTCTGTTCAACATGGATAACTTTTGACACTTTAAAATGTCTGTGGTTCATCTTAACTAATATATTTTTGAAATATATACTGTTTGACCTTGGCTTGCATTCATAAATATTTTTTCTGATTGATTTCTTAATGCATTCCCATGTGGACACGTGTTTTAACATTACATTTTGCATCATTAAATCATTTTAGTATTTTCTGCCATGTGTTTTAAGGCAATGGTAAAAAAGTAATAAAGTATTTTAAAATGGGGTGCACTGAATAGCTAATGATGGTCTTAGGTCCATAAAAACCGATGGTTATGGCAAGCGTGTTTCAAAAACCCAAGTTTTGGCGGGCTCAAAACATTGCATCATAACCGCTCGTACTTGTGCCTTAACTCTAATATGGTGAATGAAAGGTTATTTCAATCATTTCACATTTCATCTTCATTGTTCCCAAAGGCAAAAGAAGTTCATTTTGGTTGAAGGTGTTATTGATGTTGAAGAAGAAGCACTGAAGAAGGAACAGGCACTAGAAAAACTCCAAGAAAAAGAGAAATAGAAAGAAATGAAGAAGGTCTCCATTCTAGCTAAACAATCCACGAAATGCATAGTTGTTGATGATGACCCAAATTGGAAAGACTAAAAAACAATCGAGGAATTTCTAGGTAAATTAAAAGAAAAAGGGATTTCTATCCAAGAACCTCATTTGACTAAAAGGGACCAGGATACCAGAAGGAAAAAGGAAAAAGAAACTATATGAAGAAGTAGCTTCACCAAAAAAAGAACCTCCTTGGATATATCTCATCTTCTTCTTAAGTTTCGCTTAAAAGAACATCTTGACCGATATATTGCTAACTTCCAACATTGTCTAGTTACTCTAGGAAGGTGCGTCAACTTCACTCTTTTGTCCCAACTCTATTGTTTCCTAGAACCCAAGTTTAAATCAATGGGTTGGACTCCTTTGGTAACCATTGATGAATTGGTGTATGATGATTTGGTTAGGGAATTTTACTACAATTTGGTAGTAAATAAAGAAGGAAAAGCTCTAACTCCACTAGTAAATAGGAAACTGATCTCTATGGGTATTGCACTACTAGAGAAAGTATTTAGAGTATCCTTCTTCAAATATCCTCATTTTTTTCTTTGATGGATATTATTAGCCCGCTGAATTGCCTTCTTCATATACTGATGCTAATGACTTGGTTATTGAAAAAAAAGACCTGGTCACTGGCCAAAAAACAAATTCCTAGGAACTTGCATTCTAGTACTGGGTGGTAGCGTATATTATTGGAACAACCATGTTTTCAAAAATTCGGTCACTGGAAGTCATCACCTGATGGGACCTTTTTAAGGTATTCAATTTAATCATAATGCATAACATAAATGTATACTATCGGATTATTAAATCCATGGAAGAGGTTGCACAGAATCCAGGTTCAACATCTACTCTCCCTTATGGAATGCTACTAACTAAACTCTTCAAAAGGCAGAGTGTAAATTTTAAAGGGTATTAAGGTTGGATGATCAAAAGAACATATGATGACATCTCGCTACGCCAGATGAAATACACACCAATTGGAAATGAGTGGATTCGAAACTATGACTTGGCTGAGTTTTGAAAGGACCCTAAGGCTTTCTGCACTAAGTATAATCGACCTTTTAATCTGCAACAAGTTCCTTCAAGTGAGGATCAACCTTCCTCCTCATCCAGGTCCAAAAGAAAGGTTAAGGATCAAGTATCCTCCTTCTCTAATGATGCTCATGTTTTTGCACCTGAAGAAGTTGCTGACTTACTCAAATTGTCCATGAGCAAAATTGATCTTCCACTTACATAGATTGATCCTTCACCCTCACCAACACAAATTGATCATCCACTCACACAGATTGTTCCTCCACCCACAATGTTGCCTATTGATCCTATATTCTCTCCACCCTCTCCTACTTCTCCTTATCTTGGCACTTTGCCACTACTGCCTGACTCTTCTTCTTCACCTCATGTTGATTCCTTTCCATTCTCTCTACCTTTTCCTACTTATCCCTATCCTGGCACTCCTCCACTGCTGCCTGACTCTCCTTCTCCACCTCCTCTTAATTTTCCTCCATTTTCTTTACCTTCTCCCATTTCCCAATATCCTTGCACTCCACCACTGCCTTTTGATTCACCCTACCACCTTCCCTTCTCCTTCTCGAATACCATTACTCTCTACCACTTTCACCCCCTCCTTCTACCTCCTCCTCCCAACCAACTCTTAATGAAATCATTTACTGTCTTCACTCTCTTAATGATAGTGTCACTTCATTGTGTTCTGATGTTGATTCCTTGATCACAAATACTGGTGTTATTAGTTATCTTGTGGGCTCTCATGGCCCTCTTCAATAGTGACTCAATTTTCTGTCCACTAAACTTTATGACGCTAAGATAACATATCAACAGGATCGCATCTACTACAGCATCTTCAGAACCTTAATTCTACTATTCTTCATCTTACTTAGACCATAGGTGCCATCCTTCTCCACTTCAGCTCTACTTCTTGCTGCTGCTGATGAATACTTTATACTTTTGACCATTGCTAGTGATGACCTTCATCCATGTCCTCTGCATGTTATGAATTTCTTTCTATGCATTACTTCTAATTTTAATATGTGGCCTTTCTATCTCATTTTCCTTCTCTTTTTGTTGATGACAAAAAGGGGGAGACATTGGTATACATGTGTTGCATTATTAATTAACAATGAATGATGCTTTCTATCGAATATGATGTTTCCTACATTAGTATACATGTGTTGCATTATTAACTGACAATGAATGATGCTTTCTATGGAATATGAGGTTTCCTATGATTATTGAATTTTTATTACTATTGTGATTATCAAATTTTTGGTTGAACCTATCTTTTAGTTTAATGTGAAGTTGTTTTACCTACTAACACTTAGGCGTAAAAACTTTTTTAGTAAAAGCTAGTGCTTAGTGTTAGGGGGAACTTATTTGTTTCAAGGAGAGCTTCCCATCTGAATTGATTCTTGAGGTTTCACATAATTTTGTAAAAATCTTTTAACTAAGGGTTTTGTCATCATCAAAATGGAAAAATTGTTAGCCTAAGGTTGATTGGCCCAAAGACTTTAATGATAACAAAAAGTTATTTAGTATTATGAAAAAGCCTAAGAATCTGACTCGGCCCAATAAGCCATGCTTCAATTAATCTATTATTTCTTACTTTCATTATGTACTAAACGACAAACTGCTTTATACGAATAAGACAAACGAGTTATGGCTCATTACATAAAATTAGTTTAGACAGAAAAGTGTTAACAGCGTCTGTCATTGCTTAATTACTCAAAAATAGATTTTTTCTTTAACCCTATTTTGAGTTCCATGATTTGCATTCAATTCAAGTTGACCAGACAAGTTGCATAGACAAATAAACCTTGCGAAGGCTAAAGGTTTTGAACTTTGGAAAAAATTCAAGCTTGTGCCAATTAAGTTAAACAATGGAAGATCTGAGTTGTCTCTAACAGATAGTTAAAACAAAAGTATATAAATGCACGAAGCTATGACTACTGCAAGCAAAGATATAGAATATATAGAAAAATCAAAAGAGAAGAGCTATACATTTGAAACGTGATTACTTGCTTAAGAATTGATATATTTGAAGCATTCTTGTGTGAGTTTGATAAGGAAAGGAGTGTTGATTGAAAGTTGAGAAATAGTTATTGGTGAGCTATTGAAAACCTTCTTATAAAATTACCAAGTGGTGAGAATTGTAAGTGGTGTTGGCCACGTCTTTGTAAGTTTTATTGTTTAGTGAAAAATCTCGTAAATGTTATAATGGGACTGGACGTAAATCAAGGTAGACCGAATCAGGATAAACCTCTGTGTACATTTTTCTTCAGTGTTGATAACTGGTCCTCCTCTTTCAGAAGATATTACTTTGATATTGATTGCATCATTAACTGCATCTCATAAGATTTCTGCATCATCTCAACATTGGCATAAATATATTTGCCCATTACATATTTGTCCGTACAAAGATCCTCCACTTTTCTTTAAGCAAAAATAAAGGACCATTGGTCCTTCACTTTCAAAAAGTATTAAAATTGCATATTCTGCACATCACACCTATTCACCCCCTTTAGTTGTGATCATTAAGTGGTTGATTGGTACTTTATAGAACCAATTACTCTTCTATTGACCATGATAGTTGACTAGTCTTTGGAACTTGGTCGACTAGTGGTTCATAGTATACACCTCGTGCAATTATGAACCAAACTAGTCGATTTGTCATTTTAGTTGGTTGACTAGTTGCATCAAAACTAGCAACTTGAGTTCAAAAAAAGGGAAAAACACCTTAAAATTTTTTTTTAACTTTGCTTAATATTTTGGAGACCTTATGTTATTATAAAGATCACCAAATTTGGCACATAAGGGCATCTATAGGTAATCTATAGGCACGCCAAAGCTCACACCAAAGCTCAACCATTTGATCTCTTAAATGCACACATTTTTTAAACTACTTGGTTTTGGCTTTAAATGTCAGAAGTGGTGCCTTAGGTGCTCATTTTGGCACTCTCACTCTTTCCAATCCTAACTAACTTTCCTTAAACAAATTTCAATATATTAAACCATCCCTAAGGTGGTACAACCAAGGTCTAAATCTTTGTAGATCAAAATTTGATCCATTGACTTGCTATCCTCTCTTCCATACAACTACCAACAAAATAATGATTCTTCATCAATAAAAAAAATGTTAAAGCTCAAAGAAGTTATAAATATTTAAATTTAGCCATCATTCACAAGGTAACCAAAGTAAACCTTAATTATATATGAGATCCCTTTATAAAAGAATCAAAAATCAAAATGAGACTTAAGTATCAATTTCATATATACAAAATACAAGAAGCCCTACACTTGGCATTTCATATCACAATGCACTAAGGTACTACAAAGGTAATCTTAAGCTTTAAAATACAATCAAAATTAAGGGTTTTACAAAATATCCTTAGTCAAGTTGGTTGATTTTCTAGTTGTTGTTCTTCACAGAGCTTAAACTTTTACTTGAAAAAGATTATCCCACAACTGTGGTGAGATATAAAATTGTAATAACCAGTATGCAACTTCCATTTACATTTATATAGAATAACCATGCTTAATGCTTTACATAGGAAAATTGTTAAATATGTCATGTTCAACAAAATCATAAAGACTAAGTTTAACAATAATACCATTTCCATTCCACTTTAGTGGAGTTTACAACATAGTTATTAGGCAATAACTTGGGTACACTATTCAAGGCCCTCAAATGTAATTGAATACAAGTATGACATGGCCTATAAAGAAGCATAGCAAGGTCCATTGACTTTTCCATTTGATCAAAACACACTAATAAGGTCTATGATAGTTATAAGGATATACTAACAAGATCTACGATGAAATATACATAAGTAGTTAGATTTAATTATGGAATCATATATATACATACATGTATGTATAAGTAATCAAATATGATTTCATGACAAATATGAATAGAATTAAACCTCAGTTGCTTTCAACGATATCTTTTATTTTCTAACATACTATAAATGCCCTTGAAGTCGAAACACAAGCTTAGAGCAACCATAAACAATAAACATATACTCATTAATCATAAGGGACCCTTACTCCTAACAATTAGAAACCTAATAAATCAAATAATTTTACCTTGCCCAAGCTTCCAAAAGTCACAAAACATTGATTTGAGCACAAGCTTCCAAGCTTCTTTAATGGGTCTCTTAATTTTTGCACAAAAGAGAGCCACCCATGAAAAATTAAGCTTTAAGATGAATTTTGGGCCAAAAAACATTAGAAATGGAAGGAAAACACTTATCCAATATGTATTTTAGCTTTTTCTTCCTATATTTCGCTTAAAACAATATCAAAATCCTTAATCTCCTCGACTTACATTTCTCTAAACTACCCCAAAATCACAAAATGTTTGGTTCAAAAGAGAGAAGAAAAAGAGGTGATTACTTTTTCTAACACTCATTTGAGTCAAAAGTCACGTCTTCTTCCTCAAATCTAGCCTTGAATGTAGCCCCCAAGCTCTTTCTTTCTCTTTGCATTTTTCTCTCTCTTTTATGCTACTTAATAAGTAAGAGAGAGAGAGAGAGAGAGGCTAGGTTTAGATAATATTTTTAGAAAAGTTAAGTTATAGGTTATGGGCCAAACTGGGTGGGTCATAGATCTTGACCTCTCATTTTCTTTATAAACTACACATCTTATTCTCCATTGTTGGGGTCCTATTAACATGTTTTAAATAAAGTCCTACTGAATAATGGGCCTTAATTGATTTTTCATAAGATTATTCATTAAATTTTCATTCAATTAATTAAAACCTATAACTAAATTTATTTTTTCTTAAAAATTTTTAATTTAATTATTTTCCTTTGGTAATTCTTTATAAAATTATTTTTTTTAATAATCCTTGATAAAATTATTTTTTATAATTTATATTAAATATTTTCAAAATGATACAGGTTGGTGCAAAATGCCCTTCGTCCTTTTAGGTGTGGTTGTGATGAGTCTTCTCCCACGCGGTTCGTGTTTGTGATAGGGCCAAAGTTTTTTAGGACCATTTGCTAGATCAGAATCACTGGTTGCATTTCTTCACAGATTCCTTGCAGGAGTGGCTTAGTTGGAACATTTACAATGATGGAGGGTCACACAGTGTTATTGATGTTAAGTGGCGTATGGTTTTTGGTCATGGTTACTGATTTCTCTGGCTCTCTAGGTTCAACAAAATCTTTAATAGGGTGGCCGAAGAGATCGACGGGCTACTCTTGAGGTGCTTGCATCGAGTTGCCGAAGATGATTGTGAGGTTGATGGTTCCGTGAGCAACTTTGGAAAAGCTTCTTGCGGGAGGTTTTGTGAGAGATGATACTTCCAAGGTATCCAAATTTTGAGCGTTTACTACTGGATTAAGACACAAATTAGTACTTAAGCTAGACATGAGAAATGAGACCATTACATTAAATATAATGATCTTCTAAAATTTTTTATTATAAAGTTTAGAGAAAGAGTGGCAAAAAAAGTGAAGACAAATATAAGACTCACAAGTTAAATGTTGGGTTGGGTTGTTTCTTGTAAATATGCTAGCACTACAAAAAAAATATGGAATTTGCGATGACAAAAGTCGTCGCTAAAACATCAGAAGTCGTCGCAAAAACTATTTAGCGACGACAATGTAATCGTCGCAAAGTCGTCGCAATTACAGCCGTTGCTAAAGAGATTTAATGGCCAAAAAATTGTCGTCGCTAAAAAGACTTTTTGCGACGACAAAAATCGCCCCTAAATATATATAATTTTACCGCTAAAACTCCTAAACTTTTGGAGCCACGACATTTATAGGCGAAAAAAGTCGTTATTAAATGTATGGTTTTAGCGGCGACAAATATCTTTTGACACTAAAAACTTTTAGCGACGACTTTTGCCAATAGCTATGGTCACTAAACGCATACTTTTAGCGACAACCTTTTAGTTCAAGAGATTTAGCGATGACCTTTTCACCGCAAAAATCCTTCTATTTAGCGACGACCTTTTAGTTCAAGAGATTTAGCGGCAACATTAGTAGTCGCTAAAATTCTTTTTTTTTCGGTACACTATTAGCAACGACTATAGTCGCCACTAAAAAGGTTTTTTTTTCTTAATTATTTTCTTCAATCCTGTTTACCAAAATAGATTTTATAATATTATAAATGATGAAAAATAAATCTTCTAAATCTCTAATAACATATACCCTTTTACAAAATCTAACATTTTAAAATACATAAGTAAAAAGAGAGCAAATCAAACTTTGCTAACAAATTTGATATATACATTACTGCAAAGGTTCATCCAACAAGTTTAAATACAAAAATTTGTCATATGAATAATTTTTTAAACTCACTCATACACTCCACTATTCAATGTTTAAAATAGCATTACAATATTACTAAACAAAAGGAAAAGAACAAGAAGTTAGTATTGGTAATTGCTTGAATTTTCGTAATTCAAGGGAGGGGCACTAGCATTCAATCTAGACACTTCATTTTGTTTTGTAAATGTCAAGACTTTCTCCATCAAAGCAATTACCTGTATGACAAATTGAGACCACATTCCAATTTCAGTAAAGCATAATGTTTGAAAGACTATATATGCTATAAACAAATTAATGTCAAAAATTTAAAAGGAAAATGGTGTTATAAATTAAGATGCATTATTTGTCTTAGTTAAATAATCAATCATTAAAACTCTTAATTACTCACAAAATTATTGAGCTTTTCCACTTGAAGCATTGTTCATCAGAGGTATATTTTCCTGCTGAAAAGAAACATAACACTAAGTTTTTTAACATTGAAAAGAAAAAGAAAAGTGAAAAGATACCTGTTGGAATGTGGCCATGAAGGCAGTCATTTGAGCACGAATTTCAGCTTGCATCTGTGCTTGCATTTGGGCTCGCTCCTCTTGTAGTTTTTGTTCCATTTCTTGGCGCATCACGCACTTGTTCTATTGCAGAAGAAACTCTAGATTCCACTTCATATTCGCTGATACTTCTCTTTCTCGAGTGTTTCTTCCCATATCCCTTGCCACGCACATACCCCGATCTCTCCCCCAGTACGGTAGCTAATATCTCATCTCTAGTTAGACTCCCTCTTCATTTGTTACTTGTTGTTGAATATCAAGATCGTGAATGCGTAACTGTAGTGCAGGACATAAGTTAGAAGTATAGAAAATTGTACAAACAATTTGTTTAAAGTTAATGAATCTAAGAACATTACATGGATCTCCTGGGACTGCAGATCAGCCCACACTATCTCCCCCTCTTTTGTTCGACGAGTATATTATGCCTCTCATACTCGATCAGCTATTGTTGGGTCCCCTATTTCTGGGTCCCTCTACATATTTTTTAGACATTAGTATTCAAAGCTTTTTAGCATGAAAAAAAATAGTAGTGAATATAGAAACGAATTTATCCTAAAATACAATGAGGTGCTCACCAAAGACTCTTCAACCTCTGCAAATGAGCAGGTACCACATGTATGTAATGTTACCTGCTTTGACCTATTTCTACTATTTCTACTACTTGCAGCCTGCATATAAAGCCAAAGTGTTGTTAATGATAATTTTAATTAATAATAGTACAACTGTAATAAAGTTTGAACTACGGATCTGAAACTTATCGGACTTAAAGTGTTGAATTAGCCAATCCCAATCTTCAAGGCTAACATCCTTTGGTTTTGCTGCTTGCTTCTCCTTGTTAGTCATGTAGTTCTTATATATTTTGACAACGAAGACTTTCAATTCTTAAAGAGTCGTTGCATCGAGTCCATGCAGTAAGACTTGAATGCCACCTCCTGTTGAGGATCGCGAACTTCAAATTTGTCCTATACATTAAGAATAGAATAGCAAATTCAAATTATAAGTAGTTATAATTGCAAATATAACATAGGTATTTGCATATTAGTTAAAGATATGCATTTAAAATATGTAACTTGTTACCTTCACTTTCAACCACATGGTGTCCCCATCTTTATTTGCAATATCTTTCCAATCACTATCTCTTAAAGACACAGTAGTCCGCACTACCCAACCAATGTAACTAGATAAGTCTCGAGCCCCATCTCCAATCGGGCATTCAGTAGTCCTAGACATGGTAATTAAGATCTTGTTGCCAAATTTTGTTTTAAGATCAACTCCTAAACACTTATACTTCCCTAGACCCTTTTTAACAGTGCTGCAAAAAGCTGAACAATATAGAAAAAAGAAAATGATTAGATGATGATACATAATAAATATACCTATATATGACACAAGGCAAAAAATTAACCAAACACTTATATTGTTTCCCTTGCTTACCTGCACTACTGTGATTTTGTGATGGCTGGGTAAGAGGTGAACCATCTTGTTTTTGTTTTTCCTCACCAACTGGCTCTAGTGGCAATGGAGAATATTGAGCTTCTAGAGCTTCTAGTGCATCATGCTCAAGTTGCCCTCTCGTACGTGGTGGGGATGCAACATCGCTCGTATTATTCTGCCTCCCCCGTCCATTTCCACGTCCTAGGCCTCGTCCAGCCCCTCTCCCACGCCCAGCACTTGACATTTCCTATATCATTCCACATTTATTATGAGAATAAGGTAATTGAACAATGTCAATTTATAAAATTATAAAACTTTTAACCAAGAAATGAATTATAAGAAGGGAAGTTTTAAAAATCTAAAACAATGATAATAATAATAATAATAATAATAACAACCTTATAGAAACTGTCATAATTATCGCTTATTATGTGTTATAACTTATTATAATTGAAAACCTTGTTGACAAGGTATTGGTCAAGTCAACAAGATCTTGGCTTTTCTAAGTTTCTCAATTAAAGAATACCTTGTTGTAAGATAACAAATCCTGTTGACAAGGTTTCAAACTTCTCTCTATTGAATTCATGATCTTGTCGACAAGATCTTCAATTGTGTCAACAACATATTATCCAGCCACTGAATTTAAAGACATTGTTGATAAGATCTTCAATCTTGTCGACAAGATCTTCTACTTTATGAACAAGATCTTTAACCTTATCAAAATAAAAAATACTCAATGAAATAGGATGCTGTTTATGAATTTAATATTTTAGTCATTTATTATACGTACCATTAAATACCATAGAATCTTAGTTAATCTTGGTTTGTATCTGTGGTGTCAGTATCGACTTCATCATCCTCCCTAAGTATGTCTTCTAAATCTCCTTTGTCAGTGGATACATCCTCATCATTGTCATTAATGAATTCATATTCTGCATTAATTGCACTTGGGCATTGTGTTCGTAGGCGTTCGCTCGAATGGCTTAGAGTCTTTGGACCAACATCATCCCTTTGCAACTAGACCACAAAGTCATTTCCCACATTATCGTCAAGGACCACATATAGTTCGATCTCATCTTGTTGATATGCCTCATCGATGGGCCCTCCTTCAAAGTCCCCACTAACGTCATCATCAGTCACCTTAGGCATATTGAACAGGTCACAGGGATTTGTCTTGACAACAATGAGCCAATTTGCATCAACTATGTCATTTAAATAGAACACTTGTTCGGCTTGATATGCTAAGACAAATGGCTCATTAGAGTTGAGTGAATAATGGGTATTCACGCTAGTGATTCCAAATTTATCAACCTTGTATCCTCTTCCTAGATGAGCCACATCCCACCAATGACACTTGAATAAATGCACTTTTTTATGTCCAATATATGACAACTCATATATGTCATCTAACACACCATAGTACTCTTTATTATCGTCTTCATCATCACCTTTCCCAAGTATTCCACTATTATCTGTTCTTCGGCCTAAGGCACGATCTTTTGTGTGGAATCTAAAGCCATTCACTGTAAATGCTGAGTAGCAGTGAACCACTTTGAGTGGGCCAACTGCTAAACTCATAAGGTCATCACTAGCCTCACCCTGTGCGCTTAACTTTACAACCTACAATGAGAGATCACCATTGACAAATTCTGTTATGATCAAAATTTATCATATAATTCTTACATTCCTAGCGCGGTGTCCAAAAACTAACCTGTTCACGAAACCATTTTGGGAACTCTTTAACTGTTGATCTGTGAATTTCTATCCGCTTCTTATGCTCCCTGCAATAAATAACATAATTAAGGCAACAAATTCTTGAATAAGTTATTATTTGGAAGGAGTTACTAAGCTCCACGAACGTACTCTATGAATGGCCAAACCTCTTCACAATTGTGGAGCACATACATACAAGCTTGATTGAACTCCATATTAGAGAGAAATCTTGATTCGTAACCTCCGCGGACTTGGCCACTTTTATTGAAGATGGATGTCTCATCCTTTCCCATAAGTCCATCATCATTTCTGATAGGCCTATTGAACTTGGTGGGGATGTCTTTCAAGTAACGGGAGCAAAAAGTAAGGCATTCATATGCCAAATACCCTTTAGCTATTGAACCTTCTGGTCGAGCCTTATTGCGAACATATGTTTTTAATGTCCATAAATACCTAAATACATAAGAGGATTTGAATAAAGAATTTAACATAGAGTATTAATAAAATTTATAAAAGGCATATCTAGTGTAGTAAGTTACCTCTCGATATGGTACATCCACCTATATTGTACGGGCCCTCCGAGCTTCGCCTCTCTTGCCAAATGGATAGGCAAGTGGATCATGATATCAAAGAAGGCTGGTGGGAAAATCATTTCCAATTTGCATAATGTGCTTGCCATTTGGGATTCAAGATGATCAAGAGCCTCAGTTGTTAGGCACTTAGAACATAAATTCTTAAAGAATTTACCCAACTCTAATATAGGTTCAGATACCTCATTGGGCAACAAGCCACGTAATGCTATAGGGAATATATCTTGTAACAAAACATGGTGGTCATGGCACTTCAATCTATAGATTTTTCCGTCACGAACATTAATACATCGTGACAGATTTGAAGAGAAGGCATCAGACACTTTCAAAGTAGCTAGGAAGTTACAAACTTTTAACTTTTCTTATGGGGACAATGCATAGCAAGCAACTGGAATCAGAACTTTGTTTCCTTCTTCTATCGGGTGTAATTCAGATCTAATTCCCATGTCAACCAAGTCATACCGACTCTTTACTGTATCTTTTGTCTTTCCAGCTAATCCCATAACAGTTGACACGATGTTATCTAAAACATTTCTCTCAATGTGCATAACATCAAGGTTGTGTCGAATCAATAATGTTTTCCAATAAGGTAAGCAGAAAAAGATACTTTTTTTTCTCCAATTAAATGCTCCAGTGACATGGCCACGCTTTCGTTTTTGACCTTTCCCCAGAGTTACATTACCTAGTGCTCGTAATTGACAAAGTGCCTCATCACCGGTTAAAGGAGAGGGTGGAACTCTATGCTCAACTTTCCCATCAAATGCCTTTCGATTTCGCTGCCATGGATGATGGGTTGGCAGGAAGCAACGATGGCCCAAGTAGCACAACTTATTTCATAACGAAATAAAATATGTGTCTTTATGGCAACAAGGGCATGCAAGTTTTCCTTTTGTAGACCATCCTGATAGGTTCTCATATGCTGGGAAGTCATTAATTGTCCACAATAATGCTGCACGTAACTTGAAATTAGACTTCTTATAGGCATCATATGTCTCTACTCCTTGCTCCCATAATTCAAGTAACTTTTAATCATTGGTTTGAGGTACACATCTATGTCATCACCTGGACTTTTGGGGCTTGGAATTAAAAGAGTCATCGTAAAATATGGGTGCTTCATGCATTGCTATGGTGGCAAATTATATAGAACTAATACAACTGGCCAAATACTATGATTAGTACTCATATTTCCCCAAGGCTAAAACCCATCACTTGCTAGGCCCAACCGAACATTTATTGGATCACTACAAAATTCTGGATGCTGCTGGTTAAATGATTTCCATGCAATAGAGTCAGCTGGATGCCATAAAACACCATCATCAATGCGTTCCTCATTATGCCACCTCATCTCCTTAGTTGTATGGTGAGACATGTATAGCCTTTGTAGCCTAGGCTTTATAGGAAAATATCGTAGCACTTTATGAGGAATTTTCTTTCCTCTATGACTGTTTGACCTCCATCGAGGCATATTGCACTTAGGACATGACTGAGCATTGGTGTGCTCTTGCCAATACAAGATGCAGTCATTCTCACATGCGTCAATCTTAGTGTAATCCATTCCTAACTCTTGAATAACTTTCTTTGCTTCGTAGTAGGAGTTAGATATTAATGCCCTCTCTGGAAGAACATCCTTAAATAAACTTAGTAATGAATCCATGGATTTGTTGCTCCAATGGTTAAGGCACTTAAGGTGGAGTAACCTAACTATAAAAGAGAGTTTTGAAACTTTGTCACAACCTGGATAGAGGTCAGTCTGAGCAGCCTGCAACAAGTCAAAGAACTATTTTACCTGCTTATTAGGTGGCTCATGGTTCTTTGACTCACGGTTCCCTTTATTTGAATCTTCGTGACCATATGCATCATGAAGCATCCCAATAATATCATCTTCTTCATCAGTTTCATCAACTATATCATCAGCTACCTCACCACCATTATCTTGATGCAATGAACTGTAAGCACCAAGACGAACTTCTCCATATGAGTCCCACACTTCATAACTTGGGCTGAAACCCTTCCTTAATAGATCTGCCCTTACCTCAATGTGACTCTTCCATTCTGTATTCCTACACCCCTTGCATGAGCATCAAATCATATCTGTCACCCTTGGCTGATTAAAGGCCCATTGTAAAAACTCATCAACTCCTCGTCTATATGCTGGATTAACTCTATTATTGATCTTTATCTAACTTTTATCCATCTCTGTTACTTTCTACATTTTAATCAACATCATTGCAAGTTAAGTTGTGGACAAGTCAAATCTTTTTACATGTAAAGAATTATATTCTTACGTTAAGTCCATGCCATCATTGCTTGACTTTGTTCCAGTTACATGTAAAGAGTTACATGTAAAGAATTATATACTTATGTTTTGGTTCAGATCTCCAAGTTTTAGATCTGAACTAAAACCAAACTCTGTTCTAGTATAAAATATAATGAGGGATTAATAATGTCACATTCTCCTTTATATTACTTCTAAGAGCATGACATTAACATTGATAATAGTATAGGCTTTGATGTAATATGTTGCTCATGAAAAGTTGTACACGATATATTTATAATGAAAACATTCTCATAAGTAAAAGTATTAAGAGTTGGAACATATCTTAATTTCAGTTTTGGGTCCCTATAGTTCCATTTCACTTATGGAAATGAATATGATTGCATTTTAATGATGGAAAGGTTAGAATGAATATGGAGAACAAGTCATCCTTTTTCTAAAGGTAGTAATAAGATCTTGTTAACAAGGCAAACAATATTATTGATAAGTTATAAGATATTGTTGATAGGGTAACAGATCTTGTCGTCAAGATAAGACCTTATCAACAGGATCTCAAATTTAACAAAGGAAAATTGAAGACCTTGTTGGTTAGATAAGACTTTGTCGACAAGATCTCAAATTTAGCAAAGAAAAATTGAAGACCTTGTCGATAGGATAAGACTTTGTCAACAGGATCTTCTACCTCATGACAAAATAATCTATAATTGAGAAGCTTTGAAGAAACTCAAAGTTGGGCAACTCCTTTAGAATCTTCTTAATAAGGTCTTAACTATAGAAAGGTAGAATACATAATGTATGATGGTATGACACACATAGGTATGGAAATAGGATAAAATGTAATTTGAACACTAAGTTTACAGCACTTAAAAAACTTAAGCACCATACTTCATCCTAAAAAAAAAATAACAGCAGTCCTCAGCAGTATTAAGGCAACAGAATTGGACCAAATCTCTAAAGCACATATCAAAACTTAAAGGCATATATCAAAGTTTAGGCACATATAAGAACTTAAAGGCATATATCAGAGTTTAGGCACATATAAGAACTTAAAGGCATATATCAGAGTTTAGGAATCTACAGAACTTATAGGCATATATAAGAGTTTAGGCACATATCAGAACTTATAGGCATATATAAGAGTTTAGGCACATATCAGAATTAACACCAGACTTCAGCAGTATCACAGCAAACTATCAAAGCAACAGAATTGGACCAAATCTCTAAAGCACATATCAGAACTTAAAGGCACATTTCAGAACTTATAAGCACTAAATTTATAGCACTCACCAAACCTATAGCACTTATAAGCACCAAACCTACAGAACTTATGGGCCTATATCAGAGCTTAGGCACCAAATTTGCAGCACTTAAAAACAACCATTGCACCCTCAAAAGACTTAGGCACATATCAGAACTTATGCAGGTACACACACAGGTAGAATTATTGAACCAAATCTTGTTTAGACACCAAATTTACAACACTTAACAGAACCATTCCATCTTCAAAAGGCTTAGGCACACATCAGAACTTAAAACCATTTCATCAGTATCACAGCAAACTATCAAGACAACAATAGAATTGACGACCAATGTCATAGCAAAATATTACAATTCCAAGCTTGGTAGTTCACTCCTTTAGAAAAATAATACCTTTATGCTTCAGCAGCTACAGTAAAGATTCGAGCGAGCCACAGTTGATTTGTTTGAGGAGCTAACACTTGAGAATTTGTGTTGTGTGAAGTAAGTTTAAAACATAAGAAATTATTTTCAGATGTTTAGCAAAATGTACTATAAATTTACATATCAGAAGAGGAAACCAACACAAAAAAGAAGAAATTCTAAAAAAAAGAAAGTAAATTTGATTCAAAATTGGCATTATTCAGTTCTGCTAGCCACAGCCACAACACTCAACACAAAATCAATTGCACAAAGAAGAAGCAAATAATAGACCAGAGAAGGAGCAAACAATAGACTAAAGAAAGAGCAAACAATGAACCAGAGAAGAAGCAAACAATAAACCAGAGAAGGAGTAAACAATAGACCAGAGAAGGAGTAAACAATGAACCAAAGAAGAAGCAAACAATAGACCAGAGAAGGAGCAAACAATGAACTAGATTACCACTTCATAGCTTCCTTCCTCTTCAGTTTCTGTGTTCTCCTCTTCCATAGCGAAATCAGCTCTTAGGGATACTCTATTTTTCGCGCGCGAAATGTTTTTGTTAGAATAGCTTCACTTACAATGAAATCGACCAGAGGGATGTATTGGAACGAAGATTGAGAAGGATTTCTAATAGCCTTTGCCAGCAGATGCAAAGAAGGTTTGAAAATGAGAAAGGGGGAAAGGGGAAAGATGGGGAAAACAAAGAGGCGGGGAATGAAAATTGACCCTAGGTTTTACTGTTGAAGTGCTTTTAGGTTTAGAGCAGAAATTATGAAGAAAATATAAGATTGGAGGGTAAAACTTTAAAATGCCATAACTTTGTGTACTGTACTCCATTTGAGGTGATTTTTTTTTATTTTGGGTATTTTTTCGAGATCTACACGTGGCGAATTGCTGAAGGTGATTCGGTCACTTATTTTTCTTAAAAAAATTTGTTTAGGGCTTTAATTTTGTGATTTTTGTTTTTTACTACCTTTCACTAACATTAAAATAAGTCTATAATTATATAATGCTTTTTATAATTTACTTAAGTTTTATTCTATTTAAGTTCTGAATTCAAGTATTTGATTAACAATAAAAAGAAGGTAAAAATTAAGAAATATATAACTGAACTCAAAAATTAATTAAGAATTTAGAATCTTTATTCTTCAATAGCCTAATGTATCTTTTTCTATGATCTATCCATTATATATTTTTGTTCAAACTAAAACATTTAAAGTTTTTAATCCTAAATATAAATCATCCTCTAGCTTATCTCTCTAGAATTTGTATACGTGGCTGTCTCAACAGGAAATGTATGTTAAATCATTACATTAGGACTCATTACATTACAGTTGGGCTCATCTTCATAAAAAAAAATCATTTAAGGTCTCTCCAAGTTTAAAGTATCAATATTGAAGTTCTAAATTCACATCCATGGCTGCCCCCTCATCAAAAAATCCATAGAAATCATTATATTTTTGTTTTCATTATAAAATATCAAGTTTAAAGCGGTGGAACATGAGGGAGAAGAAGACATTAATGGATGAAGAAGAAGACAAAACAGGAATTTAAAAGGATTACCCAACTAAAATTAATGTTGCAATGATAAGAGATTAAGGTGGAGTTCAATCTTTTATCCATTCCTTTTTTTTCTCTTTCATTATTTTTTTCTTTTTTTCTACCTCTTTGTTGTTTACGTCGTTTCCAAAGTTGAAAAGGACACATTAATAAAATAAATCATAGAAATAGAAATTAAAATTTTAGATATATGGATTCTTCGACATATGAAATGTTAGACATATTAATTTCGTGAATTATAAAAATTAAAATTTTAACTTCTTAAATCTATTAGATTTTTTAAACTTAATAAAAATTTTAGTTTTATTTTTTTAATTAATGATCATAATTAATGACTACAAATAAAATATTTTTTAGTCATATATATTTGTATATATTAATCATTAACTTTAAAAATATTTTTTTAACTTAAAAATATTCTAATTAATTTTTTATCCTATATATTTGCATATATTAATTGACACATATAATTTATTTTTTTAACTTAAAAATATTCTAATTTCAAATATTTTTATTTATAAATAAATTACAAAAATATTTCATGCAAAAATTTTTAATAAATAAAAAATTTTATGTCAAAACTTTTAGTGACGACTATTTTAACCGCCGCTAAAAGCTAACTTTTAGCGACGAATACAATCGGTCGTCGCTAAAAGATTTGGCGCAAATATTTTTATTTGATAAAAAATTTGGCGCCAAAACTTTTAGTGGCGACAAAATTGGTTACCAGTATAAAGTATCTTTTAGCGACGACTAAATCTTGTGGTCGCTAAAAGTTTTGTCATAATATATAATGGGCATTTGGATTTTTAGTGACGATCATCTTTATTCGTCGCTAAATCACACTTTAACGACGACTAAAGCTAATAGTCGCTAAAAGCTATGTTTTAGCGACGACTAAATCTGGTGGTCGCTAAAAGTTTTGTCAGATAGATAATGGATATTTGGACTTTTAGTGACGACCACCTTTAGTCGTCGTTAAATCACACTTTAGCGACGACTAAAGCTAATAGTCTCTAAAAGTTATGTTTTAGCGATGACTAAATCTAATGGTTGCGTCGCTAAAAGTTTTGTCAAATAGATAATGACATTTGAACTTTTAGTGACGACCACATTTAGTCGTCGTTAAATCACACTTTAGCAACGACTAAAGCTAATAGTCGCTAAAAGCTATGTTTTAACGACGACTAAATTTAGTGGTCGCTAAAAGTTTTGTCAGATAGATAATGGGCATTTGGACTTTTAGTGGCGACCATCTTTAGTGGTCGCTAAATCACACTTTAGTGACGACTAAAACTAATAGTCACTAAAAGCTATGTTTTAGCGACGACTAAATCTAGTGGTCGCTAAAAGTTTTGTCAGATAGATAATGGGCATTTAGACTTTTAGTGACGACCATTTTTAGTGGTCGCTAAATCACACTTTAGCGACGACTAAAACTAATAGTCGCTAAAAGCTATGTTTTAGCGACGACTAAATCTAGTGGTCGCTAAAAGTTTTGTCAGATAGATAATAGGAATTTGGACTTTTAGTGACGACCTCCTTTAGTTGTCGCTAAATCACACTTTAGCGACGACTAAAACTAATAGTCGCTAAAAGTTCTGTTTTAGTGACAACTAAATCTGGTGGTCGTTAAAAATTTTGTCATGATATATAATGGGCATTTGGATTTTTAGTGACGACGACTAAAGCTAATAGTCGCTAAAAGTTCTGTTTTAGTGACGACTAAATCTGGTGGTCGTTAAAAGTTTTGTCATGATATATAATGGGCATTTAGACTTTTAGTGACGATCATCTTTAGTTACGCTAAATCACACTTTAGCGACGACTAAAGCTAATAGTCGCTAAAAGATCTGTTTTAGCGACGACTAAAATTTAGACTTTTAGTGACGATCATCTTTAATTGTCACTAAATCACACTTTTGTCAGATAATGGGTATTTGGACTTTTAGTGACGACCAATTGTGTCGTCGCTAAATGTTATATTTTAGTGACGACCAAATCCTGTCGCAACTAAAAGGTTATTTAGCGGTGACTATGTCGATGTCGCCGTAAAAAATATTTAACGGCAATTTTTTTGTTGCTACTAAATAGTTTTAGTGACTATTTTTTTTGGTCGCTGCTAAAAATCTTTTCAGAATCAAGAATATTTTTTTAGTGACAATTTTTAGTGATAACTTAATAAAGTCGTTGCTAAAAATATTTTTTCAGCAACCATTTTTTAAGTCGCCACTAAAAGTTATTACTAAAGATCTATTTTTTTGCAGTATAGTATGCTTAAATTAGATCACTTGGGCCAGGGTTGTCTAGCCATAAAGTTTCATGTAACTTTTCTTTTCAAAAAGAGTAAAATATATGGACATATTTATTTTTCAAAATCAATACAAACCTTTTCTAAATTTTGCTAAAATTAGGTGAAATTTTTCTTCATTTCAAAACCAACACAAATTTCCTTTTAATTTTGCTAAAATGACATAGACCTTTCTTGATTTTTTTTAAAAAATTATACATACCTCTTCTTTATTTTCAAAAATATACATAGGGCCTTCATTGAAAATAGAAAAAAAAAGTCTATGTAGTTTTAGAAAAATTTAAGAGAAGTTTGTGTAATTTTAACTAAATTTAGAGAAGGTTTGTATTGATTTTGAAAATAGAAAAGAAGTATGTGTAATTTCAATAAAACTTAAGAGAAGTATGTATAATTTTAGCAAAATTTAGGAAAAGTTTGTGTATTTTACTCTCTTACAAAATAATAGACAAGATTACAATGACACTAGAATGGAATGTTAATCCAAATTCGAAAAAAGAGTGGAAGGGAACAAAAATAGAGAAAGAATTAAAACTACTTCACATCTTCCATAAATTATGAGATTTGGGTAAGTCTCAACTCAAAAAAAGTACTTCTCACATAAAGAGAGAGAAAGCGACATAAAGAGTAAGAGAATGTATAGGGTCTATTTCTTCTCTTTTTATCCCCTCTTTTTTTTTAATCTCTCTCCACATCACAAACACTTTACTATTTACTTATTTAAGAGGATCCAAATTCATAAATATACCAACATGTTTAAGTGAGATCACTTGGGTCTAGGCGTTTAGCCATTAAGTTGGGTTGCAATGAGCAAATTGGTCTAATAACTTTTTTTTCCCTATAAAGGAAAACAATAGACAAGATTATGACAACACTAGAATGGAATGTTAATCTATATTGGAAAAGAGTGGATTAGAACAAAGTTAAAGATAGACATTAAGACTGCTTCACACCTCCCATAAATCCTGAAATTTGAATAAGTCTCAATTCAAGAAATAGTGTCAATAAAAAAAATTCTTACATATATATGATCTAATATATATATATATTAAAATTATTATTATTATTATATATATAAACAACCTCTATATTTGTGTTTTCAACCAATAAATTTTTATTAAAAGATAAAAAGTATATAATCATTTAGATTATTTTCTCATAATCATTCATTTAGTGGTTATAGGGAAATGACTTAAATACACTTGCTTTAATTATGCTTTTATAGATAAATAACTTGAATACCCTTGTATGTATCTTATATTTAAGTCAAAAAGTGAAAATATTTTAGTTTAAAATATAAATATGGAAGATATGTTTAAGTTTCTCTTTATTATTAATTTAATCTATTATTTTTTTTATATTGACTCAAAAATTTACCATAAAAAATGACTAGATGTATTTATTATAAATAGTTTGAAAAGCTTGTAAGAAGTTTTTGGTTAAATGTCCTTGTCTTGAAAAAAAATAAAAATTGTAGTTTCTTTCTTAGTTTAGTCTAAAATTAGTTTTTTGATTCAAAGTGTGTTATTCAACCTTCAATGATTTGTTGGAATACCACTTAACATCATTCAGATTTTAACGATCATATCACATCAATATTAAAAGGATAAACTATTTTGTTATTAAATATATATCTCACTTATATCTTATATATTTTTAGTATTTTAAGTTTATTGCTAAGATTGATTAGACACTTCTAATTTTGGAATATCAACTTAATTTAAATAACGGCCTTAAAAGATTATGAAAAAATTCAAGATATAAGTAAAATATACTCTCAACAATAAAATATTTATCATTTTAACTTTACATTATTATTTTTTTATCAAAGTCAAAACTAAAACTATCATAGAATAATTAAATGTTAACAAAATAAATCTCATAGAAGTTAAATAACATACATTAAACTATAAAGGAGCAAATCAAGTCATATATATATATATATATACAAACTAATTTTAAACCTATACCACTAACAAATAATTTGTTGCTTTCCCAAAGCACGGAGGTGATCAGCAACGTTTTAGCGAGAAGAAAATTATGATTTAAAATTTTTAATTGAAGATATTTATGTTAAAAGATTTAAATTTTAAAATCATTTAAAAAAATTTCAAAATCAAATATTTAAATTCTGTGAAAAAATTACAGTTTAAGACTTTAAGTTAACATTTTTATTTTTATAGGTTTTTAGAATAATTTCAAATTTTAAAACTTTTCAATATAAATATTTTCAACTTAAGATCTTAAATTATAATTTTTTTCTAAATTTATGGGACACAGCAAGGAACTCTATATGCTAAAACAGATATATGAAAAAATTATAGTTAAAAACGTCAAGTTGAAAATATGTATAGTAAAAGATTTTAAATTTTAAAATTATTTTGAATGACTTATAGATCAAAATTTAAATTGCGTAAAAAAATTAAAATTCAAGACATCAAGTTAAAAATTTTTTATTTTTGGATCCTCTGGGATAATTTTAAAATTAAAAATTTTTAATATAAATATCTTCAATTTAAAATCCTCAATTGTAATTTTTTTCTTGATATATCTTATAAATTTTAGGTCGCTCAAACTTTCTGACGCATTAAAGCTATGTTTGGTTGCCTGGTGAAAACAAAAATGGAAATGGAGTGCGCATAAAATGGGCTTTTTTTATTATATAATATTTATTATACCCTTGCTATTATTATTCAATTCAATATTATCTATATCTTTTTATTATTTTTTTAATGTAAGAATATGGGAATTATTTTCTATTATATTCTCATCCTCCTTCCCTTTTTATACTTATTATTCTTGTGTAGTAAATATAATTACTTCTTGCTTTAAATGGTCAGAATGACAAAATAAAATTCAACTTAGCCTGCTTGTGCTAGCAATCGAATGTTCAACACCATTGATCAAGAATTCTCTTCATAACACCATGGACTTAAACCTTTCTCACGAGTCACTTGAACAATAATTAGATACGTATACTTACAAAATTTTTTGTTAGATTAAAAATTTAATTATGAAAATTATACTTACAAAATTGTATATCAAAATAACATTGTTTTATACTCCATCAATATATTAATTAATTAAGGTACAATATACGTGTTAAATATAAAGAGATTATTAACTATTTAATTACATAACTATTGCTATCAATTTTTTTTCTAAAATTTGATAAACACGATTAACATAATAATTATTTCTAATCCAATGATTTAATAAATAAAAATAAATTTTCATGATAAAATCTTAAAAGATGTAAGTAAGTCAATTCTTACAGTGCTGTCTATTAATTTAGTAGTTGGAGTATCTCTGGCATTTTAAATTGAATAAAAAGTAAAAAATGCCTTAATTTTTAAGGATTCGTGGATCTTGTTTTTGTTCATTTGTAGCTACCTTAATCAACATTATTATCCTGTTAAGCATACATGGAAAGCATCCTTAAGGAAATGGAAATAAGGAAAATGTCTCAACCCGGGTAGGCAGTATCATACTCAATCAATTGTCATTAATAGGGATGGTGATAAAAAGACGATATTATAACAGATAAATCCAAGTTGATAAAAAGTTATTAAGATTAGGTTACCAATAACCCGTGCAAAACTTTTCTGTTAAATATTTTAATTTAACAATGTTAGAAGAAAAAACATTTAAATAGTTTTTGAAAATTAAAAGACTGAATTTGAATAAAATTGAAATTAAAAAATGAAAGTGATACTTGAGATAAAGTTAAAAAATCAAATTGAAACCAAATAATATTAAGGGATCAAAGTAAAACTTCTAATAAAATTAAGGCAAAAAAATATATTTTTACCTTGCTTTTTACTATTTTCTAATACATCCATATATATATATATATATATATATATAAGTGGGACAAGAGAAGTATTGTACTATTCAGACCTAAACCCAAATCCTTAAAAAGGTTCCCAAAAAATTTTTATAGTCATTTTTTATCCCCACACATATATGTATAAATTTTGTAAATAGCCATTAGATTGGGTAATTTGCCAATCCTTTCTACCTTGTTGCAGGTCCAAGCTATTCCCTAAATTATATTTAAATTTATTATTTGAAAGTTGATAACTTTCTTAAGAATATAGAATATCAATACCTTTTAAAAACCAAAAAATTCACATCATGTTTTGTACATGACATGATATTAAAAATTCAATTATAAAAATGTACACTTTAGAAGTTATTTACTAGAGGATCAAAGTTAACTTAAAAACACTATTTTAAACCATTAATGAGGAAGCACAATTAAAATTGCCAATTGAATTTGGCTTAAGGTTCCACCACTGATTGGGTTTAGCTTAGTAATCATAAGTTTCCTTTCAATAGTTGCAGTTCCCAACTTCCCAACTCAAATTTATGGATTAATCAGCAAGGCCAATGTTGACTTCATCAAGTACTTAACCATGAAATGAATCTTTTACTCCAATAATAATAATAATAATAATAATAATATGTCCAAAACCACAATGAATATTCCAAAATTTAGGTATATGCTTCGCATGGGGACAGGACAACCTTCATATTTTGACCCTACATTCCTAGCCTCACTAGTCACCAAATGCCGTCTCCTTAATGATTTTTTTTTTGGGTTCAAAACATTGATGTAGCTCCAAACAGCATACTAAAAATTGTCAAATGTCACCTAATGCCGTCTCCCATATTCACGGGGCACACAAAACGTTCATGTAGCTCCAAACGGCATGCTAAATATTGTCAACTGAATAGACGTGTATGGAGCTAATAAGGGTTGATTGACTCAGTCTGTAAGATTGAATTTTGTTCGATTCTTGCTCCCTGTGGCACTAGAGTAATTTATTTAACTCCTATTTTTTTAAGCTAAAAGAAAAGACTTGAATAGAGGTTGTCCCATTCTATCCATAAGGTAGGAACACTTATAAAAAAGAGTTTTGTTTATTTTTTTTAATTTCAAATTACACAAAGACTCTTTAAATTTTGTTGTGTCACGATGTTTGTTTTCATGCTTATCTCAACACGTTAGTGTCAGTTCTTTCTATTTTTAAGAGAGAAGATTATGAATTGATCCTGTGCCAGTGTCTATATATGTATTTAAAGAGATAAAAGTAGAGATTGAACCATTGACACCAAAACAACCCATTTTTAGCTGGGACAGATCATTGGCCAGTTTCTGTACTCATCATTGTACAATTTATTCTAAATCTAATGTATGAAGCTATTTAGTTCTTAAAAAATGGATTTTTTTGGACAAATTTTTAAGTAATCTTCACAGTTAAGCAAAACAATAGTGTCTTGCGTTTATATATATGTATTTCACCTGCTGCTAAAGAGCTCACACCATCCCAAAGAGAGAGGAGGGAATTAGGTTGAGCAAAGAAAAAAAATGAAAAGCACTTTCTGCTATCTGCTTGTGTCTATATTCTTTTTGGTCTGTGTGTCAGTAAATGGTGAGGATCCTACTAATGGCTTCATCCCTGTCCCTCTAACACAATCAAATTTTGAACTCCAAAAGCCATATGACATACCACTGGACCGAAGGTATAGCTACAAAGACGGAGTCCATCAGTTATGGGTTTATGCTGACGACAAGCCTCATGATCCTAACAGCCATACTCAGCCACGTACAGAAATTCGCATCAAAGTACTTTTTTTCATACTCTTGATTTACATATATCCCTTGTTATATTTGCTTTCATGTCTATTTTTTCTTTCTTTCCCATTATAATTCAGGTGTGTGCAGGAGTTGGGAGCAGAAAGGAAGAGAAAAAAAAAAAATAGAAAGAGAATGGATGGAAATTGATGGTTGAATGATCATTTCCCTTATCTTTGTTTGGGGAAACTTTCTTCTTCAAAATTTCTTAAATTGCAGAATTCAAAAATATAAAGGAGGCAAACTTGGAAGGATTTTGACAGATTAATTTAAAATCTTTCATTATTCTCCCTTTCTGATCAATAACTCCTAAATAAGAAAAATGTTTTAATGAAAACTTCCCTTCTCCTCAGTTATCTCCCATCCAAACATACTCTTAGGGAGGCATTTGGTACACTAGTATCTCAAATCTCATGATATCTTTAATATCATGGTATAATATAATGCTAGGCTATCTAAAATATCCAAGTTTAGTAAAACAAGTGGTGATATTCAGCATCCCAAGAGATATTAAATTTATGTTTGATTGCACATGTTACTCATTAGTATTTACTTCTTTATTTCTAAATGTACCTTCATAGACAGGCAAAATTGATAGTCTATGAATGACTTTTATAACATCTATCTTGGGATGTGAAATACCAACAAAATTTGGGTGTCAACATATTCCAGCATTTTTGGTAGAATGTGATTTGGTATATTAGATGCCACCATTTAATCACACTACAAACTACCAAATTTAAGCATCAAATTCAAGTATCTAAAATCTCATGGTATGTGAGATAACAAGACCTAAATACTAGTATACCAAATTCCTTCCATAGAAAAAGGGTAGAATAAAGACAGAGGTGTGAAAATTCACTATAATTCAATTGAGAGAGAAAACAATACAATTTATAGGAAACATAGTCGCACATGATCAAATAGAAAAAAAAATAAATAAAATGAAAAGAAAGGAACAAAAAAAGGAAAGAGAGTTAGGTGCAAAAAAGGAAAGAAATAGAGTTTACAGAATTAGCTATTAGAGAGCCCAAGGGGGAAAGAAGTCATTGGCATTGATTCTTCTTGAAATCATGACATTAAGTTATGATTTTAATGAGAAGTAAGCCCAATAGCTCTCATTCTCTAACACTCTTTTAAGTTAGGGAGTAGATGTACATTAATCATTTTTAACTTGACTTTTAGTTCTTCAAATTTGACTTAAGTTAAGACTTTACTAAGAACATTAGCAACTTGTAACTTAGTTAAAGTGTGATTAAACTCAAGTAGGCCAGTATCAATTTTTTTTTTAATGAAGTGCTTGTCAATCTCAACATGTTTCGTCTCGTCATGTTGAATTGGGTTCTTTGTAATGCTTAAGGCAACTAAGTTGTCACATAGAACTTGCATAGGTTCTTCACAATCAATTCTTAACTCTTTAAAAAGTCTTTTCAGCCACAATTCCTCATAAATTCCTTAAGTTAAGGCTTTATACTGAGCCTTAACATTGCTTCTTGCCACCACAAATTGCTTCTTACTTCTCTATGTAACCAAATTCTCCCATACATAGGTACAATACTTGAAGTAGACCTTCTATATAAAATAGAGCTTGTCCAATCAGCATCATAATAGATCTTAATGCCCCAATGTGTGCCCTTTTAAAAGTATATCCTTTTTCTAAGAGTTATCTTTAGATACCTTAGAATTCTATAGGTAATTTCAAGGTATACCTTAGTTGGTTTACTAATAAGCTGATTAATGACACTCATAAGGAAGCTTAAGTTTGGTCTTGATTAGATAAGATAGATGAGTTTGCCAATGAGTTTTTGATACCTTTTAGTATTAGCAAGAGCACTTTTTAAAAGAATTTTCTTTTATAATAAGCCTTTATAGGAGTATTTACTAGTTTGCATCCTAGTTTCACTGAAGAGGTCAAGGGTCTACTTCCTTTAGAAGATAGTGATTTCCTTAGAGGATTTGGCCACTTCCATACTAAGGAAATACTTAAGGGCTTTAATGTCTCTAATTTCAAACTTTTTGGCTAAGGCATCTTTCAGCTTCTTGATTTCTTTAGCATGATTCTTAGTGACAATTATGTCATCAACACACACAATCGAAATAGTTGTCTTTCCATCAGCAAACTTGATGTAGATAGTGTGATAATCTGGCACTTAAGTGTAACCTTGGTTTTTTAAAGCAACAGTGAACTTCTCAAACCATGCACAAGGAGATTGGTTAAGGCCATAGAGGATTTGTTGAGTTTGCAAACCATCCCTTTCATGTGGTCTTCAAGTCTTGGGGCAATAGTCATGTATGCTTCTTCTTTTAAGTCCCCATTCAAAAAGGCATTTTTTTAACGTTAAGTTGGTAAAAGGGCCACTCCAAATTGGCAGCAAGGGAAAGGATAAGTTTTATAGAGTTAAACTTAACCATTAGAGTAAATGTTTATTGGTAATCAATCTTATAAGTTTGAGTGAAATCTTTTGCTATAAGCCTTACTTGCATATGCTTATACTCTCCTCAAAGTTGTATTTGATATTGAATATCCATTTTCAACCCATAACTTTTTTTCCTTTAGGAAGCTCCACAAGATCCCATGTTTCATTTTTTTAGAGAGCATTCATTTCTTTGTTAATAGTTTTTCTTCATTCTTCTTATTGCAAAGCTTCATAAATATTGTTAAGTATCTTTCCATTGGACACATAACTATAAATGCCTGAGAGGAAGGTGAGAGTTTATCATAAGTCACAAAATTACCAATAGGATGTTTGGTGCAAGTTTGTATCCTTTTCCTTAAGGCAATAGGAAGTTCCAAACTCTCCTCCTTATGAGAACACATGAGAATTAGGACTATAGGGACTGACCAGCTTAGGTGATGGATTGGCCTCTACCTCTTAAACCTTCTCCCTTTTGACATAAATCAAGGGCTCCTTTTAAGGCATATTAGTGTCTTTAGTTACAATAGGTTTAGCTATAGAAGTGGGTTTAGGTTCATGGATGGTTTAAAGCTCTTGTTCACGTAGTATAGTGTTGAAACAAGGCTGATCAATATTGAGTTTAACAAGGGCAGTGCTAAATTAGGTATATTGGGTAAAATGGGAACACTAAGTAGTGGCTCTTCCATACAAAAGCTTTATTCTTTTAGATCATCACTACCACTCTCCCTCTAAATGGAAGTTTTGGTGAAGTAAGGCTACTCCCCCAAGAAGGCCATATACATAAACATAAAATATTTTCACAAGGTGGGATAATAACACCTATAACCATTTTGAGAGGTTAAGTACCTAACAAATATGTACCTATTGGCTTTGGGGTCAAGTTTGGTACTATTGTGTATATACACATAGGTGGTTCAACTACAGACTTTCACAAGTAAAGCAGATAGTAGGGAAGTGTTAATGTAGTGAATGAGAAGAAAGCACATGGGGTTTTAAAGTTCAAAACTTTAAAAGCCATCCTATTTATGAGGTAAAGAAAAGTTAGGACAGTATCACTCCAAAATCTTTTTGGTACATTAATGATGAACATAAGGGAATGAGTAACTTCTAGGATATGTTTATTTTTCCTCTTGGTATCCCATTTTGCTTGAGGCATGAGCACAAGAGCTTTGGTGGTGTATACCATGATTGGTCAAGTAAGAAGTAAGTATGGTGTTGACATATTTCTTCCCATTGTCACTATGAAATACCTTTATGAAGGTCTAAAATTGATTTAAAATTAGCTGATGAAAATTTTTAAAAATATTTGGGACTTCAGATTTCTCCCTTATAAGGAAAACCCACATAATTCTTGTGTAATCATCTATAAATGTATCAAACCACCTAACACCTATGAGTTCATTAACTTTAAATGGCCTTTAAATATTGTTATGAATTAATTGGAAAGTTTAATTTGGTTTATAAGTATGCAAAGGGTAAGTAGCTCTAGTATGTTTGGCTAATTAGCAAAAGTCACAATTTTTTATTGAATATAGAGGGTACATGTTTTTCATATAAGAGAAATTAGGGTAGCCAAACCTATTGTGCTATAATAAAATTTTAGAGATATTATAAGTAAGGGCCATTTTATTACAAGCAAGGGCACCCCAAGGATAAAGTTTATCTACTTCTTTAGCATTGTTAATTACCCTTGTAGATACTAAGTCTTGGAAAACATAGCCATCATGGGTAAAATTAGCCATATAATTGTTGTCTTTCAGGACTTTATTCATGGACAATAACTCATAAGTAATTATGGGAATTAAAAGATCTTTTTTAAGAACTAGATTTTTAGAAATAAGAATTGTTCCTACACTCATTACATTAATTAGGGACCCATATTCTATACTAACCTCTATAGGTTTTGTATAATGGTTGAAAGGGCAAATTAGTGATGGGTTACTAGTAATGTGGTTAGAAGCTTTAGAGTCCATAACCTAAGTATTAGCAAAGATGTTTTTAGTAGTTAAGGCCATAGGGAATTTATCTAATTAGGAAGTATTACTACTAATATTACTTATGGATGTGATAGTGTTTTGTGACACAAAATTTTCTTGATGTAATTTAAGCTGTTTATTATTGAAAATGGAGGATTTAGGCAGTAACATCAGAGTTTGCAACGTAAGCTTCAGTGCCTCTTTTTAGTTTATTCTTCCAAGTTGTTGGCTTTCTATGGAGTTTCTAACAAGACTATTTAGTGTGATCACTTTTCTATAGTGATTACACCATCTTTTACCTTTTTATTTTATCTTATTTTTTACCTTTGGTAGCATTACTTCTAGAAACTAGAGTAGAGGAATCACTCAAGTTTGTGGTTGGTCATGAACTTTGCATCACCTTTTTCCTATGTTCTTTACGTTTGATTTTGGGCATTTCTTTAAAAGAGGGGAGGGGATTACAAGCCAAAACTCTTTCTTTAACCTCATTAAATTTATAATCAAAGCCCATAAAAAAATATGTAAATTCTTTTCTTTTCAACAACCTTTTGTAAGTGGAAGCATATGAAATGCATTGCCAATTAATGACTTCCAATGTATCCAATTACTGCCAATATTTTGTAAGAATGTTAATATACTAGTTTACCATCATTTTTCCTTGTTTGAATCCTTGAGTCAACCTTTCAATTTCAAAGGATTTAGCAAAACTTTCTTAGGTGACATAATACTCTCAGACATTTTCTCATTTCTCATTGGTAGTCTTGTAGAATTTGTAGTTCTTATCAATATCAATGACCATTGAGTTCACAAGCTAAGACATAACAAAATTGTTTTTAGCATTCCATGTTTTGAATTTTGGGTCATTTCTATTTGGTTGCATAGTTTCACCTGTCAAGTAGTCTTCTTTGCCTCTTCTACTTATAAATATCATCATTAACTAACTCCATTGAAGGGAGTTCTGTCCATTTAGTTTGTGCATGGTAATAAAATTAGGTTAAGGCTTAAAATTACTAGTGGGCTATGCTATTCCAAGATAGGTGGTAAAAGATGTCATCTCTGTGGAAGACACGGCTTTCTTTTTAGCACCTTTTTTGGTGGTTCAAAGCCTAACCTTAGGTAAAAGATAGGATTAGGCTATTTAGCTTTGATTCCATGTAGGAAAAAGGTATAATAAAGATAGAGAGTGCAAAAATTCATTGCAATTCAATTGAGAGAGGAACTATACAATTTATAGGAAACATTTTCATAGACTAGCTACCTAATTCCTCTTGCACATGATTGAATAGGAAAATAAAGAAATAAAATGAAGAGAAGGGAATGAAAATGGAAAGAAAGCATTAGGTACAAAAAAGGAAAAAAAGAAAGTTTATAGAATTAGTTGTTAGAAAGCCTAAAGGAAGTCATTGGCCCTAATTCTTATTGAAATCATGACATTAAGTCATGATTTTGATGAGAATTAAGCCCAGTGACTCTCATTCTCCCACACCTCCTAAAAAACATGACACTAATTTGAACTACAAAATTTTTTGTGTCCAAGAATAATTTGAAGTGTCATTGTATCTAAAAGACTAAAATAGTTGTTTATCATATGTAAATGTTGGACATAAACATATCTTTTTTAATTTTTATTAGGAAAGAATCCATGCTTCAAATGTAGAGAAGCTAAATAATAAACTCATCTTACTTCCTGCTTCAAATGAGATTTGAACATAAGGCCTCAAAGTTTCAACCCATTACAATGCTTTTCTTTTTCGAACTTATAGTAGTGCATATTTGAAGTTTAACATGCATGTAGTTGTAAAGAATACACTTGATAGATTTTTTTAATCTTTATTTATGTAGGGCCTTGACTACCACTCTGGGGTTTGGCAATTTGAAGGCTATGGTTTTGTGCCAAATGGAACATCTGGGGCTATAGTGTCACAGATCCACGGTGCAGCCAAAGGTGCTACCACACTAATACTAAAAATAGATAATGGGAATATAAAGTACTACAGTAGAGACTTAGTCGCTGAGAATCTTTATGATAAGTGGTTCAAACTTAACATAATCCATGATGTGGATAGAGGAATTGTGAATGTGTTTATTGATGGAAAGAAGAAGTTTCAAGTGAAGGATAAAGGACCAGGTGACTTGTATTTCAAATGTGGGGTTTACACTGCTTCTACTAATATAAGCTATTACATGGAATCAAGGTGGAGAGATATCAAAATATATAATAAGTGATTACTATTACTTTTTAAAGTACAGCAAACATGTATGATTCCTAAATACTTGTACCATATTTATTATAATTTTTAGATGTTTCTATTAGTTACTATCTTCTTCACAACTCTAGATAGTGTTTTATATTATTCTCTTAAGTTAATATCTTTTTCATGTAAACATTTAAAATATTTATGTTTGGTACACTAGTATTTAAAATATCTAGAGAAAGGCATAAGATGCCTTTATTTTGCTAGTATTTCATACCATACAATTCTCAAGTCTCTAAATTTCTTACTTTTCTCACATGTGTGCACCACATGACCTTAGGAAATTGTCATAGTTAAGATTCAAACATGTGATAGTGCACTCAAACACACATCACATACTTACCTCCGCCATTGGACTAACCCCTTCGAATTTACAAAGAGACAATGTTTATATTCAAGCTATATTGTCATGGGAAAAAGCCAATGAGTTACAAGGTAATGTTTTCACCATTTAAGGCAATTCTAGCATGTTAGTTTAGTACAAGAACAAGATCAGCTAATATGGAGTATCTCATTTCTAAATCTGTTGGCCCTTAAATCAACAATTTTTTAAACTAACTTGTAAAAGTGATAACAACTATAATCAATGGCATGATACCTAACTTTATTTAGCTCATTCATACCATTCATAGATTTAGAAATAAGATTTACAACCATTGTTATGATTTTAAACACCGAAATCGGTCCATTTACATATAAAATGAAGCTATAATGACCCAAATTTTGTTCTTTCTTTTTATTTATTCATCTTTATTATAAACAAACTTGGTTTAGTCCATTTGGCCAGGAATTGCACGTGAGACAGCCAAGGAGTAGCCTTAGCTTGAATTGACATGGAAGCCATAATTCTGCACAAATTTTGAAAATTCATATCTTAGGTTTCAAAACTATGATTCACACAAATTAGGTGTCTATGGAAATTTAAGATGTGAACTATATGCTATAAAAATTTAAAATACAAATGAATCTATTTGGCCCTTAAAAGTCACAAAGAACAGAATCTATCTAGGTTGTGCAGCATTAAACCAACATGACTAGACTCTAAATTTCAAAATTGCATAACTTTGGCTATACAACTTTGATTTATACAAATTTAGTGGCTATAGAAAGCTTATGATGTAAAATTTATTCTTGTAAAATTTCATCAACAATAGAGTTCATTTGGCCCTTCAAAGATACAAAAAACCAAAATTGGACAGTGTGAATAGTAAGGGACCAAACTGCATAGTTTTTTGAACTTTGAAAATTCGTGAGATATTCTATAGAGCTCTAAAAATTCTTATTCTTAGCTTGTTAAAAAGCTTTATTATTGGATGTCAAATCTTAGACCTAAACTAGGTCATTTGAGACACTTTTGATATAGATACAACTTAGGCTATTTTTAAAACTAATTTTTCGTTCCAAGAGACCCAAATGGTATCCAAATTGGATTCTTCCACTTGGAGCAAATTTCAATTATCCTAAACATCATTTCCATCCATTTCATTACATTCAAAGAGGCTTGGGTCAAAATATAACTATCTAATAACTAAATTGCACATAGGCTTCATTGTAACACATAAACCAACTTAGGAACTAATAGTCATTTTATATATCCAAATGACTAGTATACATATTCTCAAGCTCATACATATGATTCCAACATAAAACATAGAATAACTATGTCATTTTACAAAATAAACCATTTAGGATACAAATGGATGTTAGACTAATACATTCATTACATATTGGTATACATAATGCTTTTAATACATCATTCCTAATATTTAAGTCTCTCCAACTTCCTTACTTTGGCTTGGTGACCCTGAAATATTTAGTGGGAGCATATGGCTGAGACTTTGGTAAGAATCTCAATAGCCAATCTCAACCAATCAATGCATACATAAACACTATGAGGAAATGCGATGCATGTGGTGCAAGAATGCCATTCACATTCCTTATGTAACTTAAATGCAATTTTATCACAGAAACTCAATTTTCATCCAGCCATGGCATCAAAACAAACTAGTTAGGCTCAACTAAACTCAACTTGGGGCCAAAGAAAAGCTACTGTGCTTAATTTCATGTCATAAAGAGCTAAGAGTCAAAATATAGTCATTTCATATGCATAAAACTCATTATGGAAAACATATCAAAGCATAGCTTATGTATATATCAAGAAACTACATATACAAGCATTTCCAAGCATTCAAATGCATGCAAGATAGGGAGATAGGGCTACTTTAGGTCTTGTGACGCTTTAAGGCACCACTAACCCACTTGCTCTTTATTTTTTTCTTATCTTTTTCTAACTTGACATCCACACTTTGGTGAGTTTGTACTAACTTGGCCTACATATAGCAATTACAGGGTAAATCAATTCATTTTGGATCCATTCTAGGTCTTATTAACTTCATTTAATTCCATTAGAGCCTAATATGGAAATTAAAGCTAGTTTAGGTCCTTTAAAAGGCAAATCTTGTTTTTCTTCTTCTAGGTGTAATACCTTAGTCATCTCAATACATTTTGTACATATTGGAACATAAGTATGATGAATCATACACTTTACATGAAAATAACGCATAAATAATAGTATTGAATTGTGTTAAATAAGACCTTATTGCTTCATTTTATGCTCTATGGACCATGTGGACTTACCAACATCATTCTCCATCCATAACATATATACACAAATCATAAAACACATTAAACATCTCAAGAACCTCAGGTTTTAAGCCACATCCCATAAAATCAATTATTTACTTGTATTTTATTGTGTTACGTAAGACTTTAAAAATTTATTTTAAGCTTCGTTGACCTCGTGAACTCTTCAATATCATCCTGTACTTATAATTCATCCATACAAGTCATAAACATCATAAAATATCACATACAATTTGAATTGGAAGCCCCACATCAGAAGAATTAATTAAAAGTTACTATAGGGTCCAACTTTCAGATTTCTAATATCAACTTTGAAAAATCATAATTAATTCTAAAATAATCAAAATTAAGCAAATGATAGCTTTTTAGAAAGCTCTGAATGTCAAATATAGGTTAAAAATCATTTTAGACCATAAAAGCATCAATGGAACCATAAATAATAATAGAATAGTACCAAAGGTCTAGCTACCCAAGTTTTGTTGTCATAGGTTTCTGAAATAAATTTCAAAAATTTATAACTAATTCTAAAAATATCAAAACTCAAAAAATCATACTATTCTGAAAAGTTGTGGATGTTTACTATCAAATAAAAATAGTTCTAAATCAAGAAAATGGCATATATCTCACGAAAAGGGATGGAAGAGTACTAGGGGTCTGTCTATATTATTGGTACTTACCACTAATTTCAAAAATTCATATTTCCCTCAATATAAATCCAAATGAGGTGCTCTCATGTGCTATAGAAAGCTTACCATTCTTGATTTATGTTTGTAAAATTTTATGAGTATTAAATATCATTTGACCCTCAAATGACATAGGAAAAGAAACTAATCGTATAAACAGTGCACATACCAAATCTGAAAATTTTTCCAACTTTAAAAATTCATAATTTATTCTCTAGAGCCCCAAATAATGTGATTTTTGGATCTAGAAAAAAAAAATCTAATGAGACTTATATTGAAGCCAAATTTTATCAAAAAATTCATTCATTTGGCTAACTTATGGTATAGGGTGCCAAAGTGAGTATTTTTGGCACCAAATGGGGTCAAACTTGACTCAAATGCTCTTATATACTGACCATGACTGTAATACCATATATATCTAACCCCATTCGTGGCATTCATAAGCTCCATATCATCATCATAGTCATAAAACAATGATAATAGATTTAATCGTGTTACATCATGCTTAAAAATTCACAATTGGTGTCATGTGGACCGCGTGGGTTCATACCATGCATCCTTATATTTAAATACATCATTACAACTCATTTGTATCACAAAATCTTGCTCATGACTCAAGGAAACCGAAATGGAGCATAAATTGAAGTTATTGAATTTTGGCCAGATTTACCTCCATTCTGTCCAAAACTTAATTTATGGTAAAATAAAAGTCATAACATCCCACACACAGAGTGTTTGACACGCGAAATAATCTGGAGGTCGGACTGGGTCCTGATGCTGTCACAGTTTACTGATATGAACTTCAAAAATGTCCAATTAATTTCAAAAAATTCCAATTCGAGTGAATGATACCAATATGGAAAGCTAAGGATGTCAGATAGAAGGAAAAAATTACTTCATACCAGTTCAAGCTCACCCAAACCCTGAATTTCTATTAAACAGTGACTAAGGTCTAGTTGGACGCCTGACACTGGACTGAATCTTCAAAAAATCATATCTCCCTCTCTTGACATCCAAATGGGGTGATTCCTATTGGCACAATTCACTTATGACCTCTAGTTTCTGTATTTAAAATTTCATGGCAATTGGACTTTATTTGGCCCCTGAGTGACAGAAAAATAATTTGGACCCAATGGAACAGTACATTAGATATTTTCAAGAATTTTAGCCAACTTTAAAAATTCATCAAATATTCTCTAGACCTCCAAAAATTCTGCACTTTAGCTTCCCAAAAAGCTTTCAACATATTCTAATATCAAGCCAAATCTCAAATCAAGAATAAATCATTTAGCTAAAAAGTGATATAGGATTCTATTTTGGTCACTTTTGGCTCCATATAGGGTACCAAAATTGTTATTTGGCTTCCCTTGGGTCTTGGCACCTTTTGGGCAAGTCTAAAAGCATATTTAAGACTTGTGAGAGCTGCCCAAATGGTCCCAAACTATTTGCATATCATTTTGGCCTCCTCACCCTCACTCATACACATTACACTAAGCTTTTCTCAAATGCATACATTGGCATAAGCACTCACTTTATGATCTAGAATACATACACCATACTCATTCATTTATCTATCACATAATATCATTTTTACATTTGTTCAAGGGGTCATAGACTATTTACAATCATAATATACATCATGAAGTCTCATTATGAGTCAAAAACACAAAAATCAAGTATAAGGGTGGCAATCTTCTTCCTTCAATGTGATTGGCTCCCATTGCCATGTCCACTTGGTCCACCTAGCATATTAGGACATTTAAGATGAGGGATTGAGATTTAAGAATCTCAATAGCTCATCTCCCATTCCATCACACATAATATGTGCGAGCAAGTTCTATGAATACATGTGTGAAAAAAATAGAAGTCATGAACATTTAAAATCAAGCTTGGCATAAAAACACATCATACAAGGCATTCAAGAGCTTACCAAGTAATTAGATTGGCCTCACACTTCTCTCCATGGTATTTGGACTTGCCTCACCCATTCTTTGAAATCTTTGGATTTAACCATACTCTTTGGGAGTCCACTTTGCTTTTGGGAGACTCTTTACTTTGTCTTAACCAAGTTCAAGGGTTTTTAGCTCATCCTCACTATGGGGAAGAGTTCTTTGCCTCTCCACACTCAAGTAAGCTCAATTACACATTATATATTCATTTGAAAGTATAATATGGCATCAAGAGTCATGGTATATAAGAGCATGCTAGCATACTTTTCATAGCTAAAAAATATACATACACACATCATAAAATAAGCTAAACACATATCCATGCATGAGAGAAGGTGGAGAGAGCTACCTTACACAAATTTACACACTTTTCCCTTTGAATTTAAGCTCATTTTTTTGGCTACACACCCACAAAAGTGTGGGGAAGGTTCCATTTGGCCTAAACATGATTTAAGGAAGCTAATTAGGTTCATGAAATAATTTCTAAGGTCACATCACTTGCTTAGACACTAGGTTATCCTATAAAATTCATTATGGTCCATAAAAGCACCTAATAAAGCAACACCCCTCAAATGACTTCTAGGCCTCATCCTTTCCTTTCAAATATGATTCTTGACTCCCTTTTAAGCCTCTTGGAATCATCACATCATTAAAACAAAGGGCCTAACATCATGTTGCTTCTTTAGGTGACAATATGGAATTTAAAGCACTAACTCATTCTCTAAGCTTCCTAAATTTTTTCCAAAGTTTTCTCTCACATTCATGCATCATATATGACTCAAAAATGGACTTGAAAAAATTTAAAACTCTCCTTAACTATGTTATCCCTACTTGGCTGAAACCTAGAGCATAAATGGGATTTAATGGCTTCTTGATTTTTTCTTGATGGGGGAACCATTTAGAGAGGTTGTTAAGAGTTGTAAAGGGTCAAGGAAACACTTAAATAGCCAAAGGAACTTATGGATTAAATTAGTTTTTACAATCCGCTTAAGTGCTCTACACTTTCTAACTTCTAGGTTCATGACTTTCAATGGGGTTTTGTTTGTTTTCATAGAGGAAGAGGCATATGGGGGACCTCTTTGGGATCTTAGGAGCACATTTAAACATTCATTTAAGCCTAAGAACATTCATGTTAAATCAGATTTGCAAAGGAGCATTTGGATCTCTAATAGTTCCATCTTATTTTCTAATGTCCATTTCTTGATTCTATTAGTTTATTCTTAATCTTTATCACCTAAAACCTATAATCCCTCCATGAATTGGACAAAAAACAGCCCCTAAGAATTGGGTTCATGGTGGCTAAATTCGTGCAAGAAGAAGGGGGAGGAAGAAACTACCAAAGAATGGAAGTTTTACCTTGTTTTCTTGCTTTTCTTTGCTTGCTCTTCCACTTGGTTAGACACTCCTCCACAAACACGAAAATTTCCTCCTTGGTCTGGCCCAAAAACAACAGCAAAAACTTAAAGAAAACCATGGAAAAGAAGAGGGAAAGAAGGAGAAGAGAGTTGGTGAAAGGAAAGGCTTGAAAAACTAAGAATTCCTTACCAAAATCTTGGCTTTTTCTTCTTTCCCCTTACTATTGGTGCACCTAAGTGGGCTGGACAATTTTTCTGAAATCGGGCAGAAGAGAGTCGATTAAAGGGAGGAGAGTAGGGGCGTGTCTTTAAAAAAGGGTGTCGAAGCTTCACTTTGCCATTTATTTCCACTTTTGCCCTTTGTTCGTAGCATTTTCGTTTCTCCTATATTTTAGCTCTTTTTTGAGAACCGTCTTTTTCATTATAACATTTAGATTCCCAATTTAATAAAATACCTTTGGAATCACTCAAATCGGTCAAAGTTTGGGTCAACTGATGTCGGAAAGAGTACACTGGAGGGGCTTTACTAGTCCCGGGGCTTCCCATGGTATTTGGGGCCTCTGAGAACCCTGGGCAACTCAAAATTTTCATTTAAAAAGCCCTCCTAGGTGCTTTTCCAAAATTATACTTATTTACAAAAATGCCACTGGCCTTTCGGTAATTTTTTTGAATCTCTCTGACCCCGGTTTTTGGACAACTCAAGATTCAAATCCTCATTTTCTATTATTTAAAATTTTATCCAAATTTTATTTGGCCTTAAATCGTTCATCTCAGGGGACTTGTTTTGAAAACTGACTTATTTCGGTATTTTATGAAAAATCGGACGTTACAATGACCTCATGAGCATGTGAGAATAGTTAAACACAACATACAAAACTTGTCTAAGAGGTTCAATTACTCATGCATCATAGAATCACTTCTTCACTTGCTCTTATACACAAGATATCACAAGTATACTTAGGCATATGGATGTTAAGAACATATAGACTTATTCACATGGCTCTAAAATCAGTATATACATCTTATACTCATACATTTCCATGTGCTCAACTGTCTATATATCATATACAACATGTATTTACATCATTTGACATCAATGTACTAACAAAATGACTAAGTAGCTAATCCTTAATCAAAGTCTTTGTCTTTAAGAGTGGTGGCTTTCATTCCTTGTCTTACTTGGCCTACCTAGACATGGTTGACATGTGGAAGGGAAGAATGAGATTCAAAGAATCTCAATAGCTCTTAACCCTTTCAAACATATATAATGGATGCATTTACAAGTCAAAGAATACATGCATGGCTTTCAAGCTACTAGTGAACATATACATTGCATTTTTCATGTTCAAGAAACTCCTACATAACATACATAGACTCTCAAGGGCATTGGTTAAGTCTCACCCATTTTTCTTAGGACTTTTAGATTTGTCTCACCCATTTTCAAGGGTTTTGACTAAGTCTCACTCTTCTTGAGACTTTTGGCTTTGTTTGACCCAATTCTAGAGACTTTTGCCTCATCCTCATCCTTGCTAATGGACTTTCAGCATCAACATACCCATTTAAGCCAAAACACATTCATAAAACATATTTCAAGAACATCATGGTACCATGGCATGTAGGAAATAGCTAGAGACATTTCTCGTGGCATAAATATACAGACATACATACATCTAAAGATAAGAAAAAACCAAGAATATATGAGAGAAAGGTTATAGAGCTACCTTGGATCCAATGCAACTCACTTTTTCCTTGAACTCTTCCTCCCTTTCTTGGTCAAGCTCTTGGAATTGGGTGGCACTTGATCCTCTTGGCCTAAACACATCAAATATAATATACATAGATAATTGGAATTGGCTTTAGCCTTATACAACTCCTATGTATGCTTATTTTCTCATTTATCTCCATAATACTTCTATATAAGACACAATGAAGAAACTCTTGAAATTCATGATCTTGACTCCTATTTCTTATTCATTCTAGGTCCATTGACTCCCTTTAAACTCCTTAGAGTCATCACACATTCATTTTAAGGAGCACAACTATAAGTTTCTTTCTAATGTCACATTATGGAGCCTACATGTAACACCACAGTGTGTTAACCTCAACTAATCTCCACTTAGGCTTGATTTCATGAAATTCCAAAGAAAAGAGTAAATCGTGGCATTTTAATACTATATGTTGGGGGTATAGATGCTCATACTATGCCCCGTGGATCCCGTAAATTCATCAATCATATCTTATACTCAAACTTCATTCATACAACTCATACATAGTATAAAACAATCCATGAGCCATGGATATGAAGTCATGAACTAGAAAAATGCAAATTTTCCTACGGGTCTAAAAGTCAAATTTTGGCTCCAACATTGAAAAATTATAACTAATTCTAGAAAAATGAGAATCGAGTAAACCATAGCCTTTTGAAAATATTTGATGTTAAATTTACACAAAAAATAATTTCAAATCATGAACATAGCATTTGGAGCACGTTTGACATAAAAAAAGGAACAAAGATCTGACTGTTCCTAGCATTGATACAATTTACTGTCATAAACTTCAAAATGTCCAATTAATTTCAACAAAATTCAATCCATGCAAATGATACTAATCTGGAAAGATATGGATGTTTGCTAGATAAAAAAATAGTTTCAGACCAAGCCAAGAGCATTTAGCCCCTGAAAACCAATCAAACAATAATGCAGGTCTGAAAGTGCACCTGTAACATAATAGAAATTCCAAAAAATTATTTCTCCCTCTACAGAGCTCCAATTGAGGTGCTTCTAATAAGTACTGGAAAGGTCTAGTTTCTGCCCATAAATTTTCATGGCAATTGGACACCGTTTGGCCTATTAATGACACAATTTCATTTCAGACTAGAATGAACAGTAGCAATGACTAAACCAAAAAAATTCCTAACTTCAAAAATTTGCCAAATATTCCATATATCTCCAAATATTCTAAAATTTAGATTCTTAGAAAGATCTTAACAAACTCTAGATGCATGCCAAATTTCAAATTAAAGAGAGCTTATTTGGGTAAAAAGTGATATAACCCAACAATATGATCACTTTTGCTTCCTATAATGCAACTCTTTGGTCCCAATAACTCCTTTTAATTTTTGGCACCTCTTGGGCAAGTTTAAAAACACTAATACTAAAAATTTAACACCATATTACTTCTCACCTTACTTGAGCCTTTCTCATGCATTTGCAACGATTCCACATCCTTAGCATGACTCTTCATGGAGACAAAGCATTAAACAATGTATTATCTCATGCCATGGGATGTCAAATTTTTTTCTTTTATACTCTGTGGACCTTGTAAATTCTCAAACATCTTCCTTTACTCATAACTCATCTATATAGGTCATAAGCATCATAAAAACCTTATGCTAATTGTCACACCCGAAAATGCGACCGCGTGGCGCCTTTTTCAAATAAAAGGAAAAATTCGATTTTCTCTTTGAAATTGAAAATCGAAATAGAAATTGAAATAAGATTATAGGTAGGGTTCAGGAGTCGCCGTCAAAATTTTAAATTTTAAAAGGCAAAACTTTGAAAAAACTTTTTTAGTTGAAAAAAATAGTCTGCGAACCAAAAAAATGGATTCGGGAATCGATTGTGAGTGGGGAAGGTGTTAGGCACCCCACTACACCCGTTATTAAGAACGGTTACCCTAAGTCAATTGTGCAAAATAAAATGGCCTTAATTATGTTTTAACTCTCCTTAACAAATCACATGCAAAATAAGAAATAACCAAATTAAAAAAAATGAAATTAATAAAGAAAGGAAATACAAAATAAGAGTAAAAGAAAAATGAAAGAAACGAAATTAAAGAAATAATAAAAATAAAATATTTATTTACAAAGGTGGACTTGACTTAGGATGAAAGCCTAGGGCCTACGTGCCTTTCAAGAGGGATCAAAGTCCACGTAGTTAGACTAAAGGTTGTATTTGTTGTTTGTTTTTTTTTTTCCTTATGTTTTATGTTTTGTTTTTATTTTTTGTTATTTTTGTTTGGTTTTTATTTGATTTTTAATTTTTGATCGATTTTGTTTTGTTTTTCTCTTTTTAGTTTTTATTTTATTTTTTATTTTTATTTATTATTATTTTTTTTAGAAAAGACAAAGAAAATAAAATTTACTTTTTTTTTAACAAATCAAACGATTTCGAAATTGATTGATGTGTTTTAATTTGCTAAAAGTAAATGTAATTTTACTTTCTTTTTATATTTTCAATCTTTTTTCTCTTTTCTTTTTTTCATCCTTTGTTCTCTATTTTCTTGCAAGGTCTTTTTGTTTTGTTTCATTTTTCCTTTATTTTGTTTATTCTTTTTTATCTTAGTTTTATTATTATTTCCCTCTATCTTTAAATTTTTATGTTTTGCCCTTTTTTTTAATTCTTGTTTATTTTTTGTTGTTTTTATTTTTGCATTTCTTTTTACATATTTTTTTTTATTTTATATAATTTAATTTTCACATTTTTTTTGTAAGAAGGCAACGAAATTAAAAATTACTTTCTTCTTTAGTAAACAAGTTTAGAAATGGATTGATGTATTTGATCCACTAAAGATTAATGTAATTTTTTCTTTTGATCATTTTTGGTTATTATTATTATTATTTTTAATCATTTTTGTGGTATCATTTTTTTCTATGCTTTTTGTTAATCTATTATTTTCTTTAATTTTTTTTTGTTTTTGTTTTTTTTTTGTATTTTTGTTTTGGTTTTCTTTTTCTTTTTTTCATTTTTTTCTTTATCCTTTTTTTAAAAAAAAAAACTTTTGTTAGTTTTTAGTTTGCGTTGTATTGTGTTTTGTTTGGTTTTATTTTATTTTTTTATTATTATTATTTTGTTCATTTTTTTTCATCTTATTTTTTTTATTTTGTTTTGTGATATTAAAAGGATTTTCATCCTTTTTATCGTTTTTCCTTGTATTTTGATTGATTTTTTTTTTTGAAATTTTGGTTTTAATTAACTTTTCATTTTTATTTCTCATTGTTGATTGATTTCTTTTTATTTTTTCACTTTTATTAGATTTTAATCTTTACCCATTTGTTTTAGTCCCCCCTTTTGTTGAGTTTATGAAACACGTTTTTAAAAAAAACACTTAAGCCTAAAAAAATTTTAATTCCTATTTACTGTATTTTTTTTATATTTTTGAAAATCTTTTTATTTTTACTTCTCATTTTTTCAAAAATCCCTAAAGAAAAATTTATCTTTGGATCCTTAAAACATTATTTTTCAATCATGTGCAAAATAAACAATAGGAGAGGAGTAGGCAAGTGTTTGAAGTTCATTTTTGTTCTCAGTAAAAGTTTTCTAATATTTCTTTTTTTTCTTTTTCATGAAATATTTTTTTGAAAAATTATTTGCTGGGGCCGTTGAAACCCAAAAACACTAAACACATTCAAAACCCAAAAGGCATCATGGAAGCTTATTGCCACACATGGCCTTTTAGTCCGTCCCTAGGTGCCTAAGGGGATATGAAATCCCACACAGCATTGTCTAAGGTAAAAGTTGATGAAAAATACATAAAAAAATTATGAACTAAAATAATAGCTTGTATGTGTGTGCTAGGTGTCCAACCAGAGTCACTATATCATTCTTGAGTACATTTACAGTATGAAAGGAAAAGAAAGTAAAAAGAAAAAAAGAAAAGAAAAGAAATATATAAATATATGCAAGTTACAGATCCATTGTAACACGTCCTCAGATCAAATCACAGAGCCACCTTGTGCTTCAAAAATTTAGGCCTTGCACATAGCACTCCATTGGCGCCTTAAAGCATCAGGCACAGATGAACCAGAGAAAAATAAAAGCAAAGATAACACATATAACAATGCTTATCGTTAGGAAGAAGCATGTACTATGAATCCAAATTCCCCTAAAAAAAAAATCCCCCCATTAATGTACATCATACAGTTAATGGGATAAGGATCTGAGGTCCATTGCCCATTCCCTATTCACTGTCAAAAATAAATAAATAGGGTAGTGAAAGGGGGCAAACCAAATAAAGTTTGCCTAACAGTGAATCTAAGAAGATTTAGCTACCCCCTAATCACCATGAAACAAAACAGCCATATAATGAAATCGCCAGTCAAGCAAATTGAGTTAGAGACAAACAACCAAATCTGGCAATTCACTGCAAAATTCAACTCGTACAAACCAAAAGTTCTTATTCATAATAACAGGCTAAACCAGTCACGCGTAAGACATTTCAGATTGAGGGCTGTTTATCCAATATGGAAATGGGAAGGGAGAGGGACTTCTTATCAATGCATCAGTCTACAGTCCCACTTTGACCAAATGGCCCGAAAGGAATCCTACTTCAGCATATTATACTACACGACATTCCACATTGTACAGATTCAAGAAGCAAACTGGACAGATAATATATGACAATTTGAACAATACGAGTCTTAACCCTTTGAAGTAGGCATTCAAATCATCAGCACTTAACATCAATTGAACAAAGTTATATTTAGGACATAGAAGTCCCTGATTTCAGCATACACGAATCAGAATTCATACATGAGTTCGTTGTTTTAGGAAAGCACAGAAAACATACCTCGGATTCCTTTCAGGTTCACAAAGGATTAGGCGGGTATGCTTCTTCGATTGAATTCTTCTGCACTGAAGCCTAACCCACCCAAGGATATGGTTTGACTCCCTGGTTCAGAACTTCGATCCTTCCTTTCTCAAATCTCTCCTCTTCAACCCCCCTCACTTGAAATCACTCCCTAACAGAAACCCCTCGCTTCCCTTGTTTTCCTGGCACTGTTTCCCTGTAACCCCGAAATCCCTAGCGGGGTAACCTCCTTTCTATTTTTCCTTGACTTCAGACAGCCTCTCCTCTCAATCTCGCCTTCATTTTTTCGGAGCGAAATCTTTCACAATACTCACTCAGCTTCTCTCCTCGAATCCCTCCATCAAAACGCCAAAAATCCCCGCAGCGATTTTCACTCTGCCCCTTCATCTCTTTGATTTCTCTCCGAAAAATCCCCTTTTCAGAATCTCCTCCTCCCTTTGCTTTTATAGGCGATCCCACCTGGTCCCCCTATCTCCGTACCCCTCTGCTCCACTAATCCCAGTGCTTATACTTGCGCTTCCCTCTCGTACGATTGCGTCGTCTTGCCTCTGGAGAGGTTGTGCAAGGGGACGCCAGAGCAGAGAGGGGGGACCAGCCTTTAGGGTTTTGTTTTGGGTTTCTCTTCGGCTTCATGGAGTCCGTCCTATCATTCGAGTTAACGGGCAGAGTGTCCAGAATTATGGGTTGGGCAAGATGGGCCTCCAGTTTCTCAGCTGTTTTTTCCAGTGGGCCTCCATTTCGTTCAGCCCCTTCCCCTTTTTTTCTTTTTTTGCTTTTTTTTTTTTTTGGCTCTTTCCTTTTGGTCCAATTTCTGAACTGGTTCTAGGTTGGGTTCCTTCCCTCTTATTTTATTTGGACTTTCCTAATCTTTTTCTTTTTTATCATATATTTTTTCCTTTTATTTCCCTTTTTTTCTTTTCTTTTTTCCCTTTTTTCCTTGATTAATTTTTCTTTTCTTTTCTATTGATTTTTTTTTCTTTTCTGGTCTCTTTTGATTTTCTATGTATGTATATATAGTTTTTAATTTCTAAAAAATTCATTATATTTTTTTTGTTTATTACTCCCTCTTTGATTTTTCTTTATTTTAATTTTGGATTAATTGGCCTTTACTCCCTTCTCTTTTTTTTTATTATTATCTTTTTTTTGAGTTCTTTCTCCTTTAATTTTAAGCTTATGAAGCTAAAGGGCCTATTGTGTTTTTTTTACTTTAATCTTTTTTTACTTCTATATATTTTTTATTAGTTTAATTTTATCATTATTTTCGAAATATGCCTGGACAAAATACAGTGTTCACACTAATCGAGTTTGAAGCCCCCACATCAGAAAATGAAATTTTTGTCTCGAGTTCAAAATTCAGTTTTCAGGGGTAGCTTTTAGAAAATTATAATTAATTCTAGAAAAATCGAAACAAGGCAAATGATAGGTTTCTAGAAATCTTTGCATGTCTACTATAAGACAAAAATAATTATAGGTATGAAAAACGCAACTGGGCTATGTTTGACAATAGAAAATTATGAAAGGTCCGACTGCCCTGGAGTTCTACTACAGCTTACTGATATAGATTTCAAAAATTCATAACTAATTTCACAAAAATCCAAATCAAGTAAACTATACTAATATGGAAAGCTACAAATGTCTACTTTAAAAAAAATAGCTTCAAACCCAGAAAATGACATTTAAGCTAACGAAAACTGATTGAACAATACTGAGGGTCTGCATTACTAACAGTGAGTTCTAACTTCAAAAATTCATTTCTCTCTCTTTAGACCTCCAAATGAAGTGTTTCTAGTTGCTATAGCTCATTGTACATATGTAGTTTCTCCATGTAAAATTTTAGGACCATTGGACGTCATTTGGCACTCAGATGACACAAAAATATTTTGTACCAAGTGAACAGTAACTGATACCAAAGTGCAAAATTTGTTAAACTTCAAAAAATCATAATAAATTCTATGGGCCTTCAAATATTATGGTTCTTAGACCAACAAAAATCTCTATATGAGATCTATATGCGTGTAAAATCTTAGCCTCAAAATCGTTCATTTGGTTGCTTTGTGATATAGGGTATCAAAATGAGCTTTATAAGTACCAAAATGGGTCAAAATGTGTCCAAATGCTTTCCTACCCTAACCATGACTTCTTGAGCACATGAAAAAGCATCAAAATAAACCTTTAAACATGCCAAAAGGGTCCAAAAACCTAGATCTCACAAATTCACTACCCCACTTGTTGATATACATAAAAGCACACATATGCATTCTTGCCATACAATGTCAAAAACATTCATTCTCATTCATATACCCTTAGTTTCCATACATACATCACATATACATGTATCTACATATGCCTAAGGGTTTATACATCATTTAAATCATTGCATTACATCACTTGACATCCATATGACTATAATACAAGCATTTTACAACTTCCTTGCCAACCTCCATGTCTTCAAGTAGGGTGGCTCCCAAATTCCTAGCTATTTAGCTCTACTTAGACATGTTAGGTAATGGGGAGGGAGTGAGATTCAAAGAATCTCAATAGTCCTATGCACTTTCAATCATATATGATGGATGCATTATCATACAATGGATGTTATGCATGGTCTATGAGTTACATGTGCATATCAAAAGCATAATTTCCATTTCATAAAATCTCAATTACATTAAAGGAGATTCTCAAGACCTTGGTTAGTCTCACCCACTTCTCTTGGGACTTTTAGACTTGTTTCACCCATTTCTCTTGGGACTTTTAACTAAGCCTCACTCTTCTTGAGACTTTTGGCTTGTCTCACCCATGCTAAAGGACTTTTGGCTCATCCCCACCCTTATCAAAGGACTTTTGGCATCACCAAGTCTATTCAAGCCTTATGCACACATAAAGTCAATTTAATACACATAAGTGACACCACATACATTCTTACTAGCTAGACATACTTTTCATAATTCAAACATACACACAAGAACCCTAAGTAAGAAAACATCCACACACATATATGAGAGAAATGTTAGAGGGTTACCTTGTAATGAATCACAATGCTATTCTCTCATAATTCCCTTCCCTTTCTTGGTCACACTCTTGCAAGGAGGTGGGACTTGTTTCTCATAGCCTATAAACATCAATGGAGGATAACTAAATCATTGAAATAAAACTTAGCTCCTTACAACTCAAGGCTAGGCTACTTGACTCACAATGCCTCTTTATGCTCTAGTATGAGTCAATCTTCCCTTATAAGCCTTTTAACTTTATTCCAAGGCTTCCTTTAGTGTTTCTTACTCATAATTAGCCCCTTTCTAGCCTTAGAGTAATTTAAATTACTCCCTAGGTGTGACTTCTAGTTCAAGCCTAGATAATGTCTCTTTGGATACCCATGGAAGTTGTCTTGCTCTCCTTGGTAGGAGGTGCATATGGGGAGCTCTTTAGGGGTCTCAGGAACTCATACAAGCTCTTAGATAAGCTAGAATAGCTCTAAGAAAAATTAAACTTAAGCATTTGTCTTAAAACCCTAAGATTCTCAATTTTGGACTTTATTGCTTCCTATATGATTCCAACGAACTATTCTTAATTCCCACACTTGAAAGCACTTATTTCTTTCTTGCTAAGGTCAGAATTTATCTTCCTCTAAGTGGCTAGGTCTGACCCAAATTTTACTACAGAGAACATCCAAGAAGAAGCCATTAAAACTCAAGAAGCTTACCTTATTGGTGAGCTTTTTAAAGAAACTTTCACTTGCAACAAGCCTCTCTTTCCAAGACTCCCTTCTCTTACTTGGGTTGACCTCAAAATAAAACCATATCAACCTCTAAATTCAAGGAAATAAAGAAGAGAAGATGGAGAAGAGGCTTGGCATTAGAAGAAGCAAGGAAAAGAGCAAGGTTTCTCACCTTTTCAAGACTTCTTCTTCCTCTATTAGCTTTCCCTCCTATGAGCCCTTCTTTCTGGCCTCTCCCTCTCTCTTTCCCCTTCTAGCCAGCTAAAGTCGATCTAGAGGTGGGGGAGAGTTTTGGACGTTTTAAGAATCGATTTCCCTTTTTTCACACTTTTCAAACTAAATCTCGTTATAGCAGGAAACCACCCTTGCTACGGCGAGCACTTATCAGTCTCAGGTGCCCCTGTGCTTACCACAGTTGGCGCTATTGTGAAAAACACTCTGGATTTTGTATCAGCCCCCAAACTCGCTATAGCTAACTGGCTTCTCGCTATAGTGAACAGGTACGCTCGCTATAGCTAATAGGTACGTTCGTTATAGCCAGCCGACTTAAAAAAATTCAGTAACCTTAAGTTCTCATGTCTACAAAAACTTGGATGTAAGACTTTAGGCTAAGGCCTTATAAGTGGGAGTGGTAGTCTCCCTACCGACTTGTTTTCCTTTAAGTTGGGGAGGAACAAAATCCTGAGCCTAGATCATCAAATGAGGGAAGGCGTTTAATTAGGAGCAATATCGTCGGAGGCTCTGTGGAATGTTATTATCAGAGCTGGCCTAGCCTTGTGTGCACTTCGAGGACGAGGTGGCCCTAAGGGGGTGGAATGTAAAGTCCCACATCGAATAGGAAGACCTTGAGTTAAGGCCCTATAAATGGGAGTGGTACTCTCCCCACTAACGACGCGTTTTCCCTTAAGTTGGAGAGGAACAAAATCTTGAGCTTAGATAGCCAGATGAGGCAAGGTGTCTAATCGGGAGCAATATCATTGGAGGCTCTGTGGGGTGTTGGTATCAGAGTTAGCCTAGCTGTGTGTGCACCTCGAGGACAAGGTGGCCTCAAGGTGTAATGTCTGATTTTTGTTAAACGACAGAAACGGGCACGTTTTCAAAGCAAGTCCCCTGAAATGAGTTAGTTAAGGTCTCAAAAAATTTGAGTAACATTCTAGACTCCTAAAAAGAAGAATCCTAGCCTCAGACGGAAGGAAAAATGGAGCTAGAATGAAGAAACAAATTTTAACGAAAAACCTACGAAAGATAATGGCATTTTCGTAATTTTGAGTAATTTTTGGAATTCACATAGGAAGGCCTTTTAAATGAAAGTTGAGTTCTCCGGGGTTCTTAGAGGCTCTGAAAATCATAGGAAGCCCCGGTATAGTTAAATCCTCTCTAGTGGATGTTTTTCAATGTCAGTGTGTCCAAACTTTGACAGATCCATTCAGAAAGGTTTTAGCTCCAATTTAAGTGATTCTAAAGGTATTTTTCTAATTGGGAACCTAAATTTTATAATAAAAAAGATGGTTCTAAAAAAGGAGCTAAAATGAAGGAGAAACAAAAATGCAAAGTACAAAGGGCAAAATTGAAATTTTTGAAAAAGTTATTTTTCCCTACCTATATATAAGTGGCGCCTCACACTTGCCCTCATTTAGCATTAGATTTCTCATCCCTAAATTAAAAGCAAACCCTAAGAGAGAGGCACCCAAGAGAGGAAGAAGAAGGAGGAAGAAATCCAAGCAATTTTTATGGTTGCTCTTCATGCTCTTTTCCATCTACACCCCTTCTCCTTCATCCTCTTTGATTTCCTTTAATTAAAATGAAGTTTATAAATCTGATTTAAGGGAGAAATTCAAGAGAAATTTTGGATTTCAAGAGAGAAGCTTGGAGAAAGCAAGATTTAAGCCAAACTAAGCAAGGAAACAAGGTAAAATTGCATCATATGGTTGATATTTTCAATCACTCTTCTTCTCCATTTCGCCTAACCTTATGAGCTATAGGAGGATTTGATTTTCAAGCCCAACCAAGTATGAATCTTAGGTATTTGATGGAGAAGAACAAGAATATGCAAAGAAAATAATAAAATAACCATTAGATTTTAAGATGCAATTCTAGGGTTTCAAGTATTCCTTCTAAATTTTGATTTTGTATGATTATTCCTAGGTTTAATTAAAAGCTTAAATGAGTTCTTGAGACCCTTAAGATGCTCCCCACAAGCTTCCTTCTTCAAGAAAACAAATCACACTCTAAGGAACCCTAAACCATGCGTAGTCTTGGCCAAACCATGTTCTTATAGTTAGGGAGAGTTTTAAATTTTTCTAGGGCCATTCTTGAGTCATATTTGATGATTGAAATGAGGGTAGGCCTTGGAAAAAATTTAGAACTCATGGAAAGTGATTTAGTGTCTTAAGTTCCATATTATGACCTAAAGAAGCAACTGATGTTAGGCTCTTTGTTTTAATGGTGTGATGACTCCAAGAGGCTTAAAAGGAGTCAAGAATCATATTTGAAAGGAAAGAATGAAGCTTAGAAATCATTTGAGGGGTGTTGCTTCATTAGATGCATTTATGGACCATAATGGAACCTATAGAGCAATCTAGTATCTAAGTAAGTTGTATAGCCTTAGAAATTGTTTCATAAACCTAATTGGCTTCCATAAATTGTATCTAGGCTAAGAGAAACCATCTCCACAAATTTGTGGGTGTGTGGCTGAAAGAGAAAGCTTGAATTCCAAGATAAAAGTTTGTAATTGTGTGCAAGATAGCTCTCTCCACCCTCTCTCATGCATGGATGTGTGTTTAGCTTATTTTAGAATGTGTGTGTGTGTATGTGTATTTTCAAGCTATGAAAAGTATGCTAGCATGATATTATATGCCATGATCTCATGATGTCATGAAAAGTATGATATTTAGCTTCCCAAAAAGCTCTCAATGAGACCTAATTGCGTGCCAAACCCCAGATCAAGAATAACTCATTTGGCCAAAAAGTGGTATAGGGTTCCATTATGATCAATTTTGGCTCCATATAGGGTACTAAAATTGCCAAATGACTTTCTTTTGGTTTTGGCACCATTTGGGCAAGTCTAAAAGCACATTTAGGAAGCTATGGTTCCAAACCTCATGCATCTCTTTTTGGCCATCTAACCCACACTTATGCGCATTTCCATAAACTCATTCATGAAGCTATCTTTGCCATACATACTCAATTCATGTTCCATCATTCACATAACATATACTTTCATTTCTACATCATATAATAGCATAATTACATATGTCTCAAGGGTCACAAGCCATCTACAACAATAATATACATCATTATGGTTCATTATGGCTTTTAAAAATAAATGCTAAACATATGGATGTCAATCTTCTTCCTTTAGTGTTGTTGGCCCCCATTAGCATATCCACCTGGTCCACCTAGGATGTGAGATCATTGGAGAGGAAGGAATGAAATTCAAAAAATCCCAATAGCTCATCTCCCATTCAATCATACATAATATATGCAAAGCAAGCCTTGAAAATGCATACATGGTTATTATGGAAGTCATGAACATTCAAGAAGCAAACTTAGCATGTAGATAAGTCATACAAATCATTCAAGAACTCACCAAGTGTTAGAATTGGCCTCACACATCTCCTCATGGATTTTGGACTTGCCTCACCCATTCTTTAAGAGCTTTAGACTTAACCATACTTTTAGGAGCCCATTTTGCTTTTGGAAGACTATTTACTTTGTCTCAACCAATTTCAAGGATTTTTGGCTCATCTTCACCATGGTGAAGAGTTCTTGGTCTCTTCACACTCAAGCAAACTCAACAAATATCATACACACAAGGGGGTGGAATGTAAAGTCCCACATCAAGTAGGAAAACCCTGGGCTAAGGCCTTATAAGTGGGAGTAATACTTTTTCATCGACGATGCATTTTCCCTTAAGTTAGGGAGGAATAAAATCTTGAGCCTAGATCGCTGAATGAGGCAAGGCGCCTAATTGGGAGCAATATCATTAAAGGCTATATGGGGTATTGGTATTAGAGTTGGCCTAGCTATGTGTGCACCTCGAGGACGAGGTGGCCTCAACGGGTGGAATGTAAAGTCCCATATTAGATAGGAAGACCCTGGGCTAAGGCCTTATAAGTGGGAGTGGCACTCTTCCCACTGACGACGCGTTTTCCTTTAAGTTAGGGAGGAACAAAATCTCGAGCCTAGATTGCCAGATGAAGCAAGGCATCTAATCAGGAGCAATATCATCGGAGGCTCTATAAGGTGTTAGTATTAGAGCCAACCTAGCCATGTGTGCACCTTAAGGATAAGGTGGCCCTAAAGGAGTAGAATGTAAAGTCCCACATCAGGTAGAAAGACCCTAAGCTTAGGCCTTATAAGTGAGAGTATTACTCTCTCCATTGACAATGCATTTTCCCTTAAGTTGGGGAGGAACAAAATCCAGAGCCTAGATCGCTGAATGAGGCAAGGCGTCTAATCGGGAGCAATATCGTCGGAGGCTTTGTGGGGTGTTAGTATAGAGGAATGTTCTTGCTTCTTAGCTGTTTCAGCTTAGCATCCACAATTCTCTCTAATTTCACTACATAGGAAAGATTTTCCTGCAATTGAACATGCTCATATTCCATGATATGTAAAGGGTCTAGTAAGGACTTTTTCAACTGGGAGACATGAAAATCATTATAAATTTGAGCTAGATTAAGAGGTAAGGTTATCCGATAAGCCACATGCCCAATTTTCTTAAGGATTTCAAATGGACCAATATACCTATGACTGAGCTTCCTTACCCTCATTGACCGACCCACCCCCGTCACTAGAGACACTCAAATGAACACATGGTCTCTAATCACAAACTTTAATGGCATCCTTCTTTTATCGGCATAGCTTTTCTGCCTACTTTGAGCCGTGAGAAGTTTCTTTCTAATCAATTATATTTGTTAGGTAGTCTGGTCCACAATCTTAAGTCTTATCAAGCTCCTCTCACTTAGCTCAACCAAACATAGAGGGGATCTACACTTTTTCCTATACAAAGCCTCATAAGGGGCCATCTGAATATTGGAATAGTAACTATTATTATGGTAAATATGCACCCCAGTTACCTCTCATCTCTAACACACATGCCCTCAACATATCTGCCAAGGTCTGGATGGTCCTTTTAGTCTGACCATCTATTTGAGGGTGATATGTAGTACTAAACCATAATATGGTCCTTAAGGTATGGTGTAATGACCTCAAGAAGTTCGATGCGAATATGGGGTCTCTATCTGAAACTATGCTATTAAGTACTTCGTGAAGTCGCATTATCTCTCTAATATACAACTGGGCTAATTTATCCAGTGTGTGAGTAGCCCTAATAGCTAAAAAGCGTGCAGACTTTGTCAATCTATCCACAATTACCCAAATAATATCATGTCCAAAGGATATCCTTGGTAACCCTATAACAAAGTCTATGGCTATACTATCCCATTTCTACTAGAGGATATCTAGGGGTTGCAACAGTCCAATGGGTTTTTGATGTTCTACTTTTACCCTCTAACACACTAGGCATCTAGCCATATAATCCTTCATATCATTTCTCATCCTTGGTGACCAAAAAATCCTTTTCAAATCTTGATACATCTTGGTGGCACCTGGGTGGATAGTATACTTATTCTTATGTGCCTCTTCTAAAATGCTTTCTCTCAATTCATTCTGACTAGGCACATAGATTCTATCTTGGTATACCATTCTTAGACACCCTAAAATCTAAGGTCTTAACTTGAAAAATCTCATTCCTGATCTGTCTCAAGAACTCATCCTCTCTCTGGGCATCTAAAATCTGGGTTCTCAATACATTCTCAATTTGGGTTTCACTCAAATACAATTTACCCAATACCACCTGATAAGAGAGGTTTATATTTCTAAATTTCTCTAGGAGCTCCTGCTCCCTAATCATTATATGGGCTACATGGATAGACTTCCTACTTAAGGCATCTACCACCACATTAGCCTTACTCGGATGATACTTCAAGGTATAATCATAATCCTTCAAGAATTCTATCTATCTCCTCTATCTCATATTCAGTTTTTTTTCATCGAACAAGTATTTCAGACTTTTGTGGTCACTATAAATCTCTATGGTAATACTATATAGATAGTGCCTCTAGATTTTGAGAGTAAACACTACGGCGGCTAACTCTAGATCATGTGTAGGATAATTCTCCTCATGAGGCCTCAACTACCTAGAGGTATATGCCACTACTCTACCCTGTTGTATCAATACAGATCCTAACCCTTTACCCAAGGCATCACAATAAATCAAAAATAGTTCACTAGGGTCAAGGATAATCAGTACAAGGGTAGTGGTCAAACGGAGTTTCAACTTTTGGAAACTCCTCTCACATCTATTATCCCACACGAAAGGTGTCTCTTTCCTAGTCAACCTCATTCATGGTAAGGCCATCTAAGAAAAGCTCTGAAAAAATCATCTGTAATACCTTGCCAAACTTAGAAAACTCCTAATCTCAATGATCGTTCTAGGTCTATCCCATTGTAACACAGCCTCAACTTTATGAGGATCAACCGTGACCCATTTCGTGAGATCACATGACTTAAGAATTTCACCTCGGTTAGTCAAAACTCACATTTACTAAGTTTGGCATACAACCTCTTATCTCTCAAGGTCTCTCGAACTAAAATCTTAAATGCCTCTCGTGCTCCTCAAAGGATCTAGAGTACACTAAGATATTATCAATGAAAACTACCATAAATTGATCTATATATGGTCTAAATACCCTGTTCATTTAATCCATGAACATAGCGGTTGCATTCGTTAGCCTAAATGGCATTACAAGGAACTTATAGTGCCCATATCTCATTCTGAAGGTTGTCTTTGAAACGTTTTCAGTTCTCACTCTCAATTGGTGGTACCCAGATCTAAGATCTATCTTGGAAAACACAGATGCCCTAGCTAACTGGTCTAACAAATCATTAATTCTAGAGAGAGGATATTTATTCTTGATGGTAAATTTATTCAACTCTCTGTAATCTATACCAATTGTAAGCTACTATCCTTATTTCTCACAAATAACACTGGAGCTCTTCAAGGTGAAATACTAGGGCATATAAATCTTTTATCTAATAATTCCTCTATCTGCTTTTTTCACTCAGCGAGCTTAGTGGGAGCCATCATGTAAGAAGTCTCGGACACCAGTCCAGCCCTAGGCACTATGACTATAGGGAACTCTAGCTCTCTCTCAAGGGGTAGACCACTACAGTTAAAATCTTTAAGAAAAATCTTCGAGAATTCCCTGACAACTGGGATCTCCTATATCCCTTCCTCTACCTCAACCTGAATAGAGAAAAAGACTAGAAACCTTTGACATCCCCACTCTAAATGTCTCTCAGCCTAGGCAGTAGTCACAAAGGATAACTCAGCTCCTACCTAGGTATGGTTCTATAAGTAGATAAAAAAATTGTTCTGTGTGCATAATCAAGTATTGCATTATTCGTAGCCAACTAATTCATACCAATGATTAAATTAATACCATGAAAAGGCATACAAATCAAATCAATAATTGTATGACAATGATTGAATTGAACAGTGACATTTAAGTAGGCATGGGAAGTAACAAAGTGGCCTCCAATAGGTGTAGTGATAGACAAGTCAAATGGCAAAGTACTAACAGCCAGACCAAATTGCCTCACACAATCATAGGATATAAACGAGTGACTAGCACCCAAATCAAACATAGCAACTACAGGAAAGCCATTCACTATCAGCGTACCTTGAATCAAATTAGAGGACTTACTGGCTTCCTGGTGAGTGAGGGCGAACACTCAATCCTAGGTCTGTGGCCTAAGAAGAGGCGCTATATCCATCTAAGGACAATTTCTAGTAATGTGCCCCAGCTTCCCACACTTGAAGCACGTCACTAGAGACTGCTGGGTAGATGACTGGCTCCAAAGAAGCACCATCTGCTTGCCCCTCTGTGGCCTTCTATTCCATGCCACCTTGCCTTTCCTCTTGGTGCTAGGTGTCAAGCTAGAGCCCTCTTCTAGTCTCGACTTTTTAGTTCTGGAGCTCCCTTCTGACTAGTTGAAGACACAGCAGGCATGATAGCTCACAAGTTATTCTTAATCACCCTACTGACCTCCATAAGGGTATTAAACTTTCTAATCCACTGTGGAGTAATTCTGTTGCTAATCAGGGGCTTCAACCCAGTCTCAAACTACTCACATCTCTAGGGCTCATCATCATACCTTTGGAGGTAAGAGAAATACTGAGATAACTCAATAAACTTGGCCACATAGTGATCAATAGTAATATCATCAATTTGCCTCAAGCCCATAAATCCCATCTCTTTCTTTTTCCTCATTGAACTAGGAAAATATTTCTTATAAAACTCTACCAAGAAACTTTCTTAAGTGATTTGTATACTCTTAGTATCCATCAAGGGTTTCGTACTATGCCACCACCTATTAACTTCTTTCTATACATGAAAGTGGTGAGCTGAGCTTTTTGCTCTGTGGCACAATCCATCACTGAAAATATCTTTTCCAGCTCCATAACCCAAGGTCTCGCCTCATCTGCATCCAACTCCCAGTCAAAATAGGATGGACTATTCTTCCTGAACTGATTTAACAGTTTCTAGATAAGCGTCTGGGTCTGAGTAGGCTCCTAAGTAAGTGGAGGTGGAATGCTAGAAGTAGATGACTGAGGTATAGGGGCTTTTCTGCTAGCTTCTTCTTGCCTAGTAAGACTATCTTGCAACTGTATGATCATGTCATGCTATTGCTGGGTAATGTATCTCTGTTGTTCTAGTATCTCCTGCTGCTGGCCCATCATGGCCTCATACCGATTTAGCCTCTCTATGATGGTCCACAGAGGATGCTTAAACCCAACCGGAACCTCTGGCTTAACTCTCTGAGCCCTGGGTAGCCTGCCTCTACCCCTGCCCTGTATAGTCTCAACCATTTATCTGAAAAGAAGTAGCACCTTTCAGTTTACAGTAGTATCACAAGCACATATGTATATGTAGGCTAGCACTTCCAAGGCAATTCACACCAAACATAGGCTAAGCACACTATTCAAGAGCCCAACACAGAGTAAAAGTGTCTGAACCTTTGCTTTGATACCAAAAATATAACACTATAGTGTGTTAACCTCAAGTAATCTCTACTTAAGCTTGATTCCATGAAATTCTAAAGAAAAAAGTAAATCGTGGCATTTTAATGCTATATGTCAGGGGTTTAGGCGCTCACATTATGCCCCGTAGGTCTCGTGAACCCATCAATCATATTCTCTACTCAAACTTCATTCATACAACTCATACATATCATAAAAAAATCCATGAGCCACAGATATGAAGCCAAGAACCAAAAAAATGCAAATTTTCCTGTCGGTCCACAAGTCAGATTTTGGCTCCAACATCGAAAAATAATAACTAATTCTAAAAAAAATGGGAATTGAGCAAACCATAGCTTTTTTGAAATATCTGAGTGTTAACTTTACACTAAAAATAATTTCAAGTCATGAACATTGCATTTGGAGCATGTTTGATATTGAAAAATGTACAAAGGTCTGACCATCCTTGGTACTGATACAGTTTACTGTCGTAAACTTAAAAAAATATTTAATTAATTTCAAAACATTCCAATCCATGTAAACGATACCAATATGGAAAGATACAAATATTAGCTAGAGAAAAAAAAATAGTTCTAGACCAAGCCAAGAGCATTCAGGCCCCAAAAACTAATCAAATAGTAACGCAAGTCTAAAGGTGCACGCACCTAGAACAAAACAGAAACTTCGAAAAATTATTTCTCCCTCTACAGACCTCTAATTGAGGTGCTTCTAATTAACACAAATCATTGGAAAGGTCTAATTTTTGTCCATAAAATTTCATATAAATTGGACACCATTTGGCCCATTAATGATACAATTTCATTTTGGACCAAAATAAATAGTAGCAGTGACAAAACCAGAAAATTTTCTAATTTCAAAAATTCGTCAAATATTCCATAGACCTCCAAATATTCTACAATTTAGCTTCCTAATAAGCTCTTAACAAGCTCTAGAGGTATGAAAATTTCAGATTAAGGGGAGCTCATTTGGGCAAAAAGTGACATAGCCCACCAATATGATCACTTTTGCTTCCCATAATGCAACTCTTTAGTCCAAATGACTCCTTTTAGTGTTTGACACCTCTTAGGCAAGTTTAAAAGCACTAATACATCACATATGAATTGCCTAAGTGGTCCAAACTATCATGCATCTCAAACTCACTATGCTACATACAAGAATACACATCTAGGAATGGGTTACCAAGTACTCAAATCTCATGTTTCCATTACTTTGGCACTATACATGATTTATATATCATTTATACATGCGTCTACGCTTACTCAAATATTTACATCTAAAAAAAAACATGTATATATGAATATTGACATCTCTTTACATCAAAGACCATACAAAACTATACAAAGTGGCAAGGAATAGCTTTTCAAGCTCCTTGATTTCCACTTTGGTCTCCTTAAGCTCCACCTAACATGTTAAGATGGGAGAGGGAAGGGGGTGAGATTCATGAAATCTTAATAGCTCATGCACTTATTCAAAGAAGCAATTAAGGTATATAAACATGTCAAAGTATGCAAGTAGGCATCTAACTATTCAAAATCATACAACACATGATTTACATGCCATGAAAATCATATCAATGCCAACCATTTATACATGCTTCTACACTTGCTCAAATATTTACATCTAAAAAATAACATATACATATGAATATTGACATCTCTTTACATCAAAGACCCTACAAAACTATACAAAGTGGCAAGAAATAGCTTTTCAAGCTCCTTGACTTCCACTTTGGTCTCCTTAAGCTCCACCTACTATGTTAAGATGGGAAAGGGAAGGGAGTGAGATTCATGAAATCTTAGGGCCTGTTTGAAACTGTTCTGTTGAACAATTTTTTTGTTTTCAAGAACAAAAAAACCTGTTTGATAATGTGTTTTTAATGAAGTGTTTTGAAAAACAAAAAAAAAATTTTGTTTTCAAAAACAAAAAACTCAGAACACTTTTTAAGTGTTTTGTAATTTTTGTTCTACAGAATCAGGTAAAAAATAGAAAACAATTACTTTTCAAAATAATGATTCAAACAGATTTTTTAATTTTTTTGTTCTCAAAAATTTGTTCTTAGAAACATATGTTTTGAAAACATTAAAACAAAAACAGTTTCAAACAGGCCCTTAATAGCTCATGCACTCATTCAAGGAAGCAATCAAGGCATATAAACATGTCAAAGCATACAAGTAGACATCCAACCATTCAAAATCATACAACACATGATTTACATACCATGAAAATCATATCAATGTCAAGAATAAGTTCTAGGGACTTTTGGTTTAACCTCACTTTATTTTAGGGACTTTTGGATTGGCCTCAGCCTTGGTCTAGGGACTTTTGACTTGGCGTTACTCATCTATGAGACTTTTGGCCTTGTTTCACCCATTTTTAAGGACTTTTGACTCTACCTCACCCATCACAAAGGACTTTTAGCACTACCTTACCCATTAAAAGCCATTTTTACAACCCAAAATATAAGTATATTGGTACTAATACAACAAGGCAATATCAAATGGCATGTCTCACAATATAAGTGTACACACAAGCATACAATGACCATCATACATCTAAGAATGCAACAAGAAAGGGTGGAGAGCTACCTTACAAGCCAACACAAGCCTTCCCTTTTGATTTCTCTTTTCCCTTCTCGGTTTCACAATTATAACTAGATAGAGCTTGATCTCTTTAGTCTAGACACAACAAATAGCATACCATTACTCTCTTGGAACTCAAACAAGTACTCATAAAGGCTAGGGGATTCTTATATCAAAACTAACTTTACAAAGTGTTTAAGAGTCCCTAGTTACTCTTTCTTGAATTTCACTAGCTCTTCTTCTAATTCTTTTGCATTTTCTAACTTTTCACACTCTAATTCAAGGGTTTCATACTTGTTCTAAGTCAGAACTTCCTTCCCTTTACTAGTTCTCTAGTTAGTAGAGCTAACATGCACAAGAAGCAAAGAAGAAAGCAAAGATATATAGGTATCTACCTTGAATTTTAGCCTTCTTCAAGAGTGATTACCTTTGCCTTCACCTTCCCTTTAAATATCAACTCTTCCTCTTTTGAACAAACTCAAAACAAAACCAATTCAACAACCAAAACCATAGAAAGAGAGGGCAAAGAGAGAAGAATAAAATTCTAAAAAGGAAAGCTATGGAAATCTCAAGTTTTACTCACCTTTCTCCTTGTTCTTCCTTGGCTTCTCTTGGTCTCTCTCTCTCTCTCCACCCATTTTCTCTATTTTAGATGAAGCATAAGTTAGTTAAAAGAAAAGGGAAGATCTAAACTCTTTAAGAAGCAAAATTTTCCTTTTTCATATTTTTCTGGACTAACCCTCGCTATAGCAAAAAATAACCCTCACTACAGCAAGCACGTATCAGTCCCAGGCCCTTGTTCTCGCTACGGTAGCCACTATTGCAAGAAACTCCTTGGTTTTTGTATGGGGCACCCGAATTCACTATAGCTAAATGCATTCTCGTTATAGCAAACTGGTACATTCGCTATAGCTAACAAGGATCCTCGCTATAGCCAGCAGATTTAGAAAATTTTCAAAAATCCTGGTTGTTACATTACACCTCCATCTCACATTCTATGGCTTTGAAATTTTTTTCACGGCTTACTTTAATGTTTTTCTATCATATAGTCCCATTCTAAGTTTGGAACAAATTAAAACTCTCCCTAGGTAGCCAAACTTGCTTAGGCTAAGGCATGACTATGATTTGGTAGCCATGGATTTTGCTTTATGTTCTTAAAGGGAATGGCTCATGTAAAGCTTCCTAGAGGTCTAAGGGACTCATACCATATCTTACATAAGCTAGAATACCTCTAGGAAAAATCAAATTTCATCATTTGTTTCAAAGCCCCAAGTTGTGCCAACTTGAATTTTATCCCAATTACCTAGTCTTAATTCCCACACTCTAAATTACTTGTTCTTCCTTGAAATGGTCAGAATTCAACTCTCTTTGGATGGGCTCTAAGTTGCATGAAATTCATATAGAGGAGGAGCAAGAAGAAAGTGCAAGATGAGCCATGATTCATACCTCATTTCAAAGCTTTTTCAAGATACTTTGCTATGCTTTTAGCCTTTCCTTGAAATTCTAACTTCTCGCCTCTGAATCAGACCCAAAATAAATCTAAATCACACACCAAGACCATAGAAAGGAAGAGGAAAAGGAGGGAAACATCTTTTGTAAAAGAGAAACCTTGAAATCCTACACTTTTTTCTACCTTTTGCAAGTTTTTTCCCTCCTTCTTGGCTCTCCTCTTGTGTGCCCTTCCTTGGTTGAGTGCTTCTTTGTTTTGGACAAAATATATGTTAGCTAGAAGAGGAGGAGAAGAGCTGAACGTGTTTTAAGAAGCTAAAAGGTCACTTTACACAATTTTTTAACTTTTCATTGTAGTCCCTAAATTATGGTTTCCCCATTTAGCCTCATTTCAGTATCTTTTTAAAATTTGTCTTTTTCATCATAAAATTTAGCCTCATTTGCCTTTGATTTCATCTAAATTGGATTTGAAACTATTTCAATCTATTCGATCAAAGTTTTGATCAACCGATGGCCGAAATTACTCACCGGAGGGGTTTCAATTGTTCTGGAGGTTCTTATGATGTTCAGGGCCTCTGAGAACCTTAAAAAGCTCAAATTTCTTATTTAAGAAGTCCTTTTGTGAGTTTTTCAAATTTGTCAACAATTACGAAATTGTCCCAATTTATTTTGGCAAATTTTCTTAGCTCTTCTGACTTTAGTTTTTAGGCATCTTAAGCCTCAAATCCTCACTTTCCATTATTTAAAATTTCACCCTAATTTTACTTTGCCTTAAATCATTCATTTCAGGGGGTTTTCTTTTATATCCAGTGCATTTCGCACATTTATAGAGAAACCAAACATTACATTTGTCACATTTACGGAGGAGCCAGATGCTACACTAGGCTTCAAATTCTTACTTGTTATAAGTCATATAACTCTAATAGAACTCATTTGGATCATCATATGCTTAGTTAAAGGGTTTTAAGACTAACTTGCTTATTTAGCCCTATTTAAAATTTAAAATTTCAACTTTTAATTTAAGACTTTTAAATTCAATCCAATGATTTCATAATTATTTATTCTTCATATTTAAGTCTCTTAAATCATTAGAACCCAAGCAAGTACTCCCTAAATGCTTCAAGCATCCCTTGCCTAAAACCACACACATATGGAAGCCAAATGGGGTTTTTTCAGTTCTTTTGACGATTTTAATGCATGCAAACCTTCCTTGGCTTCTCTTTAGCTTAATTATGTATTCATATAGCTTAAAATACCTTCTTATAATTCCACAACTGCAAAGTTGCATTCTATAAGCTTTTAATGAATTCCATTGGTTCCATCTTATTCTCCTCACTCTTAAAATTCTACTATGTTTTAGTCCAAAATATATTCCCTTTATGAAGCTCTAAATTTGGCTGAACCATAAAGAGAAAGGGAGAGCAAGGAAAAGCAACAATTCTACATCATGTCATACCTTGTTTATTTCCTTATTCAATGGAGATTCTTTTGGTGAGATTAGCTTCTCCAATTTCTCTCTTTCTTCCTAAAGTTCATCCACTGAAATGCTTCTTTCAAAAAGCTAAAGCCATCAATAGAGAGGTTTTAGAGAGAAGAAGAAGATTTATGAATGAAATACTGTGAAAAAGGGCATGATTTCTTACCTAAATGGCTCTTTCTTCCACCTTCATCCTCCCCTCTTTTGGTGCATCTTCAATTCTATTTCAGAGTGTCTTAAGTCAGTTTGGGAGCTAGTAGGACATGGTTAGCCTGATATAAGGGAGAAAAAGTTATTTTTTAAAAACAATTACAAAATTCATGTTATATCTTGCAAATTTGACTACTCTATTTGGGCTCGTTTTAGATCCTTTTAAGAATCATATTTTTCAAAACTATCCTAAATTGTCTGGTCAAAATTTTGGGTTAACCTATAGCCTAAATCATACATCGAAAGAGTTTTGTTCATTCTGACTGTTCCTATGATTTTTTAGGCCTTTGAAAACCCTAGGAAACCTTATTTCACCATTTAAAACTTCCTTCTTTAAGTTTCTAAAAGGTTGCCTAAAATTACAATTTTGTCACTGTCTTTTTGATTACTTTGGTTAGCCACTTTGACTATAATTTTAGGCAATCTTTGGTTTTTTATCTTTATTTTTATATGCTATGATTATCATTCTATCCTTACTTGACCTTAGTTCATTTTATTTTAGGACCCTCTTTCATTATCTTGCCGAAATTTAGTTCAATTTAAACCAAATGTTACATTGGATGTTTCTTTAAAAAAAAAAAGGCAAAGGTCAAAAGGTCACTAATTTTTAAGTTGTTGAACAGAGTGTAATTTACTTTGTCAGTGCCATGACACTATGTGTGCTATCCATAAATTTTGGTTAGCTAAAATTAAGTGCATTATGAAGCCAAGCTATGGGGCCGACCTCTAGTTTTGCTATTTTAAGTCATTTTCCTTTGTGTTTTGATAGGTTTTGATGAGATATGATATAAGAAAGGATTAGAGATGAAAAAGAGCAATTAAATAGGTTGAAAAGGTTAATCAAGGACCTTCAATTTTGGCTAAATGATTTTTGAGGTTTGCTTTAACAATTTTAGATCATGCCTTTAAAAAAATTGTAAACATTTACTGATTTGTTAAAATAGGAGATGATCCTAATGAGCACTGAGATAAGGAAGTAGAACCTGTTTAAGAGATAAGCAAAGTGTCGAAATGAGTTATCTTTAATATAATTATGTCTTGTCTAAGGATAGGTGATTTAAACTGAGATTTATATATTTGGTGACCATAAATTAATGATTAGTCATAATTTAACAATGTTTAGCTAAATAAAATGATTTCCATGGAGGATATGTTCTTAACATATGCCCTATAAAACAACTATGTTATCCATAATAAGGCTAACCATGATTCTTGGCAAGATTGGTCATGATTTGACTAGGCTCAACTGAATAAAAATTAATGATAAAGATGTTAGTAGCTTATTGTTAGGTTTTGAGGACCAAGCACAGTGAAAAATTTTAAATTTCTTAAAACCCACCAAGAATCCTCGTGAAAGGGGCATAAATTAGTGATAGGATTTTTACCTTTTATGGAGAATTTTTGTTGCAGATGACTTACAATCAATTTGATTTGCAAATGCTCAATCTTATAAACTTTTGATCTTTGGTCAAATGCAGGAACCTTGCTAGTGATTCTCCTTCAATCTAAAATATGAAGTGTGAATAATGCGGGAATCATTAATGTAGATTGATGGACTTGTGTCTCTATGATATATACATGAGCAAGACCAAAACTTCAATTCCTAAAGGAATCAAATGGAGTACTTTTCTCTCAATCTCTACTAGGGGTATCTCTTTATATCAATAGTGGCTTTCCTACAAATGATACATAACCTTAGATGTTATTTATAAAATAATAGTAAGGTTTAGTGACATTCATCCAATGGGCCCTAATAAAAAAGGTGATGAGTGAAAAGACTATTGGGTTTAAGTTATTGATCTAATCTAATAACAACTTTGATTAATAATCTATCCAAAAAGAATATAATATTACTTTGATATTATAATATAATTCTACTATTATATTATATCATGTTATGTTATATATATTAGGCTACATTCTTAGGATCTTTAATCTAACTAGGAATCCTAATTATATTACTTTCACTCAAATTTTGATTTACTTTGTGTGCGACCCTAGAGGTTCTATTACGTTAGTAGTAATCTTAAAAGGAATCTTATTTTAGTATTACAAATGGTGAGTGATATCTAGCAATACATCGCTTCCACCTAAGTAACAAGAATGTCTATGATTTAAGATGCCTAATCCATGATTAATATTCTATGTAGTTTAGTCTCTTTTACTTAGATATCTAAATTGAATCCAAGGTATGGAATGTGTCATCCTCTTTATAATTCAATTTTATATGTTTCTTGATCCTTAAATAGACTAAGTTAAAATAAATGAATTAATAGCACATATTGATCCATATGAGCTTAGTCATGCATTTCTTAGTCCCATTCAATCAAAGGGCCTACATGTATCACTCTCCCTACATAAGAAGGACAAAATCTCATCTAGATCACTCACATCTCTTTGCATGATTTGTGATATACCTAATCACTACCTTTTTGACCATCTTCATTAAAGGTGACATTAAACAACATTAAAGTATATGACTTTTTATTGTAAGGAACTATAGTGGTTTCAGGTCAAAAAACCATGTACATTATGGTCATTATAAAGATGCTTATGATAGTTAGCAATCCATGTAGCATTCTCATAGTGGGTTTGTCTAGTGCATTTGTTCTCTAACATGTACGCATGTATAATAACTTGATATCTCATATATATGACCATAGTCATTAGCCAACATACATACTAGTCTTATTGTATTATTACTATTCTAGTTCATAATAATACTCAATTAAGGATATTTTAAAAATAATAAATTATTATAGAGATAGTTAATATATTCCATGTTTAGAAAATCGGAACAAACCGGCCAGTTTGACCAGGAACTAGTTTGTGGTCGAGTTTGGTCAGCCTTAAGAACTAATAAGTATGAGAACTGATGAAAACTGAGAAAACCAGTCAGTTTAGTAGTTGAATCGATTTGAAAAATTATTTTGCTAAAGTACTATCCAAGATTCGAACCTGTAACCTTCCATCAAGTGCCAAACCTTTCTGCCTTTTGAACCATGTAACACTATAGTGACTTGACTTAACTCCAACTCATCTCCCTCTAGGCTTGATTCCATATGATTTTCCCAGGAAAATGACCAAAATCGTGGTATTGCACTACTTTAAGTCAGGGTTTAACCAGTCATATTTTGCCCCATGGGTCTCGTGAACCCATCATTCACATTCTCTACTCAAACACCATTTATACAACTTGTACATAGCCTCAAACAACTCATAAACCACGGGTATAAAGCCAAAAACCAAGAAAATGCAATTTCTCAAATGAGCCCAAAAGTCAGATTTTTGGTTCTAAATTTGGAAAACCATAACTAATTCTAGAAAAATGAAAATCAAGCAAATCATAGCTCTCTGAAAAGCTTGGGATGTTAACTTCATATAAAAATAAATCTCAATCACAATCTCAGCGTTTGGACCATCATTGACATCGAAAAAGACACAGAGGTCCGGCTGTCCCTGATACTGGTGCAGTTTGCTGTCATAAACTTTGAAAACTCGTAATTAATTCCACAAAAATCCACTATGGGCAAACTATACCAATTTGGAAAGCTACAGATGTTAACTAGAGGAAAAAAATAAGTCCAGATCAGTTTAGGAGCTCTTGGACCTCGAAAACTGATGAAACAGTAATGAAGGTCAGAAAGCTTCCCTGATGCTGATACAGAACTTCAGATAGTCTTTTCACTCTCTATAGACCTCCAATTGAGGTGATTCCGTATAGGTCACTGTGGATATCTAGTTTATGCTCATAAAATTTCATGACAATTGGACACCGTTTGATTTATGAATGACATGAATTCATTTTCGGACTTATTGCACAGTACCATGACCAAACCATTAAAATTTTCCAACTTCAACAATTCGCCAAATATTCCCTAGACCTCCAAATATTACCCACTTTAGCTTCTCAAGAAGCTCTCAATAGACCCTATAGGCATGCCAAATTTCATATCAAGAAGAGCTCATCCAGTCATACTTTGACAGAACTCACAAAATTGGCAATTTTGGCATCCGCAATGGTTCATAATGGGTCCAAATGACCTCCCACATGCTCTAGCATCTTTTGGGCAAGTTTGAAAGTATAAACATAACATATATGAATTCCTTAAGTGGTCCAAAACAATACATAACTCAAACTCACTATGCTACGGGACAAAATGCACCATTTCATCTAAGCCACAAAAAGGCCAAATTCTACATTCTCATTGCTTTAGCTCTTTACACAGTTCATACATCATCTATACATATGTTTACATGTACTCACATATTTACAACTCAAAAATAATAGGTGCATCTTCATTATGGCACCTCTTTACAACAAAAGAACCAAAAGAACTATACAATTCTCTAAACATTCTCAACTAAACTCCTTGGTGTGCACTTGATTCTCCTTGAGCTCCACCTAAGATGTTAAGATGGGAGAGGGAAGGGGATGAGATTCAGGGAATCTCAATAGCTCATACTCATTCAAGAAGCAATCAAGATATATAAATCAGTCAAAGCATGCAAACAAGTCACAATGATACAATATATGTGTTTCATGCCATGATATCATATCAATACCAAGAATAAGCTCTAGGGACTTTCGGTCTAGCCTCACCCGAGCGTTGGGACTTTTGGATTGGCCTCACTCTTGGTTTAAGAACTTTTGGCTCCACCTTACCCGTCTCAAGGGACTTTCGGCACCACCTCACCCGAGCAATTTCCACAATTCATATCATAGCATATTGGTACCAATGTATCAAGGCAACATCAATGGCATATCTCATCATACAAGCACACACACATGCATATAATGACTATTACACATCCAAGAATGTAATAAGAAAGAGTAGAGAGCTATCTTATCGGCTAACACAAATCTTCCCTTTCAATGTCTCTTCTCCCGTCTTGATTTCACACTCACAACTAGATGGAGTTACTTCCTTTGAGCCTAAGCACAACAAAGAGCATAGGATTATTCTCTCATAACTCAAATAAGTACTCACCAAGCTAAAGGGGCTCTACATCGAGACAAATCCCCACTACACATGTAAGAAACTAGGGATTCTCTCTTTCTAGAATTCCACTCACTCTCCTTCCTCTCTCAAGCTCTCAAAAAGAAAGCAAAGAAGAAGAATTGAAGCTACATGAGCTCTACCCTTCCTCAAGAGTGGTTTTTCACCTTCTCTCTTCTGAACCAAACCCAAATCAACTACTAAAACCATAGAAAGAGAGGGCAAAGGGGAGAAGAATAATATGCTAAGGAGAAAAGCTAAGGAAATCTCAAGATTACTTACCTCTTTGCTTGTTCTCCTTCCTTCTCTAGGTCTCTCTCTCTCTCCACAGTCCTTTTCTCTCTCTTAGTCAAAGCTTAGGTCAGTTTACAGAGAAAGGAAGAGTTTGGAAGTTTAAAAAGGTCAAAATCTTGCTTTTCACACTTTTTCAGACTAACCCTCGCTATAGCGAGCCATAACCCTCGCTACGGCGAGCTCGTGTCAGTCCCAGACCTTCGCCTTCGCTATAGCGTACGCTACAGTGAGCAACTCCCTGGTTTTTGTATGGAATGCCCACACTCGCTATAGCTGGAAACATTTTCGCTATAGTGAGAAGGCACTCTCGCTATAGCGAACAGGTACATTCGCTATAGCTTGGCTATAGCTAGCAGATTTAGAAAATTTTCAGCCTTCGAAAATTTTCAGTTTTTCTTTTCTTTCCCTTTTCTTTTCCCTTTTCTTTTCTTTTCTTTTCTGGTTGTTACATTTCCACCCCCCTTAAAAGAAATTTCATCCTCGAAATTTAAGTACATACCTTAAGGGAATAACTCTGGATATTTTTACCTCATTTCCTCCTCTAATTCCCAGGTTGCTTCTTCAGATGTCAGACCTCTCCAAATCACTTTCACCAGAGGAATATTCTTGCTCCTCAACTGTTTCAGCTTAGCATCCACAATTCTCTCCGATTTCACTACATAGGAAAGATCTTCCTGCAATTACACATATTCATATTCTATGACGTGTGAGGGGTCAGGTAAATACTTTTTCAATTGGGAGACATGAAAGATACTGTGGATTTGGGCTAGGTTAGGAGGCAAGGCTATCTGATAAGCCACGGGTCCAATTTTCTCAAGGATTTCAAATGGACCAATATACCTAGGACTGAGCTTCTTTACCCTCATTGACCGACTTACTTCCGTCACTGGAGACACCCGAATGAACACATGGTCCCCAATCTCAAACTCTAACAACCTCCTTCTCTTATCGGCATAGCTTTTCTGCCTACTCTGGGCCGTAAGGAGTCTTTTTCTAATCGATTCTATTTGTCGGGTGGCCTGGTCCACAATCTCAGGTCCTATCATACTCCTCTCACCTAGCTCAACCCAACACAGAGGGAATCTACACTTTCTCCCATACAAAGCCTTATAAGGGGCCATCTGAATACTAGAATAGTAACTATTATTATAAGCAAACTCTGCTAATGATAAATACACATCCCAGTTACCCTTCATCTCTAACACACACGCCCTCAACATGTCTTCTAAGGTCTGGATGGTCCTCTCAGTCTGACCATCTGTCTGGGGGTGATATGCAGTACTAAACCGCAACCTGGTCCCTAAGGCATGCTGTAACGACCTCCAAAAGTTCGATGTGAACATGGGGTCTCTATCTGAAACTATGCTACTGGGTACTCCATGAAGTCGTACTATCTCTCTGATATACAACTGGGCTAATCTCTCCAGTGTATAAGTAGTTTTGATAGCTAAAAAGTGTGCAGATTTCGTCAATCTATCCACAACTACCCAAATAGCATCGTGTCCAGAGGATGTCCTGGGCAACCCTATAACAAAGTCCATGGCTATACTATCCCACTTCCACTCAGGGATATCTAAAGGTTGTAATAACCCAGCCGGTCTTTGATGTTCTATTTTTACCCTCTGACATACTAGGCATCTAGCCACATAGTCCGTCACCTTATTTTTCATTCCCGGCCACCAGAAAATCTGTTTCAAATCCTGATACATCTTGGTAGCACCTGAGTGGATAGTATACTTACTCTTATGTACCTCTTCTAAGATGCTTTCTCTCAACTCATTCTGACTAGGCACATAGATTCTATCTCGGTAGACTATCATACCATCCTCAGACACCTTGAAATCTGAGGTCCTACCTTGGGAGATCTCATTCCTGATCTGTCTCAAGAACTCATCCTCTCTCTGGGCATCTAAGATATGAGTTCTCAATACATTCTCAATTCGGGTTTCACTCAAATATAATCTACCCGAGACCACTTGACAAGAGAGGTTCAAGTTTCTGAACTTCTCTAGGAACTCTTACTCCCTAATCATCATATGGGCCACATGGATGGATTTCCTACTCAGGGCATCTGCCACCACATTGGCCTTGCCCGGATGATATTTCAACACATAATCATAGTCTTTCAGAAACTCCATCCATCCCCTCTGTCTCATATTGAGTTCCTTCTGGTCAAATAGGTATTTCAAACTCTTATGGTCACTATAAATCTCTATGGTAGCACCATACAGATAGTGTCTCCAGATTTTAAGAGCAAACACTATGGCGGCTAACTCCAGGTCATGCGTAGGATAATTCTCCTCATGAGGCCTCAACTGCCTAGAGGCATATACCACTACTCTACCCTGCTGCATCAACACACATCCTAACCCCTTGCCTGAAGCATCACAATAAACCACAAATGGCTCACTAGGGTCAGGGATAATCAGTACAAGGGCAGTGGTCAAACGGAGCTTCAACTCCTGGAAACTCCTCTCACAACTATCATCCCACACAAACGGTATCTCTTTCCTAGTTAGCCTCGTCAGTGGTAAGGCTATCTGAGAAAAGCCCTGAATAAATCGTCTATAGTACCCTGCTAAACCTAAGAAACTCCTGACCTTGGTGATCGTTCTAAGTCTATCCCACTGTAACACAGCCTCAACTTTATGGGGATCAACCGCAACCCCATCTCGTGAGATCACATGACCTAAGAATCTCACCTCGGTCAGCCAAAACTCACATTTACTAAGTTTGGCGTACAACCTTTTCTCTCTCAAGGTTTTTAGGACTAATCTCAAATGCCTCTCGTGCTCTTCAAAAGATCTAGAGTACACTAGAATATCATCAATGAAGACTACCACAAACTGATCTAGATACAGTCTGAACACCCTGTTCATGTAATCCATGAACACAGCAGGTGCATTCGTCAATCCGAATGGCATCACAAGGAACTCATAGTGCCCATATCGCGTTCTGAAGGCCGTCTTAAAGACGTATTCAATTCTCACTCTCAACTGGTGGTACCCAGATCTAAGATCTATCTTGGAAAACACAGATGCCCCAACCAACTGATCTAACAAATCATTAATTCTAGAGAGAGGATATTTATTCTTGATGGTAACTTTATTCAACTCTCTATAATCGATACACAAACGCAAGCTACCATCTTTCTTTCTCACAAATAACACCAGAGCTCCCCAAGGTGATACACTAGGGCGGATAAACCCTTTCTCTAACAATTCCTCTATCTGCCTTTTCAACTCTGCGAGCTTAGTGGGAGCCATCCTGTAAGGAGCCTTGGACACCGGTCCAGCCCCAGGCACTATATCTATAGGGAACTCTAGTTCTCTCTCAAGGGGTAGACCACTAAAGTCAAACTCTTTAAGGAAAACTTCTGCGAATTCCCTGACAACTGGGATCTCCTCTATCCCTTCCTCTACCTCAGCCTAAACAGAGAAAAAGACTAGAAACCCTTGACATCCACACTCTAAAGGCCTTTCAGCTTGGGCAGTGGTCATAAAAGATAACTCAGCTCCTACCCTAGGTATAGTCCCGCAAGTAGGTAAGGAAATGGTTCGATGTTCACAATCAAGTACCACATTATTCACAGCCAACCAGTTCATACCAACAATCATATTAATATCATGGAAAGGCATACAGATCAGATCAATAGTGGTATGACAATGATTGAATTGAACAATGACATTTAAACAAGTATAGGAAGTAACCACGTGGCCTCCAGTGGGTGTAGTGACAGACAAATCAAATGGAAAGACACTAATAGCCAGACCCAATTGCCTCACACAATCATAAGATATAAACAAGTGACTAGCACCCGAATCAAACATGGCAACTACAGGAAAGCCATTCACTATTAACGTACCTCGGATCAAACTGGGGGACGCGCTGGCTTCCTGCTGAGTGAGAGCGAACACTCGACCCTGGGTCTGTGGCCTAGGAGGAGGCACTGTGTCCATCTGAGGATAGTGTCTCACAGTGTGCCCCAGCTTCCCACACTTGAAGCAAGTCACCAAAGGTTGCTGGAAAGATGACTGGCCCCGAGGAGGCGGCATCGGCTTACCCCGCTGTGGCCTTCGATTCCATGGCCCCTTGCCTCTCCTCTTTGCACTGGGTGTCATACTAGAATCCTCTTCCAGTCTTGGCCTTTTCAATTCGGAAGCCTCCTTCTGACTAGCTGCAGCCGTAATAGGCATAATGACTCGCAGGTTAGTCTCAATCACCCTGCTGACCTCCACAAGGGTATTAAACTTTCTGATCCGCTGTGGAGTAACTCTATCGCTAATCAGAGGCTTCAATCCAGTTCCAAACTGCTCACATCTCCAGGGTTCATCATCATACCTCTGGAGGTAAGAGGAATACCGAGACAACTCCATGAACTTGGCCACATATTGGTCTACAGTCATCTCATCCGTCTGCCTCAAACTCATAAACTCCATCTCTTTTTTCTTCCTCACCGAACTAGGGAAATATTTCTCATAAAACTTAACCAAGAAACTTTCCTAATTTATCTGCATATCCTTGGTCTCTATCAGGGGTTTCGTACTACACCACCATCTATCAGCTTCCTTTGGTAGCATGAAAGTGGCTAGCTGAACTGTCTGCTCGGTGGTACAATCCATTACCGAAAATATTTTCTCTAGCTCCCTGACCCAAGCCTCCGCCTTATCCGCATCTAACTCCCCGTCAAATGTGGGTGGATTATTTTTCCTGAACTGTTTCAACAGTTTCTGGATAGGCGTCTAGGTCTGAGCTACCACAGGCTCTTGGGGATGTGCAGGTGGCATGCCAGATGTGGATGGCTGAGGTACAGGGGCTTTCCTCCTGGCTTCTTCTTGCATGGCTAGGGTATCTTGCAGGTGTATAATCATATCATATTGTTGCTAGGCAATATACCTCTGTTGTTCCAACATCTCCTGATGCTGGCCCATCATGGCCTCATACCGATCCAATCTCTCCATGATGGTTTGCAGAGGATCCCCAGGCCCAATAAGAACCTCTAGCTCAACTCTCTGAGCCCTGGGCGGCCTGCCTCTACCCCTACCCCATCTAGTCTCAACCATATCTGAAAAGAAGTAGCAATCCTCAGTTCACAATCATAGCACAAACACATATACATATGAATGTTACCACTTCCATAGCAATTCACACCAAACACAAGCAAATCACTCCATTCAAGAGCCTAACATCGAGCAAAAGTGTCTAAACCTTCGCTCTGATACCAAAAATGTGACACCATTGTGACTTAACTCCAATTCATCTCCCTCTAGGCTTGATTCCATATGATTTTCCCAGGAAAATGACCAAAACCGTGGTATTGCACTACTTTAAGTCAGGGTTTAACAGGTCATATTTTGTCCCGTGGGTCTTGTGAACCCATCATTCACATTCTCTACTCAAACACCATTTATACAACTTGTACATAGCCTCAAACAACTCATAAAACACGGGTATAAAGCTAAAAACCAAGAAAATGCAATTTCTCAAATGAGCCCAAAAGTCAGATTTTTGGCTCTAATTTTGGAAAATCATAACTAATTCTAAAAAAATGGAAATCAAGAAAATCATAGTTCCCTGGAAATCTTGGGATGTTAACTTCACACTAAAAATAAATCTCAATCACAATCTCAGCGTTTGGACTATCATTGACATCGAAAAAGACACAGAGGTCCAGCTGTCTCTGATACTGGTGCAGTTTACTGTCATGAACTTTGAAAACTCGTAATTAATTCCACAAAAATCCAATCTGGGCAAACTATACCAATTTGGAAAGCTACAGATGTTAAATAGAGGAAGCAAATAAGTCCAGATTAGTTCAGGAGCTCTTGGACCTCGAAAACCGATGGAACAGTAACGAAGGTCAGAAAGCTTCCCTGATGCTGATACGGAACTTCAGATAGTCGTTTCTCTCTCTACAGACCTCCAATTGAGGTGATTCCGTATAGGTCACTGTGGATATCTAGTTTATGCTTATAAAATTTCATGACAATTGGACACCGTTTGATTTATGAATGACATGAATTCATTTTCGGACTTATTGCACAGTACCATGACCAAACCATTAAAATTTTTCAACTTCAACAATTCGCCAAATATTCCCTAAACCTCCAAATATTATCCACTTTAGCTTCTCAAGAAGCTCTCAATAGACCCTAGAGGCATTCCAAATTTCATATCAAGAAGAGCTCATCCAGTCATACTTTGACGGAACTCACAAAATTGGCGGTTTTGGCACCCGCAATGGTTCATAATGGGTCCAAATGACCTCCCACATGCTCTAGCATCTTTTGGGCAAGTTTGAAAGTACAAACATAGCATATATGAATTCCTTAAGTGGTCCAAAACAATACACAACTCAAACTCACTATGCTACGGGACAAAATGCACCATTTCATGTAAGCCACAAAAAGGCCAAATTCTACATTCTCATTGCTTTAGCTCTTTACACAGTTCATACATCATCTATACGTATGTTTACATGTGCTCACATATTTACAACTCAAAAATAATAGGTGCGTCTTCATTATGGCACCTCTTTACAATAAAAGAACCAAAAGAACTATACAATTCTCTAAACATTCTCAACTAAACTCCTTAGTGTGCACTTGATTCTCCTTGAGCTCCACCTAAGATGTTAAGATGGGAGAGGGAAGGGGATGAGATTCAGGGAATCTCAATAGCTCATACTCATTCAAGAAGCAATCAAGATATATAAATCAGTTAAAGCATACAAACAAGTCACAATAATACAATATATGTGTTGCATGCCATGATATCATATCAATGCCAAGAATAAGCTCTGGGGACTTTCGGTCTAGCCTTACCCGAGTGTTGGGACTTTTGGATTGGCCTCACCCTTGGTTTAAGGACTTTTGGCTCCACCTCACCCATCTCAAGGGACTTTCGGCACCACCTCACCCTAGCAATTTCCACAATTCATATCATACGCATATTGGTACTAATGTATCAAGGCAACATCAATGGCATATCTCATCATACAAGCACACACATATGCATACAATGACTATTACACATCCAAGAATGCAACAAGAAAGAGTAGAAAGCTACCTTATTGGCTAACACAAATCTTCCCTTTCAATTTCTCTTCTCCCGTCTTGATTTCACACTCACAACTAGATGGAGTTGCTTCCTTTGAGCCTAAGCACAACAAAGAGTATAGGATTATTCTCTCATAACTCAAATAAGTACTCACCAAGCTAAAGGGGCTCTACATCGAGACAAATCCCCACTACACATGTAAGAAACTAGGGATTCTCTCTCTCTAGAATTCCACTCACTCTCCTTCCTCTCTCAAGCTCTCAAAAAGAAAGCAAAGAAGAAGAATTGAAGCTACATGAGCTCTACCCTTCCTCAAGAGTGGTTTTCCACCTTCTCTCTTCTGAACCAAACCCAAATCAACTACTAAAACTATAGAAAGAGAGGGCAAAGGGGAGAAGAATAATATGCTAAGGAGAAAAGCTAAGGAAATCTCAAGATTGCTTACCTCTTTGCTTGTTCTCCTTCCTTCTCTAGGTCTCTCTCTCTCTCCACAGTCCTTTTCTCTCTCTTAGTCGAAGCTTAGGTCAGTTTACAGAGAAAGGAAGAGTTTGGAAGTTTAAAAAGGTCAAAATCTCGCTTTTCACGGTTTTTTGGACTAACCCTCGCTATAGAGAGCCATAACCCTCGCTACGGCAAGCTCGTGTCAGTCCCAGACCTTCGCCTTCGCTATAGCGTATGCTACAGCGAGCAACTCCCTGGTTTTGTATGGAATGCCCGTACTCGCTATAGCTGGAGGCACTCTTGCTATAGCGAGAAGGCACTCTCGCTATAGCTAGGCTATAGTGAACAGGTACATTCGCTATAGCTAGGATATAGCTAGCAGCTTTCGAAAATTTTCAGCTTTTCTTTTTTTTCCCTTTTCTTTTCCCTTTTCTTTTCTTTTCTTTTTCTGGTTGTTACAAACCACAAGTCTTCTTCAATAATATTACACATTTTTTAACATATATAAACATTTCATTGAAATAATATAATAAATAATTATATATATCATATATATAACATATAAAAACATCTAAACTAATATATATGCTATTTATAACTATATATTTAATTTGATTAAATTTTTTCATTTGATAAAATATTTGTTTTCTAATTATGATTTTTAAACCCTTTACTTTTTAATGATAAGTGAAATTTTAATATAATTTGAGAAACCAAAAGTTCAAAATTACATGTTCTTAAATTTTTTATCATGAGTAATTTTTATTTTTAATTAAAAAATAAACTTTTAAATATTTTGAGAAACATAAAATTAGTAATTAAATATCTACAATTTATTAATATTTATTATATTAAAATTTTAATTTATAAGATTTAAATATATATTTTTTAATTATCACCGATTCAACCACAATTGAACCATTAAACTATGAACCAGTGCTTTTACGGTTCAATGACCGGTTCGGTTTTAGAAGCATTGAATATATTTATTTATATTACATATATATAACATTAAATATAATAACTAAAGTGCCTTCATGAATAAAATGTAATATAAAGCATGTAAATACAATCATCCTATAATTAACTTCTAAGGCATACACTAACACTTATGCCTTGTATACTAAATATCCATGATACATGACTTGGATAATCTTGAATATAAATAAAATAGGTTTAGATGATTGTAATAAATAATTATGAGATAAGGATGGAATCCTTAAAAGTTGATGTCTCCTTAAGATTTCACTAGTAGAGATAATGTTCTCAAGGGGTAGCAACCCCATAGGAAACTGTTTGAAGGATAGTATAAGTATATGATCATCATGAATAGTGACTGAGATCTGGCACTAAAAGAGAATATAGTGACCTAAAAAAGGCACTAAAAATGAACATACAAGTTGAGACAAGGCACTAAAAAAATGAAAGTAACCAAGGTAAGGCACTAAAAGGTAGATGGTGACCAATATAAGGCACTAAGAAACACAAAGTGATCGAGACAAGGAATTAAAAAGGTAAATAATGGCCTAAATAATGAGGGAAGGAAAATAATGGACAGAGAGAGATATCCTTTTATCTCTTATAGTTATAGATCCACCTTAGTCAATGCCTTAGTATCATGATAGCTCTTAACTATGAAAGTATAAAATGTTTCAACGATTATGATGAAATGTTCCAATGATTATAGTAAGCTAGGAGAATAGCTTTTTTTCCTTGATAGCACTAGAAACCTAGGTTCTACACCAAGTAATATGGGATACTTGGAAAGTTACCTATGATTTTGAAAACTTAGATTTGTATCAAGTAATATGAGATACTAGGTACAACACTTAGGAATAGTTCCCTTACAACCAGTGCAATAAAGAAAAGATCATTTACATCTCCTTGAAAGGCATGTATGGAGGTATGACGTGATAAAAGACCCATTAGGTATTGACACATGTTTAAATTATAAGTTATATTGCACGATGGTGAAATTGACTTGTACTTACCAAGATTTAATGGCACTTAGGGTTGGTAAATGAAACCTATGAAAGAATGATTATATGCATGTTTTTATTAGGCACAAATATGTACAATAGGCTAACTATTATGTGTAATATCCTATGATTTGGAAATTTAAAATAGTTCCTAAAAGGTGGAATAAATCATTTAAATAGAATCACGGGTCTAAAGAAAGGGAGTGTGAATTAAGAGAAGTTGGAATCAAAATCACATGGTTAATGAAAGAGGATCTCAAAGTAAAATGAATTAAAACAAATTAAAGCTATAATGCTAAATAAAGCATCTAAAAATAAGGTTAGGAAGCTAATGATAGCCCGAAATTGAAACTAAAATGGCTATATAAAATAAATTGTAAACACAATGGCAAAACCATAATTTAGGGAAAAATTTTAGAAATTTAAAGGAAAATTTTTTAAATTGTAAAATTGAACTCACTGGAGTTTTTAAAGGCTAAAAAAATCATAAAAATCATCAGAATAGTTAAAACCTTTCTAGTATACAATTTAGGTCATCGATTAATCTAAATCTTGACTGGATCATTTGGGATTGTTCCAAAACCTTATAAATTTGAAACAAAGTGTTTTTAACAAACTGGAAGATCTAAATTTTATAATGAAAAAGACCGTTCTAAAAAAGAATTTAAAATGAGCTTGAACGGAGGTGTTGAAGTGGATGGGCATAATGGGCATTTTGAAAAATGTCATAAAATGCCTTTTCTTTTTTTATATCAAACTAGCATGTCCCTTAGCCCCCATAACTAACTTAACTCTGCCTAAATTTAGAACAAAGGAAATGGAGAAGAAACCAAGGAAGAGGAATGAAAGAAGATTTATAAAGGGAAGTAAATATGGAGTATTAGCTTCTCTAGTTCTTGTAAAGGCTTCCCTTGGTTAGTTTTTTGAAAGGTGGAGTTTTGTGGCTAAAACTTTGAAGGAAAAGGCTCTTTCAAGGAAACTAAATATACCATATTAATCTTCATCTGAAGCCTATTCAATTTATGTGTAACATGATGCAAGAAAATTGTTTTTCCTTGTTCCTCCATGGCACACTAAGTTCGACCAACCTAAGATGAATATGGGAGAATTGGTTTTTGATTGAAACATGATAGGAATTAGGGTTTTGAAGCATGGAGATTAGCATGGAACCAAAAGAAGCAACTAAAAAGTCATAAGTTGCAAGATTGAATGCCTAGGGTTTTGATTGCACCTTCAGAAGCATGAAACCTTAGAATAGTATTTCAAACCATATAAGAGCATAATTGAACTAAGAAGAAGCTAAAGAAGCTTAATAGATTTCAAGTCCCCAAAAGAAATAAACAAAAAACCATGGAAGCCATTCTTGAAGCTTGTCTCAGCCTAGAACAAAAAGTGGTACATAAGGAGTTATTTTGTTGATTCTAAAGTTATAAATGGTCTAGATATGAATTATAAATATTAAAGGAACCGTTCATTTGAATTTAAAAGCCTTATTTTGAAAGGTAAAAAATTTAAGGTTCAATTATGTCTATAGAAGTAACTTGGTACTAGACTCTTTAAGTTATGTATATGATGGCTCTAATGAGTTCTATTAGAGCCATATGGCCTATATTAAGTGAGAATTTGGAGCCAAAAAGTTAAATTATAAGAGTTACTTCATTAGAGACCATATGAGCATATAAAACCTTAGTTTGCATGTATAAGGCTAGAATGAATATAAGTGTACTTCCATTGATTGTTTTGTACTCTATTTAATGTATCTAGGCCAAAAAGTGAGAGCATAATCAAGGATGATCATAAGTTCATGGGATCAAGACAAGAGATCAAAGAGAATTAATGGAAATTTATGTAATAAGGTAGCTTTTCCTTCATTCTTAGGTGTATGAATGGTTTGCTTGAGTTTCTTAGTTGGTTGTATGTATTTTATGTTATTAATATGATTTGTTAATTGATTCGATATGTTATGTAATTGTATGACATTAGATTGCATGTGAGAAAAGAATGGCTCTTAAATGGGTGAAGTTATGCCAAAAGTCCTTTAAAATGGGGAAGGTGAGGCCAAAAGTCCCTGAGAGTGAGAGTAAATCAAAAGTCTCAATTGTGAGTGAGGTTAAGTCAAAATTCACTAAAAGTGGATGAGGACAAATCAAAGGTCTCTAAAGCTTGGTGTTGTCTCGAAATAACCATAGGATCCCTAAAGCATGATTTATGGTTTTGTCATGGCTGTGTGGCATACATACTTTCTTCTATGTACTTGGATGAACTATATATGTGTGTTTGAATGTTGGATTAGCTACTAAGATTCTTTGAATCTCACTCTTTCCCCCTATTTTTCTTAACTATGTCTAGGTGACTTTCAAGGAAGAAAAAATGAAGAGTAAAAAGCATAAGAAAAGCTACATTGATAATAGTTTGTGATTTAGGACATATTCTTGCACCTATGACTATGTATATATGTAATTTCACATATGATCATTCCAAAAAACTTAAAAGTACAAGAATATGATATATGAACTATTTATGGATGCCAATATGCAATATTATGTAATATGACCCTTTAAGTTCTTGTTTATATATGTGTTAAATGGCATGTGGGAGAGTCATTTTAAGATGTATGGTATTTGAGACTTGTTGAACCAACCCTACATGTCTCATTCAACATTTAAAAAGTGCCCAAATGGTTATATAGGACCCTTTGGAAACATAAACCAGAATCTTATGAGCCAAAAAATATTCGTGAACAAAGAGTAAACCAAATAGGTGAATTTTGGATTGAAATTTGGTAGGCATTTATGGCGCATTATGATCTTTCCACAGAACCAAAGATCATACTTTTTAAAGTTTTATAAAATATTTTATGAATTTTTAAAATTGTCTGAAAAATACAAAAAAAAAATTTGTGCACTATTCATATGATTCTGGTTGCTGTTTTTGTGGGATTTGAGGGACCAAACAAGCCTATTTTGATCTAAAATTTTTTAAGTAAATAATTCTCATTGTAAGCTTTCCGTGGCAACTAAGTTTGTATAAATTGGAGTTGCATTGCCAAAATTTTGCATTTTTGAAGTTTAGGGTCTAATTATGTGTTGGTCACCCTATAAAGCCTTTTATCTTTAGGGTATTAAGGGAATCAAATGGTCTCAATTGTATTTGAAATTTTTATAACATGTAGTTTGCTTCTTCAGCTTTCCATAGATATCTAATTTGTACAAATCGAAGTTCTATAACCTAAGATATGCATTATCAAAATTTGTGTAGAATTATGGTTAGATGGCAAATTCGGGCTATGTGAATTCTTAAAGCCTTCTACGTGTATTCCATGGCCAAACATATCAAAACAAATGTGTTTATGACAAATATGAATGAAGAAAAAGAAAAATCTGAACTTTGAATCCATATAGCTCTTATTGATATGTAAATGGACCAATGTTACCCTTAAATATATGGTTTAGTTGTGTTATTAATGTCTAATGCACATAAATGACAAGTATATGGGCTAATGAAGATAAATACGACACTATGGGCTTAGCCATATGATATTTAGATAAGCCTAATGATTTAATGAAATGTGAGAAGAGAAATCAAAATTAGATGCCATGTTAAAAGTATTAACACTTGTAATTGAGTTTTAATGTACATCTGCCATTGAGTTGATATCTTTATATATATATATATATATATAATATTATATTTGTGATCCTCACATGCCAAAGACAAATAGAGAGATAAGGGAAAATGTTTTTTACACACGTGGCAATTGGACCTTTATTAGTTTAAAAAAATGGTGAATCTTCTTATTCAGAATCTAACTTCTCACTATGCTTAATAATGTGTTCAGATAGAGACTTTAGAATAGACGATGTTGTGACAATAGATTACAATGATCAAGGATAAACAGGAGTTAGGTCCGAACTAACAATAAGATCGATCTAGCAGAACAAGATGAAAAGACAGTAGTGGTAGTAAGACACCAATAAGTACTTAGTTGTCTAGTCAAGGAATAAATGCATTCTTATCTATACAATGTGATAGTATTATCGTACTTGTGTAATTCCCTTTGTTATAAAGTCAAACTACTAATGTAAAGGAAAAATTTTATTTTTCTATTACTCTGATAAACAAGTCAAGTGACACTCTAAAAGTTGTAATGTTACATTCTTCTTCATTCATTAAAGAATATGAGACCTATGGTGGGTTATGGGGATTGCCATAAGTAGAATAAAGACAAAATGCAAGTTTAGGATATCAAACTCAAGGAATTTAGCAATAGGATCCCAACTTGAAATCTCACCTTAAAATTGATATCTAGCTTATTTCTTTTCATATACGTAATGTATCACCTCATTTGCTTTGTCTAAATGTAATAAATAAAAGAATAACCTAGGTTATATGTTTTGTGGATTGTTGTCATGAAAAAACAAGAGACTACATAGCTAAGGACTACATAGCTTTGTCGTGTGAATCTACAAGGTGGTGTAATCCTCAATTCTATAAAACAATGCACATGAATGGCAATTAAAGAATCACATAACTTGGCTATGTGAATTCACACGAGTTGAGCAATTCCTTGGCACTAAAAGACAACATACTGGCACAACAGCTAGAGAACCACACTGCTTGGCCATGTAAATTCACACAGGTCATGTGATTTCATAGGAAGTAAAACATTAGAATTTGAGTGTATTATTTTAACAAAGCTTATGCATAAGTAGATGTTTATGTTGGTGTTGATGTAGTTGTCCCATGCCAAATTCTTTTAGATTTAAAAGATTATAAAAGGAGAAATTACTTAAAAGACTATACACACACACACACACACACACACACACACACTCTTAGATATCCATATCTTAACAAAAGTATAACTAACACATGAGAAAGAGAACTTCTTTGACATGTATACATACATACATATATATATACATACATACATGTGTGTGTGTGTGTGTGTGTGTATAAACATTATCCTTATGTACAAGAAGTATGATTCTATGACCTTTAGACCTATGACCATTTAGGACATGAACTATGACCAAGACATGACCATGGATAGAATTGAATTATGAGATGATGAATGTTATGACTAGATATATACTAGTTCGACAAGAACTATAAAAGACATTAAAAAAATAGAGAAAAGAAACGATAAAGTGGGAGGTTCTATAAGAATTTGCTATTTAGGGACAAACTATATTTGTAGCCACTGTTGTCTATACTACATATGTTTTTTGTAATTTGTATATTTTGACTGCCTAGTAATAATTTTTGTGAGTCCTTGAAAGTGGTTAGCAATTAAATAAATGTTGCAGAAAAGTTTAGTAAAATTATGTACTAAAAAGAAACATAGAGGGATAATATGCTAAAAAGAAATTTTAAAGAAGTGTGAGAAAGGATCTTAAAAAAGGAAGAGATCTTAGAAGATAGAGTTCTTGAAAAGAGATGGTCTCTATTAGTACAAACCCTTAAAAGGAAGGTGTGCTCTAAGAAATTAGGGATGATCTTCAAAAGGAAGGTAACCTCTTATATGTGAATTTCTTGTGGATCTACTCGATGAGCCACCCTAGGTAGAAATGTTTATATCATGAGCAATCTTATTTCTTGCTAATATTTGAAATGTACTAACATGCTATTTTGTCTAAATGTTCAAGAATACAATAGCTTATGAAATTACATTTCATTAGATATATTTGGAATGGCTAGGTTAGGAAGTGCCCATAATTGTTGATGTTTGTATTGTAAGGATAGAGTGGATTGAAGTAATCTTGCATGTAGAACTAAATGAAATATATATATATATATATATTCCATTGGTTTGATAATGACAATGTATATGTATAAATAAACCAATGGAACTTAAGTAGGAAGCTAGGCTAGTAGATGTCCATAGAATTTTGTTGTATGGAGTGAACCAATGGCCATAGGATAGTGACACAATCAATTTTTTGTATATATATAGAGGAGGATGTATGGTCATAAGAACACCAAAAATAAAATCTTTTGTAGAAATGGTAGAATTACAGCATGAAAGTTTTATATTTGACTATGTGCTTTTAATGTACTATCTTTCATATGCTATAAACAAAAGTAATAAAAGATTTTCTGAAGTTATATAGCTGAACCTTTACATAGATTTCTAAATGTATTGTTTCACTGGGAATGAAAATTCTCATAATTTACTGTAATGTGTTTAGACCAAAAATTATAACATATCAACACTTCGGATTACCATTGAGGTGGAGTGGACATAGCTAAAGATCCCATTAGTAAGACTCATACAAGTAATACAAAATTACCATGGTCAGTGATAGGATGCAGGACTTTCATTTCCTTTAGGAATACTATATTAATGAATTGTAACGGAAGATAATTTTGCCTTTTTGGTACTAACTTATTGTTACATTGCATAGCCAAAGTTATCATAAATTCTAATTATGTAACGAAAGATTATTTTACTAGCTATCTATGGTATAAATATCTAAGTTTTCAGCATCTGTAGTTTATATGTATTATTCAATGATAAGAAATGAGCAATTTAGGTATGGATGCTACTAGTTATCCTTAGGCTACAAGATTTAATCAACTAAACCTAAGATACTGTCAATCTGATCTTAATGGTACAAATTGTAAAAGTATCGTTAACTCTCAAACGTTGATAAGATTACAACGCCTATGAAATTATAAGAATAATAATCAAATGAATTAGGGAAATAGGGATAGTAGTAAGGGTTTTACAAAGATTCCTTTTGAATACAACCAAAAAATAGGCTTGAAAGGTTATACAATAGATACTGCTACATAATATGGCTACTTTTAAATTGCCAAATTCAAAACCCTATAAATCATAGTATCTTTAGATGTATAAGAAAGGATGGTGCGAATGAAAAAGCTAAAGTGACAAATGCATTAAAAAATAAAAAGTTACCTCTATTTAAAGCATGAATATTATTGCACTTGATAGTTTTCAACACTAACCTCAGATATCATAATCAAAGTTGGTCTAAAAACTTTTTGATTTATCCTTTGCCCCAGAAAGACTAATCTCTAAAGAATAGAACTATGTTTGTTGGACACAGTAAGTTATAACAATGCCATAAGTAAAAATAATAATTTTTTCATTTTAGAAAATATTTAAATTATCTCATTATCATTAGAAATTAGGATTCGACATGACCTTGGGTGTCATATTTCATTGTTTTATTAGTCTTTGGGCATGCTAAAACATTGAATGAATCCTTAGATTATGAATAAGGGACAAAAAAATTCTTAAATTACTTTTGAACATTACCCCATCTTTTAATCCTATAGTTATGGTTCCAACACCACCATGGTGCACCTACAATTTTGTGCCAAAATATCTTTTTTGTAAAGGTATTAAGGAATAATTAAAGCTAAAGTGCTAAAGTGGCAATAACAAGTTGGCAACTTTGGCATATTATAAAGCATTTTCTTTCTTTCCTAAAGAACCCATTAGAAAACATAAATAAATACTTACCATAGCAAAACATTGAGGAAACAACCAATCATGAAGGCATTCCTCTATAAGGAAAACATTGTCAAGAACTTCCGTCACTATATTGGAAAACATAATGCAATTGAAATTATGTTTATTATATAAAAAGCATGAGTCAAATTGTATCCCTTTTCAATGCGTAAGGCATGTCATGAAAAAGTATATTGAATCTTCAATTAAGTTAGAATGCAAAAAATTCAACTTATAGTTACGAGTTTGACTAATAAGCGTGACTAACTTTAGTTACAAGCTGACACGAGATATGAAAACATATTGGATTGAGTAGACATTGAGCTTTTCTTAATATACACTAAAATATTTAATCTCTCTAGGTCACTTGTGATTGGTTGTATGTTTTAGTTTAGTTCAACTTGGTGGAAAAGTATTCCACCTTGTCCACCACCACATGTTGAAAAGAATAGCTACAATTTTTAAATTGAATAGCCATATTTCTATAACAACATTACTACATTATACATAAACCAAAATGGAATACTATTCCACCAAGCCAAACATAACTATATGCATACCATCCAAAATCATTTATACTTTAGAAACTACATTTATAGAAGGCTTTTTCTTTTCCTAGCTCATACATACATTTATAAAAGCCAAAACATGTACATGTTACATGCAACAACATTAAGCAGGCATATAGGAATATTGTCTTTAAAGAAAAAGCAAAGAACAAAATATAAAAAGAAAAGGAAAATATTATGCTTAAGAAATCCTTTCTGAATTAATCAATGCAGCCAGACCTTGTTTGATTAAATTGTAGAAAATTTCTAGCAAAAAGATAGGCATACTTTTTTTGAAGTTTTACTATAATTGTATTCCCTTCTAGGTCTTCTACAAAAGGCTAATTTCAAACTCCAAAAAAGAGTATGACATAATAGCTAGACATTTGAATTTATCAAACCTATACAAAATTGAATTCATAATGCAAATTCGTAAAAGCTCAAAAGAACTAAAATTAACAAATCAAATAAAAGTAAATTAAGAAATATAAAGAAACCCTTGCTAATAAACATAATGTATTTTTGAAATTTTTTGGCATTAACATACAAAAAAATGATGTAACATTAAATTAGAATTGAAATGAATTATAATGTATTAGATCAACAGAAATGGTTATTGAATTATTGAGAAGTAAGAAGTCCTTTTAGTGAGAGAGTGTTTGCCTTCTATCTAGAATAAAAGCATAACCTGACATTTTAGCTTCATCACTTGCCTCATGAGTATGAACCCTCTATAGTTCTTTATTGTAAATTTTTTGTAAAGTTCGGAAAGAGAAGAGAGAAAAGAAGGAATATGAGAAAAAAGATTAAATGGGTCCCATACATACTTCCACTATTTATGTTACTCTCACTCTAAACTCTACAAGAACTTTACAATAACAAACTTTAGATGATCCTTGTGCCTTATGTCATTCCTCTCCTTGTCTTGCCCATGTAAAAAGATATTGCCTTTATCTTAATTACATGTAATATTTGCATCCTTGCTTCTTATTCGTTACTCATTTATTGTTCCTCACTTTGGTATCCATAATCACAATCATTGTCCATCTTCCTGAAGCATTTTATCTTTTTTCAATGATTGCCTTCAAAGGTTATTACTACTCTCTTTACATGATCAAAACTTATCTTTTCATTTCTTCGTCTCACCCACTTGAGCCACACAATTTTTTTCCCATGATAGCTAATTGTTGTTTTGTTCCTTTCACCTTGTTCTATGGTAAACAATCTTTATGTTAGGTGTGCTATATTATAGTTATTTCACACTTCCTTTCTCTTCTCTATTTCTTCTTCATCTACCTTTTCTATGACATTTTTAATATATTGTGGTTCTCCATAAGTTTTATCCTCCTTTTCATAGGCTTTGCTTACCAAACTAGTTCATCCTCTTATCCTCCTTGTAAAGGATGTAACACCATATGTTTCTAACTCATTTCACAACATTTTTATGCTTTACATTCGTAGATTCCATGAAAGGGCAAGAAAAAGGAAATTAAATAATGCATTTCTTTGTGTTGCATCGCGTATGAAAATTCCATTTAGTGTCACATGGACCATGTGAGCTCATACAACACATTCTCATATTTAATTACATGAATACAATTCATTTGCATCATCAAAAGTGACCTACATCTCATGAAAACCAAAGGGGAGCATAAAATACTTATATATATTTTTGGCCAAATTTTTAGTTTTTCTATCACAACTTTGGAAATTCATAACTAAATTTACAAAAATCAAAATCCAACCAAATTTATATTCTAGAAATTTTTAGATGTCTACCCCATGGTAAAAATAATTTTAGCTCATGAATCATTAAAGGGAAAATGTTTGACATTCGAAAAGCCACTGAGGTTGTTGCTATCAGGGCTACTGGTTCAGATTACTAATATGAAATTTCAAAATTCATAACTAATTCTATAAAAATTAAAATCACACACGTTTAGTCATTCTGGAAAGCTACAGATGTTAAATTTATGTGAAAAATAATTCCAAAATGAAACAGATATTTTTAGCTATTGGAAATATATAGAACAGTAACTAGACTCAGGGGGCACTACTACTACTGACAGCAAATTTCAAAATTGTATAACTCTTTACTCAGACTTCAAATGAGGTGATCTTAGTGGTTACAAAAATATTATGACCTCTAGTTTATGCCTATAAAATTTCATAAGCATTGAACACCATTTTCCCATCAGATGACACAGAACACAAATTTGTCGGTATGAATAGTGCACATACCAGAATCAATAGAAAATCCCAACTTTGAAAATTCATAACTAATTTTGAAGAGCTTCATTTTTGCTGCACTTTAGCTTTCCTAAAAGCTCTTAATGATCTCTACATGTCTACCAAATTTCATGAGGAAATTCCTTCATTTAATCAGAATGTGCCATAAGGAGCCATTTAAGTCATTTTACTGCATTTTAATGGTGCAAAGGTGTGCAAAATGGCTCCTAAGGTTCTTGTGACCACTTGGACATGTGAGAATGGCCCAAAAAGACTCCATAAACTTGTCTTAGAGGTGTGAAAACTCAAAACACAAAATCTCATCCTTCATCCTCAAGCCATATGCTAAGACACATCTACTTGAAATGGTCATTCAATACCTAAAAATTGCAATACATTCTATTTATCATCAAATTTCATACATACATCATCTATTAAGGTAATTATACATGTTCTATTTATTGTCTATCAATTCCATCAAAAGATTACATCATATGTCATTCCTTTAGTTACAAAATAAATAACATTAAGAGCTTTATGATCAAGGTTTCATCTTCCCACTGAGTGGCTTCTATTTCCTTGTTCATTAGCTCCACCTAACATATTAAGATATTGGAGATGAGAGAGTGAGATTCAAAGAATCACAATAGCTCATCTCCCATTCAATCATGCATAAAGAATGTAATACAAGTCTTAAGGATGCATGCATGGCATATTAATATAGAAAATGGTGCAAGATATATTCTTGGCATTTACACAAAGCACACATAACACACTTAGACTTGCTAAATGAATGGTTTAGCCTCACCCCCTTTCTTCAAGGTTCTTGGACTTGCCTCACTTTTTTTTCTCAAAGGCCTTGAACTCAGCCTTGCTCTTGGGAGACTTTCTCTTGGTCTCACCCACTTCTAAGGGTTCTTGGCTTATCCTCACCAAAGATAGAAGGTTCTTGGCCTCTCCACAGTCAAGCAAACCAATGCAAATATTCTAGGCATCATTTGACTACATAATGCAACACAATGGTTCCATGGAACATAAGAATCATACCAAAACATAATTCATAGCTTAAACTACACATACACACATTCAAAGACAATGTATACATTCATTCATGTATGGGAGAAAAGAGAGAGAGCTACCTTTGCCACACAAGCACACTTTTTCTCTTGAAATTGGATCTCCTCCCACGGCTACACACTCACAACTAGGTGGGGCTTGTTTTCCTTGGCCTAATTACACAAAATAGGAACCAATTAGACTCTTGGAACCATTCCCAAAGCTATTTATCTATTTGGAACTCTAACTTTATTTTATGGTTCAATTATAGTTCCTAATGGCACCTAATGAAGCAACATTCACTCTTCGAAGTCTAGGCCCCATTCTTTCCTTTTTATATATAATTTTTGACTCCCTTAAAGCCTCTTAGAGTCATCATCCAATTAAAACCAAAAGCCTAAGTACATGTTGCTTCCTTATGTCACATTATGGAACATAAAACACCAACTCTTTCTCTAAGCCTCCTAAATTTTTCCTAAGGTCTCCCCTCACTTTCATTCATCATATATGACTTAAAAATAGGTTTGAAAAAATTTAAAACTCTCCCTAGCTATACTATCCTTACTTAGTAGAAATATAGAGCATTAATGGGGTTTAATGGCTTCTTGATTTTTCCTTGATGGGGGACACACTTGGGAGGCTTTCTAAAGGTCTTAGAAGCTCAATTAAACACTTACATAGCCTAGGAAATTCATAAATCAAAATAAATTTTACAAACTCTTCAAGAATCCTACACTTTGCCGACTTGAAATTCAATGGCTTTTACTTGCTTCCAATAATAGATTCTTAATTCTTACACTCTAAAACCTCTAATCCCCCTTTGATTTAGACAAAAAATAGCCTCTAAGAATTGGGCTCATGGTGGCCAAATCGTGCAAGAGGAAGGGGAAGGAAGAAGCTACCAAAGAATGGAAGTTTTACCTTGTTTTCTTGCTCTTTCTTAGTTGCTTTTCACTTTCCTTAGTTGTCTCACTCCAAACAAGAATTTTTCCTCTCCGTTCTACCCCCAAAATAGCACCAAATATATCAAGAAAACCATAAGAGGAAAAGAGGGGAGGAGGAAAACAACTTTACTTAAGGAAGAACTAAAAAAATCTATGGATTCTATACCTTTTTCTTAGCCTTTTCTCCTTCTTTTGCCTCTTCCCTTGTATGCCTTAAATTTCTGGTTCTCCTCTCTGTTTTGGGCATAAGAAAGTCGATCTAAAGTAAGGGAGAGTGAACGTGAACTTTAAAGAAGAATAAAGAAGCTTCCTTTTTAAAATATTTCCAATTTCGCCCTTCACAATGGCATTTCTGGTTTAGCTTTGTTTTAGCTCCTTTTTTAGAACTATCTTTTTTATTATAAAATTTAGATTCCCAATTTAGTAAAATACCTTTGGAATCACTCAAATCGAAGCTAAAACCTTCCCAAACAAGCTAGTCAAAGTGAGGGTCAACCAACGTTGGAAAACGTCCTTGGAGGGATATTAACTGTCCCAGGGCTTCTCATAATTTTTAGGGCCTCTGAGAACCCCTAAAAACTTAAAACTTTTTTTTAAAAAGCCCTCCTGTGTGTTTTTTCAAAATTGTACTTATTTACGAAAATGCCACTAGCCTTTCGACAAATTTTTTGAATCACCATGGCCCTAGTTCCTGGGCAACTCAGGGCTCAAATTCTTATTTTCCATTATTTATAATTTTATTTTAATTTTTGTTGGTCTTAAATAACTCATTCCAAGGGGCTTGCTTTGAAAACGTATCCATTTCCATCATTTAACGAAAATTGAACATTACAGAGGACCTAGTCTTTGTTTAAACCTTAAAGCCCTTTAGCCCCTTTGCTCTTAATATAGTAACTAACTCATTACAACAGTGGTGAAATCTAAATATTTCCCTCTTTACAAACTCATTCATATCCTTAACATTACTTGGAAACTTTGATCTAGATTCTCAGTTCTAGGTAAAGAGAGGAATTTTTTCCTCATTCAGTTCTAAGACCTTAAGGACCTTAGCTTCATCTACAACAATGGACAATAGGCTATGCATAACTTTGTTCTCATTACATATTGTTGGAAGCCAACATTATCATAAAAGAAATTAAAGTGGAGAGCTTTTGGGGTGCAATTCTAGGGTCCTCCACTCGAATACCACATGGATGTTGTTGCTGAAATCTTGAACCTCATTGGTGATGCCATTTTAGTTCAAAAGTTTACATTTAACACTAAAGGCATTAGTTTTATTCATGTAAAAGTTCTCATCAATCCTTCCCTCCCCTTTTTTTTGAATGTCAAACTACTCTTAGATAATGGCACCTATACCTAGGTAAAGTGTCACTACGAAAGAATACATCATAAGTGAAATTTTTGCTATTAAATAGGCCATATTGACAAAGGCTACTCATTCAACCCCAAGAAAGCAAATGCTAGCTTTGACATTCTTAAATAGTGCGTTAAAGAAAGATACAACATAGGATTTAAAGCTCACTTTAGCTTTCAAGTTGTTGAAGATGAATAGATGGCATGGCTAAGGAAGAAAGGAACCCAAAGCATGACTAAGATTAGATGGTAGTGACGAGAATGGAAAGACTTATGAAACCTTCAAACTTGAACCTCATGTTAAAAAGCCTTCCTCTTTCAGCCTTTAAACCTATTCTAATCTTATATACCAGTATCAAATGATTCTATCTCCTTTGATTCCTTTGACTCTTAATAGAACCAAATGCATATAGATGAACCTAACTCAATGGGAGGCATAAGTCAACATTTGAATCATTAGAGGGAAGTAAAAGCTTTATTGAACGCACTAAAACAACTAGGTGTAGAAATAACTCACAAACTAGAAAATGTAGATTGTCTTTTCTCTCTAGTGGATCACCTTGATGGAATACCCTTATTTGAAAACTTCCAACTCATCTTGGAAGGACAATTCCCTGTTCTCTCTTTAACAGAACAAGACTAGTTCATAGGCTTGCCTGAACAAGTAGTACTTGGAACCATATCTTTAGTTGACAACACTTTGCCTCTATTTTCCATGCATCCCATGCAGGGGGACATTCCACTCATCACTTCCATGATAGTGTTGCCACTACCCTTACCCCTTTGCTCTTTAAACAAGAAATGCCTAACACCCCTAATGGCCTTGACCTATATTCTCCAAATGATTGGAGAATCCTAGATCTTAATATCCTAACACTTTTAAATGACAATCAATTTTCCCTTATATTGGTATCTACGGTAAAGGAACAAGAGTTGTAAGAAATTTTCTTCCAAGTTCGTATGAAAATAGCCCTACCCTATGGTGTTGTTCCTACTAATTTTAAAGCTATTGGTCAATAAAAAGAGATGACATCTACATTATTCTTTGAATGTTGGTCATCTTTCCTTCCAAAGACAACCTTTTCCACTACTTCACTAAAATCATGGCATAAAGCTCAATAAAAAAAGAGTCTAAAAGATATTGGATTAGGAATGTTTATTGATTGTAAAGAGAAAATAGGAGTAGAATGGCAAATCTTTTCCTTTATCCTTGAACAAGATGAATTACTATTTTGGTTCTTATCTTTGCTATGTACTAACCAAAAAGGGAATTTTGGTAGCTAATTCTCTTTATGGCTTTTTCATTACATGTTGGAACTACTTTGTAATGAGTTCTTTTTCTTTAAACCATATTATGTTCACAGGTCCTAAAAAATACTTGAAGTCAAGGAAGCCTAGAAATCAAATTATGGACAAAGTAGTAGTTTTAGCATAGGTGCCTCAAATGAAGACACTTCATGATCTTGTATGATGAAAAGCAAAGTTCCTTGAGAAATAAAAGAAGAAAAGAAGACCTTCAAAAAGGAAAAAACAAGTAAGAAAGAAAGAGTTTATTCTTATAGCCTTGCTTGTAATCTGAACCATAATATCATAGTCATACTCTGTAAGAATATGGCAAAATTTGATAAAGAGTCATGGGTGAGGGACGTTATCTAAAAGCTTCTCGAGTTGCCATAAAGATTCTTAGCTAGAACTACAAAGGATTTGGGAAAACCTCAGCTATTAGAGGATTTATTTCCCTTGTTTATAAATAAAACCATGTATTGTTTTCCTTTTTAAAACTAAACCTCATGTAAACAAAGTTTATAATAGACTTAGGAACTTAGGATTTTATGAATGTTTTGGAACAAATGTAATTAACAAGGCATGGAGTAGTAGTAGGTTGGACCAAAGGTACTTCGTGTAAAATCATTAATCTTTGCCTAAATTAGAGATAACTCCAAGTAACTCTCTCACAGGGAGACTTCTTTTTGTGTTGTTTTTATAGCTTCCCAAAAGTTCAAAATTGTTACATTTTGCAAAGTTAGATCAAGAATGTTTCCTTACAAATCAATGATATGTGGCTTGTAATTGGTGATTTCAATCAATGCTAATCACAGTAGGACAAATTAGGCTCATCATCTCATGCACCATGGACTACCTCTTTCATTGATGCAATTAAAATGGGTGGGTTGAGTGAACTTGCTTCAAAAAGCCAATGGTTCACTTAGTTCAACAACAGAAAAGGAGTTGATAGTACTTAAGCTAGACTAGACAAAGCATTTTGCAATGACTTATGGCTTAACATGTTTCCTTAATCCAACCTTCATGTTCTCTCAATAATGGCATCTAATCATTCCCTTATTCTCTTCTCTGCCATGTCAAATTTTCATTTTAAAAGAAGGCCTAATGGTTTGAAAATTTATGGACAAACTCTCACAAATGCTCTTCCATCATCACCTCCTCATGGAGCCACCACCTTACAGGTTCTCTAGCATTCAAATTACATTTAAAGCTTGCCTTGACTATGAAAGCCTTATATGCATGAAATAAGAACTCCATTGGGAGCTCATCCTTTAAAATTAGCTTTTTGGAGAAAGAATTATTGTAACCTCAAAGCAACATAACTAACGGAGCTCTTTCTGAATCTAGAAAGAAACCTAAAAAATGAATTGGAATTCCATAATGACAATAAAAAATTGTTATAAGCCTAGAAAGCCAAATAAACCTAAATAGTTTAGAGTGATAAAAAGACCAAATACTTCCACACTTATGTAAACAAAAGGAGGGCATCTAATTAGATTTTGTGCCTTAAAAGCTCATATAAAGATTGGATAGAAGACCTAATTTAAATAGAAAATATGTCTTTAGCTTTCTTCTATGATATTTTCGCTATTAACATGGAAAAGTCAACAGATGAAATACTTTAAATCTTAAAAGTTAACATTCCCTTTCATTTTAAAGAACACTACAACACCTTTATGATATAATTCTCTATTATAGAAATCAAAGATGCAATCTTCAACCTTTCTTCAAATAGTACCCTTCACTTAGATGGGTTTCATGCCACATTTTTCCAATCTTATTAAGGATGACATTATTGTCATGGGGAAAGCCTTCAGAGAATGCAACTTCCTTCTAAAAAGCCTTAATAAAACTTTCATAACATTAATTCCCAAAAGCAACAACATTAAATCTTTTAGGGATTTTAGGCCTATTAGCTTATGCAATATGGCTTACAAAATTATTTCTAAGGTCTTATGCAATAAATTAAAGTTCATACTTGAGGAGATCATTGCTCCCAACTAGAGTGCCTTTCTTAAAGGTAGGCTAATTTCTAACAACACTCTTCTAGTATTTGAGCTTATAAATATAAAATAAAAGACAAAAGGAGAAAAAAAAAGGCAGGACAAAATTAAAAGTCCTCAAGATTTATTTTGCTAAAGGCTATGATGGAATCTCATGGAATTTTGTCTTAGCTATTCTTCATAGAATGAAATTTCCAGCAATTTAGATCAACATGATCATGCAATGCTTAAGCATTGTATCTTATCAAATCCCCATCAATGGTGGCCCCACAAAGGCCTTTTAGGCATCAAAAAAGGAAAGCCCCTCTCTCTTGACATTTACATTCTCAATGCCAACAATTTGTCCTACTTAATTGTAAAGGAATAAGTGGGAAAAATATGGAAAGAAATTAAAGTTAGCAAAGATTTGGAACCTATAACTCACCTTACGTATATTGATAACATAAACCTTTTCTAATCTTTGAATAGTTATGAAAATGTGAGGCACACAATTGAATTATTCAATGAGATTTAAAGGCAAGGAAGCAATAAAGCTAAGCTAGAACTCATATTCAGCCTTAATACCACCTCTTAATCTAAGAAATTCCACTATGAGAACTTTAGAATCAAATTCTTATCAAGACTAGGCAAATTACTAGACACTTGGGTAGATGTTAGAAGGAACAAGGAGCATATCTACAAAGAAATGATGGAAAAAGTTTATTCTTAGTTTCAAGCATGGAAAGCCAACTTACTCTCCCAAGGCAAAAGAATGACTTTCATCGAATTTGTTCTTAATTCTACTTTAGTTTATTAAATCTCATGCATCCAACGTTGCCAAAAATTTTGCTCTATGATAAATGCAAGATGTAGGAATTTCTTTTGGGGTTATAACAACAAAACCAAAGTCCACTTGACAGGATGGAACAAATTGTGCACACTTTAGAAGGAAGAAGGATTAGGCTTCAAGCCTTGCAACCTTGTTCACAAAGCCTTTTTGACAAAACAAGCCTAGAGCATCTTAAAGATGAAAGAAAACTCCTTTTTAGCCAAAATTCTTAAACTTAAGTATTGCAAAAATGTTCCAACTAGCAAGCTTTATAGTCATTCAAATTCTTCCTAAATGTGGAAAGGAAGAGCCATAACAAGCCTAATTATCACCTTTTGGCTAATCTAGCAAATTGGGTTAAGAAAGAGTATACCAATCAATCACCATCTCTAGTAGTCCATGCAAATTAATTAACAACTTCTATCTAGTCAGATGACTAAGATTGAGACAGCTGTGATCTTATCTTGCATAATAAATTTAATGGGAACTAGAAGCTTCTAAAAGCTATGTACTCAGAGATAATAAAAAATAAAATCCAAAAAACCTCATTTTCCATCTTTGATAGCAATGATCACTTAATCTAAATGGGCAGCCTTGGAGATTCTTCCACTACAAAAGTGGTATACAAATGTCTAAGAGAAGACAACAGCCTTTCCAACCCCAATCTTTTTAATGTATAAGACAAGCTTTGGTGCATTCAACTTGTTATGAAAATGCTTATGCTCACATGGAAGTTAATGAGGAAAGCTATCCTAATATTAGACATTTTAAGGAACCATCACCTAATGGTTATCCAAGATGGTGTCTTCTACAATTGGGAGTATGAAACAATTTATCACATTTTCCTAAAGTTCCACTTTGCAACCATATGGTTTGCTTCGCCACCAAATATGATGAATCATCATTTCCAAGAGTAATAGAAAGGCTTCACTCTTGGTTTACTAACGACCAAATTACCCTTTGGAAGGATATGACTAAATTGATCATTCTCATCCCACATGGCATACAGTATTTAAGAAACCAGATCATTCATGAAAATCCAAAGGTAGACCTACCATTTTACTTTTGTTCAACAAATAAAAGGAAAGTCACAAGTCAACTTCTTTTCTTGGCAAGCAAGCAACCAAGTTCCCAAATCCAACAATTCCAATCCTGACAATCTAACTCTTACATGTCCAAAAAGACCCATAAGAGAAAGGTTGATACCAATCATTCACACAACCAAATGAAGCTCAAAGCAGCGGTCCTTTACAATCTATATCTAGCAAGACACTTTTCATTTACATCCTATTTGGTATGCCTCGTGAAATGAAAAGTGGAATGGAATCAATTACAAATTATGTTTGGTAGAGAGACTCTACAACAAAAAGGGAAAGGCAATGTCAATGGAACTTTCTAGCACTATAGCCCAAAAAGGGAAGGAGATTTTGGAGCCATTTTTTAGAAAAGTCAAAATTGCCCCTCAAATGTGTCATACTCTTTGTCTTGTTCAGACCCATTATAGAACCATCACTATTCATTGTCTCTCCATTAGCCAGCCACTATTGATGGTGCAAAACTGCCTTCCTTCACCCAAATAGCTTAGTTATTCTTGTTGCCTTCCCTTATCCCTAATTCCTTTGCAAGTTGCTCCTAAACATCCATTCCTAATATGTGTGTAAGCTATAGAGGATGAGGAAGAATGGGGTCATCAATGAAATGAAAGGTTTTGGTCTCTACAATATATATGGAAGTCCAAAAGAAAAATAAAAGTTTTATTATTTTTCTATTTTTTCTTTTAGTAATGGCATTTTGATCTTTTGCTCAAGCTTTCTTTCCCCTCCTACACTATTTTGATTTTAACAAACATACAAATGGAAAGGCATTTCATTTCCTTTTTATGTCATACCAAACAGATTTGATTCCATTCTATTCCATTCAACATCCACTTTTCAATCCCATTGAAGCATTTTCTATATAGCAAATAGGCCTTTAGGCTTACCAAGTACACCAATAGAAGGGAGGGATCCCTTAAGGGAATAAGAACCATTGGATCACATAGACATATATTTTTCAAAACCCTCACCATTCACCTATCCAATTCCTATGTTGAAGCAGGAAACAAGCATCTCTATTCGCATTGCAAAGCAAGGAAGGCGCAAGGGACACCATTAAGAAGGATAGTTGGCAATTGACCCAAACCTTCTCTTTTCTCAGGGTGAATTATTTAGCCCAAGACATCAAAGCTAAGTGGATAGGAAATCTTGACACCCCCCCCCCCCACACACACAAGAAAAAAAGAAAAAGAAAATCCCCATTCACTGGGATCCTTTAATCAATTTCAAACTTTGACCATGTATATTAAAAAAATTGAAAAAAAAAACAGAAATGGCTATTTGGAAGAAAAGAATCAAACGGGGATAGAATATAAATGAGGTGAAATACTTACGATTCCCTTTGTTTCCCCAGGCTCTGTCAACAATTCCCCGTTGGTCTGTATCCTTTAGTGCCTCCATTATAACATCAGTGGTTCTTTTGGGATCTTCAAGGGACTAAAAAAGTAAAACATACCATTTTCATTTAAAGCACTCCAAAATTTTGTTTTCGAAAAAATTGATAACAGTGTCAGAGCATAGAATGTTATGTTTTTTAGCTTAGAATACATTATCAATAGAAACTGTCACTCATGACAGGATATATCACTCCACTGATTCCGTTATAAAGTAAATCCTCTATACAGACAAATGAGTCCATAGTGCACAGAGCATAGATATTCATAGATTAATTTCTAGGAGGTCATCAGACTATTTGAAATAATCTTGATTATGTCTACATAAACAATTCCAGAGGTTTCAACTTACGTGTTCTAAAAATTCTGCCTTTGATGAGTTCAGAAAAAGTTGACGAAGCAAACCAAAATTCAAGAGTAGAGTGTGAGAGTGTGAGAGTTTAGAACCTTTAAAGTATGAAATTTGTAAAGTGCTTTTGAATTGAGCGAGCGTGACCCAAAGTGTGAGCATGAATAGGACTAACTTTCTCTATTTTCACCTACATATCTTTTCTCTCTATTTTTCTATCACTTCAAAAGTATTTTATAGACCCTACACTTTAGAGGATCCAAACTCAAAAGTGTAAACTACCCCAATGTCATGAGTATTGAGAGTTTTCCCATTAGACAAATAAGGAGCAGCTAATTAATTTAAGAATAATCAGGATCCTCTAACTAAATTCCATCGCTTCCTTAATTTGAAGGTCTCCTTATGCACAAATATGACTAATTAAACATGTATGAATAGTTAAAGTGTATAAGGCTAGTATATAAAACAACACGGACTTGAAGTTGAATCTAACCAATCTCCTGAAAAATAAAAAACAATATTGATTTATTAACTTCTGATATTATTCCAAAAGTAATAAATTAAAGCAACTTGAAGACTCAAGGTTCTCTATGTTTATTAATCTAGTTTGAAAAACAAAAGAATGGTATCCCGATCTAAATAATTTCGCTGGGTGTCTTGCTAAAAGCAATTGAGCTGCATTTGGAATATACGTTAATTGCGATCCTTCGTATAAAGTCCTAATAGATCCATACAGAATATTTATAGGGATTTACACCGGAAAAAATATCCACACTTTTTGATTAATAAAAATGATAATATAGCAATTTCAATTGTTTGGTATGCGAGAATAATTTTTATGAAAATGAGAATGGGAATGAGAATAGGTAGATGAAATAAATTATCATACACATCTAATATAGGAGTCACGAACATTTTTCAATTTGAGCTTTGGAGAATTTTTTTGGATTTGGAGATTGCTTTAAAAAAAGGCTATAAGAAAGTCCTTGTAGAAATTGATTGCAAAGATATTTTAGACATCATTTATAAAAGAAATTACACTTATTTTTAGCTATAATTAATGAATCTTAATTAAGAAGTTGATTTCTCTTATGTTCTAAGAAATAAAATAAAAAATTGTTGCATAGACTAGATTGCTGATCACAATGTGAATCTACCTCTGTGTTCAAGTTCTTAAAAATCTTCTTCAAACTCTTAGCACTTTTGTTGCTGAAGATTTCAGAAGAGCACCCTACCCCATTTGATTACTCTATAGTCTTTTTTTTTTCCTTTGACTTTAGGCCCCTTTTGTCATCCAAAAAAAAAAAAAGAGGGAGGTGTGAGGGAAATACTTATCTCAAAACCAGTGCTAAAGCAATGCCTTGGCTTTCCAGGTCTCAAACTTTTACTAATTGATGGAATCAAAATATATTTAAACTGATTTTATTCATCAATATTTTTTATAAACTGGACCAAACCCGACTGATAATCCTGTATAACGGTCATAAATCAATTGGTATGGTGTAATTTAATTGGTTTGAGACTTTGAGTGATTAAGTTAATTCATAAATACCTCATGTAAATGAAAATGAGTTTTTCCAAAAACATAAATGAAAATAAAAATAAATATATTTGCTTCACAATATAACTATTTAATTATTAAAAATTTTAAATTAATGAATTGATTTCCATCTTATTTCAATTTTTGTCCTGTCCTAATATCTTGATATGTTTAATTTAAAATTATAATTGCACCGACTTGCATCATTTAATGGGTTTCTTTGTCTTATTTAGACCATTTTCAATTTTCCAAAGCCATCTTTTTATTCCTTTTTAATTTTTGATAAAATAGAAATTTAATTTATTTTTATTTAAAATTAATATAAAACTTAAAATAATCATTCATTATTCATTTTTTTAAAAAAATTCACTTACCACATTCAATCACCCATTATTTCTGATAAATAAATAATTATGTAACTATCTATTTTTTTAATAATTACAAAATTATCAATATTTTTTTAATAACTTGCGTACTAAGCTATCCAAAATTTTAGTGTTTGCTATTGGATTAAGACACAATAGTAAATACTCATGCTAGACATGATAAATGAGACCATAACGTTAGGTGTAAAAAATTTTTAAAATTTTTTATTGTATAATTTAAAAGAAATTATAGAAAAAGTGAATGTGTATATAAGTTTTTTTTTCTTTTCACCTACTCCTTTTTTTTCCTTCAAATTTTACAATAAAAAATTTTAGAAGCTTCAAACTCTCATATTAAAGGGTTTGGATCTTTTAAAGTGTGAAGCATGTAAAATATTTTCGAGATGTGTGAGAGAGGAAGAGAGAAAATAGGGAGTAAGTGAAAATAAAGAAAGTGGGCACTATACACACTCATCCTTGTATCATTATCTTTTTTAACTTAGACACTATATACACTTTACACTTTAGAGCAATTCAAATCCCTTGTAGTTAGTCAGCCTTCTTAGGTTTTTAATTTCAGAGCCTAAAATTTTTAATTGTAAAGATAAAAATTATAAATATGAGGATAAAAATTTTAATTATAAAAAAATTACATCTTAATCGTACACTAAAATTAAAAATTTTAAAGTGTGATGTTTTGTTTAATTAAAATTTTTCTTTATGATTAAAAGTTTTTGATTCGTGGAAGAAAAAAAAGTTTTAAAAGGATTAACTGCTAAGAAATCCAAGTTGCCCTGCAGGGGATCTATAATCAAGTCAAATGATGGGTTCGGTCTCGTGTTGAGGCTCTCTCCATGGCCCGTCAAGTGTGAGATACAGCCGTTCAAGTCATCCCACAACCTGCAAATTGCCACGTGCCTGTTTAACATTAAAATGGTTTAAGACGGAGAAGATCGGGACGCTGACTCTCAGAGGGGAGAAACAAGAACCCATAGGAGTGTGAATGAAAAGGAGGTGGACCACCCTTGCTTCATTACTCACCACCGCCTACTATCATCAATTTTATTGAGGAATAGTCTCTCGGTTTGGCCGAGAGAGGGAAGTTTCTTTGAATTTCTCCCTCTTCTTCGCAACTTTATTCTCCTCTCTCTTTTCTTCGAGGGGCTTGGGTGCTGCCAATGATTTGGTTGAAATGGGTTTTTTTTTTTTCTGCCTTTGGCTATGATTCGTATCATCTCTATTCTCGTTTGGCTAGGATGTGAATATCATTTCTGATTGGTGCGTTGAAATAGAGAATAGGGGCTTTGTGGTTTATACTTGTTTGAGTATTTATTCTCTAATTTTCGGCCTTCAGTTATACTCTGTTTCATCTCCATTTTTAATTGTATTTGAATGTCATCTCTTCTTGGTGACTTGAGATAAGGAACTTGGGATTTATGATTTAAAATCATTCGGGTTTATTCTTTACTGAACAGTGGTTTGGGTCTTTCGGGGAGTTGTGAAATATTGGTTTACATCATTCTCAGATTATGGTTCTACCTAGTGGAGCGGAGTATAAGTTTGGGACTGTTTATACTTCTTGTATTTGTCTCTAAATCCACAGGCTTTAATATTGTCCATTTATGGATGAAGGGTTTAAACTACAAGTTGTTTTAGGATGTGTGCGTGTGCTGAATTTTTTTTTTTTTCATTAAGCTTAGTTGTGCTTCCTTATCACTTTCCAAGGGTTCCTCTATTTTCATCTGATGAGGGATGGGAGCTTTTTGTGGGACCTTATGGTATTGATTTTCTATCCCTATTTAATGCTTACCAAAATATAGTGCTTGTTGAATTTTTCTGCACTTAACGGGTCCACTTTTTCCCCATCCTCCTGTTCTAATCAAGTTGAAATGAAGGGGTTGAGGGTGTTTTCTTGAACTCATTGAATGATTGCTGAAATGGAATATAATTTGATTTTCATGTGCTTTGTTCATATTTCATCCCATGATTATGGTAATTGGGGTTGTTAATTGAATTGCTATGCTTCTCCTATGGTTTGTATTCTAGCCTTTTTAAATAATTGGGAATAACATTTTCAATGCTTTTCATATATTTGCTTTCTTTTCAAGATCCCACCTTGTTTGTAGGAACAAAGAAAGTTGACATTCAGTTGCCTATGAAGTAACTTAAAGAAGCAATAAACAAGTTTGAAGCAGCAAGCATATTTGGAGAAGACGGACCAAGACTTAAGTGTTCAATTGGCAAGTATTGAATTGTGTAAATTTGATTCTTGTTGGTAGTTCTTTGTAAGTAAACTAGCATTAACCCTCGGAGATCCAGGGGTTTTTTTCAAAAATGTGGGTCCCACCAAAAAAAATGTAGGTCTCACGGGAAAAAAGTATTTTAAAAAATAGTATGGATGAACAATGTTAAACATGACACCTAAACAGTGCGAATGAACAATGCCTAAGCCACAGTTTTTATATATATAAAATAGATGTCATGTGTTCTACTCTAAAACTGAAACAATCTATATGTGTAAATTTGATTCTTGTTGGTAGTTCTTTGTAAATTTTTTCATGTTCCACTATTTGTAAGGAATATATTACAAGGAATATATTCATTACAATTTTATAACCATACATTTTTATTCTTATTCTATATTTTTATGTATAGCATCATTACAATTCAACAATACATAAAGCATTCTCCTTTTAAATTCAGTTTCATTCCTGTTCTAGATTTAGCTTCATTGACACTTTAATTGCTCTTCAATTTGTTGGCTTGAAATATCCCTTGTCATTGAAACGTGAGACTTTAATTGCACTTCAATTTGTTAGCTTCATTGGTGTATTTTCACAACGTGTGCCTTGGTGCAAAAGAACATAGATCCGTGTCATAATATGACAAACATATATTCCATCATATCATAATAAGATAAGTTTTGTTTCCATTACTTTGTAGCCAAACCTTTTCTTAATTCTAACCATACAAACACATGTATAGAATAATCTAGTTCATCAAACCAAAAGGACATTACATTGAGTTCTACAAGATAACTTCAAGCCAGAGAATAAAAATTGTATATGATAATATTTGCTAGTACAAATATTCCTCAAGATAAATTCGAGCCAAATAATAGAAATTGTATGTGACAATGTTGGCTAGTATAGATATTCTTCAAGATAACTTCAAGCCAAAGAATAGAAATTGTTTATGACAATGTTAGCTAGTACAAACTAATCTCATACAATCTGTTCCTAAAGACTTAAGATAAAAAATATACCAGCTACTAAATCTAGATGATAACTATGATAGCTTGACTCACCTTTAGGTTTCAAAAAAGATATAAAAAGCAATACTCTGAAAATAGTTTTGTCTCATCCAAAACTTTAGAACATGTCAAACTAGACTAGACATATGGGCCATAAATCCATTGATGCTACCACTAATACTTAGGTTACAGATGAACAAGCTTCCCCTTTTAACCAAGGAATTCAACATCATACAATGTTAACCACAAAAACTATAAAATTCAACACCCCCAAATGGTTACGAAATAAATTTCTTACCTTTAGATTGGTTCAACAACAAGTTATGCATTAGCACAAGAATCTAGTTTCACAATGTTTAAATAATCATTCACAACTACCCTAACATTTTTTAGAGAGTCAAACACCTTGTTCAAATTAGGCCTTGTTTAGTAGGAACAAAAGAAATGAATTCTGTTTCCATTTCTTTGTGTAATGTCTATTTTGCTTTTGTAATCATTATTCAATAATATCTATCTCTTTTTATTACATTTTTCATTTCCATTTCTGTTTCTATCCTAACAATTCATTATTCCAAATGGCCAAAGCAATATCTCCAAAAGATGGTGCAATACACACACACACATTTATATCAAATGATGTCTTACCCATTAGCTTTCCATTACAACAGACAAGAAATCTCAATTTCACTTAGGTTACATTAGGTATCTTGAAACTACTTAATTTATGTAATATTTATTATGCCCTTATCATCCTTATTAAATAGTGTATGTCCCATTTTATCACTTTTTCTTTCCTAATAGGGGTATGAGGGTCATTTTTATTCACATCCTCAATCATTTTCTATTTCCATTTCTAACATGTTGTGTACCAAATGTAGCACAACTTCTCTTTCCCATACACCATTTTCACTAATTAGAAAGCAAATGTGACTAGAAAAAAATAATTAAACCTAAAATGGGTACTTATAAGGGACAAGAGTTAAAGTAATACCGTTTTGTAGCCAAATCTTAAAGTCTCAATAACGACAATAGATGGAAGATTGGCGTGGCTAGTCAAAAGCAAGTTATGGTGGATCAAGAATCTAGCATCAAAGATCTCATTGGTGGCAATGGATATTCAAGCCATAGCTTGACATTGGTCAAAGAAAATTGTAGCCTTCATTCTCTTGAACTTGTTCACTCCTTTGCAAAAACACTATGATTCTCTAAGACCGCCCCTTCCTTATTAGGGTCTTCAAGAACTTGGATCTAGCAAATTGAGCTTCCTACTTCTAAGACACCATTATTCTCTCCCTTCCATTTGCTTCTGTACCATTATGCTACAAGAAGACGCATTAATCTCCATTAAGAAACATGCAAAATTTCACCAAGTAAGACTGTGTTTTGCTCAATGGAGAGGCAATTGACAAGATCCTCAATGGAGAAGATCCAAACACAATTGTTACTTGTAAGTTTAAAATAGTAACTTAGTCTTTTAACTTTATTTATCATTTTAAAATGATCATCCAAATTTGAAGTGGTTTAAAATAGGGGGAAAAACTTATATGCATTTCTTTATATCTTTATTGTCAAGTTCCTTAATTAAAGCATGACAAGTGTATAATTTTTTCAAATAATTGTATGATTTTTCAATTAAACTATATACTTGTCATACTTTTATTCAAAAATTATATACTTGTTATATTTTGATTGAAAAACCTAATAGTAAGGATATAAGGAATTGCACCTAAGTGTAGTCCTTAAAATAGTCTCTTTAAGTTTTTAAATTATCTCATAAAAACCCTTTTAATTAGATTTATGAAGTTTATAAATGTTTGTTAATTTTTTGATGATGTGGATTCTATGTGGATAATTTCATACATTTTAAAAGATTAGATGGTAGTGAATCAACATTAAAGGCAAAAAAATGAAAAATAAAAATGAGAGGAACCAAAATGAAACATAGTTGACAGTAGGCTCACACACTTCTCTCCTGGTAGTATGTTAAACAATGTAAGGGGGCTTCAACAATGGTGCGAAGCACAAATGATATTAGTTCTAGGCTTCTCTCTTAGTGATACTCTCTCTCTCTCTCTCTCTCTCTCTCTCTCTCTCTCTCTCTCTCTCTCTCTCTCTCACACCCTGCTTCTCAATCATTTTGTTAAGGGGAATGAAATTTGGATGTTCACACTAAATCATTGCACAACTATGAACTAATTAATGGCTCTAAATTTTACCAACTTCTTGACTAAAGTTAAAGGGTTAACACTGCCTATGACAATTCCCTTTTGTTCTTCCTTAATAATGTGTACTTTGTAGACTTCTAATCCAAACTGAAAAAGAAGGAGAAATAAAGATAAACAATTGAAAATGGTTAATCAACAACTTTTATATATACATTAGACATTGATATTTTCTTCTATTGTTTTTCCAACCTACCATCATTGTTATGAGGGTTGAATTGCTCTTCTATTGCTACTCTCTTTTACCTTTCATTTTTGGTCATTTACAATTCAACTCAACTTTAGGATAGGAAACTTGAAAGAAAATCAAAGTTGATATACAATATGCTATATCAAAGATATTAAGGAAATAAGGAAGATCAAGGATACATAATTGATACTAAAAATAGAAAAAGAAAATATAAGTAAAATATGAAGTCGATACACTATTGATGTACCCTTGACAATTCATGTGTACTTTGAGAACAAAAGTCTGTGAAAGCCAAAATATGAACATAAGCAGTAAAATAACAAAGTGAAAATTTTTGGAAGTGAGAAGTGAAATACATAGTGTGAAAGAAGGGAGGAAAATTTGAGAAGGAATGGGTGGGAAGACGTAAAGATCTCGATGTTTAATAACTTATACTCACTTGTTAACATTTACAATGATGCTTGTTTCTAGAATATCAAAATTCAAAAGATAGTTCCTTTCCTTCCCTTCTTTTTCCATCTTTTATATGTTCCCCTTACATTAGTAAACTAGCACAAGTGTGAACTTCTCCACTCCGGTGCTACAAATTAGTTCATAGGTATGCAATGATTTAGTATGAACATCCAAATTTTCTTCTCCTTAATAAAGTGACCGAGAAGTAGTGGGAGAGAGATAAAGTGAGCGAGAGAGAGAGTTACCAAGAGAGAAACCTAGCACCACTATTGGTTGTGCCCCATGCTGTCGTCAAAGCCTTATCTGTCGTTGAATGTCGCCTTCATCCCCTAACAAACCACCATCAAAGAAGAGCATGATTGCAACCTTATCTCTTATGTTTCATTTTGGCTCCACTTATTCTTTTTTTTTTTCCAATGTTGATTCATTACCACCTAATATTTTATAATACATGAAATTATTCACATGATATTTATTTTATCATAAAAACTAACAAACATTTTATGGACTGGATAGATCCAATTAAAAAGGGTTTTTATGGGACAATTTAAAAACTTAAGAGATTACTTTAAAACACTTCAAATTTAAGGGATTATTTTAAAATGATAAATGAAATTAATAAATCACATTATTATTTTAACTTACTTGTAAATAAGCTAGCATGTTTAAGTCAAATCACTTGGGGGCCTAGGCCATTTAACCATTAAGTTGGGCTGGGATGGACAAATTGGCCTAATAACTTTTCTTCTTAGAAAACAATAGGCAAGACTATGATGACACTATAATGGAATGTTAATCTATATTGGAAAAAAAGTGGACTAGAACAAGGTTAAAAGTAGATATTAAGATTACTTCTCATCTTCCATAAATTATGAAAATTGGGTAACTCTCAATTCCAAGAAACAGTGTCAATAAAGAAAATTTTTTGGATATACGTGATACAAAAAACTATATATAAATTAAATAATTACAAAGATATATAAACATATATATATATATATAAAGAGAGAGAGAGAGAGAGAGAGCTCACTTCTTTATTAGTGCTGCATTTGTGGTTTGGATCAATAAATTTTCATCTTTTTATTAAAAGATAAAAAAATATATGAGTATCTAGATTATTTTCTCATAATCATTCATTTAGTGGGCATAGGGAAATGACTTAAATGCACTTGCATTGATTATGTTTTGCTAGACAAATAACTTGAATACCCCTATATGTATCTTATCTTTTAATGGAAAAAAATATTTTAATTCAAAATATAAATATGAAATATATGTTTTAGTGTCTCTTTATTATTAATTTAATCTATTAATTTTTTTATATTGAATCTACTTAAAAATTACTATGGATAAATCACTAGGTATACTTTACTTTACTATGAGTAGTTTGAAAAGCTTGTAAAAAGTTTTAGATTGAATCTCCCTGTTTTGAAATCCAAATATATATATATATATATATATAATTTCTTTCTTAGTTTCAATTTTTTGATTCGAAGTGTCTTATTCAACACTTAATGATTTGTTAGAATACCACTTAACCATCATTCAAATTTTAACGATAATATCACATCAATATTAAAAGGATAAAATATTTTGTTGGTAAACATATGTTTCACTTGTATCTTAAATAATTTCAGTATTTTGAGTCTATTGTTATAATTGATTGGACAATTTTAATTTTAAAATATCAACTTAATTTAAATATCAGTCTTAAAAGATTATGAAAGTATCCAAGATATAAGTTAAACATATTCCCAAAAATAAAATATTTGTCATTTTAACTTTTACATTATTATTATTTTATTAAAATCAAAATTAAAAATATTATAGGATAATTAAATGATAACCAAATAAATCACATAAAAGTTAAACAATATGCGTAAAACTTCTATTTCAACAATTTAATAAATAAATATTTGAACGTGGGATGTACTGTGTAAATGTTTCAATTGGACTATTATTCTAAGGATATGCCTTCATTAAATTAGAGCAAACTATTATTTATATATATATATATATATATATAAACATATAAATAATAATATGTAATATATTTATATTTTTAATATTAATGAGTTAACTTAAACGAATAAACAACTTAGTAATAGAATTATACATTATTAAGAACCTTTGGTTAACTACTAATACATTAATATTTTACATTCTAATATATATATATATATATATATATATATATAGGAAAATAACAACTATTTGAAATGAGTTTGTCTCCTATAATTTAAAGCGTTTCCTTCAACCCTCATGTAATATTTTTTTATCCTAAATTTAATACAAATAATCATATGATAAACTTATAATAAATGGTTTTATTGTTGAAAAGTATATTTCATTTATTTCTTAAACTATTTCTTAGTCTTTTAAAATCATTTTTGAATTTAAGCTCATATTTAAAAATTCAAAATTACCTATTTGAATTATAAGGTGCTGATTGTGTGTATATATATATATATATATTTGTGAAATCTAAGAAAAAAATGTGCAACTTAAGTTATCCTTTATTACTTTATTTTTTATTATCCAATATTTTTATTTTGAAAAACAACTCTTGTGGCTCATATTTTCACTCAAATTTTAATTTAATCTTTATTATTTAAAAATTTATAATGATATTCTTATAGTTTAGAAAATTTTAATTAATTTAGTCATTGCCATTAAATTTCTATTAGTGTTCTGTTAAATTTTATTGACATAGTCAATTATGTATTATTCTAATACTTCAAATATATATTATTTAAATAAATTCACTCAAATGACTTAACATATGTTGTATCACATGACACATAAATTAATTTTAATTTATTATATGTTTTTATTTCTTTTTCTAAATCATGTATATTCAAAGTGTTAAAATAACACAGATGTTCACATCATCAAAATTTAACATAACATTATCAAAGTTTAATAATTAAAAAAATTAAAATATATTTAAAGATCTATTAAATGAATCAACTTATATTAAATAATATTATCAACTCATATTATACAAACACCAAAAATTGAATTTAGTATTAATTAATTTTTATTCTAAAATTAATTATTGCTGAAAACTATTACATCATAACTTTTTATGAAGATAACCCAAATTTCAATCTTAAACATGTAGTACTAAAAATAAAACTAATTACATATAATAAATATAAAGTGTTGGATTAATATATTAAAGACAAACTTGTAGCTCAATTGTGGATAGATGCTTTTGAAATTCCTTTGTATGAGTTCAAATCTTGGAGACCCTATTTTTTGGTACCATTTTCATTTTTGGGGCAGGACAAGTATGGGACAACATAATATCCATGAGTTTGAGTATGGGGTGAAAGTAAAAGAACTCACAAGGCTATGAAGTAGATATATAGCAGGGTAAAGAAAAACAGGATGGGGATGAGTAGTGAAAAACTTGATCTGTCCCATCCCATTGCCATCCCTACTCATTTATAGCCTAACTATTATGTAGTATATGTTGTAGTTGGACTATGTTTGGCATTTTAAATTGAATAAATAGCTAAATCGTTAACCCTTCCTTTAAGGATTTAGGCATGCCTTAATCAACATTATCCTGTTAAACATACTTGGAAAGCATCTTTTAGGAAATGGTAACAAGGAAAATTTGTCTCAACCGGGGTAGGCAGTCTCCTATTCAATCCATTGTCATCAATAGTGATTTGGAACGATTATATGTAGGGTTTGAATAAGGAATTATAATTTGGACTACTAGAAGTATGTTTTATACATACATACATACATACATACATACATACATACATATATATATACACACATCTTAGTAGATAACAAGCTCATGCTTCATCCTTTTTTCTCATTGCATCATTAAAACTCATTTACCCAAAGAAACTTTAAATTGAATAAGTTATTTTTTTCTTAAGTTGAGACTTATTTACATAAAATTTATTCATATAAAATCATAACAAAAAATGAAATGTCTTAAGAAACTATTAATATAATTCAAAATATACATAACACTTTTTGGATGGTATTTATTTTTGATCCTTTAACATCACTTCAAGTTTCACTTAAGTCCTTTAGCTTCATTTTATTTCAATTTAGTCCCTTAATTTCATCTCAAATTTTACATTCATCCCTTAATTTTATTTTATTTCAAATATGATCTCTTTGATTTAAGTTTCACTTTTGTCCCTTAATTTTATTTTGTTCAAATTTGCTTTCTTAACTTATAAAAATTATTCAAATATTTTCTTCTATCTAACACTACCAATTCATTTGCTAGAAAAGTTTTATATGACTCCTTAATGACTTAACTCTAATAACTTTTTACCAACTTAATTCTACCTATCATAATATCATTCTTTATCACCCCACTTAAACGTTGAGCTTTGTAAATGGTGTGGGGTCTCCTCTTTTCTTACATATTCTTATATTATTACTTTAGTCTAACTAATACTATTATTTTCTTTCAATTTTTGCCATAGAGGAAATCATAGTTGTTGCCCTTGTTTGTAGCTAATATGCTCACATTATCTTAGATTTACAAAATGCAGTGAATGATGATAAAATGGGTATTATAAAAAATAAATCCAAGTTCATAAGAAGTTATTAGAATTAAGTCACTAATAAGCCATAAAAAACTTTTTTATTAAACATTTTAATCATGGTAGAGGGATGAAAGTATTTGAGTAGTTTTTTAAATTAAGGAGTTAAATTGGGACAAAATAAAATTAATTGAAAAAAATAAAATTTAAGATAAAACTAAAAGACTAAATTAAAATCAATTAAAGTTAAAAGAGAAAAGTTAAACCCAAGATAAAGTCATGAGAACAAAGTGAAACATCTAATAAAAGTAAAGAATCAAAAATATATTTTTATATTATTTTTAACACACGCACACACACATATATATAGATAAAATTAAGAAACTAAAAATATATTTTTACCTTCACACACACGCAAAGAGAGAGAGGTTGGGGACAATGAAAGTATTATACTAATCCGACCTAAACCGAAATTCTAAACAATGCTCCCAAAATATTTTTAGTCATTTTTTTAACCCCACAGCTAAACCTATTCGGATAAATTTTGTAAACACCCATTGGAGTGGGTAATTTGCCAATCCTTTCTAGTGATATCTGCCTAGTTGGCAGGTCCAAGTTATACCTTAACTTTTTAACATTTTTATTATTTAAATTTATTAGTTGAATGTTGATGACTCTCTTAAGAATATAGAATATCAATACCTTTTAAAAACCGAAAAATTCAAATCATGTTTTGTGCATTACATGATATTAAAAGATCAATTATAAAAATGTAAAGAAGTTATTTACTAGAGAATCGAAGTTAACTTAAGACACTAAGTTTAACCTTTACTGAGGAAGCACAATTCCAATTGCCAATTGAATTTGGCTTAAGGTTCCACTACCGATTGGATTTAGCTTACTAATCATGTTTCCTCTCAATACTTGCACTTCCCAAGCCAAATTTATGGATTAATCAGCAAAGCCAAAATTGACTTCATTAAGCACTTAACCATGAAATGAATCTTTTAAGCCAAAAATAATAATAAAATAATAAAATCCCCCAATATGTCCAAAACCACAATGAATATTCCGAAGGTTAGGTATATACTTCGTATATGGACAGGACAACCTTCACCTTTTGACACTATTCTTAGCAACACCTAATGCCGTGTCCTCGACGAGATTGTTTTTTCGTTCAAAACATTCATCCAGCTCCAAACAGCAGAGTAAATATTGTCACTCAATGCCGTCTCCCCATATTCACGGGGCACACAAAACAATCATGTAGCTCCAAACAATATAGTAAATATTGTCACCTACATCTAAATAGACATGTATGGAGCTAATAGGGGTTGATAGACTTGAAGATAGGAGTAGAGACTGAACCATTGACACAGAAGATCATTCGCTAGTTTCTATAATTAGCATTGTATAATTTATTCTAAATCTAATAAAATTTTTCCAAACAAAAATTAGATTTTTGGACAAATTTTAAACTTGTAAGTAATCATCACAGTTGAGCCCAGAAAAAAAATGGTGTCTTGGGTTTATATATATGCATTCCATCTGCTGCTAAAGTGCTCAAGCCATGCTAAAGAGAGAAGGGAATTAGGTTGAGCAAAGAGGAAAATGAAGAGCACTTTCTGCCATCTGCTTTTGTCTATATTCCTTTGGGTCTGTGTGTCAGTAAATGGTGAAGATCCTACTGATGGCTTCACCCTTGTCCCTCTAACACAAGCAAATTTTGAACTCCAAAAGCCATATGACATACCGCTAGACCAAAGGTATAGCTACAAAGACGGAGTCCATCAGCTATGGGTCTATGCGGATGACAAGCCTCATGATCCTAAGAGCCATACTCAGCCACGCACAGAAATTCGCATCAAAGTACTTTTCTTCATACTCTTGATTTAACTTCTTGTTATATTTGCCTTTATGTCTATTTTTTTCTTTGCTCATTATAATTCAGGTATGTTCAAGAGTTGGGAGGAGAAAGGAAGAGAAAAAATTGAAAGAAAAACCATGAGTATTAGAATGGAGGGAAATTGATGGTTGAATGATCATGTCCTCTTTTCTTTGTTTGGGAAAACTTTTTCCTTCAAAATTTCTTAAATTGGGGAATTTAAAATACAAGGGAGGTGAATTTTAAAGGATTTTGAAAGATTAATTAAAAATCTTTCATTATTCTCCCCTTCTTATCAATGACTCCCAAACAAGGAAAATCTTTTAATGAAAACTTCCCTTCTCAGTTATCTCCCATCCAAACATACTCTTAAGGAGGCATTTGAGACACTAGTATCTGAAATGAGAAGCTGAAGAATAAAGTGACTCATCTTACTTCCACAAAGCCCACCCTACCTGCTTCAAATGAGACGAACACAAGGCCTCTAAGTTTCTACCCATTACAGTGTTTTTTTGGGACTTAATAGTATATATTGAATGTTTAGCATGCATGTAGTTGTAAAGAAACACTCGACAGTTTTTCTATCTGTATTTATGTAGGGCCTTGACTACCACTCGGGGGTTTGGCAATTTGAAGGCTATGGTTTTGTGCCAAATGGAACATCTGGGGCTACAGTGGCACAGATCCATGGTGCAGACAAGGGTGCTACCACAATAATACTGAGAATATACAACGGGAATATGAGGTACTACAGTGGAGACTTAGTGGCTGAGAATCTCTATGATAAGTGGCTTAGACTTAACATAATCCATAATGTGGATGGAGGAACTGTCACTGTGTTCATTGATGGAGAGAAGAAGTTTCAAGTGAAGGATAAAGGACCAGGTGATTTGTACTTCAAATGTGGGGTCTATGCTGCTCCTGCTAATATAAGCTATTACATGGAATCCAGGTGGAAAGACATCAAAATATATAAAAAGTGATTACTATTACTATTACTATTTAAAGGCCAGCAAACATGTATGATTCCTAAGTACTTGACCATATTTATTATAATTTTAGACATTTCTATTAGTTACTGTCTTCTTCCCAACTCTAGATAGTGTTTTATATTCTCCTAAATTGATGTCATTTCCATTTAAACATTTCAAATAGTTGTGTTTGGTACACTAGTATTTAAAATATCTAGAGAGAGGCATCGGATGCCTTTATTTTGCTAGTATTTCATACCACACAGATCTCAAGTCTCTAAATTTTTTACTTTTCTCAATCGTGTGCACCACGTAACTCTAGGAAATTGTCAAAGCTAAGATTCAAACCTGTGATGGTGCACTCAAACACACATCACATACTTGCCTCCACCATTGGACCAAGCCCTTTGGGTTTATGAAGAGGCTCTATTTATATTCAAGCTACATTGTTATGGGAAAAAGCCAATGAGTTACAGGATAAAGTTTTCACCAATTAGGGCAGTTGTAGCAGATAAGTTCGATAGAAGAACAAGATCAGCTTATATGGAGTATTCGCCTTTCCAGATCTGTTCGCCCTCAAGTCAACAGTTTTTCAAATAGGCTTGTAATAGTGATAATAACTATAATCAATGGAATAACAAATCATCCTGCCAAAAATTAGAGATTTTTAATTTGTATAGCCATAGGAGATTCTTGTCTAGACCTAGTTTACAAATAATAGGTAGATTGGTGGGCACCCAAGTGAGGTGGGAAAGTCGCCCTATTTAAGTACTCCATCAAGCAGTAGATGGAAACCTCTAGCTCTTGTATTATTTACAAAAACAAAGCAACAATCTTCCTCTTCTATAGCCAACTGAAAAGGAAGGATTTACTTAATTACAGAGCTTAATCCAGCAAAAGGGAAATGAAAAAAAAGGAAGCTCCTAGCTTTTGAGAGGCTAAGTTCTCTCCAAGGCAAAACCCAAATCTTCCACACCTCTTCCACACGAGCTAACTTGCTATAACCAGCCCTCCTCACAGCACAACAATCATGCACACACAACAAATTCAATTACTCTCAGCTAATTTCCTATTTTGCCCATCCCCTGCCACCTCACCACTGATTTTCTTATTTTTCCTCTCATAGACTCTTCCACCTTTACCCCCTATCTCTCTTTCTTATATAAAATTGGCCCACTTTGTTTCTAGGTCCATCATTTCCCTCCCTATCAAGTTCCACCTTGTCCTCAAGCTGAAAATTTGGAAATTGTGTAGAAATTAATTCCAGCACCTTCCCATGTACTTTCACATTCGGGTAACCCCTCCCATCTGATGAGGACTTGCTGCTGCCCATCTGGCATTTTCTTGGTTTTATTTACAAACTCAGGCTGTACTTGCAGTTTTAGTTCTTCAGTCAATGAGAAAGGTATAGATTAGGTTGGAATAGCAAGGCGTAAGGACTTTTTGAATTGTGAAATGAGAAAAATAGGATGGATTCTTGCTGTATTGGGCAAATCCAATTTGTAGGCCACCTTATCATAACTTTCCACCACTTTGTAGGGGCCATAAAACTTTGGAGCCAACTTCTCATTCCTCTTTTTGGCCAAAGTCCTCACCTTACCATACATAAGGCCTAAGCTGTATGTAAACCATGTCCCCAATCTCAAATTCCACCTTTTCGTTTCATATAAGCTTGGTTCTTCATTATCGCCTGTGCCTCCTCCAAATGAGCTTTCAAATCTACCAAAATTAAATCCCTCTCTTGCAGCTGTTCATTTGCTTCCTCCACCATAGATAAATCACCTTGCCACTTAAATATTGTCAGAGGATCCCTTCCATATAAAGCTTTAAAAGAGGTCATACCCGTAGACCTATTCTAAGTGGTGTTAAACCAGTATTTGGCCCATGGCAGCACCTTCACCCATTGCTTGGGTTTTTCCCCCGCAAACCAACTTAAATAGGTCTCAAGGCTCTTATTAACCACTTTTGTTTGCCCATCAGTCTTAGGATGAAACCCCAAACTATATTTCAAAGTACTACTGCCATGTTGAACATTTCTCTGAAAATTGGCTAATAAAGACCCTGTCCCTATTAGAAACTGTAGTTTTTGGGAATCATGTAGCTTGACTACCTCAAATTTCAGCCACTTCCTTGGCTGTAAAAGGGAACAAAGTGGTTGTACTTAGTGAGTCTATCCATTACCACCATTATAGTGTCAAATTTGTTGGCCTTGGGAAGCCCTACTACAAAATCTATGCTAACATCTTCCCATACTCATTGTGGAATGGGTAAAGGCAACAACAAGCCAGCTAGGCTTAGTGACTCATTTTTCTAACATACTTCACATCTTGCCACATATTATTGAATATCCCTCTTTATTCCTTCCCAATAAACCACCTCAGCCAGCCTTCTGTAAGTTCTTAAGTATCCTAAGTGCCCTGGGTGAGTCATGGAACTCTTTGATGAATTCTTTAGTTCTAGGAAATTTTCTTGGCAACACCATTCTGTCTTCATACATAAGACAGACATTCTTGATGCTATATCAAATAGGTGCTTCAGAACCAATAATTATCTACTGGGATATGCTCTTCAACCTGTCATCTCTACTGATCTCAGCTTCAAACTCCTCTATCCCCTCATATTGTCACAATGAATAAGCCCTCATTTCCATTATAGTACCTTCCCTTCTAGAAGGGCATCTACAATTCTATTTTCATGGCCTAGCTTGTAATGTATTTGAAACTTACAACCCATTAATTTAGAGACCAACTTTTTTCTTATTAGGATCTATTACTTGCTACTCTAGTAAAAATTTTAATGCTTTTTTATCAGTACAAATTATAAAAGGCTGATAGGATGAATTATAAATTTCTCTTTTACTGAGCCTTGCCTTGCCTTCTCTGAGAGTTGCAAGTTGAAATAAGCAATTGGCTTCCCTTTTGGCATTAATACAATTCTCATCCCACTTCCTAATGCATCAACCTCCACTTTAAAAGGCAAACTAAAATCAAGCATTGCAAGGACTAGTACGGTAACCATAGCTGTTTTGAGTCGCTCAAAAGCTTTTTGGGCTTTCTCATCCCACTTGAATGAATTTTTCTTCAATAAATCAGTCAACAGTGCAGCCACTTTCCTGTAATTTTTGACAAACTTACTGTAATAACCCATCAAGCTCAAAAATCCTCTAAAAGCACGCAAGTTCTTAGGAGTAGGCCATTTTACCATGGCCTCAATCTTAGAAGGATTAACTTGCACTCCCTCCTAAGAGTTAATGTATCCTAAGTATTCAAGTTTCTTTTGCCCAAACACACACTTCTTAAAGTTAATGATCTATTAACACTTTTGCAGCACTCTAAAGCAACCCTTAGGTGTTCAATATGTGAGCCCATAGCCTTGATATAGATGAGAATATCATCAAAGAACACCAATATGAACTTCTATAAATACTCTCTAAAAAATGTCATTCATGAGAGATTAAAATGTGTAAGGTGTATTGGTTAGCCCAAAAGGCATAATCATAAACTCATAATGCCCATCATGCTTCCTAAAGGCTGTGTTGCGCTCATCTCTAGGCTTGATCCATATTTGATGATACCCAAATTTGATATCCAACTTAGGGAATAGTGTAGCCCCTCCTAACTCATCAAGGAGCTCATCAATGGCTGGTATAGGCTATTTATTGGGGATGGTGATCTTATTTAATGCCTTATAGTCCACACAAAACCTCCAACTACTATCATTCTTCTAAACTAACAAAACCAAGCTTGAATATGGACCAATACTAGGCCTAATTATCCTTGCTTCTATCATCTCCTTAACTAATTTCTCTCTTTCTGTTTTCTGTGCATGAGCATACCTATGAGGCCTGACATTAGGTGGCTGCGCACCAAGTTGTACCATAATAAAGTGGTCCTTTGAATGATGAAGAGGTAATCCCGTGCCTGGTTCACACACTTCTACAAATTCTTCAAGTAATTTCTAGATTTCTTCAACAATAGTAGGCTGTCCTTCCTCACTTTCAGCAATAATTGCGCCATATCCCAGCAAAAAGCCTTCCCTTTTTCCTTTCACAACCTTAATTATCGACTTGTAGGAAGCCTTGGCTTGGGTAAGTGATGGATCCCCTTTTAAACAAATCCATTTCTTGTTTATCTTCACCTTCATATATGATTGACCCCAATTTACCATCAATTCACCCAAGGGTTCCAGCCATTCAATTCCTAACACCAGATCTACATCTCCCAAATTAAAAGGGTAAAAGGTCTGAGTGATTGTTATACCTTGTAGCTCTAATTCAATATCCTTACATGCTCCTTGGACTATTATTTTCCCCCATCCCCCAACATTATAGAATAACATGGGTCTTTTGAATGCTTATGCCCAACCTTTCGACCAACCTTATAGTAATAAAATTGTGTGTGGCCCCACTATCAATCAAAACCAACACCTCCTCTCCTTTGGTTTTCCCCATTAGCTTTAGTACTTTGTTTCCCATGATAACAACTATTGTAGTCAATGATAACTCCATGGAGGCCATCCCCTTTTCTGATGCCTCATTTCCTTGGCCCTCTAATTCTCCTGTTTGCTCCTCTTCTACTTCTTCCTCCGCAATAAGGATGATAATATGGAGTTGCTTATTCTTGCACTTATGGTTAGAGCTGAACTTCTCATCACATTTGAAACAAAGTCCTAATTCCCTTTTACGCAGCTTCAATTAGCCTTCTACTCCCAATGTTATTGCTGCTACTACTTGTAGTAGTAATAGTAATAAGAATGCAAATTTTGTTGCCTACATTTTTAAAGTCATCTCCACCCTTACTGTACGAAATTTTGCTCACCACAATGCTGTTACATCAAGGGACTATACTTGAGAACTTCTGACAATTGGGTTTGAACCTAGTCCATTTTGGCCTGATAGTAGTTTTCACCCATTTTGCCTTTCTCTCCTCCTTTGCTTTCTACAACACGCTATTCTCACCCTTAACTTGAGATGCACAATCCATGAGTTGCATTAGTGTTTTGGGTTGTATCAATCTAACTTCAACTCTAATTTCCTCCATTAACCCATTTTTAAACACACCCATTAGTACCCCATTAGGGATATCACCCAAAGATGTTGAAAGCAATTCAAGTCTCTCTCTAAAATCCTCTACTATGCCATCTTATTTCAATTCCATTAATCTCTCATAGCTATCCCCTGACAACCTATAGTGAAAACGATCAATCACTTCCTTCTTGAACTCTCTCCAATTCCTCATCAGTGCTCTAGTTTCTAGCCATTGAAACCAATTCAATACTTTTCCTTCAAGACTAATAACTACAGCCTCCAACTTCTCACTTTTTGATATTCCATTAGCTAAGAAGTAGTTCTCAACCTTGGACAGCCCTCCAATCAGGTCCTCTCCTGAAAAAAGTGAGAGCTCCAGGCATTGAAACTTACCCCCATCTCTCCCCTCCACTAGTTCAACCTCTTCTACCACATTTGCACATCGAATGATGGTTTCTTATGCTACTCCAACCATTTTAACCTCATCTATCCCATCTACAGCGTCTTTCGATCCCATTAGAGCCTTTTGTTGTTCGATGGTTCTAGGTCTCTCGTCACTACCCAAATTATATGAAGCACAAAGCTCTCCCAACTGGTCCTTACATTTCATTAGCATGAGTTGCATTGTCGACAACGTCTCCTACACTATTCCTTGGTTCTTTTACACTCTTCCATAACCTTCTCCATTGAATCAATTCGAGACTCCATTTTGGTACCAACCATACCCCGAAACATTGCTACTCTAATACTAAAAATGATGGAAACCTTTAGCTCTTGTATTATTTATAAAAACAGAGTAACAATCTTCCTCTTCTATAGCCAACTGAAAAGGAAGGATTCACTCAATTACAAAGCTTAATCCAATGCAAAAAAATAAAAATAAAAATAAAAACAAAAACAAAAATAAGGAAGCTCCTGACTTTTGAGAGGCCAGGTTCTTTCCAAGGCAAAAACCAAATCTTCCACACTTCCTCCACACAAGCTAACTTGCTATAACCACATTCCTCACAACACAACAATCATGCACAATATGACAAATTCAATTACTCTCAGCTAAATTCTTATTCTGCCCATCCCCTACCACCTCTCCACTAATTTTCTTACTTTTCCTCTCATAGACTCCTCCCCATTTACCCCGAAGAGTAGCCCTATCTTTCTTTCTCATATAAACTTGGCCCATTTTGTTGCCAGGCCCATTAGCAATCCATACAACCTTGGTCTCCTCAATTAGCTCCCCTTGGAAAGCCAATGTCCCAGTGGCTACCCTCTGCAACACTTCACTAAGCTTTCCACCAATCAAAACTCTCCTCAAGTAGCCTTTCTAGACCTGCTGACCACCAATTATGATGTCAATGGGCACCCAAGCAAAGTGAAAAGTCCTCTCCCAAAAGCTAACTATTACAGTAGAAGAACAACTATATTTAAGTATCCCATTGAACAACCTATGCTACTCAATGTAAGATTTTGGCCCCATACTACCTCAATCTCCATCATAAATCAAATTAATTAGAAGAAGACATATAAGCTTGTCAGAAGTGTATCCTATTATTAGCTTGGCCTACTTATATTTTGTATAATGGATCTATCTAAGAATTTTTCATGGTCATGTTCAAAGGAATGTATACATCATACATATGAGATACAAAGACCCCATCTTTCTAAACCCCAAGATAAATCAATAGAAGAAAGGAGACAAAACAAAACAATTTCAACCTTCAGCTACATGAAATTCTTGCATGGTATTGTTAGCTATCAATCAAGCACATAATGTAAACAAGCAAATTACAAGAAATGGAGCACCTGTAACATGATCAAGTAACCGAGGTCCTTCAATGGTGAGACCCCCTGACCTTAACATACATATGACAGAGCTTCCTAAATGCTGCCATTACTGAGCTGATAGTTCACATGGCACCAACCTTGGTCTAAAGATCGAGGTGACCTTGTTTTTTTCCTAATCCTAATCTCTAGGTTATGAACCTCTTGTGCAATTTTTAAGAAAGATTTGGTAGTCAAAAACCTCCCAAAGGAGACTTGACTGCAATGAATGGAATACCAAAGAAAAACACTGTACTGATGTTCCTAAAAAATGGAGGGCTTCTATATAGTAGAATCATATAATGAATGGATGACAAGAAAAGAAGAGTTAATGCACTAAACCTACACACCACCACAAGGCTGGCAGCACCATTTTCCTAGTTGAAGAAAAAACCACTGCAGAGGATTTGGATGGCCCTCCTCTACTGGAGATGAACTCGGCAGCGGTAGCTCAGGAGGTAGATGGCGGTGAAATGCATCAACAGCAGCAGCAACACCATCTTCATTCTCAATCAACTTTGCGATTTCCGTTGCCTGGGATTTCACCTGAAGATTCAAAATACCATTAACAGTCACAACTCACAATCATTGTGACTTTACTATATAAAACTTTGTTGAGAATTTAGTTGAGTTTCAGAAGCCACAGGAGAAAGCTGGATTGAATGATGGAAGGCCATTAATAATACAAATTTCATATTGTTTTTATGGTCCATGCTTCTATAGCTAAACCAAAATTACAACAATAAAATTCTTCTAGCTTGCCTTCATTATCAAGTCTTAAATTAGATAATTTTGATATTTTCACTTAAATCTAATAAATGAAGAGAAATACTCAGGTTTCTGCAGGGGAAGGTAGAGCCACATTATATCAGCATCAATGCACTTTGCCAATTAATTCATCAAGTTACAAATTAACATGGTCTTGATAAAGATGAGAAAGCACAGAGGGAGAACATAAATTGAAATAAAATTTCTTGCAGGGGGGTGAGCGGGAGCACACTTACACATATATCAACCAAAAATAGATCATGTTTGATTTCATGATAGCCATCAAAAGATGAATGCTTTATATATATATATATATAATAGATGCCAAATAATACTTTTACAACAAATACATAGATGTTACTGTGTATAAAGCAGACATAGCCACCTTTTGGTGCATATGTCTACTTAAATGACCTTCAGAGTTAATCACTAGGAATACATATAAACACATCCAAACCTGTACAATGCTGGTGGTATTTTGAATTATAAAGTATACATGCACCCCATAAAAGAGAAATAAAGCCTCAATTAAAGATTTTGATGCAGACATTGATTCATTTTATGACAAAAAGTCAAATTATATAATGGCCATTGAAGAGAGGTTTCACAGGATACAAATATAACTTGAAATAGTTGATTGAACACCCTATAATCCCTTTTGAAACAACTAAAAAAATGGATTTGAAAGGTTGTACAACAGATACTTCTACATAATATGGCTATTTTTAAATTGCCAAGTTAAGAACTCTATAAATCATAGTATCTTTAGATGTATAAGAAAGGATGGTGTGAATGAAAAATCTAAAGTGACAGATGCATTATTTAAAAAAAAGAAGTTACCTCTGGCTGAAGCATGAATATTATTGCACTTGATAAGTTTTCAACACTGAGCTCAGATATCGGAATCGGAGGTGGTCCCAAACCTCTCTGATGTATCCTATCCCCCCAGAAGAACTGATCTCCAAAGAATGGAACTATGGTTGTTGGACACTGTAAGTGATAACAAAGACATAAGTAAAAATAATTTTTTTTTAATATTTTAGAAAACGCCTAAATCATCTCATTGTCATCGAGAATCCGACTTGACCTTAAATGTCATATGTCATTGTTTTATTAGTCTTTTGGACATGCTAAAACATTGAATGAATCCTTGGGTTATGAAAAAGGAAAAAAAAAAAAATTCTTAAGTCACTTTTGAACATTACCCCAGCTTTTAATCCTGCAGCTGTGGTTCCAGCACCACCATGGTGCACCTGCAATTTTGTGCCAAAATGTCTTCCAGTTAATTGTCTTTATTTGTGGCCATATCCATCAGTGCTTATTAACAACTTAAATGTGGATCTCGGTATCAGGAAATAATTAAAGCAAGCGTTAAACTAGCACCAAAAAGTACACAACTTTGGTACATTATAAAGCATTTCTTTCTCTCCCAAAGAACCCACAAGAAAACATAAAAAGAAACTGACCACAGCAGAACATTGAGGAAACAACCAATCATGAGGGCATTCCTCTAGAAGGAAAATGTTGTCAGGAACTTCTGTCACTGCATTGGAAAACATAATGCAACTGAAATTATGTTAATTATATAAAATGCATGGAGCAAATTGTATCCTTTTTTAATGCACGTCATGAAAAAGTATATTAAATCTTAAGTCAGAATGCAGAAAATTCAACTTAATAGTTGTGACTTGCGAATGTGACTAACTCAAGTTACAAGCTGACACAAGATATGAAAACATATTTGATTGAGTAGACATTGAGCTTTACTCAATATACACAAAAATATTTGATCTCTAGGTTACTTGTGATTAGCTGTATGTTTTAGGCATTAATTTCTTTCCTTCTTATATAATTAGGGAAAAAGACAGTTTAGTTCAACTTGGTGGAAAATTATTCCACTTTGTCCACTCACCACATTTTGAAAAGAATAGTCACAATTTTTACAATTGAATAGCCACATTTCTATAACAACATTACTACATAATCCCTGAACCAAAGTGGAAAACTATTCCACCAAGCCAAATGGAACTGTACGTATACCTTCCAAAATTATTTATACTTTTATTTTTTGGCCAACCAAAATCATTTATACTTTGGAAATTACATTTATAGGAGGCCTTTTTTTCTTCAGCTCATACATGCTATATGGGACATGGACATCAAGCAGGCATATGGGAATATTGTCTTTGAAGAAAAAATAAAGTAGAAAATATAAAACGAAAAGGAAACTATTATGCTTGAGAATTCCTTTCTGAATCAATCAATGGAGCCAGACCTTGTTTGATTAAATTGCAGAAAATTTCTGGCAGAAAAATGAGCATCATTTTTTCACAGTTTTACTATAATTGTATTCCCTTCTACAGCTAAAAATACTTATCTTAAATTCATGGAATCACAGTGCCAAAAAAGAGTATGACATAACAGTTACACATCTAAAATTATCAATGCTATAGCAAAAACTCGAAAGAACTAAAATTAACAAATTAAATAAAAGTAAATTAAGAAATATGAGGAAACCCTGGCAAATAAACATAATGTATTTCTGGAATTTGTTGTTATTAGCATATAAACAAATGATGGAACATTAAACTGGAATTGAAATGAATTATAATATATCAGATCAAAAGAAATGGCTATTTTTAAGATAAGAATCAAACAGGTATAGAATAAAAATGAAGTGAAATACTTACGATTCCCTAGATTTCCCCAGCCCCTGTCAATAATTCCCCGTTGTCCTGTATCCTTTAGTGCCTCCATTATAACATCAGTAGTTCTTTTGGGATCTTCGAGAGGCTAAAAAGGTAAAACATACCATTTTCATTTAAAGCACATCAAAATTTTGTTTTCAAAAAAATTGATAACAGTGTCAAAGCATAGAATATTTTGTTTATTAGCTTAGAATATATTATCAAAAGAAACTGTTACTCATGACAAGATATATCATTCCACTGATTCCATTATAAAGTAAATCCTCTGTACAGACAAATAAGACCTTAGTGCACAAAACATAGATAATCACAGATTAATTTCTAGGAGGTTATCAAAATATTTGAAAAGAAATTGATTATGGCTGCACATAATCATCATACATAGTCATATTTGCTATATAAAATAAATCAACTAAGTCTCCACAACGAATAAAGAAAAAGAATCCAGGCAAAACCAAACAATAGTTGATGAATATTTAGGCTACCAGAGACATCACTGTTTTACCCACACATAAACAATTCCAGAGGTCTCAACTTATGTATTCTAAATATTCTGCCTTCAATGAGTTAACTTCCTTCTACACTTAAAACTAAATAGACTACTCTTCCAACCCAGTAGAGCCCATCAGAACCCTGTTTAAGTTTGTTAGCAGCTAATGACAAACTAGAAAACTTATTCAATTTATTCAGGAAAAGAGAGAGAGAGAGAGAGAGAGAGAGAGAGGAATTGTATATTAAAAGGAAATTTGTCCATTACCTAAATCACTACAGCAACTTTGTAATGGCAACCTAACATAGGATTACATTGTCCAAAGGAAATTTGTCCATTACCTAAATCGCTACAGCAACTTTGTAATGGCAACCTAACATAGGATTACATTGTCCAAAAATAATGTCGTCTATACTCTGGAAGACAGAAAATGAAGTTGCTTCCTTTAGACATCTATCACATTGCCAACATTATTAGACATTGAAGACCCGTTGCTCTAAGATTTAAGGTAAAGATGTTTGTGCAGTGGCTTCAACATCAGTAAGATTAGGAAAATTGACAAGCACAAGCAATTCAAGAAAGGAAAGAAATCTGAGATGATTGAGTGCCATGGAAGAGAAAAGGATGCAAATGGGAGAAAATACAAGAAAGAGAGGAATTTGTTGGATTTCTGGGCCCACCCTGTAGTGCCCAAGTTCCTAGAGAGATCTTCAACCATTTGGCTCTTATCATTGGACTTTAAAGAAGAACCCATATAAATGAGATTGTCACATATCAACCAAAAACTTTAAGACATTAGATCTATGGCCTTCCTCACTTATACACTCCCTTCAAAGTCCAGTTTTATCTAATGTAGAGTTTCCCCATTCATACTTTAAGACAAATAAGGCCTAGACAGGTTTCCAAATGGACCAAAATGGGAAGAACCAATAAGAAAAAAATAGATTTTGATTTTCTGGAGGCAAATATCACTGATCATAGCTTTGAAATGTCATATTTGTTACACATGCAAAATCAAAATGATATTAATGCCAATTGTAGAGTACAAAATTGATCAAATACTATCTGATCAATCACTATAACAAACTCAGATACAAAGCGAAATCAAAGTTGAATTACACTCCAAACATGCCATGGAAAAACAACACAGTCTATTAGTCTCAATTTTATATACTTTTTCCTACTATTTTATGGGGACTTATCAAAAGATTTTAATAATTATTATTATTGAATTAATATTTCCTACTTTACAATTAATTTTTATTATTTTGAGGTTAATTTAATATTTGTCCAAAATACTAAAATATATGTGATTTAATTTGAAAAAATTCCTAATTTTTTGTTTTTATTTTTACAAGTTAGCTAAAAGTAGGGAAAGAAAGACAAGAGACGTTGACCAAGTAAAATGTATTAAAGATGAAGAAGGTAAAGTCTTGGTCACGGAACAAGATATCAGAGAATGGTAGAAGAATTATTTTCATAGGCTTTTTAATGAAGGCCATGAGATTGCATTGCAATCGGATAGGTTAGATACTAGAGAAGAGGATCAAAATTATACTTTTTATCATAGGATTTGTGAGGCAGAGGTAAAAGAAGCATTAAAAAGAATGGAGAGTGGCAGAGCAGTTGGACCGAATAATATACCTATTGAGGTATGGAAGGGTTTAGGAGGGAAAGGTATAAGTTGGCTCACAAAGTTATTTAATGAAATTATGAGATCTAAGAGAATGCTAGATGAGTGGAGGAGAAGTTCTTTAATTCCTATTTATAAGAATAAGAGGAACATTCAAAATTGTGCAAATTATAGAGGAATTAAGCTCATGAGCCACACAATGAAATTATGGGAAAGAGTAATTGAGCAACGATTAAAGAAAGAGACCCAAGTTACAGAGAATCAATTTGGTTTTATGCCGGGAAGGTCAACTATGGAAGCAATATATTTGTTGCGAAGATTAATCGAGCGATATCGAAAGAATCAAAGAGATTTACACATGGTGTTTATCGATTTGGAAAAAGCATATGATAGAATACCAAGAAAGGTTCTATGGAAGGTTTTGGAGAAAAAAGGAGTTCGTATAGCTTATATTCGAGCAATACAAGATATGTATGGTGAGACTACAACTAGTGTAGTAACAAAAGGTGGACGTACAGAAGATTTTCCGATAACTATTGGTTTATATCAAAGGTCAACTCTGAGTCCTTATCTATTTACTTTAGTATTGGATGTGCTTACTGAACATATCCAAGAGCCGGTACCACGGTGTATGCTATTTGCAGACGATATTGTCTTAATTGGGGAATCGAGAGTGGAAATGAATAAGTTAGAGAAGTGGAGATTAGCTTTGGAAACTCATGGATTTCGTTTAAGTAGAAATAAAACCGAGTATATAGAGTGTAAGTTTAGTAAGAGACACATCACTTCTAGCGTAGAAGTGAAAATTGGAGAACATATTATACCACAAGTCACACGATTTAAATATCTTGGATCCGTCATACAACATAATGGAGAAATAGAAGAAGACGTAAAACATAGGATTCAAGTGGGGTGGATGAACTGGAGGAGTGCTTTGGGTGTTATTTGTGATAAAAGAGTACCACTCAAACTTAAGGGTAAATTTCATCGTACAGTTATAAGACCTGCAATATTGTATGGAACTGAGTGTTGGGCAATAAAAAGTCAACAAGAGAATAAGTTCAATGTTGCAGAGATAAGAATGTTGTGTTGGATGAGTGGACACACTAGACGAGATCGGATTAGAAATGAATACATTAGAGAGAAAGTAGAAGTCGCCCCTATTGTGGAAAAGATTGTAGAATCAAGATTTAGATGGTTTGGTCATGTTGGGAGAAGACCTATAGAAGCCCCAGTTAGGAGAGTAGATGAGATGGAGAATAATCCAATAATTAGAGGTAGAGAAAGACCAAGACAAACTATAAGAATTATTATTAAGAGAGATTTAGATTTAAATGGTTTGTCTAAAAATATGATTTACGATAAGTGCTTATGGCGTCGATTGATCCATGTAGCCGACCCCACTTAGTGGAAAAAGGCTTTGTTGTTGTTGTTGTTGTTGTAGTATTTGTATAGATGAGCCTATTTGCAAGAAGCACAAATATTGGAGCTCATGAAAATACACAATTGGAGGCCCAAGCTACTAAGAAGCTATGAAAATCATGCCCTAACCCATTAAGAATGGAGCCACAATTTGGTTATGACAATGGATGGGCATGGAGCTCACTAATTGACCCAAGACCCAAGCTAACATGGAGCTCCATGACACTATCACAAACCAAGAAAATAACATAACTCCCCTTAGCAATTTCTCATGCAAGCTAGCACCCTATATACCTATTTGGAACTGTTCCAATGCTCTTTTCTATCCTATCTCCAAACATCCTAACCTTCATGAACACCTAGCTATATATACCCAATCACCCCATTTGGTGCTCTCCATGGAAAGCTAGAAAGGAAGGAGCTCACACCAACTTGGAAGAGAGGAAGAGAGGTATTGGCCAAGCCTGATCTTCTACAAAGGGATGCTTCTCTCAATCAATCTAACATTTGCAAGAGAAATGCCTTTCTATCATTTTTCTTGTTGTTTTGTTTAATTTATCTTTTCTTCTTAATTTCATTTTTAATGTGTAATTTGTGTGGTACCTAGTTAGTAGTTACATTGAATGCCTAGAACAATAGAATGCACTTTAGGTATTTGACGATTTGTTTATAGAGAGAATCAAGTAAAACCCCATTTCGGCCCCTCACAAATGGAGTATTTTTCAATTTAGTCTCTGATAGAATTGCCTCATCAATTTGGTCCCTCCAATGTAAAATATTTCTTAATTTGATCCCTCACAAATAGGTATTTCTCAATTCAATTCCTCATAAATAAAATTTTATTAATTATGTCCTTCTATCAATCTACTATAAATGAAATTAACAAATGTGATGACATGAAGCATATTTTTTTATGGGGTACAATTAATGCCCTTCTATCAATCTATTGTTACTTTCATTTACAGTAGATTGATAGAAGGATATTATTGGAAATAGTTTTATTTGTAAGGAACTAAATTGAAAAATATCCATCTGTAAAAGGCCAAATTGAGAAATCAATTTTATAAGGGACGAAATTGAGAAATACCTTATCGATAAGGGACCAAATTGAAAAAACAATTCTATGACAGACTAAATTGAAAAATACCTTATTTGTAAGAAACCAAGATGAGGTTTTAGTTCAATGAGAATCACTTGGTGCATTTTTACAATCAAGTTGTTCAACGTTAGTTAGGGGATTCTAGGCCTTGATTGTAGTAATTTTGTGTTAGTTGTTATTTCTAATTACATTAAGTACTATAGGTTGTTAAATGCGTACTAGGTGTCTAATAAATTGTTTACAAAAAGAACTACTTGGTGTATCTTGACAATTTTAGTATTTTGATGTTAATTAGGATGTTTTATGTTATCAGTTGTTGTAATAACACTTGATTCTCGTGTCTCAATATTATTAGCTCAGTGATTTTTCATTTGGTTCAATTATTATGTGAGTGTGTTGTATGCTTAATGTCTTTGTTTGATTGCCCAAGCAATAAGTAAATAGCACAAGCCCATAAATGGTTGCAAGATCCTTAAAATTCAAAGTTAAATAGTACATAATGACTGACCAGCAATGATTTCATCATAAAATGACTCATAGTTAAGTGAAATCACCATACCATGCTCCCAAATCCAAAATATAAAGGTTTCGGTCCTCTCTGAATCCATTGGACAAAATCTTCCCGTGGTTGATACTTTGATCCAAGGTTTAAGAAACAATAACCAACAACATCAACTAAAGGGCCCCAATCTGCAAATTTGTTAAATCTTGTTAGTCCTCTGAGAAATATTAAGCAAAACATGTCTACCAAGCATTTTCAGACAGCTATTATTTACAAATAGAGATATTATGAACAGAAAAAAGCTTCACTTCAGAGTCATATTTAATGTTGAGTTGAGGAGAAATGTAGAATCTAATTCGAACCAAAGCAAAGCCATATCTCCTCCTTGATAAATCCTTATAAAAATTACATAAGCCAACAACAGCAGACGATTATGTAACTATTGTTTACATCTTTGTCCATACCACTTGGCTTTGGAACAACATGAGGACTCCACATATAGCCAGTTGGTAAATGAGATATTGATCCACGGTACATACTGAAGTATGCAATAGGAGCAAGCTTCAATTTCCTTTTCCTGAAGTCATTGATAATTCCTCTTATTCCCCACCATATCAGTAGGTCCACAATTACATAGGACAGCTGGATGAAACATAAATATTGAAACAGATTAAATGATAGAAGTAATCTGCAGTTCATTGATTCATTCATAAAAATGTTGCACTCACTATAGAAAACTACTTTTAAAAAAGAAAAACAAAAAAATCGTACCCAATATCCAGCACTTTGAGGAACACGTGCCAAAGGGTGAGGGAACTCATTTGTTGGCCTGTCCATTAAATAATATGTAAGAACTGACCTCATAAACAATTTAAAAAGAAAAATTATGTGGCAGATGTAGGCATAAATAACACAGATGCAGTATGAAGGAATAATGGTTTGTGTTGTGTTACTTGGATTAATCTATGACGTAATTCAAAACTAGGATTAAGGATTTGTGATTTGGGAATTTAGGATAGTTGTACTTGTTTGGGTCTTGTAATGTCTCATCCCACAATAGGATTAGAATTTTATTCTCTATTCTGAATAGGATTCCCCAAGTCTAAGTTTAGGTTGCTGGTCCTAGTTGAAAGCTGCCTATACAAAACCCACTATTTATCTTGGGGATTTAATCTTCTATCATATTATTGAGTTTATTTTATACTTGTTCCTTGTTTCTTGATTCTCAACCTACATGAAACATAGCACTAAAACTTTTAGGTCAAGCGTGAAATGTAAAAAATTAATTCTGGGGATTTGAAGATTATATATATATAGATATATTGCAATAAACAACAGATTTCTTCTAAATTAGAGGAGACAAAAGTTATAAAGGAACAGTTCACGCCTTCATGACTATATCAGCGTCAAAATAGTAATTGCTTGTTAATAACAGGTGCGACCTAACTAAGAAGGCATATGTTCTAGTAAAATGATATATGAGTAACCAGCCCACAGAGCTGGGGAGGGGTTAAAGAAAAAAGAAGAATGGGAGTTGAGATGTTAAGTCTCTCCCCCTCTTTCCCCATCCTCTTCATCTCCCTTTAAATTATTAATGCTGCAGGTTCCAAGAGAAAGGAGATGACTATAAGCGATTTGGTCTCACTTCTCAATAATCAGTATGCTAACTCTAATTCCCCCACGCTCACAATATGTAGAACAACAAACATAGGAAGGATCGTTATTTTTGTCCATTTATATATTCATAATTTCCAAAACATTAATCAGAATCATTGTATTCTAATCAGAATCATTGTATTCTCCAATTCTGTTGCCTTCGCAATCTAAATAAAAGCAAAATATAGGAATTATTGGAAATGGTAAGTCTTTCCAAGTTAACAAATTCATTTTATAGTCCTTGAATCACTGTGCAGCTTATTTCCCAACTAAACAATGGGTAATTATTTCCAAGGGAAAATTTTCATTTATCTGAACATTTGAAACTGTAGTTATTTTTATTTTAAATTATTACAAGACCCTACACTCTGAATATAATCAAGAATTAGAAAGTTGTTTATATCTTGTTATGGAACCTGTACATTCCATAAAAAATATGATAGAATCTCAAATTTTCCACTCATGGGTTATGATAACAAAAACTCACGTCCAAGGCATTGTGAAGAAGATGTGAAGGGGCACCCCAAGGGCTTCAGCAACATGCACATGTCCTGCAAGCCGTAAAAGGACATATAATATATTTGATTTATTTGTAAAAGTAGTGCACTAGACAAGTTTACGGAAAATTATGAAATTAGCAAACAAATATATTCTGTTAAGTTGAAAATATAATGAAACAGAATGTGTGCAACTCAATAATAATATATGCATTCGGAAATCAAATTCCAGAAAAGTATTTCATTAATCATCAATGTGAATACAAAAGCCCCTGAATTTCATACTTCATGTTCGTATTTACTTGTGTGGATCCCATTTTCCAGTTTTCCTTCCCAAGCACATGGTCAACACTTTTTGTTTGATATAAATTTCAGCAGAATACATATGTCAAGGGTATTAGAAAAAGAAAAGCTGATCATCAACATATTAAATTGCACATTTGTCCCTTTTGCCTTACTATTTTTTATTGTCAACTATCTTCTCATCATTTCTAGTAATTTCCATCGTGCATTACCTCATGAAGGATAATGAAGATATAACAGCAATGATTTTCCAGCAAGGTTCATGATTTCTCAATCAGTTTATTGCCAAAGCGGTCACCTGAAAGATCCTAATTTTGCTTCTTATTTTCCTACCTACCATTTTAAGGTCCTGCTTACAGGAGTTACAAGACAAAGCCCAAATTTATGTTTATGAGTGTTGAGAATTACAATTTTGTACCTGTGCAAGAAGCCAGTGCACTTCAATAATTCAATCTATCTCAAGTAGCCAAGGAGCTCAACTCAAACAACAAGGTGAATCATTTGAAAAGGTTTGCTAAATGTAATGGCTCTAAGAAGATATGATATTACTATAGAATGAAATGATATTGTTTAGCTCTAGCATCACGGTAGCAAAACAAAGTTCTATAGGTCAACAGATCAAACAGAAGAGTTGTCTCAAGGCTAAAGATAGAACCACCAAACAGCATACTTGAAGAGCACATAATACAATTAGCATGTTACATTAAAAGAAATATTTATTGTAAAACCTGAAAAGATATATAAATCATAAACAAGGTATAAACTGAAGGAAAACACAATACATTAATCTTGTAAGCTGTAACCACTCACCATATGCAGGAGGATTGGCAATAATAGCCTGAGATCTAAAAGGAACACCAGTCTCCAAATCAGGAGCTGTGCAAGCTGGAAGAAGGGAATCAATAATGGCCTTCAGCTGCTTTCTTTGGATAGATATTTCTGCTGGGCCCGAAGGGATTAAACCTTTATTTCTGGCCATATCTATAATTAAAATAACCCTTTTAGTACATTGGTAAAGATATACAGTGAGAAGGAAAAAGCAGGTTAGGATTAGAGCAGAAATACGCAATTAACCATGTTCCATCATGTTTCACAGAGACACAGAGAGAGAGAGCAGAAGCATGAGATAACATACTCATTGCCAGCTTTAACTTGATATACATTGTGGGCATATCATGTAAATCTACAGCTATTGGAAAATTTGGTGCAGAACAAAATGATGATGTTTTTGACATAATGGTAATTATGTTGACTAGACATAAAGGATTTCATATAAATACAGGGATTAGTATATCGGAATGTATTGTAATTAAAGTTTAACTGAAAAAGGGAGATTTTCAGGCTTCAATAATTGCGTATTTAGTTGAGTTAGCTTTTATTTTGAATTATGCACCTATAGGCCACCAACAGGAGAAAAGCCAAAGTATATATTTCTAATAAAAAGTATGATAGGGGATAAGACTAGAAAGATGCTAAGAAGTACTGTATTTTATTAAAAGACGAGGTTGCATAAGCCAATCCCTTCCTGTATCAGAAGAGGAAGGAATCTGGATACAATCTGCCACACAGAACACTATTCACATAAACAACATTACAGCACACATAATACGGAAACGAAACAAAGCAACACCAAGGGAAATCTCTAGCATTCGAGAGGCTAGAGGCTCTCTGGACTTTTCTCCAAATCTTCCTTGCTCTCCCCACACTCCCCTCCCCCCCCCCCCCCCTACACTAGATTCTCATAACTAATTTTGTCCTCTTCTGCCAACTCAGCAACCGCCCCACTAAGCTCTGCTGAAACCATTACATGGTTTCCTTTCTTTGCCCTTCTAGAATAGGTTTTGAATTCCCTAATCTGATCTCTTCCCTTAGGCCCAATTCCTACTTGTCTCCTTCTGTAAACCTTGGGCTCTGTGGGCTGTATGGGCTTATTAAAGTATATATTTCTATTAATATACATTATTGAGTCTAATCCTTAATGCTTGAACTTTCAGACAATTCATTATTGTAACAGCGAAGTTATAAATACTAAGAGCAATATTATTTATATTGCTTATGGAAAATTCTTTAATAATATCTTGAAGTTGGCTTTTGTAGAAATCACTTTCTAAAAGAAACCTAAGTGTATCTGTGTACCACAGATATTATATCAGCATAATGCCATGGTTTCTCAACACCAAATTGGATACATATATCAAAGAAAAGGGGCCAAAAGAGGGTCTAAAGCAAAATTAAGATGAAAGTTCAAGTAAATTGCAACAAAAATTATTAGTTATTTATGAAAGTATAAATTAGGGACCTCTTACATCCTGCCAGAACTCGAGGATCACCACCCAAAGGATAGAAATCTACACCAGCTGACTTAACAAATGTGTTAAAATTAGCATGAGTTGCCAACCTTACATGATGACCATGCTCCTGCAAGTAGACATTAGATCATTTTATCATTAAGTATGAGTTTAACCAAGCAAACAGTTGAGATTAAGAATTCATAAGTAATTGGACAATCAAGCATTGACATGCTCTCAAATAGATCAGTAGCACAACTTTCATGACAACGATCATAGAAGTTGCTTCTCTCTAAATGATGTGTGTATGTGAAAAATATCAGAGAACAATCTTTCCCTCTGTTTCCTCTATTCTGCTGTGAATATAACATAAAAAAGATATAGGAAGACTAGCCAAACAGCCTCACTATAAGAGATGTTTCCCACTAGGATAAGGAAAAGTAAAATAAAATAATTCTCTGACCTACTGGGACAACTAACGACTAAGCCCAATAGCCAAACATAGCCAATAACCCAAAAAACACAATTACTAAACATTAAATGAAAAAACAAATTAAATCAATCCTAATCATTTCTTCTGACTAATGCTTCATAGACGACAGAGACTCTTCATGACAACTGTTTCCAACAACATGAAAATAAATGAATCAGACACTTGCATGTTATGCTATCCTTTTTGAGGCAGAAACAGTCGGGCTACTGACATTTTAATGAGAAGGGATGGAGATATGACATGTCATGGATAATTAATAAGCACCATTGTCAATATTTTAGTGGCACAAAAAGTTGACAGAAGATTGCCTAAGGAATAAGATAATCACATTATGTGCTTAAAAAAAAAACTCATAACACACTTATCAAAGGGCAGAGGCGAGGAGGAAGGGCTTCATATGAACATTTGCATAATATCATAACAAGAACTGATCAAAAGTCATGAGGGAGGAAGAAGACAATTGAATAATTCTGGCTCTAATAGTGAGAATGGATGATACCATTTGATGTGACTTCAAAACACTTGCAGGTAGCAGATTGCTAGATTCTATTAGTTAGGATAAATAAAGTGATGAACTTAAACATCATGATGTTAAAGTCATCTATACCACAAGACATGCAAGTAACAAATAACCAAATCACTATGATTTGATAATGCAATCCTTATTTGCAACAAGATAAGTGCGATGAAAATATTTAAACATGCCTGAAGCCTCTTTGCAATGGCCAGAAAAGGTTGTACATCTCCTCTAGTTCCAACCACTAGTATGACAATTTGTAACCTTGGAATTGATTTTTTGGATTCAGAAATAAAACTTCCACTCGTTGTTGACTCTTCAAAAGATTGAAGCTCTAACAATTCTGAAGCAACAGGTGAACTTTTTCCTAGATCAACCTCAACAGTCCCATCATTTTGTATCTTCACTAGTTCCACTATCAATTTTTGCTGAGAAGCACAAAAAGAAAACGTTATGACCAACTTAAAACCACAAATTCAGACCTCAATATTAAAAAGAAAGATAAAAAAAGAAATGCAACATAGTTTCAACTTTCAACAACCCAAAAAACAAGTGAAGGACTAAAAGACGGAAAGGCTCTTCCAAAGGGTAAGTAGATAAACTACTAATACTTCACTGTGAGTGAGAAAGGGAAATGAGATGAATATATTAAATGTTCAGTATTTACAACCGTGTGGCTGAAAAAGTATTCATACAGCACAACAATTTCAACTATACCACTGTATGTGGATACTAGGTCAAGGGAGAGGCAGTGTCACCCTTAATAAAGAGAATATAATTAAATGAGGGAATAGAACCTTGACCTGAATATGTTGAACATATAAATGCACAAGTTTTTATAACGCTTCTTTTTCTATCAAAACAATAAATGCAGAGGTAGAACTATCTCAGATATGCATCATTCAAACAAAATATAACAGAACATATAAACAAGTACTAATATCTAATTATAACTTACTCAAATTAGAGTAAAAATGCACTAACCCAAGTTTTGATATTCAACATCATGTGCATGTAATGACATCAGTAACTACCTTCTCACGCTCTGACAGCCTGTCCAACATTAGATCCTGCCTTGATGACCCCCTCTTTTCTGGCATAGATCTAGAAAGTATAATCTCATGGTCAGCAAGAAGCCTGTTCCTCTCAGTTCCAACAGGTGCCGTGATGGAATGGTCCAAAGCTTCAATACGAACTTCTAACATTATTAAAGAAATCAAATCAATCTTACAAGAGAATCAAATTATAAACGATTGTCCAATGAATTCAAGAATGGTAACAAGAGACACGACCAACAGCATTTACCCAAGGAGGGCTGGGAAGTGGGCATCACACTCAGTTCTTTAGATTAATAGGAATAAAGTTCTTGAGGTCTAAAAAATAAAAAGGGGAATGAAAATAATGTAAATAATATTTAGCTTCTAGATATGAATTTGTATATCTCAAAGATAATCAAAACTAAATATTCTATTTAGAAATGAAAGTGGCTATTTGGGTAAGGCGTTTTAAAGAAGGCAAGTTGGATTGTCTTAGAACAAACAAATGATGATAAAAGAAAGGAAGAATCTTGAAGAAGAAGTTTCATGAAGCAATTTCTTTTCTCTTTATCTAAATCTTGATTTTAGTGCTGGACGCCTAGACCATATTTATTAAGTACGTACACTTCTTCCTATTTCACTAGCAAGGACAAGGTCACTAGGTCAACAAGGTTCAATGGACTTATACAAGAAGTTATATTGCACCAACGGCAACCACCTGTCTGTAACTTTGCACATTAAGCATTACAACTTTATTTTCTCCATCAAATTCAAAAGCAGCCTCACTTTAACACACGATGGGCTGCTTCTCTGCTTTTCATCCAGTACTTTTAATAGCCAATATTGCCTTAGTAAAGCATTTGTCCAATAACTAGAATCCCAATGAGGTCATTCATACCATTCAGCCAACAATCTCCTTTTATGCTCTATCATCAGAATCAACCTTGATTGTATAGTTATAGAGATTTTCCCAGCCATACTTAAAGGAGAAATAACTTCGTCCTCTCTAAACTGCACTATGTGGATCATTTGGACTATAAAGACCTTCATTAACCTACAATACAACAATAGAATGCCTATTTCACAGTAATCAATTACCTATTAAGAGTGACAAAAGAAGCCATTACTTATTAGAGCTTCAGAGTACTAACCTCGAGGTGAAGGACTAACTCCCGAGGACTTCTGACCCAAAATTATCTTCCAATCCTCTGCCTCCTTAAAAAAAGCTGAAGATGAAGCAAGGGTTTCATCTTTAGACCTGCTATCCCCTATCACCGACTCATCATCATCCACTTGCCTGAGATATTCCTTATTTTGTTGGGTGACAATACCTTCTTCTTCTCCTACTAATTCTTTGGGCAAATTTTCAGCCGCATTACTGCCCATCCCGAGAATCTCCAATTTCTTCAATTCTTGATAATTCTTTAAGTCGGCAAAATTTATAAGAACCAAACAAACCCTGAGGATAGCAACTTTGATACCCTCTCAACAAACTCAAACGTACCATATAATCAGCAATTAAACCCACCGAGCCCACTCGCTCGGAAGGACTTTAACATTTCGGTTTCTTCTGTTATGTGAACACTTGCAATTCCCTTCAGCTTTTCTCACATGCTAAAGCACCCATAAGCACGTGGCAAGCTAGCCAAAGAACAAAACAGAAGTTTGACAACTAAAATCCTTAGCAACGAACATAATTGACCAACTAGCACACCCACCAGTCATTCGAACACGAAGAAAGGTTGGTGAGCTTATAGTTTAAAACATGTCTTCACTAATTTTTGACCCAGTTTAAGTATGAAGCGGTACTTGAGAATTAATCTCAAGTTTCAACAAAAGCAGAGAAAACCCAGAATCACACTTGTGGAAGGTACCAGAAATTGTGCAGAGGAGACAGAAATAACATGAAATCACCTTATTCCCCGTTCAAACCAATGATGCTAGTGTTTCCGATTATTATGAAAAAAGAAGGAAATTAAACAGAATATTTTATTCGAAAAATTGAATTGGGTTTCGAGATGGTGGCTGTTCTTGACAAGGAAGTTCCTCACTGTCCGAAGCTTGACATTTAATTGACACGGAGTCATGCAAAACCCTATAATATCGAGTAAGGTGTCTCAAGATGTCATGCATGACATTTTCATACTTCAGCACTCGTCTTCAGAGGATAAAAGAATCCAAGAAAGTTTGCAATTTATGAAAGCAAGAATCTTTGGCCCGAGAAAATCTCGCGAAGTTCAACTTTGCGTAGCATATTGAGGGGGAAAAAGTTAAAAGGCTTTTTCTCGTGAGAAAAGGAAGTTTTTCTGTTATAATTCGGACAATCCCTTTAACTTTCGGATATTAAAGATTCGTTTGGTATAGAAAGAAAATTAAGTATAAAAAAATAATTTTATAAATATAAAATATTTATAATATTTTTATTTTTAATAATTAAATAATTATTATTAAAAAATATTAAATAATTATTAAATAATAATTATGAGAGTAAAATTAAGATTTCTCTTAATTTTTTTTTCTTTTATCAAACTGTCGTGATAGACAATTTTTTAAATTTGACAATAGTTTCTTAAATTTAAAAATTACATGTAAATAACCTTTATTGTTTGTTAATTTATTATTTCATTGATAGAAGTGTAATATATTAAAAATTCATTTATATATAATTTAAAAATTATTTACACATAATTTAAACTTCAATAACGTATTTGTATAAAAAAAATAAAATTTATTTAATATGACATCTCATCCTTCTATTAATAAATTAACAAACTTATTAATAACAAAGATTACCTATAAAAATTTTAGATATTTTATTATTAAATTTTAAAAGTGATAAGAATTAAAAATTGCATGTAATTAGCTGATTTTTTTTATTAAAATTCTTGATAAGATTGAAAAAAATATTTTTTTATACAAATAAGTTAAAAATAATTAAATTATAATTACAAATATAATTTTATTAATAAAATGATTATTTATAAATTTATTATTATTAAATATATTTTAATATTTTAAAAATTAAATAATATATTATATATTATATTTATTTTATATAATATTACATATCTTTTTTATATTAAAAAAACCCTTCCAATACCCACCCCAAAGTCAAAAAACCCTCCAATACCCACCCCTCTCCCCACCTCATCCTCACTCCTCCCACACTCTCATGCCAAATCAAAAATTCCCTCCCACCCCTAAATAAGGCCTCATATGGTAGATGGAATCCTCTTTGATAAAAATAAAAAGAAAATATTAAATAAAATGTAATTGAATCAATTGTATTTAATATGATAAAAAAAAGAAAAAAAATACTTTTTCTTTTGTCTATTTGGTATGATAGGAATAATGATTGAATGGAAAGTAAGTAATGACAAATAATTAAAATGTTCTTAATTTAAAAATAATAATATAAGAATGGAAACATATAATATATATTTATTATATTATGTATATATTTATATATATAATGAATAACATATTTAATCTCTATACATGATTTACAATTGTGTATATAATTGATATTTTAGCATTTTTTTAACTCAATGAAATAACACTTTAAGCATTTATAAGGATTATTTGATGTAGTTAAACAAAATAGTTTAGTTGTCTCAGCCATACAAATGAAATTATTTTAGATAAAAATAAAATTTTGGGGATTAGAAATATTTCGAGGATCTTGTGTTATTTCTTGAAAAGCTTCCAAAAATTACAAAAAACTGAAACTTGCCCAATAAAACTTGGTCATTCATTTCATCGGTTGACATTTAATCGAAATTTGATTCCACTGGATTTTGGTCGAATATTTCTAATTGAATGTTAGTCAGTTTTTTTAATTTGTTAATTATTATTTATATAATTTATTATTTTTAATATTAAATTTTATTAATTTTTTTGGTTTTGTAATTAATTAAAAAACTATTGAAATAATTTTTTGGCTTTGTAATTATTTAAAAAATAATACAATAATAATCTTTTTAGCTTTGTAATCAATTAAAAAAGTAAGAAAATAATAATTTTATTTTCTTAATTTTAGGATCCCTCTCATTAAAAAAATATTATATAATAATTAAAAATAATATTTAAAATTATTTGATTTAAAAAGTATATAAATGAAAAAAAAAATTAAAAGTGTGTGTTTCATCAGCTTCTTTTGATGGATTTTGCGGTACACAAGAGCATTAAGGACTTTTTCAATTTTAAGTTTCAAAATCATTTTATCTTCCTGTGCAACCACGCAATTCTCGACTAATTTCATTTTTGTTATATTTTTTTATTACCACACACAAAAAACAAATGATTCCTTTCTATTTTTTGATAGACTTATTTTTCATTTCTAACATTATACCAAACAGGGTTTATGTATGTTGAAAAGTGGAGCATTTGTCTCATATATTTAAAGTATATATATAAAGATTGACATTCAAACATTATTTTTATTAAAATAAAATAATTAAAATTGAACACAAAGTGAGCAACTCCGTGTTTAGCATTTTCAATAAATAAAAAATAAAAAAAGGAATGAAGTGCTGCTCCTTTCGTGTTTCTTACCCCATATATATGTATCATATAAATAAATAAATAAATATATATATATATATATAATAAAAAATATTTTAACAGCATATTCTCATTAAATGTTTTTGTCAGGTTAGTATTGCTGTCAAATAGTTGCTTAAAAGAATTCTATTTTTACCATATTTTTTATAATATTTATTATACTCTTATTATTATCCTTTTCTATTATTTTTTTAAATCAAATATGCAAAAATTATTTTCTATTCACAAAACACTTTTTTTTAATTCTATTTCTCTTTCCATTCATTTATATTATTTGTACCAAACGCCATTACCCTTGAGGGCCATGTAGAGATCATGGAATCTATCTAGCATGTGTTTCATTATTTGTTACTATTCGACTGAGTAAAAGAATCTTCACACCTATCGACTCTCAGTTATATAAAGCCCGAAAACCTTTTTAAGTATGATTTATCAGAGTTTTCTTACTGCTTTAAAACCCTAGCTAACTTAAGCATTAAAGTGTTAGGAGTAAATTGTAAAGAATTTTTTTAAATTTTATTGAAATTATATAATTTTTTATTTTTAAAATATATACAAATTTTGTCTAAAACAAAGAACAAATTATACAGTTTTTTTACATTTTTTTAAAATTATATAAACCCTTTTTCTATTTTTAGGAGAAGTTTGTATATACTTTAAAAATAAAATATATTTATGTAATTTTAAGAAAATTTTTAAAAAAATTATGTAATTTACTATCTATTTTAAGAGAGGTTAATATATATTTTAAAAATAAATAAATAAACCTATATAACAAACTTTGTGTAAGTTTTAAAAATAACAGAAAGATTTATATACTTTTAACAAAATTCAAAAAAAAATTATGTAATTTACTCTAAGTATTAAAGTGTTTTCAAGGGCCATCAAACTCCCTCAAAATTTCACCGAACTCACTTTATTTTCCCACCTCACCTTAAAATTTGTTCTAAAAACTTACCACCAAATTGCCAATTACCATATATTGCAGCTTTATTTTTTGGCCTGATATCATATATTGCAGCTTAATCAACCGTATTTGTCTGTTTTGCTAATTGAATGCCAGGTATCAAAGAAAAGAAAAAAAAATGTAATAAGTGAATAAATAAAATAAAAAATAACACTTATACTCTCAACTTTTTAAAAAATAAGTAAGTGAGATACGAAATAATAAATATTATTAAATAATAATTATACAAATATAATAAATATTGTTGATAAAAAAGATTATCTTTCTTGTTGATGAACCAAACAAGTTTGTAGTCTCTTTTCTAAAAATCAAAGGGGTTAAAAGTCCAAGAAAAAAAATTATAGTTAAATCTCTATAAATTAATACCGTTGAGACCATGAAAACTTATAAATTAATTGGTATATTATTTAATATATAATTTTGATTGGTAAGGGAAGTATTAATTTATATATCAAGTGGGATGTATATATTTCATTTAAAATGTATTATGTTATAAATTTAACAAATTATTAATTTAATTATATTGGTCCTAAATCAACATTGATCAAAAATACTATTGAATTGAAGTTTTGTTAATTTATAAAGTATAATACTATATATGAACACCGTGATCATGTTAGAGAGTATAGTAGGTGTTATTATTATTATTATTATTATTATTATTATTATTAAAAGTACAGAAAAATTAAACAATGAAATGATTAGTAGAAAGCATACTATTGTAGATTTTTTTTTGGGGGGTGTTAGAGACTATAGTTAACAAATCAATCAGCACAATTGTTGCCTTCTGCAAGTGTGGTAGAGCTTTTGTGTACGTAACCCATAATCCAACTTCCAAACCTTTCACAGCTCCATAAGGGTGTTGAATTAATTACATAATTAATTGCACAAATGAATTTGTGTCATGTCTATTTTCATTGTGAGATTTTGATGTTGACAAATACTGTATCACGACGAAACTTGTGATTAAAATTAGCAAAAATTATAGTTGAATACTTGAAATTGAAGATATTTATGGTAAAGGGTCTAAGGATTAAAAGTTTTAATTTAAGATCTTAAATTATAATTTTTTATATAGTTTAAATTTTTTATCCTTATATCTTTCAAAACAATTTTAATATTTAAAATCATTAAATATAAATATCTTTAAGTACTCAATTACGATTTTTTCTTAAAACTACGAAGATAACTAAACAAAGATTGTTTGTCCAAGATTGAATTTATATTTGGAAAAAACTTATATATAATTCTTTATGTTTTTGTTATCAAATTCTTTAATAAAAATATAATAAGTATATAATTTTTTAATAATAACATGATAAGTGTATGATTTTTATTAAAAAATAATATATATGATTTTCTAATTAAACTATACATTGTCATATTTTAGCCAAAAAATCATATACTTATTATATTTTTATTAAAGAATCTAATAAATAAATATATATATATATATATATATATATATATATAAGAAATTGCTTCAAAATCTGATCCTTTGCATTTATATAATTGGAGGTTCAAAGTGATCAATTGTAGAAAATAACTTAGGATTAAATTTAGTGATAATTTCTTATATGTTTGTTATTAAATTTTTTAATAAGATTATAACATATAAAATTTTTTTTAAAATCTAATTAAATGATGTTGACTGTTGAGTTATAAAAAATATATTTATATATAAAAACTAAATATTTATCATGTTATTATTAAAAGATCATATATTTATTATATTTTAATTACAAATTTTGATTATAAAGATATCTACCACTTTATTTAAGTTATTGTCATAAAATTATATTTTCGTTAAGGGTTATGAATAAAATACTGTAGAGGGATCTATTGGCAAGGGTCGATATTATAATTCCATGTCCCACAACAAGACAGTGCCAAGTTTGCATGTAGAACATTGAGAGTATCGCAAAAAAATAAACTAAGTAAATCATAAATTTTTAAAGTTTTTTTTTGGCCAAAAAATTCTTTCAACAATTGTTTTATGGAAAAATTACAATTAAAGATCATGAAATTTAAATATTTACTTTTAAATATCTTGTACTTTAAAAATATTTCAAAGTACTAAAGGATAGTTACTTTTGAAAGTTTTAATAATAATAATTTCATATTATAACTAATAGGAATTCAGATTATTTTACCCAATAATTTTTCTATTCATCTGTGTTTATTTTGTTTAAACCATTCAGATTTAAAAATAGTCTCCAAACTATCAATTTAAAGAAAATAATAATTCAGATTCAAAAAAATTTAAATTTAAACTATCTAAATTAAATTTGAACAATCTAAATAAAATGAGTATGATTGGATAGAAAAGTCACTGGATAAATAATTCAAACACTAATAAATTTGGTCACTAATAATTTTGGTTGACCAGTAAGGATTGAGAAGAACATTAATTACTAGCAATTCTATTAGTTGTTGACAATAATTTTATTACTACTCAATACACTTTCATGGACCGTTTGGTAGTGGCTATGGAGGGAGAAAAGAAATAGGATTCCATATCTTATCATATTTGGTAGCCACAATTGAAATATTGAGTAAAATAGCTTTAGCAAATCCATTCGTCAAATTTGTACATAAAAGGTGAGCATTTATAGAATATAATTTATTTAAAATTTATTATATCTTTATTATTATTACCTAATATCTTATTACTCTTTTTTCAAGTAAGGACTTTTTTTTTTGGCTTAGTATTTCTTTTTATTCTTATATTATTTTTGTTTAATTAAATATATATAAATAAAATAAAATCTCTATTCATTTTTATATCATACTAAATATAATAAATTTCATTTCATTCTACTTGCATCCTTATTTTCTTTAGAATTTCATTATAAACAATTCTGTATAGAAATTAGAATACAAAATTTAAAATATTAAATCTTTTAAAAAATTATAAAATATAAAACATTTTAAAATAAATAATTTAATTTTCTAATCCCCAATTATAATTTTCTCTTCTCAATTGGACAACAAATCACGATATTCCACATATAAATAAATAGATAATTTTAAATTTGACCCAAAAATAACATTATAATAAATATTTATCAAAAGGCAATGATCGAATAGAACTCAAATTGGATGATGTCAAATAACAAGCACAATCAATTAGTAGGCTAACATAATGGGGACATGTGGCAAAGCCCTTTAAACTCAGTTTAATTGTCAGGCTAGTCTCGACCCTAGCCTAACAATGTTAACTGGCATGACTAGTCAAATTAATTGATCATGTTAGTAATTTAAATTCAAACGAGGGCATGTGTTAAGTGTGGTTGGCTAAGAAAAATTACACTGAATTTTGATTTGTTGCAAGAAATAAAAGGAGATAATGTTAAAATTTCAAATTATGAAAAACCCCCCAGAAGCTTTGTTTTAAGTCGAGTGGGCCTTCCATTTTCTTCACAAATTCATTCTTCAACCTCTACTTCTTCTCCTTGTCATGTTTATTCTTCATATGCAGTTGGGATAAAATTTTTTCACATCTTATTTAGAGAAAGGCAACAATAAAGATATGTTTCATAAAAATTTAATTTTCTTCATCTATCTTATTTTATATTTCATAATATGAACAAAATATTATTTTTAATTGAAATAATATTTAGAACAAAAAGTGTAAAATAAGCCATAAAAAGCAAATAATATTGTTAAAATGAGGAAAAATAGAAAGAATCAAAATAAAAGTTTCGTATGAGAAATTTTACTTATTATTCTTTAGTATTTGTTCACATTATTTGTTTTAGTTGATTATTTTAGGTTATTCACATTATTTGTTTATTATTTGGTATTATTTACATTAGAAATTATTTATTTATATGTTGATGTGATTTTGGTAAATGCATAGAAAAGGGAATAAATATTATGTGAGTGAAAGAAAATGAAGGAGGAAAAAACTAAAAGAAGGAAAAAAATTATTATGTAACAATTATGGAAAAATGAAAAATGAATATAAGAAGAAAGAATTTAATTTAAGGAAAAAGATAGAGATTTGATAAATAATTTTTAGGAGAAAGTGAAAAAGTAATTAGGGATAAAAAATTTAGAAATATGCAAAAAAATAGAAAATAGTTGTAACAAAAAATATTTAAGAAGAAAAATGAATAGAAAATAAAAAATAATTATTAAAAAAATGACAAAAAATTACTAGAATAGAAAGAATGAATGACATTTTATACATAATAAATCAAAGTGGAAAAAGGAAAATAAAAAAAATAAAAAAAATTAATAGCCAACAAAAATATAATGAATAAGGTATAAGAAAATTCTAGAAATAATTAATTATGTATTAAAAATGGGATAAATGAAGTAATAATTTTGTAAATAATTAAAGAAATATCCACAAAAAAGGTTAGAAAAATGTGGATAAAATAATTATATTTAAAAAAAGATAAATGAATAAGTAATGAAATAGGGACCAAAAAGTGAAAACATTATAGAAAAACTATAAAAAAATAGAAAAAAATTAAAGCAGAAATAATTATATTTAGGAAATTAGGATAAATAAATAATTATTAAAATATCCAAAGAGAATAAAAAAATTGTGAGAAAGAATAAATATATTTAAAAATTTTGATAAATGAAATAATTATGTTATAAATGAGTAATGATATATGCAAATAAAAAATAAAAAAAGATTGTAGGAAAAAGTAATTATATTAAGAAATATAGGATAAATAAAATAATTATTTTACAAACCATTAATGAAGAATTCATAAAGAATGAGAAAAAAATGTAGAAAAAACAATGAAATTAAAAAAGGAAAAAATAAAATAATTATTTTATAAATAATTAAACAAATATCCACAAAGCAATGTAAGAAAAAAAAAACTATAGGAAAAAATAATTATAAGAAGACGATATTTGATTCCTAAATAGCATGAAATTTATTTAAGGGGGATTATTAAGCAAATCTCTGCTTGTAAGAAAGGAAATGGTTAAAAGAAATGAATTTATTTGCATTTATACAAACAGAATGATTTTTTATAATGCTCAAGGTGCAACATTTCAGTGCATCATGTCAAAATATATAATAATTAGTACTGATATTATTTTAGATATTTTGAAAGACACAATTGGTTAAAAGCTACAACTTTCCCCCAATCAAGTTGTCTCTGATTTGATATATAGACTCTTAACATTACTAAATCCTACATGGTACTAATTGATTGTTCTAAAAGATAATTTTGATGTTTAGAGAATGTGGCAAACCCATTCATATTTTCCAAGGCAATTGAATGCAATTGAGTTGTATGTAAGACCTCACTAATTGACTCACAAGTGAGTTGAGAAATTTAGCCAGCATATTCACAACAATATCACACTATACTGATGGAGACTATTTCGCAACCAAGTTCCTCGCCCTAACACTTTGTTTTACTAAGCCTCATTCTTTGAACGGCTCCAAAGATAATGTGTTAGAGGATTTTGAAAATGAAGATAAATACAATGTTGAACTCAACCCCAACTATAAAGATATTAAGGATGATGATGACGACGACAATGACAATGACAATGATGATGATGAATTTGAAAATGATATGTGTGGAGAGGATCCAATGTCTCAATATGTAGATCCTGCTACTACTTTCTTCTTCTAGTTAATATGGCATTAACTAGTGGGGATAGATTTGAGGAGGTTAGAGATAGCATGAATTTGAGCATACAAGACTTGTATATTGGATTGCAATATCCGAGCTAGAATGCATTGCACTGTGCTATTAAACTATACTGTGTAAAAGTACATCACACTTTCAGGAAATATTTAACATCTGAAAAGTATGAAGAATTTCAGCGTGTTCATTATGAGAATAGTTATAGATGACGAGTAAGGCATGCAAAAAAGGTAAGGGTAAGGGATTATATTGGCAAATAATAAAATATGACAATTTTCATACATATTTATTTGCAACTTTATTACAAGATTATCCAAAATTGGATTCTAATATTATATCTTCTTGTATTGTGGCTATGGTGACTGAAACACCTAATGTTTTAGTTAGACAAATCATTGAGCGAATGAAGAACTTATTTGGTTTTATAATGTCATACAAGAAAGTATAGAAAGCAAAACATAAAATCGCTGCAATTGTCTTTGGTAACTGGGAAAGCTCGTATGTTATATTACCCAGGTGGATAGCCACGATTTAACATTTCATACCTAGATCGTATGTTGAATTTGTAACTAAACAATGTCAAACAAGCAGTTCCACTAGTGAGCCAATTGTTATATTCAAGTGTGTTTTTTGGACATTCAAACCATGTATAAATGCATTTGATCACTTGAAACCGATGATCCAGATTAATGAGACATTTCTGTATAACAAATACAAAGGAACTCTATTAATGACAATGATACAAGATGATGATCAGCAGATTGTGTCCATTGCATTTGCAATAGTTAAAAGAAAGACATAAGCAGCATGGACATGGTTTCTTTTCAACTTACGTAAGCGAGTGGTACTAGGGAGACATGGATTTTGTTTGATCTTTAACAGGCATCCATTAATTTTAACTGCTGTTGCTAATCTCGAAATTGGTTAGCAACCACTATATAGTTATCATGTGTTCTATCTCTAACATGTAGCTAACAACTTACACACTCACTTTAAGTTATCAAATTTAAAGCATGAGCATCCCGTTATGAAAATGAAATGGACAAGAATATTGGCCATCAAAGGACAAGAATATTAGCCAAATCTAAGCGGACCAAAGTTGGTCCCTAATCTATCAATGCTTCATGAGAGAGATCGATCACGAGCATCCCACTATCACATTGAAATGGACTTTAGGGCCTCGAGACAACTTATTAGATGTGGGTTATGCCGACAACAAGAATATAATTGAGTGACTTATCCACATTGTCAATGTGATAATTAGGGGAAAAACAAGTTGTAATAAATGTTTATAAATCAATTTGTATTAATATGAATATGCGTCAACATATACTAAATGTTTATGAATAATTTTGTATATGTTTATAAATTAATTTGTACTAAATATTTATTAATTAGTTCGTTATATATTGTGTTGCATTTTTTAATTCTGTTAAACTTTTATATGTGTATTATTCCATAAATTATATTCCATACACTCTAGATATGTGCATTAACATAATGGTTACTTCATAACATGTTGTGCATTTGGGGCCTGAGGATCATTCACTATTATACTTACAGAGACTGCATATATTCAAGGCTATTTGGAATAGCTAGGTGGGATAATTTACTTACCCTTGCTAATTGCATCAACATGTACACTAATGATTATAGGTAACTAATAGATAATTTTTAATTTGTGTATATTTATAGGATGATCAAATTTTCTGCCCACGACGTGTTCAGCACAAGAATCGTTTGGGCAATCCACCTCCGGCTATAGTAGATTATCTAAAGTGGGCTGAATTTTATGCTGTAGCTCGATTTGGCCATTTTGAATATGATCCATAACTAGTCAATGCGCTTGTGGAATGATGGCACATAGAGACACACACATTTCACACCACTCGTGATGAGTGCACTATTACCCTTAAGGATGTAACTATGCAGTTAGGCTTACCATGTAATGGAAACCCTATTTCTAGAGGGATAAATTGATTGTGGGTTACATGTGAGTGGTTTCTTAGTATTCGACTATTAACTGAGAAGATTGATGGCCAGTGACTCACTATTGCATGGTTAGTCGAGAACTTTGCTCACTTGTCAGATAATGCTATTGAGGAGGTTATACGTTAATTTGCACAAGTCTATATACTTAGGTTGATTGAAACTTTTTACTATTAGATAGATCTAATCATAAATTATATTTGATGTATCTTCCACTATTCGAGAACTTTGAACAAGATGGCATTTTTAGTTGGGGTTCAGCAGCTCTGGCTTACTTATATCGAGATTTGTGTAATGCAACAAATAGGGATGAGAAGGGAATAGGTAGTTGCTTGACACTATTACACTTATAGATATGGGATCGATTACCAATGCTTGCACTAGAGAAATCGTTGACTATTGATCCTCGTATAAAGGAATATCCTATACTTTTCCCTCTTTGCTTCAAGTATAAATTGCATTTTATTCTATATATTTATGCTTATTTTCCTAATGTCATTGAAAATCTTGATAAATAGAAGAATGTTAGACAACCTTTTCGCCTAGGTATGTGAGCTCTTAGTCAATACCGAATTTTATTAGATGCTATTGGGGACAACGAGGTTAGTTGTTATATTTTTTTTCCTTCCTCTATGTGTACATTATAACTTTAACATTTCATGATATCATATTATTTTATCTTTGTTACCTATAGATTATTTGGCGCATATACCAGTCCCAAGATGTTTATGACTTGATTCTAAAGTATTGCTTAATTTCTTCAGATATTTGAATAGCTTCAATGCCCCTGATATGCTTTTACATCATAGAGTAGCACCATCCAAATTGTGTCCTTCGCCAATTTGGTTGACGCCAACCAATTCCTCAAGCACCAGTTAGATTGGATGCTCTTCTTGTTCTGTAACTCTGAGGAAGAACCCAAACCAATTGGTCAATAGAACATAGTACTTTCATCCAACAATGATATAACAAGCAATAATGCTATAATGCAATTTCCAATTATTGACGAGCCATCTGATCACATCTCTATGTACATGCGATACTACTAGTGATGTACTCGAAGATGGATCTACACCCTTAGTGTTGCAACTAGTTATGCAATAAATTTTTAAATAGTTGTCATTGTTCTCTTCCTTATTTTGGTATATATATAAATTTACTTAATTGTTATAATGACATTCAAATGCTCATTTCTTTTTATTTAAGTTGATATAGCAAAAGGATTTTATCTGATACATTTACAAGACCTTTTACCTTTGAATTTTTCTAAGATTGTAGGCCAAAACACCAAAAATATATTATTAGCTCTTGATGAACAACGATTTTCACTATTTTTCCAGCCCACTGAACCAGTGCCCGATTTACCTATATCTCAAATTCTAATGAGTTGACCGGGTAAGTGACATCAGAGCTACTTGTCATCTTAGCAGCCCACCATTACAAAACAAAGGCAGCAAAATGAAGAGCTAGTACAACAAGACTTTAGCAGTAGCATAACCGATCCATCTTCATATATTTTAACCCTAATGCCTTAAGATATTAGTATAGCCAGACCATCTTCTTTTGTTCCAGCCAGTCAATTTTATGACTTTATAGAATATGATCCTTCATATTATATGCCATCGTCACTTTTGTCTCATTTTGGAACACCAAAGTAGTAACTTGGAAGATCATTTGTTAACCTTTTGTTTGATATCTCTATATTTAGTGCTACATACACCGATAACTCTTTTAGTATTAGAGGATCATCAAAACATGGATTTGTGACACCACATGAGTTGATTCCTCCAGCTGATTTCCCATCCTCCTCACCTACAGAAAAGGAGCAACAGCAATTAGAACAACAGAGACAATAACAACTACAACATAAACGAAGAAAGCCTCGTTACGGCACCAGAAACCATTTATTATAGTATATATTCTTTTCAATATTTATATAATTTATTGATACATCTTTTATTATTTTCTTCCCATCATTATATATTACTTTATTTATTTTTGTTGTCTTTATAATACATTAATTTTACATTAATGAACTTTTTAAAAAATATTTATGAAAGACATAATTATTTAATTTTTATTTCTTTAATTATCAAAGAAAATAAAAAGCAACATATTCCATTTAAATTTTATGTTTTAATTATACTTATTTAATTATATTAAAATTTATAAATTTATTTAAAAAAAAAATATCTTGAACTCGGATTGACTTGGATTGTCTCAATCCGAGTTCAAGATTACCAAAAAAAAAATTGGCATGATTAGATCTAAATTCATTTGAATTAGGCTACACCCCTTTCAAATTCTACATTTTATTGCATTTCGAGCAAATACTTTTTATGTCATTGCCTTTCCGTTGCAACTTTCCATCAATATTGTGTTTAAATCAACTTTCCTAACAAATCATCATCGTTGGGAGTCACAGGGTACAAGAATGATGTTGAAGTAAACAAGCCGCTTGTTCCCTTCTAACGAAGGCAAATTAATAAATTCAATATCGGCAATTAATGTTCTCCCTAATTCATGTTGATTTTTTGGTCGTGGATATATACTTTAAAATCTTTGTTAAGAAGTATAAATTATTCTTGTTAATGTTTAAATTACATATTTTTCTATTTTAGAAACTTATATTTTCTTAAAATAGAAAAATGGGATATACTAAAGTTAAAGATAAATTATAATTATATTTATTTTAATAAAAAAATCTTTGTATTTATTATTTATATATTGTACTAAGTATTAAATATGTATTTGGCTAATATAAAAAATGATTTATTTTTTAAATTAAATTTAAAATATTTAAGAAAAAATAAATAATATTGCAATAAAATTTTTTAATAAATAATATTTTTAATAATAAAAATTAATATTATTCTTGAAATTATTAAATTATGTTTAATTTTAAAACATATTTTAATAAAAAATTTATATAATTTAAGCATCTGTTACAAATAAAAAATAATTTATACTTTTAGTAATTTTGCAAAAATAAAAATTGTGAAGACTGGTCTATTAGTTTTGGATTTGGGTATTATCAATTTTTCTAAAATAAATTATATGCCTCAGAGAATATGTATATATATATATATATATATGTAAGACCTATACATTGTGAGATTTATCATGCACATCATGTGCGTTGTATCTTCCTTTTTCAAAAACTGATAATACGGTTATTCATATACAATGTGATTCCATAATGCACTAGTCTCACAGTAGTTGCATTTCTATGATCCCTTCTAATGTCATCTCCTTTTTTTTTTTTTTCAATTCCCTTTTATTGTAAGCTGAATTTTTTCAAGCTTTCATATAAAAGAGAAAGTAACACAATATGAAAATCTAATGAAGCTCACTTATGTGAATGTGTCACTTTCTCTTTCATATGAAAAAGGTATAAAAAATTCTTCTAACATTAGAGAATTTAGACTCTAATTGTTGCCTTCTAAATATGAAGAATTTTGTTTTTGGACAAATTCATATCAAGAATTGATACACACAATATAGACTTGATTATATGTCGGGCTTGTTTATATTTGTGCTTGTTTATATTTGGGCTGAACTTCAAAACCAAAATGGGTCTCGGCCTTGCCAAATTTGAATTTGCTTTTTCTTTTGTTCTGCTTTATTTTGCTTTGTTTTGTTTTTTCTTTTGGAATTCAACTCTAACCAAAATAAAATGCTTTAAGTTTCAAGTCCAACTTAAAGTTTGGTAAAATATTCAATTTTAGTTATTTAGTCTGTTTGTTATTTTTAAATTTTTTAAATAAGAAAAACAAAATATACTGTCCATAATGAAACTATTATCCTTTATGTGATTTTTTTATGTTAAAAGTATAATTGAAAATATCTAAATAGACTTGATTATTTCCTCTGCCTACCTCAAATAATTGAAAGAAATATTTCAAATCACGTGCAGGAAAATTGAATTCACACTAAATAATGAGATAAACTAATTCATATAGCTTTTTATGTTTGAAAAATTATACTTTAAGATTTTAAGTTAGACATATTTATCCTGAGGGATATTAAATTTTAAAAGTATTTTAAAAAATTCTAAGATAAAAAGTTTTAATTATGAAATTTTATTTCTTAAATAGTAGTAAAGAGGAATGAGAGGAAAAACTCAGCAAACAATTAAAAAAAAGATTTATGGGTTAAGATGTTTTAGAATAATTTTAAAATTTGAAATCATTAAAATAAATATTTTCAACTTAAAATATAAAGCATAATTTTTCTTTTATTTTATGAGTTTGATTATTTCATTGTAATTGTATATAGCATTTATCAACAAAAAGCATCACAATTTGTCAAAAAGAAATTATGGATGACTGTGCAGGGACCAAATAAAATAACTACCCTATAATAATAATAATAATAATAATAATAATAATAATAATAATAAATCTATAGCTAATATAGGTCATTTCCATTTTATCAATAAAAGAATGTTTAAAAATATTTAATCAATTATGAATTGGTTCATTTTGTAGGTCAAATCTACCTTGTAGATGCTCTATATAGCTACATTTGTATAAGGAAAAAAATATGTTTCTTCTTATGTCTATATATTGTTACATTTGTAAAGCTGAGACTTTATTTTATGAGAAAATTATAATTAAATACTTTAACTTAAAAATATTTATATTGAAATATTTTAAATTTTAAAATTATTTTAAATATTTTTAAGATAAAAAATTTAACTTAGGTTTTGAATTATAACTTTTTCACATAATTTTAATTTTTGGTCTTAAAATTTTTTGAAATAATTTTAAATTTTAAATTATTTTAAATTTAAGATATTCAATTATAATTTTTTTCATATTCTATGCCCGTATGCATCAAATTATAAACATTATTACATTGTACAAGGAAAGAGGCAAAATATTTATTTAGTAAATAAATGGGGGGATAAAGGATCAAGGTATTTTGGAATTCCCACAACCCTAGGAGAAAGGTATTGGAATTGATAAATACTGCAGCACTAATCATTTTAGAATAATTATTCCCATCATCATTCATCAGACTCCTCATGGTTGGTTGATTTTACAAACCAGCATTTTGGTATATATTGGTTGATTTTATTTTGCTGAACCAATAATTTGGTCAATAGATTATTAGAGTTGTTTAATTTTATTTTTTGAAAATTAAGAAATACATGAGTTAATTTGTAAAAATAATGAACTTGTTTTTTGTTAATTTTTAAGTAAATATACAATTTAGTTTTTTTAAAATATCTTCTAACGTCATAATTCTTGAATTTATTTTTTTATATGAATTAGTCTATCAAAAATTTATTACTTGCTATATGTCAGTTTTTTCATTAGACCAAATTATATATTAACTATATTTTGAAGGTCCAACTTAATATATACATATAACAAATTACAAACTTTAAAGAACTTATCTGTCTAAAGGAATAACTTCAATGATAAAAACATAATTGGCATAACTATATATTTGCTCTTAATTCTTTTGTTAGATAGCTCATAGATGTTAGAGGAATTAATGCATAGTAAGATTATTATTTTTATTAAAAAATTCGGATATTTATAAATTTTTGAACTAAAATTAAATAAATCCAATAGTCAATATGACTTTGTTGGCATATTCATTTTTTTAACATTTTAATTATCAAAATTATATTTTATATAAGACAAAAAATTAAAAAAAATCTTGTAACATAAGTTTTTTAAAAAAAGTTTTACACAATCCTATATTTTTTAATTATCATAATAATATAAAAAAAATTAAATACTGATACTTTATTTTGTTATATAATATTTAAAATATTAAAAATTGTGATGTGACAATACTTGGAAAAGGCTTCAACCTCCTCAAAAGAATATTTTTTTTCTTTAACTCAAAACAAAATCATATCTAACTTTGAAATTTTTTTAGGTGCACCTGGAATATAGTGCACTTAAAAAAATCAAGGGTTAAAATTAAATTTGTATAAATGGGATCCATATATAGGGCTTTTTGACAGTAATATATAAAATAAAAAAACTTAAAACTAAAATGCTGCGCCGCAAAATCTTATTCCGTCGATACTTATTTTTATTTTTTTTTTTTTAAATGGGTCGCGGCATCGCTGATGCCGCGACCCAATTTTTTTTTAAAAAATTAATAAGGGGTCGCGGCATCGCTGATGCCGCGACCCCTATGCCACCTGGCCACGGGTCAGCGACCCGTGACCAGGAAAGCTGCACGCTGCAGCTGCAGCGTGCAGCTACAACTGCAGCGTGCAGCTATGCTACAGCAGCATAGCTGCTGTAGCAACCTCCCCCCCCCCCCCCCCAAAAGGCAGCGTCCCTCCCCCCCTCCTCCATTTTCATCCTTCCTCCATTTTCATCCTGCCTCTTCCTTCTTCTTCTCCGTTGCCTCTTCCTTCTTCTCTGAAAAATAACTTCTTCCATCCCCTACTTCCTCTCTTCTCCGCGATTCTCCTCTTTTACATAGTAAGTATTTTTTTTTCTTTCATTCTCCCTATTCGTGGAACGCTTATTTCATTTTTATTATACATTGTAAGGTTTTTTTTTTTTACTTATGTATTACTACTCTCCTTCCTATATTTGATATTCTGTACATTTGTATTATTGATTATTATTTATTGTGTTTATTGTAGAAAAAATCAAACAAAAAAGAAAACATAGATAAAACAAGTGAAGTTTCAGATAATCATTTAAGAAGAAATCTTCAATCTCTTCAGGTATGAATATTAAGTTTAAATATTTTATGTTTGTTTGTTTAATATTTTATTTATTTAATATATTATTACTGAATATTTTGTTTGTTTAATATGTTTTTTAAATTAATTGTATTTAACTTGTTGCATACTTTGCATGGAATATGTGACTTTTTGAATAGAAATTCTAAAAAAAATTTAAGGTTTAAGACAGCTATATTTGACTTTTTGACTCTTGTGCTTAAAAAAAGAAAACAAATAACTGTAATGCTCTGCTGCAAAAATCATTTCTTTGTATGCTTAAAATATTTTTTTTTTAATATTTGCGAGTCGCGGCATCTATAATGCCGCGACTCATATTTTATTTGAAAAATATATGGAGGGTCGCGGCATCAAAGACGCCGTGACCCTCTAATAATTTTTTTATTTTATCTTTTAGGATCACTATCAATATAAACTAAAAAATAAAAATATAAATAATTATAGTTAATTAAGAATGCATGGAGTAATTTGGATTAGGGTATTAAAAATTCTTTTTAATTATAATAAAAAATAAAAATGACTATAACTTAATTTATATTTAAAAATAAATTTTTATTTTGATGGTTGCTAAAGCATTAATATTTATAATAAATCAATATTTTACTTGATTAATTGTGTATTATTCATTGAATAGAAGTTTTTAATGTAAATAATAATTAATTGCAATGATAGATTTTTTTTTATAAATGAACAAATCAAAACAAAATGCAATAAGTGTCATGTTGATACAAATTCATTGCAATAGGCGCAACACTTTTTCTTTTGTTTTTCAGTGAAGAATTTTTTAAAAATTGTAAGATTATTTTAAAATTTATAATAAATCATATTTATAATTATATACATATCGCAAAATATAATTAAATGATAAAGTTGATTTTCAATCATTTAATTATAAACCAAACATCTCATTTAACTAAAATAAACAGTTCTTTTTAATAAATAAGCAATGTCTTTCTCAACAACAAAAAAGGGACTTTATATGTCTTTATAGTTTTTACCTCTTGCTTAAAATAAAAAATAACTTTATATGTCTTTATAGTTTATTTTGATATATAGAAGTTACATTATAATTTAGTTTGTATGTACTTATAATTATTCTTTTGATTCTTATAATTTTATTATTTTCATTCCTTATAGTTAAATTGTTCTTTTGATTCTTATAATTTTATTAGTTTTAATTCAATTTTTTATGTAAAAATTAATTAAATATTTATATTTTCAAAAATGTTAATTTATCTATTCATGTTAAACCTCTTTTCTTATATTAAAGAATTATGTTGATGTAGTTAATTATATACTATTTTAAAGTTTAAAATATATATAGCTCAAATCACAAATTAAATTGCTTTGTATAATATACATTTGATTTGATTTTATTTTATATTTATTATTACTTTTTCTATTAGTATAAATTGCATATATTCATATTGTTAGGATGCATTAATAAAATTCAATGACTTGTAAACAAGAGTTTAATTGTAAGGAATAAATATAAATTTCTTAGAATTATAAGAATTTTACTATAAATTCTGAATAATAGAAATTGAATTAAAAATTGAGTGAAAGTATATAAATTAACATAATAATATAACTTTTTTCTAAGCTATAGAATTATATGTAACTTTTGCTTATACTAATTTTTCATAAATAATTTTTATTCATTCTAATTTAAATAAACAGAAACGTAATGTACTAAATTCAATAATAGAATTCGAATAGTATACGATGCTAAAGGTTATTTTTCTTATGAGTTAATTTATATTTATATATTAGCAAAATAAAAATATAATTAAATGAGATAAATAATTTTTAATGTAGACATAGAGAATTATTATTGTATGTAGCTGAGCAAAAGTAGGTGTATATATTTGGATATATGATTTGGTATATGTATATAAATGATATTAATGATTGTTTGCATGTGTCATTATACTTTTTGTATAATAGGAATCATAATGAGTATGAGACAGGAAATCGTATGCATATATGCAAATGGAAAAATCTATGACAGTGAAGAAGGTGCAACATTTGTTTGTGATAGACCTAAAATATTAAGAGTTGACGCCTGCATTACTCTCAATGGATTGAAAAAAGTTGTGGGTGAAAAGTTACGATTGTCTCCAAATCAATCTGTATCCGAGTTGGTATATAGGTACCCTCACTCACGTAATCCCACAAGGTATTTGGCGTGTACTTTGGAAGATGACGACGATATCCAAACCATGTGGGAGGCTAACCAAAAATTTCCAAATCAATTAGGCGCACCGGATATATATGCACATATGACAAGTACTGGCACAAATTTACTAGAGTCTCAAGCTGAGGTCTATATACCACTATCTCTTCCATCAACTGGTCGGGTCCGAGGTTCCAATAATTATACCTCACAATTTGATACTGACATGACAGGTGTTAACCATATTGCTGCTCAACCTACCCTCGACTTGACTTGCCAACCAAGCTCATCTCATCAGCCAAATCTCAATGCGGGTCCTTCGTCGCCCCTTACTGAAACAGAGGATATTATGGATGACTTTGAAGAGGAAGATGAATATGATGTTCCGCCTAATATCAATAACCATGGAGATGATGAGTCAGAGGGCGACGATGTTAATGAGGTTAGGGTTACTCCATTGGGTCAATATGAGGACCCAGCCTATGCCATGCTATCACAGATTAGTTCAGATGATGGATGTTTTATTGAGATCCCTGAGATGAATGAGAATATTGACCTTAACAGTAGTCAAGAGTTATATATCGGTATGCGATTTCCAGATAAACAGTCTATGCGGCGTGCGGTGAAGATATACTCTGTTCGGAAACACCATACATTTAAAGTGCATTACTCATCAGAAAAATATGAAGAATATCGTTGTTTAGAATATGGTGGTCAGTGTACTTGGAGAGTTAGAACAAGTCGGGATGAGAGGGACATGCATTGGAAAATAACAAAATACAATGGACCACACACATGTCTTTCTCCGTCATTATCACAAGATCATCCAAAACTTGACTCTGACGTCATCTCATCGCACATTGTGTCAATGGTGGCTGAGAATCCTTCGGTATCAATTAGGCAAATTATTGAAAGAGTGCATAGCATATTTGGCTATACTGTGACATACAAAAAGGCATGGACGGCAAAACACCGAGCAATTGGTATTGCATTTGGAAATTGGGAACAATCATATGCCTTCTTACCGAAGTGGTTAGCAGCAGTTGATCACTTCATGCCTGGATCTTATTATGAGCTTGTCCACAGGGAGTGCCAACAGAGTAACTCAACTGAAGGTTCTTTAGCGAAGTTTCATCGAGTTTTTTGGACCTTCAAACCATGTATTGACGCGTTTGATTATCTAAAACCTATGGTGCAAGTTGATGGAACCTTCATGTATGGAAAGTATAAGGGGACTGTGCTAATTGCAAGTTCACAAGATGGAGCCAACAGAGTTGTTCCTTTGGCATTTGCAGTTGTTGAAGGTGAAACACAAGAGTCATGGGCATGGTTCCTGTCTTTGCTTCGGCGTCGAGTTTTACCAAATAAGATGGGGATTTGCTTGATTTCTGATAGACATTCTGGACTATTGGCTGCTGTCTCAAATCCAGAAATTGGGTGGCAGCCACCGCAAGCATATCATGTATTTTGTTTAAGACATATTGCAAGTAATTTGAATACAACGTTCAGAAATAAGTGGTTGAAGAAGAGATTCATTAATATTGGTATAGTTTATTAACTCTATAAACTGTTTTAATGGTTGTTGTAGCAAAATGCGTATTAATGAATAATTATTCATGCAGGTTACTTGCACGAGAAGCATCAAGTGGATGAACAATTGATCCAATTACGTCAACTCTACTCGGAAGCGGTGAACTGGATTGAGAATATTCCCAAGAGTAAATGGTCTCGTGCGTATGATGTTGAGGGTCGACGATGGGGCCATATGACTACAAATTTGGCTGAATGTATCAACAGTGTGTTGAAGGGGGTCAGGTTCTTACCTATCAGTGGACTGGTAAAAGCAACTATGTATAGATTGAACAGATATTGGGTAGAGCGTGCACAATCGATCACCGCACAACTTGATGCCGGTGCTATTTTCCCAGAGGATGTAATGAAAAAATTATCATCCTTAATACAGAGTGCATCTGCCTTAACTGTACGAAGATTTGATAGGCGAGCATCGGAATTTGAGGTTGAAGAACCATATGATCTGACAAACAAACAATATGGTCGGTGCTGTAAGGTGAGTTTGGCCTGTCGCACATGTGATTGCGGTGAGTTCCAGATTCAAAAATATCCATGCCAACATGTATTCGCCGCATGTGCCTCGGTCTCAATTGATCCGCTCCAGTATGTGGATCGACTATTCCGACTTGACACGATCGTCAATGCATACAAGACAGAGTTCCAACCGATGGGAGGAGAACTGTATTGGCCACAAACTATAGGCCCACTGTTAGTACCTGATCCTGCTATGATTCGCCAACGAGGGAGGCCAAAATCCTCTAGAATTCGGAATGAAATGGATTGGCGTGAGGGGCCGCGAGAACAACAGCGTTGCGGGTTGTGCCGACAAGTAGGTCATAATCGATCAACCTGCCCATCGCAACGACCTAGTAGAAGTTAATATAATTAAATTTGTTGCATTTTCTATTTTGTTGTCATCGGTGCATTGTAACTTTATTATTGTTTCTTGTAATGAACTTCTGGTGCAATTCTATACTGTGCAACAGTATTATATGAAACTTTATTTTTTCTTTTTCCCCCCTGCTATTGTCTCTTTTTTTGCTAACTTATTTATGAGCATATTATTATTTTTGTTTGCATTTATAATTTCCTTTATATAAAACTTAGTTACTGACTATATTTGACGATAAATTTCTTAACTCATAGCAATATTGCATTGTAATAGTACAATGGCTGAGCATCCGAGCGTGATCGATCCTGGACCTGAGGATGATTCCCTTTTATACTTACAGACTCGTCACGTTTCACAGGCCGTATGGCAGGGACAGGTAACATAAAACAGACACAATTAATTTTTAAGCCTCAACTTCTTATATATCATTATACGTTAATAACATAAATGCATATTGTAGGCCGATCGCATTTTGCGTATACGACGGATAGCACAGGAGGATCACATCTTTGATCCTCCACTTGCCATTGTTCCATACTTGATCCGCGCTGGTTTTTTTGGGGTCTCTCGACTTGGTCAGTTTGATTTTAATGCAGCATTAGTTTCAGCCCTGGTTGAGAGATGGCGGCCTGAAACCCACACTTTTCACTTGACTAATGGAGAGGCAACTATTACTTTACAAGATGTTGCTATTCAACTTGGACTACCTTGCACAGGACAAGTTGTTTCAGGAAGAACCAATTATAACTGGACAACTGTGTGCCAACTGCTACTTGGCGTGGTCCCACCCCCAGAAGTCATGGATGGACAGCGTCTCAGTGTCCCATGGCTTGCCCAGACATTTGCGGCCTTACCAGGCGATGCCAATGATGGGACCATACAACAATTTGCTCGGGCATACATTATGAGGTTGATTGGCGGATACTTGATGCCGGATCGGACCGGGCATAGGGTGATGTTGATGTATTTACCATTGCTTGCCGATTTCGATGAAGCTGGTCATTATAGTTGGGGATCCGCAGTTTTGACCCACTTATATAGAGAATTGTGCGGTGCAACTAATTATGCAGAGGTCAATATTGGTGGTTGCCTGACCTTACTTCACCTATGGGTATGGGATCGTTTCTCACGCCTGGCTCCACCTCTCCCTACTCAGGTAGATCCTCAGATAGAAATATATCCCTTGGGACCGCCGTTGGGTTTCAGATGGAGGCGTGTCCCCCAACATATTCATCCTACCACTGAGGCATTACGGACTTATAGGATATTATTGGATCAGATGAAGGATGATGAGTTCATTTGGCAGCCATATGACCATCCGAATGTCCAACAATTAATTCCGGACTATTTTTCAGTGGGTTCAAATATATGGCGAGCGTCTGTACCTATTATTTGCTTTTGGATGGTTGAATTTCACCATGCAGACCGTGTTCTCCGTCAATTTGGTCAACAACAGCATATCCCTCAAACACCGTTTAATGTGGGATCATTGCATACTCTGCAACTAAGAGGAAAAACGCATAAAGATTGGCGTCAGGAGCATGTGTTATTTATCTCTGCATGGAATATGTGGGAGCGTGTTGTTGCTCAAGCAGATACAGAGGTATCTTCATTGGATCGCTCCTCTGATTATATGCGTTGGTATTGGCGCCATACACGACGGTGGATCCATCCAGAGAGTGGTTCCCAAGGTTTTGTGGTATGACCTTTTCTTCTATTTGTTTTCCTTTACTTGTGCATATTTTTTTCTCACTATATAACGACTGATCTTTTTCTTTCCTCACAGACTGATATACTGGACAACCTATATCTGCTTTCCATTACTGATCCTCCGACGCTTGATTATGCGGGATTTAGGGAGAGAACCCGTGGAGATGTTAGGACGATGCTGCAAGCCTTGGGTGAACATCGAGAGATGTTGGTCTCTCAGCCTGCTCCGCCTGCTCCTCATCTACAGAGACCACCAGAGCCAGAGGCTCGCCCAGGAAAGAGGGGACATGGTTTTATATCTACTAGACAGCCATTAGTAGATGTCACCCATGGCAGTAGATGTCAGCCAGATGCACCATCGTCTTCTTACACGCCAGCACCTGTGCATGAAGAAACTGAAGAGTCACGTCCTTTTGCAACATTTGCAGACTATGCAGGTGTTGGTCCTTCTTCTGCTGCACCATCCTTTGGCGCACCTGGGTCTTTTTCATCTGTTGGAGATGCTGGTCCTTCTTTTGTTATTGGGAGTGGTTCGTCGTCCTTCACTACTCCAGCTCCTCAGCCATTCTTCTCCACCTCGCCACCCCAAACTATGCAGCCTAGGGGTATCTCTTTCACTACTCTATTTTCCGATCCATTCGCGTTCAGTGCAGAGTATACGGGTGCACCTTCTGAATCATGGGGACCATCTTTCCAGCAGGAGTTTTTCACCCCTGATCAACCGATTCCCCCTGTTCAATCCCCTCAACCTACCCGTCAACTAAATAGCGGATTAACCAATGAGGATGAAAGTGAAGAAGCAGAAGAAGCAGAAGTAGAAGAAGCGGAACAGGAGCCACTTCAGCGCCGTCCGCAGCGTTTACGCCGAAGACCCAGATGTGGAACTGGAGGACATGTTGGGTAATATGTTAAGTTTTTTTCTCTTTCTTTTAATAGTTATAATCTTTTCGTGTGTAATAAAAGACTTTGATATCTACGTTTCAAACCGTGAATATATAATATCAGTATAACTTGTTACTTTAATTAAACTAATGAAACTTTAGTTTATTATTTAAACTTATGTGACTTATGTGACTAAACTTTAGTTTAAATAGTTATATTGATGTGTTATATTATTTAGACTTATGTGACTAATTTTTTCACTATTATATACGAAAGAAAAAACAATTAACATAGACCTTGGGCCGCCAAAATGTTTTCTCCGAATGTTTAATTATATCATGACCTATATAGTTTTTTTTTAAATTTAATTTGTGTTTATATTTATATATATTCTTATATATATATATATATAAATATAAATATATATTTATATATAAATATAAATATATATATATATATATATTAATATATATATAGATATATAAATATATATTTATATATATCTAAATATATAGATATATAATTATATATATTTATATATATCTAAATATATAGATATATAATTATATATATTTATATATATTCTTTTATATATATAGATATATAATTATATATATATAATATATTTATATATATTCTTTTATATATATAAATATATAAATATGTATTTGTATTTATATATATTCTTTTATATATATATATATATTTATATATAAATATAAATATATATATATATATATTAATATATATATAGATATATAAATATATATATATATTAATATATATATAGATATATAAATATATATTTATATATATCTAAATATATAGATATATAATTATATATATTTATGTATATTCTTTTATATATATAGATATATAATTATATATATATAATATATTTATATATATTCTTTTATATATATAAATATATAAATATGTATTTGTATTTATATATATTCTTTTATATATATATATATATATATATTTATATATAAATATAAATATATATATATATATATTAATATATATATAGATATATAAATATATATATATATTAATATATATATAGATATATAAATATATATTTATATATATCTAAATATATAGATATATAATTATATATATTTATGTATATTCTTTTATATATATAGATATATAATTATATATATATATATATAAATGGGTCGCGGCATCGCAGATGCCGCGACCCATTTAATCTAAATATAGGAGTCGCGGCATATGGTATGCCGCGACTCCTTTTATTTTTTAAAAAAAAAAAATTAAGTGTTTGGGGAAATCGTTTTGACGGCGCAGCATTTAAGTCTTTTGTTTTTTTATTTTACATATTAACGTAATAAAGCCGGCTCTTTTAACCCTTTTTTTTTCGGCGAAGAGCTTTTTTTTTTTTATTTTGTACTTTGAACTTTGCCAATATTATTTAGTCAAAAAATAACGGAGTATCTTTCTCTGAGAAAAATAACGTTTCAGCCCCGGAAATAATATACATTATTCAAAAACAATGTTCTAAGATTTGACTTTTTATATTTCTCTCATTTTTTTTTATTTTTTGATGATAAATCTATACTTTTTCCTTTTAATTAATCTGTCTTTCCTTCACTTTCCTAATAACTATTATGACTTGTTTGGTTAGACAATAAAAAAAACAATTGAAAAAGTAAATTTTTATATAATGTTTATTTTATTTTTATAAGTATTACTTAATATTATTTATTAATTATTATTTAATTATTAAAAATAAAAATATTAAAATTATTTTTTATTTTTAAAATTATCTTTTTATTTTTATTATTATTTTTATATCTAACTTTTTTCATACCAAATGGGGGCTTTTTGACATTAATATGGCAAAAAAAAAAAAATAAATGACTCAGACGCTCCGCCGCCAAAACGTATTCCCCATATACTTAAAATTTTATTTATTATTTTTTTTATTAATGGGTCGCGGCATCTGATATGCTGCGACCCATTTTTTTTTAATTTTTTTTAATTGAGTCGCGGCATCTGGGATGCCGCGACTCAATTTTTAATTTTTTATTAATATTTAATTTATTTATATATTTTAATTTGTTTAAAAAATAAATTTAAATTTAATATATTTATTATTAAATTTGAAATTATCTATAAAAGTATAAATTAAAATTTTTTATTTTTCAGTTTTAATTATAATTGAAATTATTTTAATTAATTTTAAAATATATAATTTATTATTATGATTATTTCTTCAACAATTTAAATTTTTTTATTTCAAATAAATTGTTAGATTTATTATTTTTTAAAAAAATTGAATTAAATTATTTTTATTTTTATTTATCATCTAATTTTTAAATTTAAATTTTCTACATTTATTTCATCCAATTTTTTTTAATTTCTTCATTTAAATTAATTACAGAATTTAATTTTTTTTTACAAAATTTTGAATTTAAAATTTTAATTCTCTATAATTATTATATATATTAATTCGTTAATTTTTTTAAAATCTTTAATTTTCAATTCTTGAATGTCTATAACGTCACCAATATAAGCATATTGTCGATTATTGGTTTTTATGATTTCAATACACATTAATTTGTTAGACTCATTGTTATCGGCTACATTCAAATAGATTTGAGGTTGAATCATATCATTTTTTTCCATGTTCTTTCAATACGAAGGATGAAGTAAAAAAAAAAAGAAATATTGTGTATCCAAAAAATAAAAAAAAACCTACAATTGCAATTTTTTTTTCATCCCAAAAATATAAACATTTAAGGATTGAAAATTAAAGATCTTGAAAAAGTTAATGAATTAATATATATATATATATATATAATAACTATAAAGAATTAAAATTTTAAATTCAAAATTTTGTGAAAAAAATTTAAATTCTATATTGATTTAAATGAAGAAATTAAAAAAATTAGATGAAATAAATATAGAAAATTTAAATTTAAAAATTAGATGATAAATAAAAATAAAAATAAAAATAAAAATAATTCAATTCAATTTTTTTAAAAAATAATAAATCTAACAATTTATTTGAAATAAAAAAATTTAAATTGTTGAAGAAATAATAATAATAATAAATTATATATTTTAAAATTAATTAAAATAATTTCAATTATAATTAAAACTGAAAAATAAAAATTTTAATTTATACTTTTATAGATAATTTTTAATTTAATAATAAATATATTAAATTTAAATTTATTTTTTAAACAAATTAAAATATATAAATAAATTAAATATTAATAAAAAATTAAAAATTGAGTCGCGGCATCCCAGATGCCGTGACTCAATTAAAAAAAATTAAAAAAAAAAATGGGTCGCGGCATCTGAGATGCCGCGACCCATTAATAAAAATAATAATAAATAAAATTTTAAGTATATGGGGAATACGTTTTGGCGGCGGAGCGTCTGAGTCATTTGTTTTTTTTTTTGTCATATTAATGTCAAAAAGCCCCATATATAGTATAGATGAGATCCACATGCAGAATAAATCTAAATCGTTGAATGTATAGATGACGTGGCGCATCAAGTATATATAAGCAGGACAATTCTTATATGCACCAAAAGTGCCACGTCATTTATATATTTAACAGTTAAGATTTATTTTACACATAGACTCTATTTATATGAATCTCACTTATATAAATTAAATTTTAACTATTGATTACTCTTAGTGCATGGTGCATGATGTCTCCATACACCAAGAACACCTAAAAAAAATTCATGTAAGCATTGCTCCTCAACTTTTGCTTTGCAAAATACGGCTAGTACGCCATCCCCAATGTCTCCCATGACTGCCACCTATTCAAACTCTTTTTCTCAAAAGCCAAACACTACTGACACTTTAACAGTGTCCTTCCCTACTCTTTCAATCTCTCTCTTCCCCCACACAAAGCCACAAAGCACAGATTCCAAAACCTTTTTTATTTGAGTGAATTACTAAAATTTCCTTTCCTTTTTCTGAAATTATATAACTTCTTTATTTTTAAAATATATACAAATTTTTTTAAACAAAAAACGATTTTATATTTTAATTCAATTTTAAAATTTTTAATTAAAATATTCTTTATTTAATTTTTAATTAAAACAATATATATTTAGATTTAAACAAAAGGTATTTTAATTAAAAATCTTAAATTAAATTAAAATATAAGATAATTTTTATTTCAAAAAAATCTATGTATATTTTAAAAATAAAGGAAAAATTTGTTTAATATTAATAAAATTTTAAAAATTTTATATAATTTAGTCTTTTTATTTTGCCAATTAAGCCATAATTACTCACTGGACCAAAATATTGGACAACAAATTAAAGCCCCATCTTCTGCCTCTTCTAATTCAGCCTTCTTTCTCTGTGTGTGTTTTCTGTCTGTTTTCTTCAGAAACAAACGAGCTTCATGACAATAAGAATATTAATGTCTGTCTCTCCCATTTTCTCCTTCTTCTTCTTCTCTATTCTTACCTTCCTCCTCCAGCCTTGTCATGCCTCCACAATTCTAGTGGATGGATCTTCAGAGTGGAAAAATCCCACTGTTTATATTGGAGATTCCATTGGTAAGTCCTGAAAAAAGTAACCCAGCATGGAAATGTAGTTGGAAATTCATGAGCTTTGTTTACTGATAGAAATCGATTAACAGTACCTGCTTTTTCTGTTCTCTTTTATTTTGGCCCAGTTTTCAAGCCCAAGCAGCATTACAATCTCTACGTTTTCCAGAACCAGAGAGCCTTCAATCTCTGCAATTTCTCTCAGGCCACTCTTCTTACCAAGCCCAACACTACCTCCTACACGGTAAGCCATTTCAAATCTCATCTTCCTTTCCTTTGAAAATCTCTACGAAATACTGTTGTGTTGAGAAAAAACATAATCATCGATACATGTTAATGTTAGATAGTCGTATCATATCTCAAATGTTTGTATTGTGTGGTCTTGTATTATATCAACGTGTTTTAGTAATATCTCTTGGAAGTTCAATGTCTCTGTCTATGTCACAGCAATCTTCATCTAGAAATGCCGTTTCAAATCTCACCTTAGTTCTTTTGAAAATCCCTACACAATACTTCAACATTCTTTTCTATCTTTGTCTGGAAGCATCATCTGGGTATGCATGAACGGATGAGAAAAGATCAAAATTTTCAAAATGTATGACAAAAAATTCTTGCTTGATATTTTTTTAGTGGCATCCATGGCGCACTGGGATCTTCTACTTTGCCTTCAACAATGGGTCGCTCAGGGCATGCCAAGCTTCTCAAAAGCTAGCCATAAGGGTCCCTAACTCGGCAATACCGCCACAAGCTTCGGCAATGTCGCCGGAGATTTCTCCGACGGCAGCTCCAGCTCCTTCCTCCGGTGGGGATATGTCGCCGTCGCGTACGTTTCCATGGCCGTTCCAGCCGGAATCACCTGGGCCTTCGACAGACAAAGGAGGTGGCGGCATGCCGTTTATCAACAGCAACCCTGCGGCTCCTCTGCCTACCGGCGAAGCTGACTCTGCCACCATCCGCCCACAGCCCACCTCCGCCGCTCAACGACCGGTGGGTCTATGTCTCTTCCTCTTTCTTTATTTTTTGCATTGAAATCCACGTGTATATTCACACACAGAAATTACAGTGTGTATTAAACATTGCAACTATTATGTAATAATTATTAAATATAAAACATTATTTTATTTAATAATATTTAAAATATTAATTTATTTATTGATTAGTACTTTTTAATACGATTAATTTAATTTTTATATAATTTATGAATTTACTTATAATAATAAATTTAGTAAAATGGACAAGATATTAGTCTTATTTAATAAGATAAATTATATATTTTTAAAAGATATTCAAATTATAGGATCTTTATTTTTATTATAAAAATCTATATTTTATTTATAAAATTAAAATATACACTACATTAACTTCTTTTATAATAAAAAATGAGTAATAATAACATTTCTTTTGATCAAAATATCATTTATATTTATTATATTTATATAATATAATAAAGATTAAATATGTATATATAATTAGCCATTTTTTTGAATTATAATTTTTAACATAAAATAATAACATTAAAAATATTTAAAAATATTGTTTAATAAGTTATATTTTTAATAACAGAAATTAATATTATTCTTGAAAATATTTTACTCATATTTTAACTTTAAGAGACATTGTATTTCTTTTTTCATAATTGACAAAAAAATTATATAATTTAAATATCTCTAAAAAAAATTAATATACTCTATGTAATAATTATTATACCATTTTTAAAGAAACGTGTTCTGAGTTCATAGTAATTGGTTTATGCAAAGTGTTCGAACTAGAACAGTATGTACTCTTCTAAGGAGAATTCTACTTCTAAAGAAGTTAGAATTTTTCATTGTCAAATATAAGTTCAGATTTTTCTTAAAGAAAAGCTCAATACGCATATGACAATGAGAAAGGTAAATTTTTTTATAGAGCTCTCTTAAATATATTCGATTTACCACAAATTAATAATTCGTATAAATATATTAAAGGTCAAAAATATATTTCATCCATTTGTGTATAATTATTTATTTATAGTTAAATGTAATTTATATATTTTTAATAAGTCGGATTTACTTTAAAAGAAAACTTCCAACATATAATTACCCTTTCTATAGAATTTGATGGTTTGCTGATTGGGAGCTGTATTCCATTATGGGTGCCTGTAGGTGATGATTGAAATACTTGGATTTCAATTTGCTTTGCACTTCATGGCTTTCCTGCTGCTGCTGCTGCTGTAAAAGACAATAAGGGGAGAGAGAGAGAGAGAGAGGAGAAGAAGAAGAAGAATGTAATATTAATTGAGTAAATTATATAATTTTTTTTGGAGTTTTGTTAAAATCATATAGATATCTTTTTTAATATATATATATATATAAAAATTTAAAAAATTATATATTTTAGTCTAATTAAAAATTTTTGGCTAAAATATTTTTCATTAAACTTAAACACATATTTTTTAACTAAAAAAATTAAATGGAATGTATTTTAATCAAAAAAATTTAAAATTAGACTAAAATATATGTGATTTTTTTGTTTTAGAGAGACTATATATATTTTAAAATATATATATATATATATATAATTTTAACAAGTTTTTTTTAAAATTATATAATTTACTCATTAATATTAGCAAAGAAGAGAAAGGGGAGCAGGGTGACCCAATGAGCTTTGCACCATGGGAGTGGGACAGAGGAAATGAGTCTAAAGTAGCTTTAAGAGAGATGATTATACCATGTATTGAGATGCTCTTACTTTCTACTTTAGAGTGGTTACAACCTTCTGTTCTTTGGATTTAGAATGCAATTGATGGCTGCTTTTGCTTTTTACCTCTACTGATCCCCCACTCTTGACCACTTTTAGATAATTCAATTTATAAAAATTTACTAAATTCAATTATTATGAATAACAAGATAAATATATTAAATCTACTTTTTTTTTGAGTTTACCTTTTTTTAGCATACTAATTATTTTTATTTATGATTAACTTGTTCATTTTTATATATATTAAAGTTTATTTTCAAATTTTCAACTTATAATGGCTCTAATTTTTTAAGATCAAGGTGGTTTAGTAAACCTGATTATGGGTTGGGGCTTGTTTAAAATTAGATAGGGCTCATAAAAATATTTACAAATTTTTTTAGGCTCGGGTCCAAACCCAGCTCAGCCTATTTTTAAAAATAATTTTTTAAATTTTTTTAAAATTTTAAATATTAGATATATCCATTTTATTACTTGTTAGGCTCATTTTTTTTAATATGAAATAGTCCAAAAAAATATTGCAAATAATTTAAACTACTTGAAATATATATGAGACAATAAAATCTTTTAAAATGATAGATTTTTTAATAATATTATTGATTAATAATTTATTTTATTCGAATTATAATTTATTCTTAATAATACATTATGCAACAAGTAATAGTTAAAAATGATAATAATAATAATAATAATAATAATAATAATATATGTTATATAATTCTATTTTACTTATATCTATAGCTATAAATAGTTTTTTTAATAATATTATTTGTTAATAATATATAAAAAATAATTATAATACGAGTCAAGAACTTGAATCAAGTTTAAAAAAATTCAAACATAGCTCATTTTAAATTTAAGCTTTTTTAAGATGGACTTGTTTTTTATTGAATTTTTTTTATTCATATATATTTTTTTGGATCAAGCTTATCGAGTTGGATGAGCTTTCTGACCCATAATCAAGTCTATGGTCAAGTTTCTTTACATGAAAATTCTAACCAGATCAATTCCTTTAAGGCCTTGGACTAGTCCCATGAGTTAACACTTGCATTGATTCAAGGCCCTTCAAAGGTCTTACTCTAAAAATACACCAATAAAATGTTAATAACATTTTTTTAAAAATTAGACTTTAAGAACTTGTGTGTGTATAGATATATTTATATATAAAAAATTTTTGTTCAACCCAAAGGTTAGCTTAGCCTAATTTAACCTTATGACTGAATAAGGTCAAGATAAATAATCATTATTAAAAATAAAGTATTATTTTGTTAGTTTGACCTTTTATTTGGTACAAATAAAATACAGTTTACTGTTATATGATATGGATTTTTTTAATACTTTGTTACCTGCTATTCAAATGTTGACACTTTACTACCTTTGATATAATTTTGTTAAATTTAATAATATTTTATTTTCAAATATTTTGATATAAGAATTTGGATGAGGCAAAATTTTGAGGATTTTAAATTGTTTGATGGAGCAAGAATTTGATGATAGGGCAAGGATTTGGAAGAGTTTGGTTGGAAAGAGAAGGGTTTTGGATTTTTAAGATACAATTAGGAGAAATTTAGAAAAATTGAGGATGCTCCAGTTAACTATTAAATAAGTATTAGGGGATGGACAATAATTTGGAAAGTGGGGGATTCAACGAGAAAGTCTAAGGATTTTGAAATGAAATTAAAAAAATAGAAAATTTGAGGATGCTGGATTGAAATGTTATGCAAGAATTAAGTGATAAAGTAAATTTTAACTACCTTTCTTGAATTTTGTTAAAATTATATAATTTTTTATTTTTAAAATACACATAAGTTTTTAATTAAACAACAAGTTGTCTTATACTTTAATCTAATTTTAAAATTTTTAACAAAAATATCCTTTATTTAAATTTTTTTGGTTTTAAAAACATGTATTTAGATTAATAGAGGATATTTTGATAAAAAAATTTTATAATTTTATTAAAGTATAGGATAACATTTTGTTTTAAAAAAAATCTATATATATTTTAAAAATAAATAAAAATTTGTATAATTTTAATAAAATTAAAAAGAAATAGCGGTTGGCTGAGAGTAGAGAAATTAGGGATTTTAATATGGAACTAAAAGAAATTTGGTGAAATTAAAGAAATCATATGGAATTTTAAAATTTTTATTAGTAATTTGCTCCTTTAATAAAGTGACATTTCTTGGGTCCCAAACACAATTGGAGGCCAGCGAACCCAAAGGTGAGCAAGGCAAACACAGGCATATGGTGGGGAAGCTGTTAGGTCGGGCACAGTTTCTATAAAGCATTGACCCATAATTATCGGCTTTGTTTTCAGTCATCCATTCCTTTCTGCCTGCATCTTGTCCATACCAAAATTTTAAGAGTAAATTAGTACAATAATCATTCTTAAATTTTGTTAAAATTATAAATTTTTTATTTTAAAAAATATATAGACCTTTTATAAAATAAAAAATTGTGTTATATTTTAATTTCATTTTAAAAATTTTGACTAAGATATCTTTTATAAATCCAAATACATATTTATTTTTAATTAAATTTAATAAAAACAATTTTTTTTATTTGTTCATATTTGAAAACAAAATCCATTCTTTTTTATTTTTCTTTATATATATTTGAATATAATATATATTTTTATATATTTAGGTAAATATAGAGTAATTTAATAAAAAATTTAAAATTAAAGTAATGTACGTATTTTAAAAATATAAAATAAATTTATATAATTTAAATAAAACCTGAAAGATGCCGGTGTAATTTTTTTATTGATATGAGTTAAAATTTGCATCTTACGGCTGCTGCGTCCCAGGGGAGGAGTATCAAGCATCATGGACTAATTTTTTCAGGAAACTTGCTCCTCGAATTACGTCTTTAAGATATAACCCTGTTCTTTAAGCCTATATTCTCTTGTTCCTGTCATTTTGGCTTGTTAGAAAAAATAACAATATTACACCTAATATTGTTTTTGCTTTAGAAATATTATCTAACTCTCCTAATATTTGATATATATTACAAAATCATTCAACTAATTTATATTAGATTATATAGGCTGTCTACAATGAGCTGGCTTATAATCTATGAACTCAATAATCTAAATATATTAATTAGTTAGTTAAAAATTGAATTTGAAAAGTAGTCCCCTTTTTTTAGGGTAGGGTGAAAATTTGACAAGCAAAAACCACCCTTAATAAACAAATTCAAAAGTATGTTAAAAGGTTTCATTTTGCAAATAATAGTTAGAACACATAAAAGAGACAGGACATAGAAAAGAAAGAAAACTCTCTTGTCCCTTCCTTTTCCTTCTCTTTGGGCATTTGGTGCTTTTTGCTTTGAACTAAGATTGGAGTTTACTTTAGATTCCAATCATATTGCATGGGATAGTGATTTTGAGGTTTTCATCTGTTGCAAATACCTGCATCCCTTTTGATTGGTATCAAAGCTTAGTTTGTTCAATTTTATTGTTTCCCATGACTAATGTGTATAATTTGTGTTTAATGTTCATGAATTTACTGCAAAATATCATGAATTGGTGTATATTAAAGGTTTAGACCTTACAAACCCTTTAATGGCATATGATAGAGAAAATCTTGGACCACAATTTTCTTACTATAAGAAGCCCGCATGGATTGTAGTGCCAAGATTTGAGAGAAATCAGATCTTCTATTAAATAGATAACACAATTTTAAGATTTGGACAAAACATGACCAAACAACCCTCTTTCAAATGTTGAGGTTCTCATCACAAATTACTAATTAATGCAACTATATATGAATAGAAAGTTTATTAAACAAAATTTTCAATGTCACCAATTTTATCTAAATAAGACGAAGTGAGATATAATCACTGAAGTTGATTGGTCAAACATAAAAATGTAAAAAAACTTATGAAAAATTCAAAGGTTAAGGAAGAAGAAGAAGAAGTGAAAGGTACAATTTTTAGGATAGCACATGTGACTCACTTCCATTGCCATTTACTCAACTGATGACACCAACAAAAAGAGAAAACCATGAGGAACCTAATAGTGTGGGTTTTGTTGTCATAGTTGCTGCTAGGTATGTGAAATGTGGATTTTTTTTTCTTTTTGCCATTTTTTGGGTAGACTCTTGGATAGTGTGTGGGAGTGCATGCCAAATTATTATTTTTTGAGAGAATTATAGTTAAAAATCTAAAGTTGAAAAAAATTATTTTGAATGACTTATTACTATTAGGTATTATTGATTTTAGTTAAAATCAATGATAATTTATCTTAAAATATAGGTATTAGATTTTTCAGAACAAATTTTTTAATTTTGAATTCTTAACTGTAATTCTCTTTTATTTTTTTTAGTCATTTTTTGCTCTAAAACCCCCTAAGTTCATTCGCTACATGTTATTGTATAATTTTGTTATATTCAGACAACCTTTGGTTGTCTTTCAATGATGTTTTTGGGCTTAATATGATGTATTTATGTATAGAATTCATATGAGAATTTGACTTATGAATTGACAAATTTATTTTCATTTAATAAGGACATTATTAACTCAAAAACATGCATGAGTTGTAAAAAGGACCCAAACCATAGTATCCAATTACACCTTCAATACATGGGACACTTTATGGTTGACCAAAAGAAGAATGACATAAAACTCCCACACTCCTGAGTTCTTGGCTTGATTAACTTGCTCCTTGACTATAATTATTAGATACCATTCAAGGCAAAAAAACTTAGAGAGAAGTTTAATCCAAATAAAGATAAAGGTTAAGAAGGTTTACATTTTTTCCATTGTGCAATTGAGATAGAGCTTGTAGTGGAATATTTGCGTTTGCCATCCAAGGGATGCAACAAAAGTGCTAATGTGATAAAGGATGAACAAAACATATAAATATATCGCTTAACTAAAAGAAAGAAGGTTGAGATAAGATCAAAAAATATAATTATATAGATCAAATTATAAATTCCACCATCCATAGTATTAGTCACCAAATGTGAATTCTCTTTCAAGAGCCATGAGAGGCAAATGGAACAAGAAAATTCAAGTTAGTTATTGTGTGTGTTAGTATTAAAATCTATGTGGTGTTAACAAATAAATAAAATCAACATACGCTCTTATGAGACAAGAGAAACACTATCGCATGTAATTTGTATTACATATGCTTAACAATTGCAATTGGGGAGTAAGTACATAAATCCTTACTTTAATTGCTGTGTGGTTCCCAAAAAGAAATAAATTGTTTTTACAAATACCCTTATGACTTTAGCAAAATCATAAAGAGATGAGTTAATATTTGCTACTTTAGTATATATCATATGATTTTGATAATTTAACCTAAAGGATTATTATAGGAAAGCAATTGATTCTAATCTAATTGATATGTGGACGAAATGAAAATCACTTGAAATATATACAACTGTATTAGTGTCTAAAATATTTTTGTTATAAAGTTATTTTATTAACATTATAAATGTAGATACTATGTATACGAAAGACAATATGAGTAAAATTAAAATTCAAGAAAGATTGAATTTGTTACAGTAAAATGTATATGGATGAATCTAAAACTTATAAGGCACATAAATAAATGTGTGATATAATATATATATATATATATGGGGGTTGTAGTTTCTTAGGCTAGTCTTATAATAGAATTTCTAATATAAAAATTCTTAAATACTATTTCCAAGTGGTCACAATAGAATATTTAGTATGAAAGTTTAAAATAAGTAAAAGTCCTATGTTATTCATCTTATTATATACCAGTGGAAAACGTTAAATTATATGGGCCACTCATAGTGAATTGATCCGTAATCCATTAACCTAATAACCCAAGCATATTAATTAATCAATTGATTAATTAATTATTAATCATTAATCATTAATCAATTAATATTTATTCTTTTAATGTGAATTTGAAAAAGATAAGTTTTTTTTTTCGTAGATTACAAAGGGTGGAAAATTGACAGACAAAGACCACTCTTAAGAATTTAAAAGCACGTTAAAAGAGTCACTTTTAATAAATAAGAATTAGAACATAGAAGAGAGATAGAACACAGAAAGGAAAATAAACTGTCTTATCTTTTCCTCTTCCTTCACTTTGGACATTTGGTGTTTTCTACTATGAATTAAGATCGAAATTTGCTTTTGATTCTAATCATATCTCGTGGAATAGTGATTTTGAGATTTTCATTTGCTACAAGTAAGTACCCACACCCCCTTCAATTTATTTTTTATCAATAAAATTAACTTTTTGCATAATATACATTTTTTAAAAAAATACAATTATTTAATTATCCCTATTGTTATATTAAGAATACAATTACAATTCCATATTAAAAATTAACATCAACTTAGCTTCCATTATTACCATATTAAGAATAAATTTTGTTTCAATCTAGTTCGCAATATGGACAGAAAAGGAATCATCCTTTGTTAATTGTAGCATGGAATAGGAAACTTTGGAACTCATTGGTTTAGGGCCTTGAAGCTGAATTCGAGTCCTCCCTTTGTTATGAGATTTTTATTTATACAAATTTAAAAGATAAGCTAATGATAATGCTTAGATTAAATGGTCTAGTAGAGTCTTATAAGCGGCTTGATTAGAATATCTTTACTGTATTTGAGCCATTCTAAAGCCACAATATTAAAAGCAAGTGGCTTGTATTAATTCATTGTATATGTTTTAATAGATTGTAGCTATTAAGTTTCTTGAACCATGATGAAGTGGATTGGGCTATTTTGAATTTATAAAACTCTTATACCTATAAAGACATATAATAAAATTACAGTATTATGTTGTGTAAAAAAAAAAAAAAACTATAGCATGTTTTAAAGTATGTCAATTTTTCTTTAATTTAATCTCTAAATAAAAATAATTTTTTATATTTTAAAGTATATAAATCAAGTAATGAGAAGTCAAATTCTCCTCTTATATTAATAATTATATAATTTTTAAAAAATAAAATAGTAAAAAATTAAATAACTTCTTGTGCTCCTCTTATATTAATAACTATATATATGTGTTTTACTTTTTTTAGGTAGAATTTTTTTACTTTATCTTTATTAGACGCTCTCTCGGGGCTCAATAACTGAATGGATGATAAGCATTTGTCGATATACATATCTCTTGCGGCCTGTTTGGTAAAACATGGAAAAGGAAAAATGAAAGAGATTTTGAGCTAAGTTGCTTTTGGCAGCTAAAAAAATAGATAGAATTGAGAAAATGGATATCTATAGCATTTTGTGAAAGGTCCATTTTGCCCCCTTTTGATCATACAGCATCTTCAAGACGTGTAAGTGTCTATCCCATCTTTATTTGTATAGTCTTCATTTGCTTTAAAATCATACGGTTTCTAAATAATATACAATCAGAGGAAAACGAGCAAGTGTGGTTAGAAAAGTTCAAACTAACAAATTTGAGAATTTTATCCTATGAAATATAGTTCTTACATGAAAATAGTAGAGAGACAAAGAAAGGAATGAAACCTATCAAAATGTAGAGAAAAATTGCTTAACTCCGACCAGTGACTACATACCTTTGGGAACGCAGACAAAGAGGAACAAGGACAATGGATGAGATTGCTTTGGAAGGGCACTGCATTAATTGCAAATGTATAATATAATATGGAAATTGCAAATATATAATATGATATATAAAAAAAATAATAATATAGGCACTTTGTGGGATTCTTAGTTTTTTTAAGAATCAGTCGGTCTTTTCCTCCATCTTACTTTCATTTTTATAATATTTTTCTTATCAAATATACAAATGAAAAAGTGTTTTATTTTCTTTCTATGTTATACTAACCAAATTTTTTTATTTAATATTTATTTTTTATTTCTTTTAAAAAAGTTTGTGTGTACCAAATAGCAATTTGATTTCTTATTTTTACAACATTTTTTTATTTTTAAAATAAACAAATAAAAAAATTGTTTAATAATATGTTTTTAATAAAATATTTTGTAAAATATAGAGGTGTTTACAAGATCCAAAAGCCGGATGCATTTGGCTTGGGCAAATTGGGTTGGACACAAAATTTTTTTTAAAAAAATTAGGGTCAGGCGAGCCCATAAAATTGTGTTAGGCCGAGTATCGAGTCAGCCCTTGGGGCTATGTTAGTCCTACTCAACTCGACACAAAAAATAAATTTATTTTTTTAAAATTTTTTTATAAAAATTTATATTAGAATTTTAATTTTTTAAAGATAAAATATAATTTTATAAAAACTTATATAAAAATTTCCTTTTGTAAGTATTATTTTATAATTTTAATAATAAATTTATGTTAGTCCTAAGGAATATATTAGTCTAATCAAATCTAAAAAAATTAAAAAAAAAATATTTTTTATAAAGATCTATATCAAAATTTTAATTTTTTAAAAATAAAATATAATTTTATAAAGATTTATACAAACATTTTTTTTGGAAGTTATTTTGTAATTTGTATAATAAATAATTTAAAAAATGTCAGGCTACTTGGTTTAACCTAGCCTTGCCCGGTATTAAATTGGGTCGGGCTCGGGCTTAGGCCCAGGCAACGAGTTTGTTTAAAATCGAACCGAATGTCAAACACTGCCAAAGCTTTGTCTAGACCGCCTTATAAACACTCTACTAAAATATAAAAATAGAATTGTGTTTTTGAAAACAAAAAAATCAGAACATCTTTTAGATGTTTTATTAACTTTTATTTTGTAGAATCAAAAAATAAAAATAAAAAATAATGATTTTTCAGAATAATAATTTAAACAAATTTTTTATTTTTTTTGTTTTCATAATTTGTTCTAAAAAATCTGTTTTGAAAATATTAAAATCATAACAGAATCAAAGAGATTCTAAAATTCTACTAACTTAAAAATTTTCTACTAAATTAACATTTAACTCTGAGAATACACCAAATATGCCAAGAACCAAAAAAAAAAAAGAAAAAGAATCTTGCTTCAACATACCATTGAAAGGATTGCTGAGAATGGAACATCCTGAGCAAGTTGGAGTCGTAGAAAAATAAAACACGAACAACACAAAACAATTCCAACTTTGAAAGCACCTAAGTTGGAAATAGAGAAGATGGTCTTCACTCACTGCAATCTCATCCACACTTATTGAAGGAAAAATTTTGAGTTTGGGTACTTACTTGCAGGGAAAAATTCTTCTTAGATTTATCGCCTTATATAATATGATCATAGTCATGAGTCGGATTCGATCTTCTTTCATAGCAAAAAAACACCAAATAAAAAATCTCTTCTCTTTATTTTTCTTTTTTTTCTCCCGCACACAATTTTAATGCACACACTTTTATACCGTAAAAGGTGCTTTTTATTAATTGTCAGTTTTTTCTCTCTTATTTTGCAACCTATTAATTGACAATAAAATTCTAAATTCAAAATTCAAAAGAATTTGAATATTAATTAATTAAATTAAGAAAAAATCGTATGCGATTCTTTGCTATCAGGTGTGTGATTAAAACATAATTCTCTAATAAAATTATATAATTTTTTAATTAAATTATATACTTATCATAGTATTATTGAAGAATAATATGCTTTTATATTTTAATTGAAAAACTTGATAACAAAGTATAAATAATTATACCTAAGTCTAATCCTTAAATTAATTAATTAATCATCTTTAAATTATACTAATAGATTTAAGATAGCTTATCAGGAACAGTCCAATAATCCAACATGATACAAGTGAACTCTGCAAGATGGGTAAACCTGTTGATTATGGAGCAAGCTACAAAGCAGGCCATTGGGAATACCATCAGGGCAGTCCAAACATATATAGCCTGGAAAACCAGAGTACAAATAAAAACAAAATGCTAATCCACATCATGGTAGGCAGTCGAATAACATAAAACATCATTTTGAAACTGCAAGCTATCATATTGCCAAAATGGGGGAAATGAATGTATTTCAGTCTTTGCGAAGCATCAAAATAAGTGAACATTCACATTTCTTGCATCAAACAAATGGCTTACAGTTCTTGAAATATACTGTCAACACATCTACTATCAACAGCAGTCTTCATTTCATGTATTCCTCTTTTCAAAAGTGCCGACTGAATTTTCTATGCTACTGAAGCACATTTCCATGGTTATTATCGCTTTCCAATATCCAAGTTGTCAATCATGTCCAAAGAGCAACTGATTTATTTCCTTTGGTTCCATTATTGTGCTATAATGGCATGACAAAGGTTTCAATATAACGTTCTTCAATTCTTTTATTTGGTATTTGGCATCTGATCTTTTTCTACTTTATATTTTTAAAACATATTCATCACAAACAAAGAGGAGGGCTAAAACCGCCAATAATACTAACCTTTACAAAGATTATGCAATAAAGATTTACTAAATTGACAAGAAAACTCTATTTATCTTCCACTTGAATCAGCAAAGCCTAGCTAATATCTGTCTTTGCTCAAAGATAATATTTCTGTCGCTCTCAAACAGCAATTGTGCTTTGCTGCAAATTCTCCCAGTCAATCTGTCACAAAGACACCCCAAAGGAAATTAAAAACAAGTTTTTGTTCAATAATTTCCTCAAAATAGAGACATATCAACTACTGGTGAGTCATATAAGGATGATGAGTTCTGTCAAATTCAGCATAAAAATGAATGGTTCCATCAATGAACACTAGCAGATTTGCAGAGGTATGCAACTGCTACAAGATACAAAGTACATTAGTCCAAGAAGAAGATAAAATTAAGGCAAAATTCTAGTTGAAAACTCCAAGTTAAAAATATCTATATTGAAATATTTTAAATTTTAAAATTATTTTAAAAGATCTAGAAATCTAAAATTTAAACTGTACAAGAAAATTGCAATTTACTCCAAGTCAAATGAATAATTCCATCAATGAATATTCACAAATTTGCAATACGATATATATTAGTCCAAGCAAAAGATGAAATTAGCTCCAATACAACAGTGTAGCTATGTAATGGAAAAAAATTAATTCAGAAAGCATGAGAATGGAGTAATGTGAAGTCATATAACTAAAAGACCTCCCAAAAACTGAAGTCATAGTAGGAATCTCAGATTCCTATTTAAAGATTTTAATTTTGTCGAATTCTTTTTGCATTAATGAAACATTTCAAGATCTTAATTTTAACTTTTGATCCGTATTGTTCTACAGTTTATTATATATATATATATATATATATATGTAGCAGCATCCGATAGGATTTTAAGGAGGAGATCATGAACAGTGGGACGAAAACAAGTGGCTTCTTCATATTTTACACAAGGTTCCTCAAGCGCAATATCTTTAGAAGATGACGTGGCATTTGCACAAACATTATCTGCACTTTCTGCATGCCAAGAGAGGATTGAGTGGGCGCTGGGCTCTTTTAAGGAATAAAGTTTTGGTAACGCATATTTAAAGCATTTACTACACCATTACAAGCAGCAAGAATGCATTTACAAAATATTTGATTGGATTTTACACACAAATCTCTGTTTTTCATTTTCTTTCTCTTTTTTATTGGGGTGAGAAGGGGGACGGGTTAGTTTAAGATTTGCAAAAGGAGTTAGAAGAAATACCACATATCCGTTTATAACTTTTCTGAACGATATTTTAACAAATTTTAAATATGCTTGTTACAAGTATGCCAATCTACAGATTGAACCGAACTTCTCAAATCTCAATCAGCGTACAAGTAGCCTAAATATGGAATACCGGGAGAAAACCTGTCGGTTAAGAAAACTAGTTTATGAGAAACAATAGGCAATAACACCTTTTCAGAAATTTCCACAAGATTATTGTAATGCAATGCCTTTCAGGGTCCCTTGATAAGCATGTTGGAATATTTATTTACTTGAAGATTATCATTAATTAAGTATCAGACTAATTAACTCATTATATTTGATAGAATCAAATAATTCAGTTTAACACTACCTAAATGGATTAGTTCATGTGATTAGATCACAAATAACTCCATTCCAAATTGTGTATGGGTGTGAACCTCCAACTTTGCATCCTTTTATTCCCAGGGAAACAAAGCTTGCAGAACCAGAAGAGCAACTCCTTGCTGCTGATTAGACTTTGAAGGTATTACGCGATCATTTACTAAAAGCTCCATCTCCCATGAAAGCTCAACCTGATTCAAAAAGGTGTGAACTGTCATTTCAAGTGAGTGACGTAGTTTTTCTGCGTGTATAACCTTATTGATAGAAATCACTAGTCAGATGCTCTTGTAAGAAGCGTTCTCCACAATATTTCGGCCCTTACATTGTTTTACGAAAGGCAGGCCTTGTAGCTTATGAGGTAGAGCTCCCTCCTATCTCTAAGGTACGTCCTATCTTTCATGTTTCCCTACTCCAACCAGCAAAAGGGAATTGGGTTGGGTCTCTTCCCCTGCCTCTAGCCATTAATGCTATTTGGGAATTTACAGTTGAACCTAAAAAAATTTTAGCTCATTGTTGGGTGAACGATTCAGGTGTCCTCCCTCTTGAATTATTAATTCAATGGTGTAAACGTCCCATTAAAGAATCTAGTTGGGAATCATATGACCTCATTGTTGAGCAATTTCATCAGTTTTGCCTTGAGGACACAGCGAATTTTCAGGAGGAGTGCTGAATGCTGATACAAACCTAGCCCCCTATTCACACTTTTGTTAGAAGGAAACATGCAGAAAAACAATAGGCTATGTTGGCAAATATGGGTGTTGACTTTGATCCTTATGGGGAGATTGAGGCAGAACGTGCGGGTAGTTACAGCCCGTGAAGTCTCACGGAACCTTCCACTACATCATCCCTTGGCCACGTCTTCCACTACACTTATTTCCTTATTTTCAGCCCGCATGTCGTTTCTGATTTTGTTGAAAATAGTTAATTGTCTAGGATAGTTGTTATAAATATTTAGTAGTTATTGTATTTAGGCAAGTTTGTATGAGTTAACTTCGTACTTGGAGTCTGTTCCTCTCCATACGGGCCACTTCAATGGAGAAAATTAGCGTTTAAGATTTCTGCATATATTTTTTCTAATTACACTTACTTAAATTTACTTCTCCGTTACTGTTCAAATTTCCATTCCCTATCATAGGGCAACTCATTAAATACCGTGGATAGGACATCTCATTTTGTTAATATCTAATGGGCTATCTTACCCATTATAGACAATTTGTTTATAAGGCCTGCGTGTATCACCATTAATTCACAGGTGGTTTAAAGTGCATAAAGTTTCCAATAAAATCATCACATATATACTTATATGGGCAAACAATACCACAATTAATTTGACATTAACATTAAAAATCTAGACTTTAATTTATAAATTTAATATGACTTATATTAATTCATATTTATGAATTTATAAAAAGCTAACACGTGTGCATATATGATTATTATTGATTTAATTTACTTTTTTTTTCTAGATTAAATCTATATAAAAAAATATTTTTCAGGGTATGCTGAAGGTTTTGGTAGGAGTTAACAGAAACTTCACAGTCACTTCCAAGGCTGCAGACTATGGAGAACTTGCTAAGCTCTAATACCTCTATATGATTCATGGGGTCCTCTGTTTGGAAAACTCCATCTTCAGTTCTTCCTCCGTTCCTAAAAGGGGTTATGGGAAAACAAGAAAGTGTTCCTAACATCTTTGTGGTCTTTGTTATTCTTCTTCTGGTATCCATCTTCTCAATTCAGTGGGTGCCAATCAAACCATTTTTGTCCGACTCCAAATAGGATGATGTGTCAGAACTTAAAAAGTATAGAAGTTTGTCTATGAAATTGTGACTAAGGTGCAGGAAATTACAGGTGCAGATGGTATTTACAATGGTTTTGTTCTTATTCTGTTGCATGAAGTGAACTAAACATCTTCGGTTATATAGCTAGTTTGAAGTCATGTTTATTCAAGTCCTCTTTTCATAAGGCTTATTCTATTTGAAAATCTTAGATTTAATTTATAATTACTTATAAACGAAATTAATTATACATACATCTATAAACATGTTAAAAGTGAGTTCACCTAGAAGTGTTTTTAACATATTCCTATATCTATACATGATTAATTTAGTCCAAGCTTAGTAAACATAAGAAATTCTCCATCGTGGTAATTGAAGTCACCTAAATAGTTTTGTAATATTTTTCAATATCAATCCCAGGTCTGGGGAAGAGAATCAAGCATTCATCATTCTCATGAGTTAAGGATCATGGGGAAAACCAGGACAACACATTTAAAGGATAATGAAAGATCAATCAATATCCAGCATAAAATGCATCTTCATGATCCCTTCAAACAGAAAGTGTCTTCCTCATGTGAAAAGAATACAAACAATGCAGAAATCCTAACACCAAAAATGTGCAGCTCTATACCAACACTGTTCACCATCCCAGTTTTGATGAATCCTACATAGAATAATATGATTCTAGAGGCCGATCCCACAGCAGCTTTTGAATATTAAAGCAAACACATTTTGAATATCTTCTTCAACAATGTGTCGCGCATGTTTTGAAACAAATTGAACCTTTCAGATTCAGAGAAGTGAAAACCAAACATATAAAACTTCAAATACTTCCTTTCTTGTACCCTAGTTAACACCAAACCTAACAAGAGTACCCAAGCTATAATCCTCAGGAAAGCTGCAAAACAATTATAAGATTCATTTTTTTTTTTTTTTTACCTTCTCATATTTTCCTACATTTTCTCGACATCCGAACAGCTTTAAAACACATGCTTTGGGAATTAATGGAAAGACAAAGATAAAATAGAAATAAAAAAGGGAGTCAGAAATCTCGTGTGGAAAGTGCTGCTCATAGCACCGATTTGTATATACGGCGCTGCATTAGCACAAGCATTTCATCATCCTCATAACGCAAAGATAGATGAAAAGAAGAGCATAATGATGAATACTAATCTAAGAAAGAATGTAAAGACATGGAAGAAAGGGCAAGAACACCCGTAAATATTAGGGTTTGATGCTAAGATTGGGACGAAGCCTTAGGAAGAAGACCATTTTATACATACCCAACCGCGCCAACGCTGCGTTTGGATCCGTAGTCGTCGTAGCCCTAATTTGGGCAGACAAACCGAAGCAATTTAGCAAAGTATCGAGCCCGCAAGCGAATTATTATAAAATTCCCATGAATTGCCATACAAATTTAAAAACAATAAAGTCATTATATTTTGTGTAAATTATAATAATTTTTCTTAAAATTTAATTAAGTTATATTTGATAGTCTTTTAATTTTAAAAATTACTTTCAATTTTCTAATTTATTTTTTTCAACCAAATTACCATTTTACTTTCTTCTAAAAGTAATCACTTAATTGTTTTTAGAAGGTTAACATTAATTTAACTGTATTTCATTTTATATTAAAAATAAAATTATAGTTTCATATTGTGAAAAGCTTTTTTGAGAAAAAAATAAATTGAAAGAGAAATTTGTACAATATATATATTAAAATAATTGAGTGTAATTTTTAAAACAATCAAATTTTAAATATAGTTTAACCAAATTCTTAAAAAAAATAGCACAATTTAATTTTCTAGAAATTTTTACAATATATATATATATATATCAAAATATTAAAAGAATTAAGTGTATTTTTTAAAATAATAAAATTTTAAGTATAGTTTAACCAAATTCTTAAAAAAAATAGCACAATTTACTTTTCTATTTCTCATGTGTATTTATTTTGATAAATTTAGTTTCATATATACAAACAGTAATTTTGAGAAGAGTTGATTAAATTAGTTCCATTGCTATAAAATGTAGCTTGCTATAAATTAAAAAATTTTGAAAAGATTTTTTTTTGGTGTGTAAACAAGGTTCTTATCTAAATAGGGATAATTTTAACATAAATTATTATAAAATAATTTATGCTACATTGTTTTGTGCTTTAATTAACATTTACTAGCAAGTAGTTTATTTGTTTTATGTCAATAATTTTAAATTTTAATTAATTATCCACTAATGACAAAAAAGATCAAACTCTTCTTGATGACTAGGTCATTAAAGATGTATATATCATTGTGATATATTACTTATTTTATGAACTATTTTTTTTTCAAAAATATTTGTAAGAAAAATTTTTATTATAAAAATCAATATTTAAAAAATTGGACCAAAATAAGCCATTAAACTAGAAAACAAATAAACCAATTATAGGTATAATCAAATTAAACCTTAAAATCGATCGGTCAAAATCTAACAAAATCGAAAAAAAGTGAACTTGGTGGGGGATGGAGTTATTGATGAGAAGATGGTGTCCGCAGAGACTCCATAGTGTTTCAAAAGAAGGCATGAATTTGCATAGAGAGGCGTTCCTATCAGGGTTGGTGGCTGGGTTGGGAAAAGGATCCCTGCACATCTTTAAAGATGTGTAGGGCCTACACATCTAATTTAGACCGTCTAGATCAGATTTAGACGGTTCAGATCTTTTTTTATTTTTTTTTAAATTTTGATATTTTTTTATTTTAAAAGATACAAAATATAAAATTAAAATAATTTTTTAACTACACATTTTTATAAAAATAATAATTTAAATATAAAATATAAAATATAAAATTTAGACTGTCCAAATATTATTTGGACGGTCCAAGATCACATCTCAAGGATGTGCAAGCTCTACACATCCTTGAGATGTGTAAGAGATCCGGATCCGCTGGGTTGGGCCTTTAATTTCTATATTTAGTTATTAGTGGATGGATGAATCATATGATAGTACAAGAATCATTTTAATATTTTAAATAAATATAAAAACTAATATTTAATAAAAAATAATATGCTAAAACTTCTATCGACTAATTGCCAACTATTAGAAAGTAGCCTTGCATCTTGTAGGGATTCAAAAAATGTCCCGTGGATTCTATAAGAAAAAAAAATGTGGGTTTCATAAAAAAACAATATATATGAATAATAAATAAATAGTATTTACATAATATCATTGATATGACATTAAGAACAGTACAAAGTCACAACTTTGTATATATATTAGTTGCCTTCTTATTACAAAATGTAGAAGGAATTTAGAAAATGTTCTATGTACCTCACAAAGAAAATTTGAAAAAAGAAAAAGTAAAAAAAAATGTGTGAACAGTACATATATAAATATAAATAATGCATGAACAGAACCTGACATGCAGCCTCCTGTGGGAGCTACACAGCTTTATATATATATATATATAGAGATAATGATAATGATTTGTGTATGATAATAAAGACTTAACAAAAGAAAAAATTATTAAAGCCTGTATTTATTAATGGTGAAAATGTATTTGGATATATTTTTAATATATAAAATTATTCATTATATTATGTTTCTAATATATAAGATTAAAAAATATATATTAAATTATTATTTATTTAATTAAAATTTAAATAATAAATCATAAATCAATAATTTTATTAGTACAATAGTTAATCCAATTTTTAAAACTTCAATAAAAGCTTGTGAGTGGTAACTTCGTCCAAGGCTAAGCATAGCCCTCAAGATGATGGAGGGTCCGAGTAATGTTCAAGAGCTTTTTTCAATTGGAGCAATCATACAGTAGCGTGTGAGAGTTCCTAAAGTGAACTAGGCTTGGCCCAATTCTCAATGGGTTGACCCCAATACCTGTGGACATTTTGGGCCTTCAGGACTATGAGGACAAGCTTGATAATTATCAAAAAGACATTCAAATATTACCAAAAAAAAAATTCAAATATGGTATAATCTTGTTGATAATTTTACCAAAAAAAAAGACATTCAAATATGGTATTTTTATAAAATTCCTTTAAGTTTATAATCTTGTTGATAATTCTTAGGGGGGGCTAAGTGAATCCTAATTTTGTGTATCTAAGAACTATGGGAATTATTTTTGTTAATTTTTTAATTCTGAAAATTTTTAAATTTTTTTATTGTAAAATTAATTTGTGCTTCATAGAAAATTATAATAACAATACTTTCAAAATTTTAAAATAAATTAGAAGCACCTGAGGTGGGCTTGTTACTCCGAATTTGAAGGCCCGTTTCCGAAAATAAAACTTTCAAAAGTAGTGATACGACGAATTCCGAAGTGTTCAGTGGGTGGAATTTATAATTTAGTTCTTATATATAAGTAGAAGCTAGGGTTTAGTATCGCTCCATTTCCCGGAGCTGGTACACCACTAGCCGCAGGAGCAACCTCAGGTCCCCTCTCTCCCTCTCTCTTCATTCTAGTCTGCGTCTGTCTCCATGTGCTGAGAAATTATTAGAAAGTAAATGTTAATCAGAATCCACCATTTTGAGTATTAGCTTCTTTAGCATGCGTTGAATCTGCGTATTATCGTTTTGCAATGATGAAGGAAAGCATCCTTTTTTTTTCCCCATGTTTTTGCTTTCCGTTCATGTTCTCCTATATTTCCATGTCTTACTTTGTTATTCTCTGATCTCTATAAGCAGCATCGTGCATATCCCAACCTGACATAAAATTATGTTTATGCTGTGTGATTTCGACATATCTGGGATGTTCCATCCAGATTTTTTGTTGGGCTAACTGAAGCACCTATTATTAATATGTCCATATCAAATGTGACTGCAAGAGCCAAATTTATAAATATTATAAGTTTAATATGGCCTAGATGTATTTCCCCTTCGTATTAATATTTCGTTTTCCATTTTCAAGGAGGAGAAGGATGTCGCACAGGAAATTCGAACACCCTAGGCATGGGTCTCTGGGATTTCTCCCTAGGAAGCGGGCTGCTCGTCACAGGGGAAAAGGTATCATCAGTTTATATTTCATCCTGTGATTTCTGAAAAGCCTACCAAGACTTTTTTCCTATATAATTATAGCCTCCACCTCGCTGGGGTAGCGCTTATTTCGTTTTTGTGATCTTGCTAAATGATAATGTGATAGAGGAGGTCTCTAATGCCATTTTAAAGTGCCCAGCTGACCTGATTCAAGTCAATGTTCCATACAGTGGGAGTGAAACTCAGATTGATATTGTAATAACATTTGTTTTTTGTTTTTTGCCTTTTGTTTTAATTTAAATTTAATTTTTTTTGGGTTATTTATGGAACTTGTTATATGATCCAATGGTATTTGTTCCCTATGTTGCTGATTATGTCTATTTCATTACCTTTTAGTTAGCCCCTGGAATGCGTGGAATGCGTTATAGTTTAACTAGAATGCTTTATAGTTTAACTAATTTAGTATATGATACTAGCAGTGATTATGGTAGGTGTTCTGTAATACAGTTATCAAGACCCTGTCCTTGTATTGGGTAGATTATTCATCACAGCAGCTTTTTCCTGACAGTTATATTGTAATTAAGAGGTTTGGAATCTTTCTCTCTTTCCTATGTAACCCTGTTATTTTTCACCTGTGCAGTTAAGGCATTCCCCAAGGATGACCCAACCAAGCCGCCCAAGCTTACTGCCTTCTTGGGTTACAAGGCAGGCATGACTCACATTGTCAGAGAGGTGGATAAACCAGGATCAAGTGAGTTAGTGTGTCATCAACATTTTTTTGCTAATTGAAAATGATTATCTAATTTTGTTTTGGATGTTGGGTTGACAGAGTATTAATTAAATTACTCATGTGTTAACTTGATCATCTATAGCAGGTTTTTAATGGGTATGGTTTATTTCTGTGTTCATTTTGTTAGACTTCTGAATATTTTACTAAGAAAACAATTCTTTCTCTTGCAATTCTTGGTGCTAAAATGTTTTTTCCGCTGTATTGTTTGGTTTGGCCAAGGTCCATATCTAGAGTAGATTACTGATTCTTGAGATAACTTGTATTTTCTAAATTACTCGTTTGTGTACCAGATATTTTTTTAGTGTAGTGAATTTACTCCTATGATGTTCATGACCATGAGCTTTTGGGGGGTTTGAGTGTGTCTACTTTCTCGTGTTTTCTTTGATTATGTTGAATTCTTAATTTAAATATTCTCACCCTTGTTTTCTTTCTAGAGATGTTTATCCTCATGGAGTTCCCTGGTATTTTAATATGATTTTTTGTTGCATCAGAGCTTCACAAGAAGGAGACTTGTGAACCTGTTACAATTATTGAGACCCCTCCAATAGTTATTGTTGGGGTTGTGGGTTATGTGAAAACACCCCGTGGTCTTCGAACATTGAACACTGTGTGGGCTCAGCATCTGAGTGAGGAGGTGAAGCGTAGGTTCTACAAGAATTGGTGCAAGTCCAAGAAGAAGGCTTTCACCAAGTACTCAAAGCAGTATGAATCTGAAGAAGGAAAGAAAAACATTCAGTCACAGCTTGAGAAAATTAAGAAGTATGCATCTGTTGTCCGTGTTTTGGCTCACACTCAGGTGCTAATACACTTGTCAAATTGATTGCATAATTTTCCTTATTGCCGTGCTTTCATTACACATAAAACAACACTAACTTCTATAACTTCTAAGGTAAACTCTCATAGTCCTCGTTACTGTCTCACAGATTAGAAAAATGAAGGGTTTGAAGCAGAAGAAAGCACACCTCATGGAGATTCAGGTCAATGGCGGGACTGTTGCGCAGAAGGTGGACTATGCATACAATTTCTTTGAGAAGCAGGTTCCTGTTGATGCTGTGTTCCAGAAGGATGAGATGATTGACATCATTGGCGTGACAAAGGGTAAAGGTTATGAAGGTGTTGTCACTCGATGGGGTGTTACCCGTCTTCCTCGCAAGACTCACAGGGGTCTGAGGAAGGTGGCTTGTATTGGCGCCTGGCATCCTGCAAGAGTTTCTTTCACAGTTGCCAGGGCAGGTCAGAATGGATATCACCACCGAACTGAGCTGAACAAGAAGGTTTACAAGCTTGGCAAAGCTGGACAGGAGTCACACACTGCTGACACTGAGTTTGATAGGTGAGGGACCTGCTTGTCTCAAGCAATGAATTTCGGTTTTGTATTAAGTTATGAGCTGAAGTAAATGAGTGATTTACAACTATGATTTTGTTTTTTCTCTTTTAGGAGAGTTGTTTTATGACTTTTAATCTGACAGTATAACTGCTCTGAATTTTATCGCAACTCAGGACTGAGAAGGACATAACCCCAATGGGTGGCTTCCCGCACTATGGTGTCGTGAAGGATGACTATTTGATGGTCAAGGGGTGCTGTGTTGGTCCCAAGAAAAGGGTTGTTACATTGCGCCAATCCCTGCTTAAGCAGACTTCTCGTCTTGCTCTTGAGGACATTAAACTCAAATTTATTGACACCTCTTCAAAGTTTGGGCATGGCCGCTTCCAGAATACACAGGAGAAGCAGAAGTTCTATGGACGTCTCAAGGCATAATTATAAGCAAATTGGATGGAAAATTGGAAATGCTAGAACACCGTTTCGAATTATATTTTGTTACCATCTCTTTAAAATTTTGTAGCGTTTGGTTTTGAATTTGACTTCTGGTTTATTGTTTAGTTGCTGAGTATCTCTATAATTTGGTATTAACATTTTAATGGAGATCTTCTATGATTTGTGCTCTGGTACCTAAATCTTGTTTTAGGTAAATCCATCTCCTTTTTTTCATTTTTATACATTATTGTGTCTAGGGTAATACCATTGATCTGATACCTACTATGAGCCTTTTTATGGTTTGATATAGGGGATGAATTTGAGCCCTTGTTTTGACAGAACAATAAAATCCTGAAGTGGGATTGATAATGGACAAAATCTTAACGCTGGTTTGATTTCTTGTTTTCAAAACAATTTTATGTTTTTAAGAATAAAAAAATAAAATAACTTGTTTGATAATGTTTTTAACAAAGTGATTTGTAAAAAAAAAAGAATAGAATTATGTTTTCTGTGATAGAAAAATTAAGTCATATTTTAGATGTTTTATAATTTTTGTTTTGTAAAATTAAAAATAAAATAAAATGAAATATAGCGATTTTTTATAATAATAATTTAAATAAATTTTTTAATTTTTTTGATTTTTAAAATTTATTTTAAAAAATATCTATTTTGAAAATATTAAAATTAAAATAAAATCAAATAAGTCTTTATTTTTGAAGTTTAGTGTTTTATATTGGTTTTAAAGGTATTTTTTGTTTGAAATGAATAAAATCAAAATTTTTGTTTTATATTGGTTGGATTGGTAAAAAATTAATTTGTTTTGGATAATAAATTTTTTTAAAAATTTTTTAATAGAATAATATATTTTATTTTTAAATAAATTTGATAAATTAAAAATAAAAAATATTAGAAAGAAGAGAGTTAAAGCATAAAGAAATTTAAAGGTGGATATTTGGTTGTTTATTTTTTTTATTATGCTTTATTTTTTAGTAGTATTTTTTTAATATAAATGTTTGACTAAAATTATTATTTTTTGATGATATATAGAATCTTAATACAATTTAAGAATTTTAAAAAGTTAATATTAAATACCTTTAACATTTAATTATACATAGTTTCATTTTTTAATTAAAAAATAATTTTTTTAAACATCTTAAGAAATACTCCCTCCGGTCCTATTTATTAGAAACAAAAAACTGTTTCACTAATATTAAGAAAAACAGTTAATATTAGTTTAATTCATTAATTATGTTCAAATTTGATTATTTTTTCCTATTTTACCCATATTTATTTTGCATGGGAAAACGTTATGCATTGTTAAGTGTATTAGATGTAACAATAAATGAAGGGTAAAAAAGACATTTATTATTTAGTAAAATAAAAAAATATACCATGTTTCTTATATTTTGAGATTAAAAAAATCTCTTCAAATTTTCTTATAAACAGGACCGGAGGGAGTATTAAATTAATAATCAAATATTTAAAATGTATTAATATTTATTTGTTATATTAAAATTTAAAAAATATATATTTAATTATTATTAGTACGACTATAGTATAATTAATGAATTTTGAATTCATGCCTCCATCAGTTTAATGATTAGATTAGTTCTAAAAACATTAATTTGGATAATTCAAATTTTAAGATTTTTTTTTTGATTTTTTAATTTAAATCATTTTTTTAAGTTTGTAATTAAAATTTTTTTTTATTTTTTATTTTACATCATTTTAAATAAAAAATTAAAATCTAAAAATAAAGATTTAAATCATTTATATTTAATCTCAACAATTTATGTAAAAAGAATATTTCCTATACATTTTTAGATATGTGCAAAAAATTTGCACTCAAATAAATTCTGAGTTTAGTTCTATAAGTCTTTGTTTAATGGTGTGTGTGACCATTTTTTTTTTAATTCTCTTATCCAATTTATCATCTTTGTTTTCTCATTATTTTTTGTTTCTTTTCTCTCTCTCTCTCTCTCTCTCTCTCTCTCTCTCTCTCTCTCTCTCTCTCTCTCTCTCTCTCTCTCTCTCTCTCTCTCACATTCGTTTGCTTCTAACTTAATAAAAATTGACAAAATCACATTCCAAAATGAGTTTTTGAGGTTTGATAATGATTTTGATTTACATTTTTGTTCCAATTCTAAATAGTATGGATTGAAAGAACTATTGTCATTGGCACCTTAATATTTTAAATGGTTTAGTGAGAAAGTTTGCATGATAAACTAGCAAAAATGAAAATTAATTATAAAAAGGAATTTGGTGAAAAAATGAGTAGTTTTGAATTGTATTATGTAACAATCTAAACCTTTAATTAAGTTAATTATACATAATTATATTCTTAATTAGTCATAATTATAATTTAATTTAGATAATGAGTTAACGATAGATAAAAATATAGAGAAATTTAAACCTTTGAATCATCATTTTTCACCATCAAAGTATATACAGGAATTTATGTTTATAGGAAATCAAAATTTTTATAAATAATTTTTATCTCAACCAAAATATCTCCAAAAAATATAAAAACTTATATATGTTATGTAAGTCATTACTTATTACTAACATGATAAAAATTAGAATTTAATAGTTAAATTGAGGGTTTCGGGATTTAGGCCATGACTTGAAATGGTTGGACTGCGGCTAATTTGGCCTCTAAAACTTTTAAAACCACATTTCTATAGTTTCAACTACTATGAGACCTTCCCCTCTTTTTTGGATTCTAATATGGTATAACCTAACTGCAAAAATCACACAAAAATCACCAATAACTTAAGATCATAAAATTTTTATATACATGAGAGTATTACTTTTTTTTTTAACTTTCATCCTAATAGTTTAATCTCAGGTTTGTCCCTTCTAATCTTTAAGTATTATGAAAATAGTTAACCTATGTTTAGGTTCGTATTTTTTAACTGCAAATCCTTTTTTTTTATTTTGCGAAATCTCATTATAAGAAGCAATTTTTTGTTTATGTAATCAAATTATCTTAAAAACTTTAATGAATGAAACAAGCATTACTCTAGCTCTTAATTCACTAATAATTTGAGTTCCTGAAAGTAACTTTTTAAAATCACTTTTTCTTAAATTATAAATCATAAATTCTTATTTCAACCTAAAGCACCTTAGGATTTTTACAAGTTTCATAGAAATTCAAGCAATCATAATATAAAAGAGATTTTACAAAGTGTAGTAACCAAACACACAAAGAGTAGCTTTCAAGATCTTGTATTAACTTGAATAAGAGGAATGAAAACAAAATTAGATCAAGAAGAATAAAATTAAATCAATTACAAATGCTTCATTAAGAGGAGTAAAAGTAGGATAAGCTCTTTAACATAAACATTTAATTGGTAAGAATCAAGCTGGCTAAGTACCAAGAACTTGCATTGACCTTATAAAGAGAAATGAAAAACAAAATCAACTTAATAAGAATGAGTGAATATGATAATTCGTGGTTTATTATATGTTCAGCTCTCTTGTCTATTATCTTCAAAGTAACTCCTTAGATACACATGGTTGATTTGCTAATTGTTAGTTAATAGCTTCGCTTAAGTTTCATTTAATGGCATGATTGTTTTCATAGAGAGAGAAAGAAGTTGAAGAAGAAGTGTTTCAATCTTGCTTCTCTCTCTATAATCTTATAGTAGTAGCTATTAAGAATAAAGAGAGAAAGAGATGTTTTGAGACTTTTTTTTTTTTATCTTTATGTATCTCTCCCTTTAGTCTTCATTTGAAAATGTTTTTTTGGAGATGGGTCCCAAAAAAAAATGTTTATTTGTGAAGAAAAAAATGAGATAAAAAGTAATGATTTCTTTTCCTTGAGTCAAGTGCCTTCTTTTTGGTCAATCTTTTCTCTTTCTTTTTATTTATGTATATATATTGTGATAAACTTGTATGACAAAGAGATGCATCTCAAGATTTGTGACTTCTCTTCATCCTATTTTTTCTTTCATGCAAATTTTCTCTAATACTATTGTACTTGCAATATGTTGTGTGACAAAGGAGCAAATTTGAACTCATTCCACTCTTTTGCCTTTTCTTTTTATTGCTTTTGTATGTTGGTTAATGTCTAGGATGCATTTAAGAATTTGTCCATAAAAAATGAGAAGACGATTACATGGGCTTATAAAGAGCAAATTTGTTTTGGGATTGAAGATGCAAAACGCAGAACCCAAATGTCTAAGACCTTTGGTTAAGAACTCCATCTGTTTATCATGTTGTAGTTCCAACCTAGAATTAAAGATAACAATGATAATAATTGTTGTAGGGGATTAGGCATTGTGGGGAATGGTGTCATAGAGTCATGCTACAGTGGATTATTGGCTCACCTTCGAAATCTTTGTGCTTTACTCTTTGGTCAATTTCAACTTAAGGCCTGAGAGGGTGGAATCTATGAGAAACTGTATAAGATTGACCAAGGACCTTGACATCATCAATCCTACTGAAGTCTAGCAAAAGCAAGGAGTCTGAGAGGCAATCAAAATTATCAATTTTGACTGTATAATAGAGAGTAAAAAGATATAAGTTTTAAGACTTATGATAATAAAAGTCCCACATTGCATAAAATGAAGGAGGGGAAAAGATTCTGTAACATTAGATAGACCAACATTGCAACTTTCCTAAATTAGGTCAAGGGGGTTATTAAGTTAGCTATGGTTTGGAGCTTCATTATTTAAAATTGGTTAACCCACTGGAAAGTTTATTTTATTTTTTGTTTTAATTGGTTGAATTCATTTTTTATTGATTTTTTTATGCTTGATTTTGAGGTTTCAATATATTAGAATATTATTAGTTGAATGGTTCTGAAAGTTCTTATGCCACTCAAATCCTATTTTTATAACATTATAAAATACATCATATTTGGGATACAACAAATATTATGAAAAAAGTTAACAAACTAAAAATTTTTCTTTAACATATGAAATCCAAGATAAATGTAGACATTTTATGCAAGCAACTATTTTGCATGTTTGTAAACTATTTCAATACTATTGTACAAAATATAAACGTTTTAAACACATTATACATTTAAGTACATCAAATGTTTAAATGAAGATAACCATAGTTTATAAATCAAATCAGATAGCTCAATTGAAAAACTGATCATAATTCTAGTCCATTTAAACTTTAAAATTAACCACAAGAAAAAAATAGCTGAAAAAAAAACTAATAAAATTGATAAAATTTGGATAAAAAAAAGACAATGCTTGATTCTAAAAGATAGAACCCTAAACTCTAGCCTTTTAATGGCCTAGTCTAGGTAATGGCAAGTTAACATTAGGTTTGTTTTATATGTATAGCTTGAGACTTTACTATTTTCTTAAGCTTAATCCTATGTGGAACATGCATGTATTTAGAAGTCAATTTGGCTTAAGTGAGCATGGGCAACTTCTTACTTTTAGGGACTCATTATTTTAGCCTTGGGAACCATATGACTTCCTTGACACCACCACTTCACCATACTATCATAGCACCTCTTTAAAGCTTTTGTCATTATAGGGATTAAAGCTTGAAAAAGAGTATGAAAATATTGAAAATTAGATAGGGATGAGTTGTATTGTAAGAACGAGATAAGTTGGAAAGCATTGATGGCTGCTCAAGATCCTCATTATTAGTGGTCAAAATCAAAAGCATCGAGATCCTCACCGAGAAGTTAGTACTTGAAGTAAACACAATCATCATAAAGGGAAGAGAGCTTTGCCATGAGAGCAAAGAACTTGATGGTGCAATCAACGGCTAAGATCTTGATATCCCCATTGATGTAAGCAAGCTGGTTATTATGGGGCCTATGTTGGATTTTTTTGGCCATAACTACACATAAATTTGACTTTATAGTTGGTGATGGTGGTGGTGTTATTGTTAAGTTTATCCTAGGAGGGGTTCTCATTGTTGATTTCACAAGACCTTGGGAGAAATTGCGAAAATTAGGGTCAATGTTTCAAATTACAACCCGCATTGCAAAATACCACTACAATATTGCATATGTAGCCTAAGCTGTATTTGCATTAGCTCGCAATTGCTAGTAATTGCAAAGCACTCAGAAATCACATTAATGGGCCTCAATATAATGGTGTTGCATCTACAATGAAACAATGTTACGACTGCAACACCATTCTGTTACGACGCATCATATAAAAACAGAAGAAAAAAATACAAAGCTCAACCTCATATTATCAATAGAAGTCGACTAGCCTTAGCTTTCCTTTCCTAATAGCAAAAGAGAAAAATCAACAATAGCAAGTAACAACAACCAATAGAGAGAGTTTTGATTTGGTGAATTTAAAGTTCTAAACCATACCTAAAGCATGGATTGAAATCTCAAAGTTGTGAATCGTGGTTCAATTTCGAAGCGTTAATCTACGCAATTGAAGTTGGTATGCACTTCTTGATACTTGAAGTGTGGTTTGAACTTTGAATCTAAATCATTGGTGAGCCTGTGACATCAAATTTGAAATGAGAAGTCGGTATACACTTCTTGCTTAACTCTTTTCTAGTTACTAGTTTCAAAGTTTGACAGATTGAGAACTCAAGGGACTAGGAAGCCATGCTGCAACTAAATGCTATTCATTTCTTTTTAATATACATTTATGGTTTGGCAGATCAATTGGAGAAAGGGATTTTGAGTGGATGAGAATCAAATTCAACATATATATATTATGGTTCCTTTGGTGTTTCATGCAATTAAAGTTGATTTAAAACTTTGTTGTTATGAAATTTTTTTTCTTAATGCTAATAATGTAATTTAATTTAAAAGATATGATTTAAATTTATTTTGAAATCATGTAATTTGATTTAAGATTAGTTAGATTATTTATTAATTAGTTTATCAATTATTGTTCAGTTAGATAATATATGTAAAAAATTTTTAAAAAATTTCATACTAAATTATAAAAATCATACATCTATTTATGAAAAGTTATACATTTTTTTTACTCAAAAATTTTAATTTAGTTGATAAGAAAATATGACATCTCTTTTTGTTAAGTTGATTTAATTTATTTGAAAAGTGTTCAAAATTTTAAATGAATTAAAATGTATATTTAAAATTATTTAATAAATTTAAATTAGGATGAAATATAAAATTGCAGCCGATTCAATATATATATATATATTATGGTTCATTTGGTGTTTTGTACAATTAGAGTTTGTTAAAATTTTGTTGTTATGAATTTTTTTTCTTGATTCTAATCATGCAATTTAATTTGAAAGACATGATTTAATTCTTTTTTTTTTTGAAATCATGTAATTTGATTTAAGATCAGTTAGAGTAATTATCAATTAGTTTATCAATTATTGTTTAGTTGGATACTATATGTAAAAAAATTTAAAAAAATCGGTACTAAATTATAAAAATCGTACATTTATTTATGAAAAGTTATATACTTTCTTTTAATCAAAAAATTTAAGTTAGTTGATTGGAAAAGATGACATCTCTTTATATTAAGTTAGTTTAATTTATTTGAAAAGTGTTCAAAATTTTAAATGAATTAAAATATATATTTAAAATTATTTAAAAAATTCAAATTGGGATGAAACATAAAATTGCGGCACATTTTTTAGTCTTAGTGGTCATCCTTTTTTGTGGTGAATGATTGTAGATGAAATGCACAATTTCTAACAATAGCTGTATATTGAGATTTCACATATTCTTTAGTTTATATTAATTTTTGCTATACATTGAACTATGTAAGTGATATAAAAATTTTTATTAATAAACTTCACATTTTTGTTCTTATTTTATTTAATTGATTAATTTTTTAATTATTCAATTGTGCTTTTAATTTTGTTATATTATGTTATATTACCAACTTTATTCAATCAATAGATACTATGAAATATAAACAGTGTCACCAAAAGAAAAAATTTCAACAAGAAGACTGGAAGGTACTCCTAATGATGATGTTAGGTGACATTTTAGAACACCTATAATTGAAAATTAAAACAACATAATTTGCAAACTCTATGAGAAATTAGTAATGGGTGGAATTACTCAACTAAAGCAGTTTATTGCATATTTTAAAGAACAAGTAGCTAGTTGTTCTAGAGTTACAATTATTATTTGGGAGGACATGATGAAACTTCTTTTAGATAAATAATACCAAAAAAAAGAAGAAGAATTTGAAGCAAGCTTGAAAGGGGATGAAGATGATGAAATGGAAGCATTTGTTGACGAAGAAATGCAAATGAGATAGGCAACCTAAAAAAATATAAGATCATATCGTCAATGGGAAGATAACTAACAATTTAGATAGCAAATTAGAGGAGGATAAAATGTGTATGAAGAAGGTGGAAGCTCTCATGTAAGGGCAACAAGATCAGAAGATATTGTCTTTAATTTAAAGTCTACAAATTTCTAGTGGTTTGATGAAAACATTGAAAAAGAAACTAAAAGAAGCAATATCACAATTTATTATATATGATTGTCTTCTAATGAACTTATCTAATTCTCTTTAGTTGCATAATTTAATCACTGCAGCTGCTAAGATAGGTATAACAGGGGTTAAATCTCTTACTTCTTATGAGATTTCATATGTATATTTGGAAGTTGAATGACAATCTATGAGGGAATGAATAAACAAGTTGAAAGGCGCATGGAAGAAAAGAAATGTTACAGTAATGTGTGATGATTTGATTAATAACATTAATTCCATGCAAAAAATAAACTTTCTTATTTATTGCAGTACAAGAACTATTTTTTTAAAATCAATTAATGTTTCTTTTATTGCTAATAGAAATACTAATTATTACCTTCAGTTACTTGATCAAGTGATAGAAGAAGTTGGAGAATAATATGTAGTCTAAGTGATTACAAATAATGAGGGAATTTTAAAGGCAATTAGAAAAAAAATTAATAGAGAAAGACTATATTCTATTAGTTATAACTTATTGTCTGGGTCTGTGCTCAGAAGACATTGAAAAAAAAAACAATATATAAAAGATATTAAAAGATGCAAAGATGACAATATTCTTTATATATAACCACATTTAGATTGTATATTTGATGAAATAATATACTGGAAGTAAAGACATTATTTATTTAGCCATTACTCGCTTTGTTATATCATTCTTGCAATTATAATCTCTTATGAAGCAAAAGCAAACTTTAAAAAATATGTTCACCTTTGAAAAGTTTAAGAAGTCTAAGTTTAGCAAGGAATAATTTAGACTAGTATATGATGCAAAATAAATAAATAAATAAATAATGACTTTTGGATCAAAGCCAACAAAATACTAAAAATATTTGAGTCCATTATCAAAATGTTAAAATTGATTGACAATGATAAAAAGCTAATCATGGGTTTTATTTATGAAATTATAGATAGAGTGAAATTATCTATACAACAAAACTGTTATTATTACTCAATTTATAATAATATGATAGACAAAAGGTGAAAATTTCTACATACTAATTTATATTCTATAGGTAAATTTAAGTTGTTACAAAAAGAGATATGTTTGTGTATTAACTAGTTAAGTCTATTTCATTTTTTTTAGGTTATTGTCTTAATTCTCAATTTCAATTTAGAGTTGAACATGGTCATTCAATTTATAAAAAAACATTTGATGGAACTAAAAGTGCAATTACCAAATTAGAAAAAAATATAGATATTACAATTAGAGCATTAAAGTAGGTTAGTTATTTTTTTATAATAAATATTTGAAATATACTATTATATATTTACATTAAATTTTATATTTGTATAGTTAATATATTTTTGAAAAAAGAGAGAGACATTTGGAACGCCACAAGCTTAGAGAGCATGGTCTCGAATGGATTCCAATAAGATATAATTTAAATTTTATCTATAAGTATACATGGTACAATATGTGACTCAATTAAAATAATATTTTAATAGTCTAAATTTGACTAAATTTTTGTATTATTTATTTAAATAGTTGAATAGTGGATGATATATAGTTTGTGTACTCTTAAATTTTAAAGTATTATGATAAAAATTTTGATCCAAACAACTTTAGCTTTAAATTGTGAAAGGAATTGGAGCATTTAGCTATATTCATATAAAAACAAGGAATATACTCATGTATAAAAAATTATAGAAACTTGTCTTTACTTTTTATAATGTGAAACTAAAAATGAGGGAAAATAAGAGATTTAGTGAAGAAAAGATAGAAAATAGTTTCAATCCAATTAATCTTAATTATATATTTTAAGAAGATAATTCCTTGTGTGAACACCGTATTTTGTCCGGGCATACTCCAAAAATAATAATAAAACTAAACTAATATAAAAATATAAAAATAAGAAAAAATCAAATAGGTTTTTTAAGTTTAATAAGTTTTAAAAAAAATTAAAAGAGAAAGAATTTAAAAATAAAATTAATCTAAAACAAAAAAAAAACAAAAGCCTATTAATCTAAAATTAAAACAAAAGAAAAATAAAAAGCGAGTAGCAAAAATTCAAAATAAATGGAATTAAAAAAAATAAAAAAGAGACTAAGAAAAAAATGAATAAAAAAATGATAAAAAAAAAAGACTAAAAGTAGATAAACCAAAAAAATAACTAAAAGAATAATAATTAAAAAAGCAAACAAACACAAAAAATAAAATAAAAAAGATTGCAAAAAAAAAAAGATAATATATATATATTTGAAAGGGGAACCCAAAACAAAAACAAAAAAATTAATTAAGATTTTAGGGCCTAATTTAGGAAAGCTTAAAAAAGTAAATAAATAAAATAAGAAAGAAGACAGTCTAATTTTCCTAAATCCTATTGGCCCAATATTAAAAAAAAAAGAAAAAAAATGAAGGCCCATTCCAAAAATTTACCCAGAACAAGTTGAAAAGAAAAAATGGACTAAAAAAAAAGCAAACAAAACAAAACAATCTGCAAAAGTGAAGCCCAATCCGAAAAGAAAAAAAAAGCTGGCAAAGGTAAAGCCCAAACCCGGATGTCAAAAATTTACCCAACACCCAACCCCGATCCACTAAAAACCCCACCCGGTTTCCCTTGTTCCCCCCCTCTATTCGGTACTCCACTCTGGCAGACAAAAAAGGAAAAAACGCATTGAGAAAAGGACAGACGCAGAGGGACGCAGAGACGGAGAGAAAAAGAAAAACACGCACAGAGAAAAAAGGAGGGGGCAGACGCGTCTGAAAAGGGAGGAGGAAAAGGTGCTGGAGATGGGAGTCGAGGGGGTCGAGAGAGAAGCAGAAAGTGGAGGGAAGAAGGGGGAGTTTGTTTTCCGAGAGGCGAAAAAAGGAGGAAGAATTTCGAGCGCACAGAAGGGGGAGAGATGATTTTTTGGGGGGTCTGGGGGTTTTGGAGTCGAAGAACCAGGGAGGATCGAGATAGGGTAAAAGGTGATAGGGAGGATGAAGAACCAGAAAGGAGAGGCAGGCCGGGAGACAGGAAAAAAAATGGGAAAATGGGAGACGGAGAAAAGGGGGACGAAGGCGTCAGATGAAGAGAGGAGATTGAGAGGGGAAGCGATAGAGACAGGAGATGCGAGAAGTAGAAAGAGGAGGAAAGGCAGAGACTAAGGGGGAGATTCGAGAGAGGAGAGGACTTGAAGAAGGAGGCTGAGAAAGAGACGCAGAGGAGTAGCTCACTCTTTCCCCGAAATCTTTACAGGTAAGCCGCTAGCGTTATTGGTTTTATCTGTTCTCCTGATGAATTTCATTTGTGGTTGCTGAGAATCTGTAATCGGAATGGAAGATTAGGATCTGAAATACTATATGACTGGTATGTTTCAGGTATGCACAATAGGTGCTCGACAAAATGCTTGAGAGAAATTAGGCGCAAACTTTGTATCTGATTGTAATCAACGATTGCTGAATCTGTTTGGATTTCCATTTTTTGCTACGATTAGCGATAAATATGCATGCTTCAGAACAAATATTCGGTATGAATGCATTCTGGGTAACGATTCACAGAACTAGGGAACTTGTTAAGGAAGGGGGTGTGCGTTTTGTTTTTTCAGCTTCAGTATTGAATCTATGAAGTCATGTGTGCCTTCTGTTTGTGGGTGTTGAATTTCAGGGATAGTTTCATCTTATTGTTTTTTGGAATATTGTTGATCTGGATATATGAATTTGTACATAATTCCATGTTGGCATTCATTTCGATTAAGACAAATTGTTATATTCCTGACTGAGTATGTGGATCTCGGGTGAGTTCAAGTTTTGGGGAGGTTTTATACATATATATACATTAAGGGAGTAGAGTTCATAAGGAGATACCGCGTTTTCTTTTTACCTTCCTTTGTGAGATTGATGGCATGATGACTCATGACTGAGTGAGGATGTAGGTTAATGAAGCTACATTAAGGAATTCGGAGGTTGTTCATGAGGGAAACTTCATTCTTTTATTCCACCTTTTCATTATTAATTATTTGTTAACACTGAACTCCTTCTAATTCATGCTTCTCTTTTGTTGCACTTGCACCATTGACCGTGAGAATTGCTGAGGAGAGCACATGTGAAATCCTTGGACGGAGAGCCATAGAGAAAGAAGAAGGAGCTTCTCCAGTGACAGAGGCAATTTAGGCGTGGTCTCAATGCAGTATAGTGATGTGTTCAAAGACCTGGGAAGCAATTATTTTTGGTTTTGTGTTCTATCTTTAGTTGTAAACATTATATTAAATATGTCATTTGGCTGAGCACAAAGCACACACTAGTGGAAGTATCTTATGCTGGTGGCTATCCTGATTCGAATTTTTATTTATTTATTTTTATTTATTTTATTGTTATTTTCGCATAATCGCCGCGTGAGATTTTTTTTTGTCTCCTCAGGCACATAGGAACCTAAGGATCATGTAAGGTAATAAGCCTTCTTGATATTTATTAGGTACTAAATTTATATTTTAATAAATCTTGGGTTTTGATAGCTCACACGTAATTTTGTTTTTAAAGAAAAATAATAATAAAATAAAATAAAATAAAAGAAGGGATCTTTCTCTATAAACAATAGAAAAAGTTTTTCAGAATTAAAATTCACTTTTTCCTTTTTCAAAAGTTTGCCAAAATCAAAAGAAAATATTAAAATAAAAAAATCGAAAAGCCTATATAATAAAAAATTTTGAAAGGGTCAAAAAATGAAAGGAAGAGTCAGAATTGAGAGTGATTCATGGTTTTGCAAATTAAAATACACAAATTGACTTGAAAATCATTTTTGATTGCAATAGTCTAAAATTATTTGTACTTCCTTTCCTTTTCTAATAAAAACGTAAAGATAGAACACAAACAAAATATAAAAAAAAAATCAAGGAAACAAAAGGAAAGCAAACACAAAAAAAAGATTAAAACAAGAGATAATAAAAGCAAAAACAAAATAAAACAAAGAACAAAGAAGGAGAGGATAAAAACAAAAACAAAAATCGGATGAAAACAAAAAAAAAAGGAAGACAAAAAGAAAAGAAAAATTAAAAAATACAAGAAAAACAAAATTGAATTCACCTTTGGCAAATTAAAACACCTTAGCCAATTTCAAAACTTGTTTTATTTGTTAAAGGAAAAAGCAATTCTATTTTCTTTGTGTTTTCACAAAAATAATAATAATTAAATAATAATTAAAAAAAGGAAAAATTGAATAAAATTAATCAAAAATCAAACAAAATAATAAAAAAAACAACAAACCAAAATCAATTAAGAATTGAAAACCAAACAAAAATAAAAACAAAACCAATCAAAAATTAAAAATCAAATATAAGCTAAACAAAAACAACAAAAAACCAAAAAATTAAAAACAAAACAAAACATCAACCCAAATTAAATCATCAATCGAACTACGTGGACTTTGATCCCTCCTGAAGGGTACGTAGGCCCTAGGTTCTCATCCTAAGTCAAGTCCGCTCATGTAAATAAAATATTTCTCTTTTAATTTCTTTTCTTTTAATTCTTAAATTTCTTTCTGTTTTATTTTAATACCGATTTCCATCCTTTTCTATTTTTATTTTTATTTCCTTTAATTTCTTTATTCCTATTTTGCATGTGGTTTGTTAGGGAGAATTGAAATAGAATTTAGGCCATTTTATTTTTGCACGACTAACTTAGGGTAACCGTTCTTAGTAACGGGTGTAGTGGGGTGCCTAACACCTTCCCCACTCCCAATCGACTCCCGAATCCATTTTCTGGTTCGTAGACCATTTTTCAAAATAAAAAGGCTTTTCTAAAGTTTTGCCTTTTAAAAAATTAAAATTTTAGTGGCGACTCCTGAACCCTATCTATTACACTTATTCTATTTCAATTGAAAATCCATTTTTTGATTTCATTCGAAATTATTCAAATTGCGAAAAAAAGCGCCACGCGGTCGCATTTTCGGGTGTGACACCTTGTATCTACGAATTGAGGAAAGAGAAGGCTTATTGTTAAATGGATTTTAAAATTCATAATAGCTCCCTAAAATGAATACTGATGATGAAGAGATAAAGGATGATGATGATTTAAGTTCCCATAAAGGTGATAATTAGGGTGGTGACAGTGGTTTAAGTCCACCCAACAATAATAATAATAGTGGTGGTAGTAGTGGTGTAACAGAAAGTGATCATGACATAGATGAAGATAGGAAACAATATTCATATCAAAATATTCCATATACTATACATGATTAGGGTTTTATTGTAGATGTGATATCTTTTTAGGATAGAGGCTCTAGTGATAGTAAAAGAGGTGGTTCTCAGTCTATAAAAAGTAGAAGATAGCAAAGTGATATACTAAAAGATAATTCTTCTCCTAATTTTTCACAAAGTTTTAGTGACTTTGGCATTGGTGACTTATCTCAAAGTAATCAAAGTTACTATTTACTATTTTATAAACAGCCTTCTTAATGATTATTATCTAATGACTCAAGTCTTACCATATTATCAACCTTTAATAAAATTATCATGATCCTTATTATCATAAAGTATCAAACTTTCCTTATCAGTAAATGGAGAACACAAGTGGAGGATTTTTTTTTGTTATGTTTTTAGATAGAGAACAAGACAACATGATAATGAAAGTGAAAGTAGGGGCTTTGATAATTTCTAACATTTTACAATGTGGTGATTCTAATTCTCTTTTTATGATAAGTATGTAAACATACTTTTATAACATGTTTGGTATGTGGAATGAAAGTATAAAGGAAAGGAATGTTTAAGTAAAATGTTTATTTTGCCGTTGTAATTATTGCTCAGTTAGTACTTAATACTATCTATTAATTATTATTCAATCATTAAAAGTAGGGGCATTAAAGTTATTTTTTATCTTTAAAATAACATTTTTTCTTTCTCTTTTTATTTTCATGCATAATTTTCTGTATATATCTAACTTTTCTTTTTAATTTTCTCAAGTAACATTGATATAATTATACAAAATAATGATTTATTTAATTAATATTGATGTTAGACATGATATATTATATATATATTTGAGAATTATAATGATTGCATACGTTTTTAAAACAATTTGTGCAACCGTAGTAATCATAATACAATTGTAACTGCAATTGCTATTTGAAACCTTGATCAGGGTTAGAAAAGTAAGAATAGTTCTCCATGGATGATGGTTTAAGAAATTGAAGAAGGTGTGTTGGAGATTTGTTATACATACCTTACTTGCATGTTATAATTTATTATATTATGCTTTTAATATATAAAATAATAGATATTGCACAAATTGTGAATCAATACTTTTCAGTTTTAATTACTAATTTAGTTTTAAAAGTATTATAGAAAATAATAGTATTTTAATGTGTCCTAAAAAATAATTGAGACTAATATTTTGATATGTTTTAACATATATGTTAAGTTATTTTTATTATTTTATTTATTTTTTTGAAAATAAAAATATTTAAGTAGTTTTAAAATTTTAAATACATATGATAAATTTTAAATATAAATAATTATCCATAATTATAATTATTTATTATTTACTTTAAAATTTAAGATAATAAATTTTAATTTATAGTGACTATCTACTAATTTTATATCATTGTTGTCAGAATCGGATTGAATCAACCGGTTCAATCGAAAAATTGGTGAATTGGCTCATTTTTCGATCTAGAAGGAGCTTTAAACTGAAGTGCCAAAGAATAGGTCAAATTTAGTCAAAAATCAAGTTAAACCGAGTGATTTTGTGTGTGAACCGACCATTAGATGAACTTTGAACCCACGTCCCTACTAAAGCCAACGTCCTTGCCACTTAATCATGTTTCATTGTTAGTTATTACATGCAACATTTTATATAAAGGTTTAATCAAATTTTTAATATAATAAAACATAAAAATTTGCCAACCCATAGATTGAACACAAGACCTCATCATAAGCAAAAGACAACTCAACCATACATTCAGTAAGGCTAGTTTGACAATAATGTATTAAGTTTTATATAAATATAACTATAAAAAATCATATATTGATAATAAAATTTAAATTTTAATATATTAAAATTATATTAAATATATGTTCAAATCAATTAATTATTAGTTTAATTAAACTATTTGATAACAATATTTTAATTATTTTAATATTTGAAATTTATCAATATTTATTTTTATATTAAAATTTTAATATATAAAATTTTTAAAAATTTATATTTAATTATTACTGGTTCAACCACGGTTCAATCGCGGTTAAACTATTAAACCGTGAACCAATGACCTTACCAATTTAATGACCGGTCCGGTTTTAAAAACATAATTTATATCCATAATTACTCACTAATTATAAATTATTTTAAAAAAGATAAACATTTACCAGTTTTGAAATTTCAAAAGATTACCCGATTATTACATATATTCTTTTATTTTAGAATTTCAAAGAGATCATTAGCCTTTAAGAAATATATAATAGGTGAAAATGGATTCTTTACTATGTAGTATAATTCCATTAAAAAAAATCAAATCGTATGGTCACTCATGTGGAGGTATGGGATTGTGCCAAGAGAAGCATGATAGAGAAACTATATCAATAATAAGTAATGTAGATAATTACAACACAATAATTGTGAATTAGAAAATTAATTTATTCTTAATGAAAAGAAAAAAACTAATATTAAGATGTGAAATTAATTTTTTTATTAATATATGATAGAATATATATTTAAATTTAAAATCTCTTACTAACTATTTACATGTCTAATCAACATAATACATTTAACGGCTTCTCTATTAAGAGATTGATGGCTACTTGAAAACTTTAAAATAGATTAGATGTAGTAGTATGGAATTTAAGGAAGAAAAGTAACATGAATTAAAAAAAAAAGAGAAAAAGGAAAAAAAAAAGCATAGACCCTGAGATAGAATTATGGTTTGGCCTTGTTTGGTATGTGAATTTTTTAGTGATGGAAACAAAAATAGAAAGATGAATGAAATGTATAGAAAAAAAATATGTTTGCCAAGAATGGAAAAGAAAAGAGAATGTATTTATATTTGATTGTTTGGTTGGATAAAAATAGAATGGAATGGAAAGTTAAAAAAATAAAATAACCAAATTGTCCTTTGTAATGTCCAGTTTTCGTTAAACGATGGAAACGGACGCGTTTTTAAAGCAAGTCCCTTAAAATGAATTAGTTAAAGTCCAGAAAAATTTGAATAACATTCTAGACTCCAAGAATTGAGAATTCTAGCCTCAGATAAAAGGAAAAAAAGGAACTAGAATGAAAAAAACAAATTTTGACAGAAAACCTACGAATTATAATGGCATTTTTGTAATTTTGAGCAAATTTTAAAATTCACATAGGAGGACTTTTTAAATGAAATTGTTGAATTCCATGGGGTTCTCAGAGGCTCTGAAAATCATGGAAGCCTCGGGATAGTTAAATCCCTTCCGGTGGACGTTTTTCAACGTCGGTACACCCAATTTTGACGAACTCGTTCGAAAAAGTTTTAGTTTCAATTTGAGTGATTCCAAAAGTATTTTATCTAATTGGGAACCTAAATTTTATAATGGAAAAGACGGTTCTAAAAAAGGAGCTAAAACAAAGGAGAAACGAAAATGCAAAGAACAAAGGACAAAATAAGAATTTTTGAAAAAGTCATTTCTTCCTATATATAAATAGGTGGCGCCTCAAACTCTCCCTTATTTAGCTTCAGATTATTCTGCCCCAAATCACAAAAAAACCTTAAGAGAGTAGCGCACCAAGGGAAGAAGAAAAGGGAGAGAAAATCCAAGCTTAAGGTATGAAAATTTGCTTGTTTTTTATGCTTTCTCTTAGCCAATCTCTTCTTCTCTTTTTCTCTTTTCTTCTCTATGATTTTTTTGAAATTTTAAGGACTGTTTTGATGGAAGAATAGAGGGAAAATTTCAAAAATCAAGTGAGGAGGCCAAGGAAAGCTAGGAAGGAAGTTCAAGGAAAACAAGGTATTATGCAATCCTTCCACTTGATCTTCCTCCTCCCTTCTCTTGTACATATTTCGACCCATATATAGCCAGCCTTAGGGAGTTAAATTTTCAACCAAACCAAAGGTGAATCTTACGTATTTGAAGGAGAAGAACAATAATATGCAAAGGAAACAACAAACTAGCCATTAGATTTTAAGATGTAAATTCTAGGGTTTTGTGTGCACCTTCCTAAATTTGATTTTGTGTGATGATTTCTAGGCCTAATTAAGAGTTTAAATAAGCTCCTAAAATCCCTAAGATACTCCCCACATGCTTCCTCCTCCAAGAAAACAAAGAGAATTTCAAGGAGGTCAAAAAGGGACTATGTCTTAGCCAAGCATGGATGGAGTAGTTAGGGAGAGTTTTAAATTTTTTCAAACCTATTTTTGTGTCATATATGATGAATGAATATGAGGGGAGGCCTTGAAAAAAATTTAGAACCCATGGAAAGTGAATTGATGCCTTAGGTTCCATATTATGATCTAAAGAAGTAACATGTAGTTATGCTCTTTGTTTTAAGTGTGTGATGACTCCAAGAGGTTTAAAAAGAGTCAAGAATCATATTTAAAAGGAAAGAATGGAGTTTAGAAATTATTTGAGGGATGTTGTTTCATTAGGTACATTTATGGACCATAATGGGGTTTATAGAATAACCTAGTGTTTAAGCAAGTTGTGTGGCCCTATAAATTATTTCATAGACCTAATTGAGTCCCATAAAACGTGTCTAGGCTAAGAGGAAGCATCTCCACAAGTTTGTGGGTGTGTGGGCGAAGCAAGGGAGGAAATTTCAAGAGAAAAAGTGTGTGATTGTGTGCAAAGTAGCTTTCTCCACCTTCTCTCATGTATGGATTTATATTTAGCTTGTCTTCCTTTGAGTTCTATGAGTTGTGGGCTGCATTTTATGATGCAAATGAGTTGTATTCATGTAATCAAATATAAAAATGTATGGTATGAGTTCACACATCGAATGAAAATTTTAAATATGACGTAATGCAAAGAAATTTATTATTTTTATTCCCCTTTTTATACACTTTCATAGAATTTAATGATGTGAAACATATAAGTATCATGAAATAAGCCAGAAATTATGGTGTTACGCCCTTATACTATATCTCCTTCACATCACTAATGTGATGTTATTTTGATATATATAATATTGTTATATATATATACATATAATATTATTATTATATATAATTAATTAATTATTTTATAATCTTTTATATATTATTTTGATATATATTAATTTATTTAAATATAACATATATAAATATAACAAATATATATTATAATATTATATATATATTAATATATAAATAATATATATTAAAATATAATTAATATATATGCGTATATATATGTGTGTATATTTGTGTGGGGTAATTGTCATGCATATATAATAGATTAGACCAATTATGGGTTGGACTAATAATTTTATTATTAAAATTTAATATATGTATATATATATATATATGTGTGTGTGTATATATATCGATTGAGATGTGGTCCAACGCTTTTAACTAATTCTTGGTCAATATTTTTTTAAAATTTAATTTATTAATTTTAGTATTAAATAATTTTTTTATTTTATAAAATATAATAATTATTAATTATTTTTTATAATATAATTTTTAATATTTTTTGTCTTATTGTTTTTAAAAGTAATATAATATATAATATACATTTAGTTGAAATTTTGATTCGATTGAATTTTGACCAAACAATTTTGATTTAATGTCAATCAGTTTTTTTTAATTATTATTTATTAAATATATTATTTTTAATATTAAATATTAGTAAATTTTATTAATTTTTTTGTTTTATAATTAATTAAAAAATTATAAAGATATTTTTTTGGTTTTTGTAATTAGTTAAAAAAATACAATAATAATCATTTTAACTTTTTACTTTGTAATGAATGAAAAAAAGTAATAAAATTTTGTTAGTTAATTGTAATAATAAAAATATTTTATTATTCTTTTTAAAAATAATATTATTTATTTTTATTTTATATAATAAATAATAAAATAATAAAACATAAATATTATATATATAATTTTTTATATAATATAATATAAATGTTATATATATATATATGTATACTTATTGAGTGAAAGTTGGTCTAGTACGTCGATAAATAAATAGTAATATGAATAAGAAAGATGAAAATACCATTATAAATTTGTTTGACAAATATTGAGCACGAAAGCAAAGAAAAAGCACAATATCACAACTTTTTTTTTGTGGGTTTTGTTTTAAAATCTTATAACCAAATCTCTTTTGTTGTAAATTTTGTTTTATTTTTTATTATTTTTTATTTCATCATACCAAGTAAGACTAAACAACATGTGAATAGTAAAACTACAATAAAGCACTATTCAAAATTACACGTTTGGAAATTAAAAAAAAATGTAATTGAATTTAATTATATTTAGTGTGACATTTAAAAGAAAAAAAAAGAATGGTAGGGATTGATGGAAACTATTGGAAAAAGACCAAAATGTCCTTGCCTGTAAAAATTATGTCAGACGAAATTAAAAAAATTATTTCTCCCATATTGTCGAAGGAACAAAACGCAAGAATGCCATCAATTCTCCGAGATGTCCTTCCTTGGCAGGGTTTTAGCGTGTTAGGGCGAGTTAAGGCACATTTCCGAAGCATCAAAAGTCAAGGCAAATCTGTGGAATTCGTGGAGCTCACCTGTTCCCGAAGAGCATATGACGGATGGACCTTCGACGGCGGCGGGTCACGGTAGATCCAGGGAAGAGTGTGGTCGTCGCAGCGAAGATTTCTACAGTTTAGTCGGTTCACGTCGTTACTAGAGGTGAATGTGTTTTGTTCTCTAATTGACTTTGGCTTCTGATGCATTGAAAGGAAGGGCAAAAAGGACATTTTGAAATTTTGGCTCTAAATGCTGTTCGCCTTCTCAGGGCTACATGAAAATGGAAGTCTTTTTCTTCGACTATTACAAAGAAGCCACTAGGAGCCAACCAAACGAATGTTTGCAAAGGGAAAATTTGCCTTATCCCTGTGCGTTGACAAACCAATTAGATCCTAAATTTTTTTAAAGTTTATATATATATATATATATATATGTTTGTGAGTATATTAGTAATTTGGTTTTCGAACAATTATTATTTTTTAATTTAATCTTTAACAAAATAAAGAATTTCAATTTAATTTTTAAAAATTTACCTAACAAAAGTGCCTTATTAGTAAAGATAAAAAATTTAGGAAATTGAATTAAGAAAATTTATTTTTTGAAAGATTTAATTGAAAAATAGAATTTTTTTTAAGGATTAAATACTTAATCTACTAAAATTTTTATTTTAAAAAATTATTTAAAAATAATATTAAAAATTGTATATAAATCTTTTTTAGTTATAACTAATTATATTAAGTAGATAACTCTCAACTTAAAAAAGAAAAGAAGAAGAGGGGGAAAAAAAAAAAAGGAGCGAAAGCATTAGAAATTACAAGTGGATAATGAGATTAGATGGGTAAGTACTACTAGGGTGGAGCAAATCGTCAAAACGTCAATCAGTATATAGGCAGTTTGGGCGATTTGGAAAAGCAGAAGGCATGAGATTCACGACATCATGCGTTGCTAGCAGCCCTGTTTAGTTCCCAATCTCTCTTCGTCTCTCTCTCTCTTCCCCCAAATCTCTTTCTCTCTCCTCTCCCTTCTATCCCTTTCTTACTCAGTCTCTCTCTCTCTCTCTCTCTCTCAGGCAAGTTCTCTCCGCCTATCGATTTCACTATGTTATTTTGAACGAATGTGCTGTGCGTTTGCTTTCTGCGAGATATCGTGATGTAGAGAAAAAAACGTTAGGGCTGTGAAATTGGAAATTGGAGATACCTTTTTTCTTTTCGGTGTTTCTGTCGATAGCTTACCAGTCTTTATCCTACGTTGTCTAGATTCAGGATTTAAATGGATATCTACGTTTCGTACTTTCACTTGGGTCTGTTAGATTCAGTGGGAGATTCGAAGTTCGTTCTTTTTTTTTTTTTTCCCTTTTAACTTACTTCTTCTGTGAAAGCCCCACAATTTATTTGTTCGTGTAATATTTAGTGTAATTTGGTTTTCGAAAGAGATTGAAACGGAGCATTTGCATTCTTTCCGAAGATGAATCTTACTTCACTTACTTGCATTCAGATCATTTCAGAGTAAAGAACTGTTGGGTTCGACATTACACGTGAACTGGAAAACCAAAAAAAAGAAAAAAAGAAAAAAGGAAAAACGAAGCTGAGGCGAATTCTTCTCTTTTTACAGGTTGGTTTGCAATGACAGAACCTTCCAAAGTTATTCACGTTCGAAACGTGGGGCATGAAATATCCGAAGTACATTCCATCTCTTTCTCTGGTTTTCGTACTTGTCATTTGTTTTCTTAATACGATTAGTTTATTTATTTATTTTTAATTATGGATCAATTCCTTAGCTCCGTTTTAAGGTGGCCAGAATTAGGCGAAGAATGTGACAAGGTTTATAACGGTATCTGAACTAATATAATAGACTGTGAACTCTACTTTTATCCAAGGAAGGAATTAACTTGTTTAGACTTTTTTCAATTGAAAAAACTACTTGCCAAGCCCCAAAAATACTACTTTTCTAGTAAACAGGTCTACATTGCCTTTTTTGTTTTTGATTATGATATTTTTGTTAGCTCTTATGTGGGTTCCCTAAAGAGACATCTGAAGAATTGGGTATATGCAACAAACATAGATGACGTCAACTTAAAAGTTTGCAGTTCCCTTTGGCCTTAAAAATTATGCTGATACCAATCTTTCAGTTACAAAAATAGTATTTTGGTTGACAGAATATATCAGTATACTGTCAGGTAGTTATAAGAATGTAAAACTTTTTGGTTTCTTCTGAACCTCGGTTATGCTGTTGCTTAATTTAAGCATGTACTTATATCACATGTCCCAGTCTATCTTCAGTTAATGCTCAGCGAGTAGATTGTGCGGCTTCAGTGGTATGATAAACCTTACTGGAGATCTTAAAGTAATCTTGGCTTTTTACTGATTTAGTCAAATGATACAGTGATTGAATTTGAAATTATATACTGAACTTTAGTGATGAAACAGATTTAATTTGAATCATAGGAAAAACTTATGATTGAGTATCAAATAATTTAGGATTCTAAGTCTGGGCTTTATGGTGCACTATGATGCACTCTACATGCGGTGTAGCTCAGCTGTAGCACAACATAACAGGTATTTTGCGGTGTCTTCAATGAATTGCATTGCTATAAGCACAGCATGCGCTGTTTTGCGTGTTATGGGGCACAATTTGTGCAACATTAACAACCTATAACTGATGAGAGCGCCCAGCTGTTTGGTTGTTGGGCATGTGAATAATTTTTCATAGAACAAACCTTGGGAAAGTTTGAGTGCTGGGAGATGGTTTTTGGCCTTAGCACAGGACACTGCCAGCAATATCTGACTAGTACAGGTGCAGGAATATCTCTTTTCTTCTTTTGCCACCTCCTCATCTGATATGGGGTTTTACCTGCTTGTTGACGCTTTTATACTATAATGAGTGTATGTCCAGACGTTTGGAATTGGATGACTCTAGACTTGAAATGAGTAGTTGAATTTGCAATTTTAGATATAAGTATGTTTTGTCTTATGAGAGTGTCAATTATGTTTCCCTTTTGCATATATAGCTTATCCTTTGATTAAATGTTACTTGAGCTATATTATTTATGCTTGTATCTTTAAAACATGGCACAACTTGCTTTACTGCTGTAAATTATATAAACAGAAATTACACTGTATTGTTAAAGATTTGCATATTCCAGTATAAATACTGGATTTGATAACTGTATTATTAAAGATTTGCATGTTCCAGTTTGAATACTAGATTTGATTGAATCATGGTATGGCTCTCATGTACTTTTTTCCCTTTGAGAGAAAAAGGATGTGCCTTTTGTTTTTGAATAAATTGTATCGACATCTTTTGAGTTTTACTGAAATTACAAAGATTTCTCCTTTATTTTTAAAATATATATCAATCTTTTCTGAAACAAAAAGTTATGTTATATTTTAGTCTATTTTAAAATTTTTGGACCAAAATACCCTCCATTTGCCCCTCTCTCTCTCTCTCTATATATATATATATATATATATGTATATATATTTTGAGTCTAATGAAAACAAAATCTGTTCTTTTTTATTTTTATTTGTGCATATTTGAAACATAAAAATCTACTCTTTTTTTATTTTTGCTTGTACATATTTGGATATAATACATAGTTGTATATTTTGTTTAATGGAAGGTACTTTAGTTAAAAGAAAAATTATAATTAGACTAAAGTATATATTTTGAAAATAGATGAGAGGTTTATGGAATTTTAACGTAGACTTAAAGGGAGGTCCGTATAATTTATTTATTTATTTTTTTGGGGGGGGGGGGGTGGCTTGCTACTTTAAATGGTAAAAGAAAACTTTTTGGCAGAGGATACCTATTTTCCTCATTAAATTGACAAAGAATGATTTACATGGGAAACCCCTGAAGATATCTACGGGCAGACCACCAAACACTAGCAAAGTAAGCAACCCCATCCCATAGCAATGGCAACAACATTAATTTCTCCTTAAAGATACAAGCATTATGCTTGAACCAAGTGCCCAAGAACTTAAACTTGCCCATTCCATTCCTACCTAAACCTCTGAAACATACCTACAGAAATGGCTCCAAATTCCGAGGAGGATAGACCTAGGATAATCTACAGTTTCCAAAACTCCTTCTCTGGATACAACTACCTACCTTGTAATATAAATGCAAACAAATAGCAGTTTCAGAATTTGTGCAAAGATAATCCATGTATATGATAAAACCTAGAGCCGCAATGACTGTTTTTGGGGTTGGGTCTGTTGGCTTTTGTAAAATTAGACAAAATGAAGTGGTTTTGGGGGTTCAGAACATCTAGGGAAGCCATAATCGTCAATTAACAGCTACCTAGGCTTCTGTTTATGTCATTTGTCAGCTAGTTTGTTGAGTGACTATGACTTTGCCTGATGGAGGGACCATTTTGATTGGGGGAAAATGTTTGGGGGACTGAATTGGGAGGGCTTATTGTTGGATGACCAAATTAAGAGGAGAGTGATCTTTTAGTGGCTAGATCATTGATATACTCTTAACTTTTAAGTAGTTGGCAAGCTGAAGGGAAAATCATACTATTTTTATTGCAGAGGAATGAATTTTGCAAGGGATATCTCAAGTGTTTGTTCTATTAATTTCATTCTTCTATCTACACTTTGTCTGAAAGAAAAGAAGAATTCATTAAGGAAGGATGGAACAAGAAAGAGGGCATGCGATTTTCTTAAAAACAGAAAAAAGAGACCTAAGTATATAAATGGACAAACAACACTAGAAAATAAAAAAATGAGTCTCCTCTAGTCCGTTAGAAATTTGAATATCCACAAGAGGGATCTGCCTAAAGAAGCAAAAGGATGAATACTAAAGTTAGGCAAGATGAACAATTCCATCCCACTTAAAGTTCAGAATTCTAAAGTTCTTCAAGGATTTATAAATTTTACCTTGTTTGGTTGCAGAATGATTTACTTCAGCTATTTCAGCCCTTTGGAGTCATTACTAAGCTTGTCATGCTCCGTGCGAAAAATCAGGTTTCCTTTTTCATGCATTCAAGGAAGATTTTCTGTTTGCCATAGAATTTAAGTCTGCTACAGTTTAATGTTTTTCCTATGTAAATACTTGCTGTTATTGCAGGCTTTACTCCAAATGCAAGATATTTCTTCTGCAGTTAGTGCTTTACAATTTTATGCAAATGTTCAGCCAAGCATTAGGTAGAGATAGGTTGCTTATTTTGGCCTTTGAAAACTTTATTGAGCATCTATATAATTTTTGAGGAAGTTGATTCTTGGCCTCATCTATGGAGATTAAAAAGGCACTATATATTATCATTGACATCAAGGTTGCCTTAATAATTTAGTTCTCCTTTTGTCTTTCTAGGGGGAGGAATGTTTATGTCCAGTTTTCCTCACATCAAGAACTAACTACTATGGATCAAAATCAAGGTCGCGGAGATGAGGTTTGTATCTTGTATTTATATATATGTGAAGTGAAATCAATTTAGCTGTTTTTGTTGTTTGCACAAGATGGCTGAGAATTGAGCTGCCTCTTTATGGCATTTGTCTTTTTTCTTTTTTTTAATCTTTTCTTGATTTTTCCCCATATATATATATATATATATATATTTTTTTTTTTTATAACCTTATATTGTTCAATTTCGGTGGGTTTAGTTTGTTAAATTGTTATTCTCTTTAGTTCTCTTTTTCTCTTCATCATGTACTTTTCTATTTATTCTCCTTTCTCTCTATCTCTTCTCTCTCTATGCTATTCTGCTGTCGGGGACTCTCGGGATGCGCAGCCAAATCGAATCCTCTTAGTTACAATTCATCACATGCTGTATCCTATAACAGTGGATGTGCTGCATCAAGTGTTTTCTCCCCATGGATTTGTGGAAAAGATTGTCACGTTTCAGAAGTCAGCTGGTCAGATTTTCTCAGATTTCTCCCTTTCTCTTTCTTTCTTTTCCTATTAAGTTTTTGGTGATTGCGGGTTTCAAGCCTTCTCCCCATGGACTAAGGGTATATTTTGGTCATGCAATCATTTCTTTTAAAAAGTACATATATTTATCATCGGAAGCGGGAAAAGTCATAGGTTAAGTTTCTTTAGTGTTAATGAAATTGTTGTTTTTTTATTTTTCAATGTCAAGGAAAATGCTTCAAATATTTTAACAAATATGCCCTGTGACTGGATATGAGGTTTTTCATTGGCTATTTGGAATTATGGATAAAGATCATCCTTTCACTTGAGTGATGCATGTATAGTTAATGTGTGTTTTGCTGATTGTTTCATCCTGCATTTGCAAACTCTGTAGGTTTTCAGGCTCTGATTCAGTATCAATCACGCCAGACTGCTGTTATAGCTAGAAGTACACTTCAGGTTATTTCACATTCACTGAACCTTTTGTTGTGGGGCGGGGGTCTAATCAGCATATTAATTCCGATGTTGTTTCTAAAATGATGATTTTATTTTTGAAAACTTCTAGGGACGCAATATTTATGATGGCTGCTGTCAGCTGGACATTCAGTTCTCAAAGTAGGTTCAACTTATTTTAACAATGTCATTGTATGTTGGTTTGTGAGTTTAAGGGCTTATATTATGCTTTTGTGTTAGTCCATTTTCATTTCCCCCTCTTTTTCCCCTTCTTATTTATTTACCTCGCTATGGTGTGGACATTTAATTCATTTTAATTGCAGCCTTGATGAATTACAAGTGAACTACAATAATGACCGTTCAAGGTGATTCAGTCAGTTCCTGGTTTTTTTTTTTCACATACTCTTCTTTTATCATCTGACAATATTGTTGCTGTTTGTTAATCTTTCACAGGGACTTCACAAACCCAAATCTGCCTACAGAGCAGAAAGGAAGATCTTCTCAAGTATGTTGTCTGTAATTCTCTTTTTCTCTTACAAATCAAATTTTTTCAAGTCATCTCATATATTGTTTTTACTCTTCTCTGGATCCTCCATAAAACAGCCTGGATATGGTGATGGGGGAAGCATGTATGCTGTTCAAGGTTCTGGTGCCAGGGCAGGTGCTAATCTTTGAAATTGCACTGGTGGGTTTGGTTTGCCCCATTTTTTTTAGTTTACTAATGTGTATCTTTTTTTTTTTTCCCCAGTTGGATTTCCTCAGGTGGGTGTTATTCAGACCAGGTTGAACTCTCGTTTCAGTTTATTCATGCACAGCTGAATATTTGTGGTAGTTGCTGTTATTTTGCTTCTATGAAGAGTAGCATGAGCAATGCCTAATGGCTCTTCTTTTGCATTATTTTATATTTTGAATGTACTTAATGCCATGTTTGCTTTACAAATTGTGGGAATTTGACTTTATTGATCTTTTACAAATCACTTCATAATAAGGCTTTCTTTTCAAGATAACTTTTTATAAGCTGGGGTTGATTGGGGAAGGGAGGAGAAGAGTTTGATGGACTTTCTGCATTTTGAATTGCATAAGATTTTCTTCCATTTTGTGATGGATGACATGATTTTATTAAGCACATTAACATATTTACTATACAATTTGAGATGAGCTGGCCGATGTCATGCATGTGGGTGAACTCTTTTTATTTTTTGGGTTATTTACTTATATAATGTTTTTTGAAGTCTAGATGGCAAATGCTGCAGCCATTGCCACTGCCTTTGGAGGAGGTTTGCCTCCTGGAATAACTGGGACGAATGATAGGTGTACAGTTCTCGTCTCCAATCTTAATCCTGATGTAAGTACTTCTTTTTGAAGATTTTTATTTTTGGTTGAGCTTTCTCTTTTTTGATTTGGCTTAAATATTCTTTACTTCAGAGAATAGATGAGGATAAACTCTTCAACTTGTTCTCCATTTATGGGAATATTGTGAGAATTAAACTTCTCCGAAATAAGCCAGATCATGCACTTATCCAGATGGGGGATGGTTTCCAAGCTGAATTGGCAGTACACTTTCTGAAGGTTCGTATCATGTTTAAGTGTAAGATTTTTGTGGTATCTTTACTAAAGTGTGAGAATTTTTGAACTATGATTTTGTTATATTTATTTTGGAGATAATCATTGCATGTTATTTTGTAATTTTTAATCTATGAGATTACTATCCATATGTGGTTAGAGAATTTATTATAACGTTGCTTAGATTATTATGTTGAACAAAATTAGGAATTTTCTTTATTTTAACTTCTTTTTATATTGATATCTTATGATGAGAAAGAGTAAAATTATATTTGGTTTTAGTCGTTTTAATTAAGGTAGGAATTAGGATCTGTTGGATTCCTTATAACATTTATCATATTCCTGGTAATTCAAACTACAAAGCATGCCTCACTCCCCAAACACACACAGGTGTGTGCATTCGCAGACAAATCAATATGGACTTAGCTAACATGTCTTATGGCATTGTCACCAAGAGTCCATGAAAATTTTTCCCTAATTCATATAGTTAAGTTCATTTAAGCTGTGGTATTTATTTGACTAATGATGCCTTTGCATGTTTTACAGAACAAAATTTAAAATTGGAAAAGATTTTGTTTAGGGAGCTCAAATTTTTTATTTTATTTTTATCTAGAGGATATCTGCTGGGGAAGAATGTTTATTTCTGTACTTTATTTATTGTTGATTTGTACAGTTTTACTTGTGTGACATTTAATGAAAGTATTGTCGAATGATTGGTATCAGTCCATGTTTGAGGTGGCATTAAAACAATTTGTAGTCCATTAGAAAAATTATTTTAATATCCTACCATCATTGGATGCTATCAAATTCAAATCAATACACTGTAGTTGTTAATTGTTGGTTAGTGCTGCTCCTGTAAGAATCTTGAAGATGGAAAGCTGCATTTTTCATTATACCGGATAGGTATCAAATTCAAGTTGAGAGATGTTGTGAGGGTTCACATTATGCTGGATTTTTTATTAAATCCTTTGTCATCTAGAGAGCAAATGTGGCCTATCTGCAAATTAATGTGTTTTTTCTGCTAAAGATGCTCTAGTTTTGAGTAGTTCTCTAAATCTTTTCAACCATGACATATAGGGAGCCATGCTCTTTGAGAAGCGATTAGAGGTCAACTTCTCCAAGCATCCAAACATAACCCAAGGTGCTGACACACACGAGTACTTGAATTCAAATCTCAATCGTTTCAATCGCAATGCTGCCAAGAACTACCGTTATTGCTGCTCTCCCACAAAGATGATCCATTTGTCTACTCTCCCGCAAGATATCACTGAAGAAGAGATTGTAAGCCTTCTAGAGGAGCATGGAGCCATTGTGAACAGCAAAGTCTTCGAGATGAATGGAAAAAAACAGGCTCTGGTTCAGTTTGAGACTGAGGAGCAGGCTACTGAAGCCCTTGTGTGCAAGCACGCAAGCTCGCTTTCTGGCTCAATAATCCGAATCTCCTTTTCCCAGTTACAGAATATATGAGACTCGAGCAACTGGGGTAAGGGTTGTTCATCCTAGTAGGGATAAGAATTCTGAATTTGGCAAGAGTAATTTTCATGCAGAAGACGGTCTTTTATGTTCTCTTGTATTTGTCCCTTTGCTTGCTACTTAAATTATAAGACCTGCTCTTTGACCATTTCTGTTCTAATCATTTGTCTTCTCGACGCCATTGCCTCTACTAGTTCTTTAGGTTGCTAATATAATAGGGTTGGGGGTAGATTTATTAATGCAGATTTAGAGCCCTGAAGAATAGCAAGGGGGAAATCAGTACCTTCTTTAAGTCGAGGGATTGCTTTTTGGTTTTTAACATTTTTGTTGTATATAAGTCAGGTTAATCAGGCCATTTTTGTTGTATTCTCAATCCATTATCTAAAATTTCTTGTTCAACTGATGACGGAGCTAAATTTTTTTGTTTTCGGTGTATGATTATATCTTTGATCTCTGTCTTTCTTCTTCAGCTTCTCACATTTCTGTTAACTTCAACTCTCTCCTTCTCTTCCCCTTCCTCTTCTACACTCTTCTTTCTTCCTTGCATGCACATGGATTGAGAACATGTTCATTACTTTCTTCTCCTCCTGTACACTTTCTCTCTGCTTCCTCTATCTCCCTCTCTAGAAGGCTGCTCTATCCCTGTAAGAAAATTGCTCTATCAAATTCTTCAATAAAATTTTAACCGTGATATATATATATATATATATTAACAGATCCAATAATGTGATATTAAGTTACAAATTTACAAGTTAAGATTATTGTTAGAGAACTTAGATCGTTATGTAAGTTTTACTTTAGGAAGTTGTCAACACATTCCTGGTTGTCAAGCCTTTGTTGGAACTTGATATTTTCAATGGTAAAAGACTTCAGCTTCAAGAAAGAAAAATCTAAGAATTGATGGGAGAGAAAAAAGAAAAAGGAGGGGGGTTGATGGAGGTGTCTTGAAATCCTTATGAGTGGGGCTGGACTGTAAGCAATTTTCACCTAATTGTCGAAAGTTACGTGACAATCAGGTGGGGTCCTGTGCAAATCAACAGAAAAAGAACAAACAAATAAAAAGTGGATAGAGAAAAGAGAGAGAGAGCTTGTAGTCCAAGACAGTTATGACTTAAATGGTTTAACAACATTAATCTACATTAAATAATGCATTTGTTCCTTTGGAAAAGAACATGTACAAGATTGTTATAGTTAGTTCTAAGGACAAATGTGTATTCATAATAAAATTGTGGCTTGATCCAATTATTAAAAATTTAGATTTAGATTTGTAGGATTAACTGAAAATTATGACATTGGTATAGTTATAGATCAACGTGTAACCGACAAATACAAACGTGTGGGTAGATATATGTAATATGTTATCACATGTTTAGATTTTGATTTTATTAATATACTATATTAGTCCCTATGCTATCAATTTAATCTTGGAATGTTTAATCGTCATTTAGTTATAATGTTTTAAAAATACATCATTTCAATCATGATGCAGGAGTTTATTGTCATTAATTAGTCCTAATTGAGTTAAGAGTTAAGATTAAAATGATTTTTTGTTTTTGGTTTTACCTACAAAAGAATGGCTTAAGTGGTAAGGCCCACAGTTTAAGAGATCTTTACAATATTAAAGATTCAAATCCATTGAAAAACTGATAAAAGAAGGGATAACTACAGATTTCAAATGAGATTAATCCTACCTCTTTCCCTGTGAGGATATTCGTGTAAAATCATATATATATATATATTAAACATTACAACTAAATTAATAATATTAAGTTTTTAAGAATAATGTTTTAATTTATTCTTGATTTTATCATATTTCAAAATTAAATTGCAATACCTGTTCACTAGTTCATAGCTGAGTTGATATCAATAACACATTTTATATAATTATTTTTAAATATCATAATTTCGAGTGACAATGGTGATAGAGATGGTGTTAATGATAATAAGTGATATTGGTACTGATTAAGAGATAAATTGATATTATGAATTTTAAAGTCATAAATTTGGCCCTTTTAGAGAATAAAAATTGTTTTTTTTTTTAAACTTACTTTGAGATTAAGTTTTTGGCTCAATTTCCTAAAAAAAAAAATTGTTTCATAATGATAACTGTTATAAGCATTTATAAGCCCTAAATCCATCAAATTTACATAATTGTAAGTGGGTTGATAATAATTAATATATATATATCCTAATTACTAAAAGAAATGCCTTTAAAATTTAAGAAAAAGTGTTATCTTACTACGTATATCAATGTATTGGCGACTAGATATCATCTTTCTTTCCCCTTTGCTTGTAGACCAAAGCACTTGCACCTTCACTTCCTAAGTAATATATCACCTTTTTACTTTACTAACTTTTTCTATCTATTTTTGTCATATTTCTAACACCAACACTAACAAAAGCATTTTTTCCTAGTGCGTGAAAGAAGCAAAAGTTGGAGCTTCTCTGGAAAATTTTTTTGGAAGATAATTGTTCTTCCATTCAAAATTATTAATTTCTATAATTACTTTTAATGTCTTTAATAAAGTGTTTTTTTTAAAGTATTGGTTACATACAATAATATTTATAAAAACACTTATCCAAATGGTTTTATCAAAAACGAATTATTTTTTTCTATTAGTATTTCTTATAAAATCAATTTTAAAAAAATTATTTTAAAATAAGAGGAATTTCATGGGTTAAAGTCTTTTCATACCCAATTGAAAAATTGGCAGTAGCACGTAAATTGTCAGTTTGGCACCAAAGACACTTGTCAGTTTATCGAGTGCCGAGTTCTGACGATACTTTCAAACCCGAATTCCTCGTCCAATGGATTCATATGCGGTCCGATTATATTACCCATTCAATCTCAAGAATGGCAATTCTCTTTGGAACAAAACTTCTGAACTTCATTTTCTGTCTTCAAGCTCTCCTTCAAAGAATTCTCCCAGGTTGTTCAAGCTGGAAAACAACACAAGCAGCAAAATCCACAAGAATAGCACTTTCGACGACGCGGCTTTTGAGGCCGAGAGGCTCCGCCTTGATGCCGAGGCTCGGAAAGCCATGGCCGAGACTTCCAAGAGAGAGACGGAACGCAATAACGAAGACGACCCGAAAGCTTGGAAATGGGTAATCCGAAAGAGAATTTGGGACACAATGGAAGCCCAGAACTTCGCTCAGAACCCGCGACCCGTTCACCATCGGATTCCCAATTTCGTGGGTGCTTCAGTTGCTGCTGAAAAGGTTAGCGCTAATTTCATATATGCAGCATTTACTTTCAGTTTGACTGAGAAGAAAATACGGTGAAGGTTTTGGTCCTGCATTTTCATAATTCATTCCATTTTTAATTTGTTTTTCAAAGTTTGTAATTGGTCCCTGCCATTAAACTATTAGATTCTGTTCACGCAGCCAACTATTTGCTATTTTAGCATTCTAAATATGCATAATTCATGCTTACAAAATTGATAAAAGTACAAGTACATGATGGAGAGTATAATCCACTCAAATGTGTGACATGTGATGCCATGATTTGGGTGAATTGACTTGAGTCATTCATATTCAAAGTTTTAAAAGAGCACATGGTTTGTCAATTCAGCAGAATTTAATGATTCACCAGTGGAGGTTTGACACTAGGAACTAAATTAAAAATTTTAAAGCTATAGGACCGAATTACAAACCATTGTATAGAATAAATTGAAAATTGAGTGAGATTATAGGAACCAACAGGGTAATTTAGCCTTATGGTGAATTTTCCTGTTTATGAGTGGGAGTGGGAACAGTTTGATGGGGGCGAGTAATGGCAATTGGCAAATGGCTGTTGGTAGAATTTAAGTGGAGTTGTTTGATGTGGGTTTTGGCAGATGAGGGGGCTAGAAGTGTTTCGGCGTGCACAATGTGTGAAGGTTAACCCAGATTCTCCTCAAAAGCAAGTCAGATTTCTTACTCTCTCAGGTTAGCTATTTTATTTGTAATCTGTGTATGAGTATTGGGTGGGGGTGGGGGAATTGCTTTCCATGGTCAACTAATTTAATTGGTGAACTGCTGATTTTGCTGCTAAAATTTCACTGTTTGTGCTATGTTATAGATATATATATACACTTAAGAAGCAAAAAGAGGATGCCTGCGAACATTAAAGGAAGATTCCAATTCATAATACGTGGAAAGGGAAGAATGGTGGGGTGTTGATATCTGTCAGTTTGGATTCAATTATTGGTGTGTTTATAAATTTGAACTGCTAGTCTGCTTATGCATGTTGTGGCAAACTATTATTGGTATAAATAGTAAGAGCAAGACTTTGAGATATGTATCACTGTTTAATAAAATAGACTATGGTAACCAGAGCTGTTAAATTTAAGGACTTGAAAAACTTTTGACCTTTGTTTTTTCTTGGGAAAATCAAAACCACTTCAGTAGATACGGATAATCAATTTTGAAAGCAGCCAACTGAATTCGTGAATGTGATCGAAGTGCCTCTCTGAATGATATTGGTATGCTTATCTCTTTAGCATTATCAAGAGTTGTCATTATTCAAGGACTGTTTACCAGAAAACTCTCAACATGTGGATGGCATGGAACATGACATTTAGATATCTGCAACTCAGATATCCAATTTTAAACTTATGGGTTCTACAGCCAGAGAGAAGAATTAAGAATAATCTTCCTGGATTTTGTTCCTCCCCCCTCTCTCTCTCTAACTCATGGAATTGGGTATATCTCTTTTTTTTTGGGGTAATTGTTGGGGGGCAAACGGTAAAACTTAAAGCAACAGAACATGGAGTTCAATCAGATAAAATTAGAAACAATGAGCATGTGAGTATATGATTAAATCAAGGCATGTAGTTCTTTTTCTTATTGTCTTCCTTTCAAGTTAGTTTAGCAAAAGTGTGTAATTTAGATCTCCCCCCACCGGACTTCATCAGATATATCTTCTCTTGTCCTTTGGAAATCTTTAAGCTTCCAAATGATCATGAATTAAGCACTCAAACTTTTTTGTTGCTGCTGGAACCAGGTGTGGCCTTTCAGTATGTTTGAATGTCCAGTTCTAATCTGAGATATAACCTCTATTTTCTTTCCCACCTAATCTCAGGACTATAAAATTTGGAGTCCTGAATACTTTGCTAAATGACTTCCCATTGGCAAATGAAGAGCCTTTATATTTTTATTTTTGTGCCAAATGATTGGACTGCTGTTATGTAGAAGAGAGTAGGATAGGAGATAATTGGTAGAAGATGGGAAGAGAAGAGGGATAGGATAGGACGGAAATTTGATTAGTACTCATTCTTGCATGTCCCTTGGTGTACAGGGCACTGAATATAACAAGTAAGCAATAGGCTAATGAATTCTTAACGGGCTAACTGATTAACTACTTCCCCACCTATTTCTTTTATTCCTAACAATACCCCCTCCCTCAAAAGAACCCTTGTCCTCAAGGGTGACGGTGTGTGGTACAAAAAGGAGGATACATCTGTTGGAACTCATACAATTTCACCCAGGTGGCCTCTTCTTCTGGCAATTGTTGCCACTGCACCAGAATTTCAGTAACAGGTCTGCCTCTGTGCTTGAGCTGCCACCTGTGCAAAATTTTCTTAGGAACCAAGTGATCAGGTTGAGTTGGCCAATCTGGCTGAGGGTGTCTAGGAGCAGCAGCTGGGTTGTGGCAAGGCTTGAGTAAGGAGACATGAAAAGTATTGTGGACCCGAGAGATAGATGGCAGCTTTAACTTGTATGCAGCTGGTCTAATCTTCTGGATAATTTTGTAAGGCCCAAAGTAACTAGGAGCCAATTTTTGGGAGCTCCTAGAGGCTACTGACACTTGTCTATAAGGTTTAAGTTTTAAGAAAACCCAATCTCCCATAGTAAATTGTCTGTTTGTCCTCCTCCTATCTACTTGTTGTTTTATATGGTTAATAGCTCTATGCAAGTGATGTTTGACTAAAGCAATCATATGCTTGCATAGTGAAGGTGCAATCAATAGCATCTACTAAAACATCATGGGACAAATAAGGAATATGAAGAGGAGGCTTTTGTCCATAGACTACTTCATAGAGTGTAGTGTTAATGGCTGTGTGATAGGTGGTATTGTACCATCACTTAGCCAAGGATAACCATTTATGCCATTCTCTCAGTTTCTCCCAAGTCATGCAGTATAAGTATGTTTTTAAGCAACAGTTTAAGACCTCGGATTGGCCACCTGATTGAGGATGATAGGCTGAGGTCAAATTATGTTTGATTCCAAGCCTTGTCCTGAATTCCTTCCAAAATTGACTAATAAAAATAGGGTCTCTATCATTGATCACCTTAGCCGGAGTCCCATGAAGTTTATAAATGTTGCCTAGGAGTTGTTGAGCTACGGTTGCTGCTGTGTAAGGATGGGTGAGTGCAATGAAATGAGCATATTTGCTCATTCGATCAATGACTACCATGATGGTGTTCTTTCCATTGGATTGAGGTAATCCTTTGATGAAATTCATGAAAATACTTATCCAAATTCCTTGAGGGATGGGTAAAGGCTGTAGAAGTCCCGGTTGAGCAGTAGTCTCATTCTTGCACCTTGCACATGTATCACATTGTCTAACAAAAGACTTGATAGCAGCTTCCATATTGTTACACCATGAGAGAGACTTTAATTTGTGATAAGTAGCCTGAATGCCTGAATGGCCACCTTGTGGAGAAGAGTGCAGCCATGAGATGAATTTATTCCTTAAGGCCTTGTTTGGTACGATGGAATCAGAGGGAGGGAATGGGAGAGGGAGAAGGAATCTAGCAATTGAACTGTTTGGTATGTAGGAAGTCTCTTTCCATGGGTTTGGCCATTCCCACATTTGTGGGAATCTCCTCTCCTCTCTTCATGGGCAGCTGGGTATTTGTAAGGTCTAATGTTAATGGGATTTGTACCTTTTTCCAAATTTATACTATGATTATGTCCTTCTCGGAAAGGTGGTAATGCAATGGGAGCTTGAAACACATCCTTGTATCTTTCCAATAACTGCTAGATCTCTAGAGGGACCTCAGTTATATTCTTATTTGTGCTACTAGTTGGCGTGGTTAGACACTTCAACCCTTCATCCTTGTTTTGTATTGCTTGAATGAGGAAAAAATTATGCTTCTTCCTTATGAATTTCTTGAATTTGTTTTTGGGATACTACCTTCCATTTGTTAAGAGGATTTGTCGTAAGCTTTATCAGTTGCCCCTTATACCAGAATATTATTGTGAGATTAATAAAATCCCATTGCACACACTCTATTGCTTTCAACCAGCTTATTCCCAACACCATATCACAACCATGCAGAGAGGTAGCTAGCGTATCAGTGTGGAATTCTTCATCTTGCATTTTCCAACAGAATCCCTTGCACACTCCTTGAATTGCCAGCCTGTCCCCTCCAGCTACTGTAACTTCAGCATCCCTTAATTCTTCTATTAGAATTCCTAACTTTCGGGCTATGTGAACATCTATGAAATCGTGGGTACTACCACTATTGATTAAGATGTGTAATACCTTCTTACCAACAGATGCTCGTGCTCTCATAGTGGTGTTGCCATCGATCCCTTCAATTGCATTTAGCGAAATCTTGGGAGTTTTTTGTGATTCTGAAGTCAACTCTACTTCTAGCACATTATTATCATCCTCTGGTCCAATAGTTTCCACAATTTCCATCAAATGCAGCTATAATTTTTGTTGTTGAGGGCACTCATGTCTTGGAGTGAATTTCCCATGGCAAATGTAACATAGATTATTGGGTCTATGTTCTTCAATCTCCTCAGGTGATATAATCTTCTGTAGCCTTAATCCTTTACTACTTTTCAGCCCTTCTTTCCAGCTATTACTGATGCCTCCTGCTATCAATGGCTTAGTCAAATCTGATCTTTCCTGCTTGCCATAGGTTTGGTTCCCTAAGTAACTCAGTCTAGAAGTATTCTTGCCCATTACGTTCTTGCCTACTGTGCCAGAACTGAATTCTTGTAGCTTATCAATCCTTATTGCGTCCAACAATTTTTCAGGCCTAAATAGTCTGACCTCCTTCCCGATTTCCTCCTTGAGTCTAGCAATAAAGTAGCTAATCAATTGGCTCTTAGTAAGGTTCACCTTATATGAAAGATTGTTGAATGCTTCTTGATAGTCACATGCTCCTCGTTTGTCTGAGCTACATGGGTTCTTTTGTAGGATCTTCATACATGGGTCCAAACCTTTGTTTGATTGCTTCTGCGTACATCTCCCATGTTATCATTCTTCGTTCTTGATTCGTTTTCATAACTCTTGTGCCAACGAAAACTCTTTTTGTTTAAATGAAGGCTAGCAACAGCAACCTTCATCTCTTCAGGAGTGTTATCTAGCAAGAAGTAAGTTTTGCACTTCTTTAACCATCCCAGCGCATCCTCTCAATGGAATTTTGGAAAATCCATCTTGGTGAAATGAATAGGCAATTGATAGTCTCTGATTTTTACCTTGTCGGCGATCTCTATCTCTGAATCTGGTGTTTTCTTCCTGTGTAGCTAGCGACCTCATCACTTCAATCATTTGCGATGACAGTCCTTCCATCAGTTCGTGCAGACTCGACACTCTTTGCTTCATCATAGACATCCTTTGATCCACATTTGTTCGAAGCCTCTCCTCGACGTCATGCATCGTGGCTTGAGTGCGTGTAGCTTCCGCCATGTTTGAAGATTGATGCTCTGATACCATTTGTTATGTAGAAGAGAGTATGATAGGAGATAAGAGGTAGAAGATGGGAAGAGAAGAGAGATAGGATAAGATAGTATCTGATTAGTACTCATTCATGTATGCCCCTCGGTATCGAATATAACAAGTAAGCAACAAACTAACGAATTCTTAATGGACTAACTGATTAACTACTTCCCCACCTATTTCTTATATTCCTAACAACTGCTTTTCCCCCAGGATGAGGGATTTCAAGTTAGGGATCCAGGGTCCCTCTTTAGAGTAGAGTTGTGATTAGCATGTAGGTTGTACCTGTAGCCCAGACATATACAATTGTGAAAAGAATGGAATTTTGGACTCTTTTCTTGTCCTTCAGTATTAAATGATCCTTGAGTTCTGGAAGGAAATGGCTAGGCATGTCTCTTGAACTTGGACACTGGAATGTTTGCTCCATGACCTGCAATCCTGCAACTACCTTATGGCTTGAAAATCTTGTCAAAGGACTTTTGCAGCAATGATGTCCGCACCAGGGAAAAAGATTTTTCTGCATGCTGAACATGTCATATGGGCATCTGCACTAGATAATTTTATTTAATCTCCTTAGCTGAGGTACATAACCTCACATTGGAATATCTAACCTCCTAGGTATTTATGGGTCAAATTGTCATGAACTAATCATATCACTGCCATTGAAATATCTGTAGAGAAGTTGAAGGCTTTAATTCACTTTACTGTGGCTCAGCAAACAATAGCCAGAGGCTTTATAAGTGCTTATGGATTAAATCTGAAACTACAGTCTGGTTTGAAAGATTTATCACAACTGATAGTTTTGATATTGTGCATAGAGTTGGAGTAAAATGGGTAGTTTCTGGTAATGGTTGTGGCAGTGGCAGAGATCATAGCAATGGTGGTTGAATGGTTTTGCCTTCATAGTTTTCCTAGTCTTTGATAGAGTTTGACAATGATCTGTGTTCTCCTTTTAATGTAATGAGAATCTTTTGATTGTTTCATCATTTCCTGTGCAGATGGAAAGAAGTTGTTAACTCCTCAGCCACGGCTGAGGACTGGATTTTTCTCTGTTCTTGAATCCCATATGTTAACTCTGGCTACCATTAAGGAAGCCTGTACGTCTGTTGGGGTTGCCAAGCATGGGAAGCCAATTGGATTAGATGAAAAGATAAAGGTAGATCTTATTGTCATTGGATCAGTTGCTGTTGACCCAAGGACAGGTGCCCGATTGGGAAAGGGAGAGGTAAAGTTACATGTCTTTTGTTTTTCTTATAATTTATGTCACCTGTACATTAGCTTAGGTGTAAGAAGTTAAAACTATAATTGATTCCAGGCTCTTCAGTGGTTTGACATACCTGGGAAGAAAGGAACTGTTTTTGGCTTCAACCCAGTGTTCAAACACACCCGCATATATATTCCTATTATGTGAAGAAAAACCAAAGTTGGTGCTTATCAGATTTCTTTGACATATTGGGTTATTAAATATAAAGTTTTCTACATGCTTTTTGAGATGATGTAGCCACAAGAAATGGTGTATAATTCATTTGGCTAATGAGTGACCTTTTAAATGCTATGGCAATGGATCTTGAACTTGTATTTCCCTTTTACTCAACTAAGAAGAGTGAAGTGCAGGGATTTGCAGAACTGGAATATGGGATGCTGCGGTATATGGGAGCTATCAATGATTCAACACCAGTTGTCACTTCTGGTAAACCACTTTCCCTTATCGTATTCCTTAGGATTTTCTCCTACCTAAACCTTTTCTCAGACATAATTGCTGCAGCTAGTGTAACTCATGTATACTTATGCTTTTCTATGTTTTAGGGGAGCACAGAACTTGATTATAAATTTAATGTCTATATTGAAGAATGGAATCACTTCAATTCTTTTTCTTTACAAGAATTATTTTTTTTCTGTGGATGACCTCAATACTCTAGCACTTCCTGCTTTATTTTCATTTTCATTTTCCTTTTTTTGCTTCTCTGACCTTTATAAGGGGACTTGTTTAATTGAACACTATTATATGCAAATTTATTTTTGTAGCACTTGAAAGTGAGGAAATATCCTTACTCCAATCATAGTTATTAAGAACATGTAGCACACTCGTAGTGCCAAGGGCTCCAAAATGCTATAGCGCATAGTGTTGCCTGATCTACAAGAAAATGTACTGTGCAATTTTAAGAATTCAAAATATAATTGATAAGGACTAATATATATATATATATATATATATATATATAGAAAACCAAAGTCACTTAAAAAAAAAAAGAACTTATAACAACATGATGATTATCTATAAATGACGACATTAAGTTTTAAATAATAAAATACATCTATGTTTAACAAAGTCTTTGATATAAGTTTTATTCTAAGATATCTGGACCAATTCCTCTTCATCAAATGCAACATCATCGTAATGGTTGTCATTAAGCAATTTCTCAATTTCCTCTTCATCTTCTGTGGTTTCTGTTTGTTCATCAACCATATCAAGGGCATGAGAAGGATTACCCTCTTCTCATGCTCTTATATGTTTAATGAATACCAAGACTAAGTTTGGGATTACTGTGACTTTTGCTTTTATTGCTTTTTTATAGCAAAAGCCACAAATTCGTGTGTGGTTAAATCTTCTTGGTGGTGCTTTTAAAGCCATGACGACTTTTGAGAAGCATATTGGGGATACTTTTTAAGGTAGTTGTGGATGGTGAAAATTTAATATGTCTAAAACAACCTTCACATTTTAACTAATATATATATATATATATATATCCTTGTCTTAAACTTATTACTATTAGATTATACTGCCTTTTTTATAAAATTAGGTTTATATTGTTGTCTATGTATTATATTTTATTAGGTTTATATTGTTGCCATATGTTTATTAATTTCTCACCAAAACACTAATTGACACAGACCTCGCATATTTCTTAGATTCTTATCATGAAATATACTCTTTCAATTTAATTTCTGTTTGTAATTCTATAGCTGCTCGCTTGATGGCTTTTATTCCTATATTATTTATGTTTTTCAATTTAACCTTCAACTAATATGTTATTTAGTAACTTGATATAAAGTTGTTGGATATTTAGTATTGAAAAATGAAAAAGTTGTAGCATATACTCACTATTGGCATTTTACACAATCGCAACTACTTCTGAAAATTATTACCAAACATATCAGTCAATTCTGCTTTTAAAGGTGGCTTTTATAGAATTTTTACCAAGTGTTAATTTTTACCTTTTGTAAGCAACAAATTTTTCATCGCATCTATAGCTCAGCGGCTTTTGAATAGCCACAGCATTACTAAACGGACCCTAAATCATTGAATATTGATTGTCCAAGGATGGTTCAAATGAATATCTAAGAGTTGCCTTTCAAAATCATTTAAATTAGGACTGTTGTTGCCCTATATGTAAGGCTTGTAGTGTCAGCTATAGCTATAGAAAATAGCTCCACTAACACAGCTATAGTGGAGCTAATGAAAGGGCCCGTTTTTTTGTTCGCTGTAAGGTAATCTGTGATGTTATCTCTTTTGCAATATTTATTGTTTTTGTAATTATTACTTAATAATATTTATTTCTTTTTAATACATTTTCAAAAGAGGGGCATGGGTGTTTTTTTTTTTTTTTTTTAAAATCTTACCTATTCACTTTTTACATTTTTTTTATACACTTAGCATTTATCCAACTAAACGAGCCTAAAGTTGCAAGGCTACACATCTGAGGTAGGGCATAGAGCTGTAGCATTGAGCTACAAGCTATTGCATGCTATTAATAACTATTACCTAGTACTGACAAGCTTAGTAAATTCTCCGACTCTTTAATTAAATCCGTTTCACCATTTTATTTTGAAATACCCAGCCCACTTTTGTGTAAAATTGAAAATTATTATTATTATAGCCTATATTGTAATACGAGTTGACTACCCTTTCAGTGCATGATTGCCAATTGGTGGATGATATTCCAATTGAAAAGCTGCTAATCCATGATGTACCAGTGGATATCGTATGTACTCCGAGCCAGGTCATTTTTACGAACACATCAATTCCAAAGCCTCAAGGTTGGTGAGACAATACCCTCTTACTTTTTGCATGGGTGTTCAAACTATGCTTTTCTTCTAGGGGCGGGTTTGTTGTGTGGGTTTGGTTTCTTTCTTTTTTTTTTTTTTTTTTGGTTGGGGGGGGGGGGTGTGGTTGGGGAGGAAGGGGGAACAAGGCTTTAGTTTGTTGACCACTGAGATGCCTACAGAAAAAAATGCGGCGCTGATAAATCTGAACTGGCATGCTTGATTTTCTTCCTTTGGTTATTTTGTTTCTGAAATCTTGATCGTTTACTTTTCAAGTTGCATGCTGACGGTAAATCTACCTATGAGCTAGTCGATGTTGTCATCTTCTTGTGCTTTTGGTATATGAAACACAAAATAAGGTTAAGATCGTTTAGAGGAACACTTGAGAAGATCCTACATATATGTACCTGATCAATGTAAGAAAGGATTTAATTTTCAACAAAGACACCTCTAACTATAAAAGAAAAAAGAAATATATTGATGGAGTCTCACATCGGGAAATTTAGCATTCACTGATGTGGGACTACATCATAAACAAAACTAGTTTTTCATTGTAGTGCTATCTTTTATTTCTGTTTCTTTTTATTTTATATGACAGCAAGTTTGATCAGTATCTAACCTTGAACAAAGTAGTTCCTGTTTTTCTCCCCACTTGGTGTCATATTTAGGGATAATGTTCAAAGACCAACTAAAATCTTTGGCTACAGGAATTTATTGGGACAAATTGTCTCCTGAAAAGCTTGGGCAAATCCGAATACTAAGAGAGCTCAAGAAGAGGATCGAACAAGAGACTAATCAAAAACTTCCTACTGGTCCATCAGAGAAGTTGCCTCCGACAGCTCAACGGAAGCGGTAATTCTGCAAATGTGAGTTTTTGGTGGATTAATGTATAAATATGTTTTAGTCAAATTTAAAATTTCTTGAAGTGTATATAGACTACTGATGTTTGAGCTACAATATTTTGGAATTCTAATCCACAGGGAAAAAAATTGCACATTATACAAATTTTGGCAGTACACTGTATACCAAAATACCTAGTCTAACTCGAAATATCATGATACGAAATAAAGAGGGTTTAAGCTGTCGAAGTAATCGCATGCTGCTGGTGGATCAGTGAAATATCCTAGCACTAAATAAAATAAAACTTAATTGGATTGTGACCAAACTTAAGTAGAGTTTTTAAAACATATGATTAAGTTTTCCCGTAAAATTCTGACATGTGAATGATCAAATTAGCGCGGTATGATTGATTCAAAATTTGTATTGAAAATTTTGATAGAGAAATTTAAAGAACTCAAGTTTTGTTTTTGAATTTTTCATATGACAGTTATGTTTAAAAAAAATGATGAACATAAGAGAATTAACTAGAAACTAAATTTTCTAGTGCCTACTTGTCTTACACGACCATTGACCATTTATACGCAATATAAGTAAGGTGAATATTGAAGAGATGGGATTTAACTTTTCTAAAGAAGGGTCTCCCTAGCTCTTGAATAGAGTTAGACGTAAGAGAAAAGTTTTAAGGCATGTAATTGATGATAGCAAATAGATTGTAAATGGAAAATATTTGTAGCAATTAATAACTCCTATTGTACATGTTTTGAATCCAAGTGGGATCACAAAGCAAGTAAATGATTAAAAATTAAAGAGTTAGAATGCGAGATGCTTAGGAAGTTTCTGCTTCCATTTATTGTGCATGTTTTTAGCTTGGCCACTACCCTTTTTTTTCGTATCCTTGTTTTTGTCATGGCCTAGTCTTGAAGATTGCGTGATTTAGGGCCTGTTTGATTTGATTCTACAAAACAGTTTTTTTTGTTTTCAAGAACAAAAAAATAAAAAAATCTGTTTGATAATGTGTTTTTAATGAAGTGTTTTGTAAAACAAAAAAACAAAGGGCCTGTTTGATTTGATTCTGCAAAACAGTTTTTTTTTGTTTTCAAGAACAAAAAAACAAAAAAACCTGTTTGATAATGTGTTTTTAATGAAGTGTTTTGTAAAACAAAAAAACAAAATTTTGTTTTCAAAAACAAAAAACTCAGAACACTTTTTAAGTGTTCTGTAATTTTTGTTCTACAGAATCAGGTAAAAGAAAAAAAACAATTACTTTTTAAAATAATGATTCAAACAGATTTTTTAATTTTTTTGTTCTCCAAAACTTGTTCTTGAAAACATATGTTTTGAAAACATTAAAACAAAAACAATTTCAAACAGGCCCAAAATTTTGTTTTCAAAAACAAAAAACTTAGAACACTTTTTAAGTGTTCTGTAATTTTTGTTCTACAGAATCAGGTAAAAAACAAAAAATAATTATTTTTTAAAATAATGATTCAAACAGATTTTTTAATTTTTTTGTTCTCAAAAACTTGTTTTTGAAAACATATGTTTTGAAAACATTAAAACAAAAACAATTTCAAATAGGCCCTTAATTGCTCTCCAGAGTTGCCTTTCTTGAGAGTCCACATATTCCAACTTTATCAAGAATCCTATTACATAGAATGTGGGTTCTTGATTAGCCACTTCTGCCTCAACTACTCTTCTTTGTTGACTACTCCATCGGCTACTCTCTTTTGACTATCTTTTGTGCTAGTAAATAATACTACTTATTATTACATATACATAATGCAATAATTGATTTCATAATTTTTAATGTCAAATAATAAAAAAATTTCATCTGATTACTTATTTTACATGACTAAATAATACTTAATTGCATCAATTGCATGTATGAAGTATGACTAATAAAGAGATGTGTCTATATCTAGTGATACCTAATAAAAACAATTATTTCAAACTTTGAGTTTCAAAATTTTATCTTATAAAATTAAACCAAAAATTAAATTGGTCAATCACGACAATATTTCAAACTTAAATATAAAGCTTCAAGAAGGAAATTTATCAAGTTTCCATACATCTTAAATACCAATCAACTTAAACATATGAAATATTTAAACTCTTTAATAACTATATAAGTTAAAAATTCCATAAAATGTTTAAACTAATACAGCTAAATATTTAAAAACACATAAAAACTATTAATATGGAGTAATAGATCATATAAGACTAAGTCAAAATATAATAGTTTTCTAATCATGCATCATGTTTAACGAAACCATTCATATATAAAGCGAGATATCAATATCAAAGGAAGAGTAATTTTTACATACATCAACAGTGCTGTGTTATTTATACATTTAATAATCAATATTTACTTTGCATGTGGAGTCCACCTCTATTACATGTGAATAACATTTATACAAATTAAATTTCGATCATTGATTACACTTAGTGCACTATGTATAAGGTAATATATAAAAAAATTTTCCAAAAAAACCATCTTCATCTTTCAGGATTGTTGGTCATCATGAGGTGCTTAGTCCACATATTCACACAGTATAGTATATGCCTATCATCCTCAATGGCAGAATTAGCACAGCTACCCATAGTCAATTATCATAGAATCAGACACTACATACAAAGGCTCGTAAGATGATGGGACATTATCAAGGCGATATGTCATTGACCAGGAATCAATATCACAGCTTCCAACATAAAAAAGTCGAAGCTCAATTGTAAGAAGTGTCAAAATCTAATTTGTAAAATATCACACCTGCATTACCATTGTAATTGACTAATTTGAATCTTACTTTTATAGAAAATTGAGATATCTTGGTTTCTTTAACAACACTAATCAAGACATCCTATACGACCAAAGAATTTGCAGCAAAATAGTCAACAGCCTTCACATCCCAACGCCAAACCAGATAATGGTCCCCATTTGAAGTCTCACCGTGAATGATGACAAACATAAGGTTTTTGCCATATCTTTTCCTTTAGATACAAACATGTCTTCCAAAATTTTCTGCCTTGATCGTCACCTCTGGTGAAAAGCAAGAAGATAAAATAGTTTTGCTTAACGTAGTCATAGGAAGATGCATACTAGTTGTTCTCCACAATAATTCATAGAAAACTTTTAAGATAAGCACAGTGGCATTGAAAAATATACCTTCATCAGACAAGTAAAATAACCAAAAAAAACAAAAGAGATATGATACAGTTTAAGTGCACAAGGCTTACTAAAAGTTCTCTCAAATACAAAATAACTCACTCAGAGCAAAATAAACAATAAAACGCTGCAAATATTAGTGTGATACTTCAAATGGTAGGTGTTCAACATTTTTATCTTTCATTTTCAAAAGTTCATTTTTAAATAAGGCAGCCATTCAACATAATCGTTAGACCACATCTTCCTTCATTGATTGTGCAGATAAACTCCAATTAGGAATCTTTGTTTTGAATGCTTTCAATCAACCATCAATGATATCAATGTATTTTTATTATTTTAAGCTATTTTTACCGCTCATTTGGTTGCGCCATGAAAAAGAAGTAAAAAAAGAAAGTTTGGTAAAATTTTATTTTTATTATTTGAATCATTACTTAATACTATCTATCAATTATTATTTAATTATTAAAAATATAAATATTATAAATATTTTTTATTTTTTATTTTTTTTTAAATTTTTATCTTTAATTTTTTACATATCAAACGAGCTATTAATGGATAGAATATTGACTCTTTTCAATACACATGTTCTAAAAGCCAAAAAGCTTAAGGATATGTTATTACTATGTTCCTATCTATACTTCCTTCAAACGGCTATATTCTTTTTTCAACTTCTTGATTTTTTGGATTTTCCTTAATCAGCAATGACTCATTAAAGGTGTAACATCATAAAATCATGTCCGATTAGTATAAATGCGTGTTCATTCCATTTCAGAGTCAATGAAAGTTTTTCCATATTAAAACCTTAACTCATTTAAAAACTTTCCATATATCAATCTTTCAAAAACCTTTCTTAAATAAATCATTTAAAAACGTTTCTTATAAAACCTTTGATTTAATTTGATATAATTATTATTAGTAGTAATTAAACACGGTTTAGCCCATATAAAATGAATTAAACCATCAAAGCATTTTTAGCCTAAAAACAATATTCTAAAATTTATAATATTGACCCTATCAAATATATTTTCCAAAAATTAATTAATTTAAAAATGTTTGAGAAAATTAAAATAGTAAAAGTTTTGGTCCAATAGATTTAAATAAATAAGATGACCTAAATGAAACATGCGAAAAAAATAAATTATAAAATACAAAAACAAAATAATAGTATCACAAAATACAAATCTAATAATCTGTAATAATATTTGAAAAGTACTTTGAAATCCTTTAAAATGGAATAGGTTTTTGGATTCTTTATTCAGCGATTTCTCTACCTAGCGTGTTCATTTTATCTGGGTTAATGGTTTATATTTAATTTTTTAATCTTAATGATCATTTTTTAATTGACAATTAAAAAATTATTTTTAGATTTAAATAATCCAAATGAAATGATCATGACCAAGTAGAGAAGTCGTTGTGCAGAGAATTTGAATTCGTTCTGAGGAAAATATGAAATACTAAAAGATATTACCTTGATCAATTACCTTAAATTTTGGTTAGCGAGTTCTCTCTCTCTTCTCCCCCTCGCCCCAACCAAAAAAAACAAAAAATCCTTCAGATGTTTCAGAAATGGGAGCAGAAAACTCCTTCCTCTTCCGTATTTCTCTTTTTACCCTAACACTTCTAAACCTGAAGTCGCCTTTTCGTATTCCTCAAGAAATGATAACATCCTCCACATAAGAAAGAATAATGCTGCTTCCTTTTGATGTATAATGAGTGGAAGCAAAAAGTATTGATTATTGATAGACATGGTCACCACTTAGACAGTGTTTGGTTCAACAGAAAAAGGAAGGCAAGGGAAGAATTTTAATGAAAAAGAGAAATTTTAATGATATGTTATTTGGTTGATTTGGAAGAAAGAGAAGGGGAGAGTAAGAATTAATAGATAATTATATTTTTATAATATTAGAATTAATTTTTTTATTTTAAAAATATTTTTATATAAAAATAAATTTTTTATTTTTATTATAAAAAATAATTTTTTTATTTTTATTTAAAAATATTTTTTATTTTTATAAAAAATTATCTTAAATTTTATTAAAAAAATAAAAATTATATTATATTTTAAATAAAAATAAAATAAGAATAATTTAGTTAAATCAAAATAAATATTTTTTCTTTCTTCCAAAAATTATCAGAGGAGAAGGTTCAGAGGAGAAGGTATGAAACTACCTCCCTCCCCTCCCCTGAAACGAAACAATGCCTTACTGAAGACATCAAATTTATAGTTGCTTCCAATGATTCGAATATTGACTTCTGGTCTCGAATTCTTCTCTTTGATAGGCTTCGCAGGTTTGCAAACTGAATTTCACTATTTTGTTTTCTTTAAATATAGAAAAAAACGATAAAGAAAGTATTTACTGCGATTTTGAATTTCTGATTCTTTTGATATTATCTCATTCACCAATCCTGCGTTGTTTTTGGTTCTGTGCATTTAATATTGATATTGAGAACCAATGTTTGTTTATCCCTACGATGTATCTTTATATATTAAGTAACCCTTTCCATCAGAAGACTCATCTCTTACCCTGTAATTTGAACCAGCGTCTGCAACTTTATATGCTTACCCTGTAATATGCAATGTCAAATATGGGGATGTTTGTTGCTGAAATGAGCAGTGACTCTTTCCAACTTTTAGGGATGGCTGAGAAGGGAATGTTGCCTGATTCAAGAGAGATGTGAAGGGAAATGCAGCTCAAAAGAAGACGATGGGGAGCTTATATGCATAATAGTCTGGTTATTACAGTGTCTCTGAAACACAAGAAGCATACAAGGAGAGCTGTCCTTCGATCAAACACTGTTTTGCTGTAGATGATAGGCGAACTAGAGCGTTGCCATGGCGGCGAGCATTTGGACGGCCTGGACTCGAGAGCCCAGCTGTTATTGCTCAGATATAATAAAATGGTAGTTGACCTGGTAAGTTGGATTGACTTGCCAAAGCCTATATGCTTGAAATGATTGCCTTAAGTCAAAGAGGATTTTTTTCTGTTTTCCAAAGAACAGTTTATCTTTTAGTTTACTGCCAATCTTGTATAACCATTGTGCTCTTATTTGTTCCATATCTTTTTCATAGGCTTTGGTAGAGGAGATTAAAAGGCAAGGTATGAGAAAGCAGCTGTCAAAGTAGTTGATTTGGGATGAAATCCAGGGACACTACCGTTCCTTTGCAAAGCTGGGTACGGCGTGTTCATTTCATTTGATTGTCTAGATTTGATTTGAATGATTCATATTTAAATCTTTTTTTTTGGTTTCTGGTATTTTTTTATTTTGAAAAACACAAAACATAGAATAAAACAATATTTCAACTACCAAAAATAATGATTGAGATTAAAAAGCTAATAAAAACAATTTTTATATCTGGAATGTTTAAATTAAATTTAGATGATTCGAATGAGACGGATATAGCATGCCCAACTTTGCATTGGGAAGATGATCCAAATGCCATTATGATCATTGATTTGTAGACTTGCTATTTTGTTTTCTAAAATAAAAATTACTGGAAGACTTCCTGAGCTTCTTCCAACTGGTGGCTTGTTGTACTGTACTATTTCATAAGAATTTGCTACTTTAAACTATTGGTTTGGCTTAAAATTTCTGATGTAATTAATTTTAACTAGGATGACTATGCAGCAGATGACGATCTATATGGGGGAAAACAGAAGAAAGAGACCCTTCCATTTTTCATGTCGGCCACGTAAGATTTTTCCACATAAAAATGGTTGAAATGCATATGGCTTTTTGAAATGTACAGCGCAATTAATTTTGGACCTCAAGTGGCAGTTTGGAGATGGAGAGCCAACTGACAGCACTGTGAGATTTTACGAATGGTTTACTGAAGATTTAGTTATATCACTACCTTGAATCACAATTTGTGGTTTCATATGCCTTACGTAGAAGGTTCTAATGTTTTGGTCTTAACCTATAGGGGAAAGATGAGAGAGGCACATGGTTTCAACATCTCACATATGGTGTTTTTGCCTTGGTAAGAGGCAATAAGAACATTTTAATAAGGTAAAACCTGAATATATATATATATATATATATATATATTTACTTTACGGGCATATTAATTTGTTATCTAATGGTATTCTACTGCAACAGATAGGCCAGGTCATTGAGACCTCATAAGTATTACGGTGTTATATTTTCCAATTTAACATACTCTTTTCTTTGGTGAGTCTCTGAAGGCTTCCATTTTGATGGTTTTTTCACCATCATATCCTTTTTAACTACAGTGAGCATATGTAATTTGTTTGTTGCTATGTTGTTTGTCACCTATACTTACATTTCGATTGATTGGCTCAATATTCTGAGTTGTCCACTAGTCAGTTGTCCTCATGCTTTATGTTCAGTACCATTTGTAGTTTTCTTTCATAAGAGTAGGTTTTGGGATCAGAGGTGTATCAAAAAACACTTAATACTTTTGGCTCAATGTTTGTTTTTATACAATTATTATATTTGTCAAAAATACTAATTGCGCATTGGTCAATGGTAAGAATGATTTTTTTTAATAATTAAAAAAAACTAACTAGAGAAAATTGAATAAATAAAGATATGCTAAGAGTTTATATCTACTATATAAAGGAAAAAACTTATTTATAGTTTTTTATATTTTTATTGTCAGATTTTTCAATCAAAATATGAAATTTATGATTTTTCAATAATAATAAGACATGTGTATAGTTTTTGCAAATAAGTCCATAGTTGCCTAATACACTTGTCATATTTTAATTAGAAAATCATGTATTTATTATATTTTAATTGAAAAATTTGGATAATAAGAATATGAGGAGCTATATTTAAGTTTAACTCATATATAAAAGGATTAGAACATATATATATATATATATATAATACGAGAAAATATGTATACATGATATAAAATTCCATTGAAATGAAATTTCTAAAACTAATTTAAAAATTTTAAAATATGCAAAATTTAGTTGAATTTGCATGTAGTTAAAATAAAAAATATAAATTAGGAAAGGAATAATATTGTAGAGAAATTATTTGAAATAAAAAAATCTACTTATTAAAAGGGAAAATCACACTAATAAAATAGATAAAATAATATCTTTTACAGCTATTGTCAATTTATTATTATACATAAAAATTGGAAGGGAAATTTGCTTACAATAAAGATATTTATTTATATCATACAATATAATTATATTTAAATAAAGTGAATAATATATAGGATATCGATAATTACCTAAGACATCTTGTTGTTTAGCCACCAGAGTAGCCAGATAATCATATACATCACAATTTTGCACCCACTTTCTCTCCACATCTGTGTAATTCATGAGTTTCAAGGTTGCAGCATCATAAGTGGTTGAGACTCATCTATATGGATGATCTTTCAAATAAACAACTTGATTTCGAAAAATTTGAGTCAGCAGCATACCTTATGGAAGACTGGATGATTGCTCTTTGTATTTAGTAACTTCCTCCACATGCTTTAGCATCCAGTAATATGCATTAGTATTCAGCTAATGCATATAATTAAATAACCAGAATATGTCCCTTCTAGTAAGTGCCTTCAAAGATCTATTCCTTGGAAACATTGTAATTCTAATGATGTGAGCAGCCATGTTATTCACAAAACATACTACTTGAGCATTGATTTTTTTGTGATTCACCAAGTCTTTCCTCTTTAGCAGACAATCGTTGGCATTGTCATAGGTGGCTTTCATCTCCTTGGGCCAAGTTGTATGGAAATATAATTCTTGGTCTCCTTTTAAGGAAACTCTAAATGTATCTTCCATAGTCTTTTCTCCAATCATAACCATTTGTTCATTCATGAATGAACTTAGTGACTTTCCTTCCTTGATTACATTTAGATGGGGTAAAGCATCTGAACCAAGTCATCATAGACTGATTCATCCATAGTAACCAATAGAGCCCATCTTGTGGATTTAAAATTCAGTTCCACAACACACACTACAAGAACAATGCCATATACCCATAGTCAATTTTCGTGGGTTAAAGGTAAAAATCCTTGGGTATGGCCTCACTTGACCTATACACATGATCTAAACTTCCCTCAAATTTGCTTTACTTTTACCCATAATTTTTTAACCATGTATATAATTTATATCTATAGTTTCATAAGATATGGGTATAACTTTAAAACTTTTATCCACGGATGCTTTACTGTCACTATATCCAATCATAATATGTTCATAAAACCTTTACCCACCGATATTTTATTGTCACTAAATCCTTTACCTATAATATTTTACTGTCACTAAAACTTGTAATGACAATTTGATAAAACTTATATCCACAGATATTTTAATGTCACTAAAACCTTTACTCACAGTTGTTTTGCTACTATTATCTATGGGTGTTTTATTGTCATTGAAGCCTTTAGTGACAGTAATGAGTCTATGGTTATGGATATGATTATATCATTTAACATTCCAAGCTTATCTTTCAATACATTTGTGTTCATTTAGTTTACACACAAAATAAAAGGTAAATACTTTTTAAACTAAAAATTGATTCCATTATATTAAAGAAATTCTAATAATCATCTTCATACAAAATAAAGAGTCCATCTATCCACTGTTATACAATGCTTTTCCAAATCACAAGATAAAAGAAACCAAAATGGACAATATATGTCCAGGTAATAGGTGAATACACATGCATAATGCCAAACAAAATGTTAACTCGAAATGCAAGCAAGTTGACCCCAAACACATATAAATGAAGTGCACTCCAAATGTAAAATGTTGTTTACTCTAAAAGAATAAATAACACAGAAAATGTAGCCAACTTCAAATTGAAACGTAGTTCACTCCAAATCACATAGAATCAACAAAACACATGGAATTTCATCAAATTTGATCAATCACGCACAATTCTTTTCTAAGAGACACAAATCTATTTTCAAGAAGAGGTTTAGTGAGGGAATCAGCAAGTTAATTTTTGGTTTGAACATAAGTTACTTCTACATCTCCTTGTTGAACGTGGTTTCTATTGAAATAATACTTTATTTCAATGTACTTTGTTTGAGAATGGTAAAATAGGCTTTTAGTGAGGTAGATAACACTGGTATCTGATACCTAATCTCGGAGTTTGCTCCGCTTCATTAGAGTTATTGGAAAGGAGGTTTGGAGTTGACTCTGATTCTCTTCAATTGTTTTGAGTTGACTCTATTCTTCTATTTGGAGTTGACTTAGATTCTTCTTTGAAATTTGGAGTTCACCCCTACTTTTCTCAACTGATTCTAATTTTTCTGATTCAGTTTCCTTTTCTTTTCCTGGATAAACTGCTCTTGATTTTTCTGGCTATTGTAGATTTTTTATAGCACTTGCTCATATGAATTTACAATTATTGAGGGTTAGATTCTTCAAATATAACATACATAGACCCTTTAACAACCAAAATTGTTTTATCGTAAAGTCTATATGCTTTATTAGCGAATGAATATCCTAAGAAAAATACTTTTATCACTTTTTGTCTCAAATTTTCCTAAGTCATCTTTTCCATTATTATGAATGAAGCATTTGCAACCAAATGTATAAAAATAACCTACAATTTATGAGGAATTTTCTTATGGATGGGTCTAATGAGACATTGATTTAGCACATAGCAAGTTGTATTTATGGCTTTAGTCTAAAAGTATCTGGAAAGATTATTGTTAATCAATATGGTTCTAGCCACATCCTACAAGGTTCTTTTTTCCTCTTACCAACCCCATTTTGTTATGGAGTTTTTGAAGCTGAAAAATTATGAATAAAACCATGTTCAATGTAGAAATTTTTAAACAATTTGTTTTTAAATTTTCCACTATGATCACACCTAGTACTTAAATTAAATATCCTTGCTTATGTTGAACCTATTTACAAAATGCCTCAAAATTTTTAAATGCCTCATCCTTGTGAGCTAAGAAGAGAAATCAGTTGAATTTAGAGTAGTCATTAATGATAAGAAAATGCAGAATTGTTACCATAAAAGCGTCGAGTTTGTGTGGGGCCTAAGAGGTTCATGTGCAACAATTGGAATGGCCTTCTTTGGTTTAAAGGAAGATTTGGTTTGTTTACTCAATTAGCATGCATCACACACATGCTCTTTTACATAATCTTGCTTTGGAAGCCCTCTTACAAAGTGAAGCTTAAATAACTTAGAGATTGTGTGTATGCTTGTGTGACCAAATTTGTTATGCCAAAGTTAAGGATTCTTGCAAATAGAAAAAAAAAACATGTTATATTCTTGACATGCAAATCACTCAAGCATAGAACATAAATGTTTTCAATTTTTTGACTAACGATAAAGGCTTTGTTATCATTAAAGACAATGCAATGCAGAGACTCGAGTACGACCTTATAACCTTTATCACAAAGTTGAATTGTACTAAGCAATTCATGTTTAAGCCTTTCTACAGGTCAGGCATTTTCAATGCAACAAATATCATTTAAATTTACCTTACCAACTCCAATAACTTTATCTTTAACTCTGTAACTAAATGTAACAGAACCACTATCCTTGTGAATGGAGGAGACAAACTTTAAAGGATCACCTATCATGTGGCGTGAACAACCACTATTTAGGAACTATTTGTTTTTGGATTTACTACTCTTAAAGCAAACCTACAAGTAACCCTTTTTAGGTACTTAAATTTTTTCGAGTATTTGGGAGTTAGTTGTAGCTTCCTTGGGCATCTCTGTACCTGTGGGAAACCAAATCATTTTTCCTTTCCTTTTATTACACTTATAACATGCATGTCTAACCTAACCTTATTATAGTAGAAGCAAGTAGAAGATGAAGTAGAGGAGATAGATTCTTTCACTAAGAAATTCTTGTAAAGTTCCACATTGTGTTTTCCTTTATAGTCTATGCTAGATTTATTAAACATACACTATTGTTTCCGTGAAGCATATTTAGATTTTTTTCACTTTTTACAAAGTTATTGAAATCTTTAGTTAATGAAACAACTTGTTGTTTCAAACTTTTAATCTCATTTAGAGTCAACTTCAACTTTGTTTCTAGAGTAGAAGTATTGTCTTCAAGTTTGGAATTAACTCTAAGTCTTCATATTTTGAAAATAACATCTCAAAATCAGTAAGCAGCTTATTAAAAGTTCCTTAATGCTCATTAAAAGAATAAGAAGTTTCATTTTGTACCTCATTATCTTCTAGAGCCATGAAACATATATTGCAACTTCTTGCCCCAACTTAGATTCCTTGCCTTCATCATCATCACTCCATGTGGCCACAACTTTTTTTTTTCTCATGGAACTTGCTGATTTTCTTCCTTACATAGCAACACTTTGATTTAATGTGCCCAGTCCTTCTATAGAGTAGCAAATTATGATGGTTTTCCCTTGATCTTCTTTCTTGACAGTACTCTTTAGAGAGTTTCTTTTGTTTTTCCACAACTATCTCCTTCTTCTAGTGTAACTTTCTAGTTTCTTCAGGAAGAGAGCTATGTCTTGGAGGTCCAGTTTACCATCATCTTCATCCATGGTTTGTTTTTCAATGATAGCAACCTTGAGTTCTTGAGCTTTTCTTTTCTGCTTCAACTCATGTCTTTTAAAATGGTTCCTCTCATAAGTAATAAGGTTCCCTCATAATTCATCATATGACATATTTGCAATATTCTAGCTTTCAACATTGTTTACCTTTGATTGCCAGGCTGAAAGATGACATATCAAAAGCTTTAGACTCTTTTCTAAGTCAAAGTAGGTCTTTCTCAAGGCCTTGAGATCAATGACAATTTTGACAAATCTGTTGAACATTTCTTCAATACTCTCATTTTCTTTCATGTGAAACAACACATATTCATAAACAAGAATGTTATGTTTGCTTTTTTTCACTTTGAAGGTTTCTTAATGTGTCATCTCAATCTTCTTCCACATATCTTGAGCAGTGTCATAGTTGGATATCTTATTGTATTCCTATCGACTACCAACATAGTAGAGGATTTTTATGGCTCAATCATTTGCTTGTATCAATTTAATATCTTCTTCATCCTATTTAACTCTTGGCTTCTTCATCATTTTGCCTTTGTCATTCTTCTTCTTAGAAAATTTCAATCCATCTTTAATGACTTCCTAAACAAGATAATCTGTTGCTCGGATGTATATTTGCATTTTGGCCTTCTAATGGTTGTAGTGATTCCCATTGAAGTAAAAAATATCGGACAATGGAGAAACCTTTAAGGAAGTAGGATCCTACAATAGGTTGTTGCTGGTTATTCTCTATAAAATAGAAACAAGATCTTTTCTTGGGATTGTGAAGCACTAAGTTAATGAGACCAATTCTGATATCAATTGATAATCACATTTAGACGAAAATAAATAGGTATAATAAACAGAATAAATCAATATTATGAATTTTACGATCTTAGAAAGTTGGAGTTTATTTTTGACAAATTTGAAGTAGACTTCAAAAAGAGTATGAGAATTTTGGAGTTAACTCCAACTTTTGGAGTATCCTTAAAGAAAAAAACAAAATAAAAGAAAAAGTTAGAGAAAAGAATGCCACTACCAAGTTATCTTGGTTTAGTCCCTTAGCCTACGTCTAGTCTCCTTAAATTCTAAGAGGCTTTCTTCAATCAATCTTCTAGTCCCCTTAAATTCTATGTCTAGTCCCCTTGGCCTGTAACTCAAGTTTCAGTTTCACCTTAAACTTTACACAAAAAAAGCTCACCCACAACTTATTCTCACTCACAGAGAGATTTACAAAGAGAATAATAATATTTTTGAACCCCTTAAAAGGGAGTACAATGATCACTCAAATATAATGCCAAAAGCCAAAATAATCCTACTTGGCTTTTATTATCATCAAAGCCAAGATAATCCTAGAATATTTTTCTACAGTTCTCATACTTTTTTTAGAGTCTACTCCAAATTTGTCAAAAGTGAACTCTAACTTTCTGCATTTGGAAAATTTATAATATTTATTCATGTTATTTATTACACCTATTTACCTCACTAGATGTGATTATCAAATGGTACACAATAGAGGTTACTTTTAGCTAGCTCTAGTCAAGCCATGTCTTCTTACATGGTTTTTGGTTGTGTTCACATAAAGCAGAGAGGAAGAGGCTATCCTTTTTTCTCAAGTAATCTCATCTTCATTAATGTCATTTAATGCATTTATTTATTGCTATAAAACTTATGAGAGAAGATGGGACAAAGTAAAAGTAATATGACTTACTTTTTCTGATTGCAGATATAGTGGCATGAAATAAACCAATGATAGAATATTTTCTTTGTCTTTTATTCTATTTGTTTCAAGTGGAGTTAATGTTCAAACAATTTGAGCCTTAAATGTGCAACATTAATTTAATATAAATAAAGGGATTTTTATTTGATCACTGGACTTCATTATTATCAAACTCAAAAGGGTTGTGAGAGGCCATTGGGCCAACATTTGGTTTTAGTCTATAGTTGATTTGGCTTTTGTGCAATTGGTTGGAAATTTGGGTCCTTAGTGGCAAGAACTGCTTTTTGTTACCTACATAAGATCACATAGAATCCATTTTTGAGTTGTAAGTATCATAGACAAAAGCCTTCTGTTGTTGCTTATAATATTTGTGCAATCATCATACAATTACCTATATGAAGATTAATTTTTACTTTTCACAGGAAATGACCATTTATTCAAGAAGTTCTTGACTCTTAAATTATAATAATAAATTTCTTTTCTATGATTAACCTTTCTCAATTTGAAACCTCCTAATTATAATAACAACAGCTAACATTAAAGTGAGGAAAGGGTAGATGAGAAGATTGCTAAGTTTATGTAGAATTTTCTGTGGTGAGGGCCTGGGGTTTGTAAGAAGAATCATTAAAAGGTTTCTTGTGAACTTGAGGGCAGGCCTAGATCCTGGTGATTTGGTGTGACAAAGAACATTTCATTAGTGGCTAAGTGGTTATGGTCAATTTCTTTTAAGTTTGATTCTTTTTGGCACAGAGTGGTTAATAGTAAATTTGATGCTCACTAAATTGCTTGGGTCAATTTCCGTTACTAACACTTTCCCTTCTTCAATTTCTTTCAAGGATGAAGAAGGGAAAGTGTTAGTAACGGAACAAGATATCAGAGAACGGTGGAAGGATTATTTTTATAGGCTTTTTAATGAAGGGCATGAGATTTTATTACAATCGAATAGACTAGACATTAGAGAAGAGGATCAAAATTATACTTTTTATCGTAGGATTCGTGAGGTAGAGGTAAAAGAAGCATTACAACGAATGGAGAATGGCAGAGCAGTTGGACCGGATAATATACCCATTGAGGTATGGAAGGGTTTAGGAGTGAAAGGCATAAGTTGGCTCACAAAGTTATTTAATGAAATTATGAGATCTAAAAGAATGCCAGACGAGTGGAGGAAAAATACTTTAATCCCTATTTATAAGAGTAAAGGGGACATTCAAAATTGTGCAAATTATAGAGGAATTAAACTCATGAGCCACACTATGAAATTATGGGAAAGAGTAATTGAGAGAAGATTAAGGAAAGAGACTCAAGTGATGGAGAATCAATTTGGTTTTATGCCAGGAAGGTCAACTATGGAAGCAATATACTTGTTGCGAAGATTAATGGAGAGATATCGAGAGAATCAAAGAGATTTACACATGGTATTTATCGATTTAGAAAAAGCATATGATAGAGTGCCAAGAGAGGTTCTATGGAAGGCTTTGGAGAAAAAAAGAGTTCGTATAGCTTATATTCGAGCAATCCAAGACATGTATGATAAGGTTACAACTAGCGTAGTAACAAAAGGTGGACTTACGGAAGATTTTCCGATAACTGTTGGTTTACATCAAGGGTCAACTCTGAGCCCTTATCTTTTTACTTTAGTCTTGGATGTGCTTACTGAACATATCCAAGAGCCGGTGCTACAGTGCATGCTTTTTGCAGATGATATTGTCCTAGTTGGAGAATCGAGAGAGGAAATGAATGAGAAGTTAGAGAGGTGGAGACTAGCTTTGGAAGCTTATGGATTTCGTTTAAGTAGAAGTAAAACGGAGTATATGGAGTGTAAGTTTAGTAAGAGGCACACCATTTCTAGCGTAGAAGTAAAAATTGGAGAACATATCCTACCACAAGTCACACGATTTAAGTATCTTGGATCTATCATACAACATAACGGAGAAATAGAAGAAGATGTAAAGCATAGGATTCAAGCGGGGTGGATGAAATGGAGGAGTGCCTTGGGTGTTATTTGTGATAGAAGAGTACCACTCAAACTTAAGGGTAAATTCTACCGCACAGTTATAAGACCTGCAATGTTGTATGGAACTGAGTGTTGGGCAATAAAAAGTCAACAAGAAAATAAGTTAAATGTTGCAGAGATGAGAATGTTGCGTTGGATGAGTGGACACACTAGAAGAGATAGAATTAGAAATGAATGCATTAGAGAGAAGGTGGAAGTCGCTCCTATTGTGGAAAAGATGGTAGAATCGAGACTTAGATGGTTTGGTCATGTGGGGAGGAGACCTATAGAAGTCCCAGTTAGGAGAGTAGATGAGATGGAGAATAAGCCAATAACTAGAGGTAGAGGAAGACCAAGAAAAACTATAGGAGAAACTATTAAGAGAGATTTAGATTTAAATGGTTTATCTAAAAATATGATTTATGATAGAGGTTTATGGCGTCGATTGATCCATGTAGCCGACCCCACTTAGTGGGAAAAGGCTTTGTTGTTGTTGTTGTTGTAAATTGCTTGGGGCTATCAAAGCTATGGTCAATGCAAGCCCTTGGAAATTCATCTATAAGATAAATCCTCCCCTTCCCCGAGGCCCACTTTGCTCCCCCATCTTACCTTTTGTACTTGTGAGTACAACTGGGGTAGAGGATTCTTCATTTCCTGATCTTTGCATGTGTTTGCTATTTTCGACTTTTTGCATTAAACCGCTCTGTCAAATTTTTACAATTCCCACTTTTTCTTTTTTACCTCTATTTTACTTGATAAAAGCTTGTTGTCAATGGATTCCTCTGGTTCTTGTATTTATACATCCTTCTAGTTTTTATTTTGGAACCCAATTTCAGTAGGTTTGACAGCTTTGGTTTTGACATTCTTTTAGAAGCAATGGGTTTGTATCGACCATTTTTTGACTATCTTTGAAGTGATGTTATTAAGGAAAGAATAGAGAAGATCACATGGTAGTGCTCTCTATTTGTGGAATTACGGTATTTATGGTTGAAGCGAAAATTTTCAGCTTAGTTTTTGTTTTTTCAAATTCCTTGCAGGTTGCAGCACAACATTTCTTTTTTTTTTTTGGGGGGGCCGGGGGGGGGGGGGTTGCTATTTTTTTATGTAGTTGTCTCCTTTGTTTTGTTTGTTATTAGGAGGATTTATTGGGCTTTTTGACAACTGTATTATATGGAAAAAAAACTTATGTTTGAAAAATATAGGCGCCAAAACATATTCTTCAATGCTTATTTCCTTTTTTTTTTTTCCTTTTTAAGGAATGCAGACTAGAAGGCTCCGTGCTTCATTTAATTTTTTTTTTAATAAAAATAAGGGAATGCTGGTGAGGATTGTCTGGATTCCCTTAAATTTTTTTTTTTTTAATTAAAAGGGAATGCAGACAAGGATTGTCCGTGTTCCTCTTTATTGTTATTTTTTTAAGTTTTTGTTACATTTTCTGATGTGTATCATCCAAAAGAACCAAACCTGTAATTTCGTCTAATGTAACAGTTGGGTGTTCTTAAGTTTCAGAATCTTATTTAAGTTTCTTTGTTGCAAGTGAAACTACTCAATTCCATTATTTTTGTTCTGGTCTTTGCTTGCAATAGATATTTACGGATGCCCTTATCGAAAAATTCGATGGTTTCTTTGATAGAGAGAATGGTCCTATTTCTCTATTCTCAAATCAAAGTTTTGAATCAAAACTCAGCAAACAGGTTTATTTTTGGTGATAAATTCATCGATTCATCTTCCCTTTTTCCAACGGATGTAGAATCTCCCATTAATTTTGGAACCAATTCAAATGAAGAATTTATAGAAATGAACAAATACTCCAATCCTAGTTATCCAGCATCACCCCATCATATCCCTGTCGTATGAGTCTGATTGGTCTTCTTATGTATGTCCTGAGGTAGCCCTTGATCCATTTACAGGGACACAGGCTACATGCTATTTTCAATATGGAAAAGGTGCAATGCACACTTCAACATCTAGTGGATCAAGGGAAAAGAGGAGCCACCAAATGGATGATATTACAAATGAAGAAGAGGGAAGAGGAACTAAGCTTTTGGCTGTCTATTAGGAGCATTTAGAGCAATCAGAGCTGTTTGATGAGGTATTAGTTTGTTTGGGTGGAACAAGTTAGTCCATAACCATCATCACAAAATGGTAAGATCTAGCTGAAAACTAACTCAAAAGGATCTCACGGAAAGGTAAGTTGTTCAAAGAAAGGAGCTAATAAAGGGACAATAGTTGATTTATGGACTCTACTAAATGTGCATAGGCAATGGATCTAACTTTCCACCTTGGTCATTGTGAACAAATGTACTGTTTCCAAAAATTTTGAGAGGAAAGTAGACATGATTTGAGATGTTGGATAGGTATCTAGGCATTTTTGGTAAGGAGACATGAATTTTAGGACATGAGAAGGCATTCTATTAATGAGATAGGTGGCAGTAAGAACAGCTTCTCCCCACTATTGTTTAAGGGCATTTGAGGTAAGAATGAGGGACCTTGCCACTTCTAATAAGTGCTTATTTTTTCTTCAAAGTACCCCATTTTGTTGGAGAGTATTGACATGAGCTTTGGTGGATGATCCCATTATGTTGCAAATACGAGATAAGGTCAAAATTAAAATAGTCATGGGCATTGTCAGTTTGCAAGGTTTGAATTTGACTTTCAAATTGATTTTGGATTAATTTGTGGAAGGCCTTGAACACTTCTGTGACTTCAGACTTGGCTTTCAAGAGATGCACCCATGTCAGCCTATTGTGGTCATCTATGAAAGTAACAAACCTTTTTGCTCCATTAAGGTTATTGACACTAAATGGACCCCACACATCACATGTATACAAGAAAAAGGTTTGGAAGAGTGATAGGTGTGTGTCGGATAGGATGCTTAAACATGCTTTGAAAATTGACAGATTCATATGAAGGAAAAGATGAAGTTTTATTAAGCAAATTAAGGTACAACGTTTCATGTAAGAAAAGTTTAGGGGGCCTAGCCTATAATATTACAGCAATATATCATCATTTTTATTAAAGGATGCATGATGAGTCACTGAACTAAGTCCTTAAATAAATGAACAACCTTAATACCATTGACTTTGGCAAGAGTGCCATCAGCTATCCCTACAACTTGTTTCTTAGAATTAAGAATAAAATCAACTAAGAAAGAGGCATCACCAGTCATGTGGTTAGATGCTCCTCAGTCAACAATCCAAGAATCAATTTTTCTAATTTGAGCATGTAAAGCTGTAGGAATATTACCTACTTGTGTCATAGCACTAGTACCCATAGGGTTCTCTTGCCCGTGTGCACTAATCATATTCTGAATGATCTTCATTTGTTCCTTGCTAAACATGGCAATATGGAGTGGAGATGATTAAGGATTTTCCTCAGTAGTTACCATGAGACCAGGATTTTCTCTAAGTTGCCTTGGCTTCCAATTTGTAGGCTTTCCATGTATCTTCCAACAAACCTCCTTGGTGTGACCATTTTATTACAAAAGTCACACCAAGGTTTCCTGTTCCTTCTAGTCTTATTATCAGATGAGAAGTTTCTCTTAACAGCTAATGCAAAGCACTTAGAAATTGGTTATGAGTTTTAGGATCCATGGATCAGCTGTTGCTTGTATAATTCCATTGCACCTTAACAAACACTTCAGTTAGGACAATGGGCAAGTGGCCATGATCCTACCTCTTACTACATCATAATTCAAGTTAAGGCCTAAGAGGAAGCTATAGATTCTCGCTTTTTGAATGATCTTCATTTATGTGGCAGCATTGGTACTATTGGTCCATTGGTGATCCTCATATAAATCAAGTTGTTGCCACTACTTCACTAAAGCATTCTAATACTAAGTGATACTCTTATCACCTTGCTTTAGCTTCCTCAAGATCCCTTTATCTGAAGCAAGGCTACCTTAAAGTAGGATTCATGAATTGCATCCCAAATTTCTTTTGCTATCTTGGCCAATATGTCTCCCCAATTTTCGTAGTCATTGAGTTGACAAGCCAAGACACAACCATGTTATTAGTAGCTTTCTAGGGGTAGTACTTGGGATTAGACATGGGCGGCTATGTTACTTCTCCTGTGAGATATTCTTCCTTCCCAAGGCCATAGACAAACATTAGGACACTTTGGGACCAGATTGGGTAGTTTGTCCCATTAAAATGGTGCCTAATAATCATGCATGGTAGTTTGTTTGCTGCCATGGTAGTGGCAGAATGGTTATGTTCTTGACTGTTAGACATTTCTGATACGGTAGTTGACATTTGTTGAGATGTCAGTTGGTAGGCATGCATCGAGCCGAACTTCAACATGGTTTTTGTTTCAAATCCTTGGAAGTAGACTTTGATACCATGTGGAAAAACAAAGCTCTTGAATATGCTTTATGTTTTGTGTTATTTAGAATGAAGGGATGCTGGTCACATTAAGTTCAACCAATCAGATCCTAGAAAATAAGGAAATACATAAAAGGAAACAATCTAAATGAGAAATAAGGAAAAAAAAAATCAGTCAAAAGTTGATCTAAGGGATACGACAAAAACATATAAAAAAGGGTAACAAAATAATGGACATAAAAGAGGGACGAAATCATGACTTTACACAATGAGAGGCAGCACACACCAGCAGCACCCACTAATAATAAATTCACTAGTGAACTATGTTATATGATTATTATGCTTGCCTTGAATAGTTAATTTATATGTCAAATGTTATCACAATGGTTCATATTCATTTATTTTATATTTATATAGTATATTTTCAGCTTTTCTTCTATTTTAGTACCTTGCTTCACTCGGGCAAGCACTTTTATAGCGCCTCTCGCCTCAAGGTGCCGAGGGTGTCTAGCACCTTAAGGACGCCTTTTGCATTAATACTGTACAAAGAAATAACAATTATTCTTGTCAATTTGCTAATAGCATATGTTACTAGCAAGCATTGAGGGGAGTAAAAGAGGTGTTAAAGTAGTATTATCCTAATAACTAGCAAATTGATAGGAATAATTGTTATTTCTTTGTACAGTGTTTATGTGATGGGTACTTACATGCATGTAAATAATCAGACTTCAAGTGGAATAGTTTCAATGCTTTAAGTGTGTATTAATGCATCACATTAAGTTACACAGTGGAATGAGGCAAAAGAAAGGGTTCTTAACAAAGTCTCATGCAGTAACATATTTATCGTTTTCACTTTTCATTAGAGCTAATTTATGAGTTTGCATTTGAGTTCTGCATGGGATAGGCTCAAATTGCTAGTTCTCTTATAAAGAATCAAACTTATTCCAGTGGCTGGGTGCTTTCTCCATCCATCTCAAACCACATGCTTAAGTCTTTGATTTTCTGCATCTCAGAAAAAACTATGAATAGTTATTGGGGCATGGATTATGCACAGCTCTAGGGCTTTACAAGAACCATTTACAAAGGTAAGTTGCTGCCCAATTAGAGCCATTTGTATTTATATTTGATTTCCTTATCTTGTGTATGCACATTTATCAATTTGTTGCAGAAAGAACATTGTGCTCCAGTTCTTTTTTTCTTTTTTTTAAATTCTCTTTGAATTCCTGATCTTTTTATGGAAGGGTCTGAGGTGATAATAGATTCTCTGTTTAGTCCTTGTTCTTATTGACTGCAGAGAAAGGGATGGGGGGGATAGGGGTAGTAGAGGGCTTTCACTCTGTTCTGTGATTTTCAACTCCCAGATTGAGACAGGAAATCCCTTTTTTATGTTTCTCAAGGATTAGGGATATAGCCTGATCCTTGTTTTTCATCCTTGTTCCTTGTCCGCTTCTTTTCTTTTAACTTTTCCTCCCTTCTTCTGGTAACATTTTTATAATAGGAAAAGTGACTAACAGAATCTGGTCATTATTGAGTCCTGAAACCTGTTTAATCACAAGTTAGAAACTGCTGTTTCTGATCTGGAATCCCTTGTTTTACTAGTCTCCATGATATTGTAGATGGTTTCATTTTTTCCTTCCTGGTTAGTCATTTGATTCCCCAAAGGTACTAGCTTATTTCGTCTAGGGTGTTTTTGAGTCTGATGTATTTCATTAGGGAGGTAAATATTATTGTTGATTGACAGCAACCCTGCAAATAAAGATATATTTGAGAATTTATACTACCATGCATTGAGAATTTCATATTAGACTTATGATGGAAATCTTTTGAGCAAGGCATATATTACTGAGTTTGATATGTACAACTTCCATTCTGTGTCACTGTCTTCCCATGACCCTCCTTGGGTGTTTTCTGGAGGAACAGATTTTATCTTCTGCTAAATGTTCTCACACAAAATGGGACTTCAGTATGAGGGACCTGCCTTCCATATTGATATATTATAGTTTATTGGTTGAGGCAATAGCTAAATTACCACTCTTCTTCTCTAAAGAGGAGATTCTGAGGTCAAAAAATCCCCGTCCCAGAAGTGGATGTTTATTACTTGTAATTAGGAAAGACTCTTAGTAATTCCTGTTTGTGGTCTATCCATTAAACATTTAAACTTAGAAAAAGATTTCTTTCAAGTCTTGGCTATAGCAAGATACTATTAACTGTCATAGGGCTTCGTGGGTAATCAAGGAAAAAAAGATTGGTTGACATGGCTTTTGATCATGGCTGGTACATAGATAAATCAGATTTAATGTTTAAATGGATGGACATGGTCCAGCGAAGTTAACTTATCTGCATTTCAATGCTTGGTCTCGTGTGGATTTTTATCTGAAGTTTGAAATAAGTACATTATTCTTCTGGTCTTGACTTTACTGTTGTATAAAACGCATATGGTTAGCCAAAAGTGTCATTATCATGACTTAGTAAATACTTTATATGTTTTTCCTCATATGCAAGAGCCTGAAAATGACAATGTACTATCTACAACATATGCTGCTGCTGATTTCATAAAATTCACAAATGGCACATCTGCTCTCCATAGGGTGGTAAGCGTATACAATTATCTATTTATGCAAGGAAAACTTTTGGTTACACATACACGACATGGCTCTTTCTTTATCCTGGTTATTTTTATTATGATTGTTAAAGATTTTCCAATATTTTAAAATACAATGGAATGAAGAAAGTGAAAAATGTTCTTTCTAGCTCCATAAGGATGTTTCTTTTAACTGAAGTGATGATCATTAACTTGAAATTGAGTTCTCATTATGTCGAATGTCAGGGTAGATGCTAGTCATAATGATAAAATGGTACGAGAAACCTGCTCATTGCAGAATCTAATATTTTGTTAGACCAGAAAGCCCAATAATGCTCTATTTTATTCAGTCAGAATACGAGCAATACTTTTGGGCCTCAGCTTAGGGTAAGGGACTCAAAGCAAAAAGTTTCACTTTGGATGTGAATCATCCTTAAGCCAATGTGGGTAGTTTCTTTCTTCTTAACATTCTGAAGCTAACTTAAATTAAAATCATATTTTATCATTAGTTAGCAATAGTTATGAAGTTTAAACTTTCCTTTTCTGCTAGTTGAATTATCAGATTATTGACAAAACTTGTCCATGCAAGATGGGTTGCCTGTAACATAGGTCAATGGCAATCAATATGCTCCTTCCCTGGGCATCTTTCAGTCCAACCATTTAATATTTAGTTATAATATTAGAGTCTAATGGCTAATGATTCATTTTTCACAAGGCTTCTTTTTGACCTTGAACCTTTTCTATTTTTGGTTTTTGCAGAGAATTGTTTAGAAGAACTTTTTCACTTATGTCATATGGGTAGGACTAATCTTTGTCACTATCAGTAGGGCTCACCTTACACGATCATATCTCAGTCTTTCATATCTCCTTTCAATTGATTGTAATACTTAGAATATGTGATCGATAATTACTGTTTTCTTTGAGAAAAGTGAATTTTGAAATTTGTGTTTGGAATAATAATTATGACATTAGTTAGGGAAGACTAAAACTTTCTTTCCTGACCTCTTGAGGGAGGTGAGTGCTAGGTGGAAAGATATGGCTTTTGTCCAGAAGTCAAATATGGTGAGTTATACATTGAATTGTTGGCTTCCTTACTCCCTTCAAGCCACATTATATCCCGAATTTTTAATTATTCTTGTTAGTTTCATTCTTTTTCCTCCACTTGAAAAGTTCTATTGCTTTTTCTGAGTTATTGAAATAATAGTTGATTTGATAGGGACTAATAGTTGGAAGTTCAACATAATGATTCATTTTGTCAACTCAAATGACCACTTGTGATGTTGATGCTAGCATGAGAATCATTTGAGAATTTTCATATCGTGAGTTCAGGGAATAGATTGTTCTTCAAGTATTTTTCAGATAAAATTCCATTAGACGGTAGAAGAGAAATATAGCAACGGACAAATACTTTTATGGTTGAGAGTTGAGTGTGGACTAATAGAAAAAATTCTCATTACTTGAAAAGAGGATTAGAGAAAAGGACCAGCCTGTAGTACTTTTAACTAAAAGTTTCCTGTGACAGTATTAACATTAGCCGCTCTGTAGCTTGATTAACCACCCTAGTGTTTAGTGGGCCCCTTTTCTGTAAAGTGAAGCACAAGTAGATCCTTAAATCCGTTCATGGCTGCAGAAATGCATATTCTGCATATTCCCTAATGGACTTTGTTATTTTTACTGTATTTTACAGAGATCAATTGTTCTTATTTTTATTGGATTAGAAATAGAGCAACTTCATATGTCAGTTATTCTACTTGGAGAATTGGAGGGGAGCTATTTATGCAAAACTTGCAAAGGCTGTTTAAGTAGCATTATTCTTCTAACTGTATTGTATGCGGACTTTATTTCTTGAACCTTAGTATATGATTTATATTTAATGCTGGATGCTCATTTTTATTAGACTTTGCGATGTTTTGCTTGTGTTGAAAAGTAACAGGAATTTTTAGCCCAAATAAGGCCAGAGGTTCCATGCCTTGCTAAAGTGATCGGTGAATGGACAGGACTCGAATAAAGGTTTTTTAGTTATTTGCTATTAGATTCTCCAATAAAAATATAACATGTAGACATTTTTTCAATTTAGCACCATATTAATGATTCCTTAGAAAGAAAATTTTTGCCACATGTCATGATTTTATTAAAGAGTCTGGTAACAAACACATAAAAACTACATTTAAGTTTTTGCCTTGTTGAATGTGCTGTTGTCATCGTTCTATATACTAATTGCAATTTCAGGGTTGTCAGTATATCCATAATGTTTAAATGTGTTATAATCTGTTCTCTTTACTGTGCAGGTTCTGCAGTGGTTTCAAAAGCTAGTTATCTATTGCCAGCTCCACTGTATTGCTTAATTTATATTTTTTGCATTCTTAAGTAATAAATTTCAATGAAGAAAATAAGAGACTTCCTAAGGTCACTGCACTGCTTCTCCATCACATAAAGTTGCAGATGTTTTAGTTTCATAACAGGTGGTTGATACATATAGGCAATCTAATGAACCAAAAAAAAAAAAATGATCAATTATATCTTGCGAAGCACCACCTCAGTGACCGTTAAGTTTTCTTTGTAGAGAAATTCTTGAGTAGACCTGATCTATCAAAAGATAGGAAGCTCAAACTAAAACATAGTTATGTAAAAAAGTCAGAGGCAAGTTCCATTAAAAAGTTAGCTCGACCTACTTCTATATCTATTTGTAATTCGTCTAGTTTATCTTTCTTTTTAGACCAGACCAACTTTAAATATTTCTTCTTAATAAATGAAGTATTCAGTGGATGACAAATATCGCAAAAGATTAGAAGAGATGACATTTCAAATTGGCAATATTGATACACTAAAGATAAGACCTGTAAACAAGGGTCTAAGGAGTGAAGGCACTTAAAAGTGTATACAAACATGTAAGTTATGAAGCATGGATAATTTAAAAAAAGAGTTATGCTTGTATTTGATACATATTGAATACTAGTACTAATTAAATGTGATATAACATGGCATTACGTGACACTTTAAATTATATGTGGACATTTTAAATTTGGTCGTGTTGTCGCGATGATGTTGTATCGTGGCTGTGTTGATATCCTTGCTTCCTAGCTTGTGAGACTTAGATAAACCATGGAAACAAAGAAAAGTCAAAAGTTACAAGATTTTTGTATCGCATGGCTCTCCGATTGATGTGCTTTCTCTCTCATGATGTTGAAGTCTTCAATTTGAGTTTTGCAGATCTTATTTTATCATTATTGATTGCTACCTGATATGTTCTTTTCTGATTTGTGTGTGTGGTTTTAAAGTTTGTGGAACCCTACCTTCTCCATTTCAAAGAAAGCATATCATGTTTCTTAGGTCTTTCATGGGGCCTTCACGATTCAAGGTGCAAATTGAACTAGTCGCCCTTCTTTTCTTGTTTTACATCTATCAAGATCTTTTCCCTGTGTTTGTTTTTTTCCCCTCCTTATGTGGGAAACACACAGAAAAGAAAAAGACATGTAAAGTACCCCAAGTGCTATTAGGTTGATTCATTGATGTTGAATTTGTTACTCTCCTAAGTAAGATAAGAGATACCTTTGACCGATTTATTGCCACTCATTCAGTTTTTACCAGTTTTTTACCGATTGGTTATTTTCCCATGAAGTATCACTAATGCTTGGTTATTTAAGTCATCTTTCCACACTACCTTACATGCAAAGTTTTGAGAAAATACATCATTTTCATATGAAGCTAATTCGTCTTATTACAAAACTGACCCTAACTCTTGTATCACCAAAAAAAGAGAGGGTTGGGGGGAGGGGTGTGAGAGATATGATTAGATTTTTGCTGTGTAAAAATTAAGGATAGCGAGAAGAATAAGTGTAAAGCGATGCATTGTTCATCTTGTACATAAGAGTATTAATACATATGTCGGTTTGATGACTTCAGTAGATTAAGCAACATCTCTTTTTTGATATTTTTGATACTTACGGATTAATTTTGGAAGGACTTGAAATAATATTCTTGGAATTATAGTTAATTTGGTTATATAAATATTATGGGAGAATTTTGATGTACTTCTAATTTTACCTGTGTAATTAAACTTCACACATGTTTAGCGTTTTCACATACTTAGTCTCGAAAAGCGACGCTTTTGACATTAATTTGTTAAATTCAAGTCTAAATCTACATTGTCTATTTTTCAATCATGCCTGTCGTTTGAAATAAAAACAAAAATTTGTCTAATTCCTTCGTATTCAATCGAAAAGAAAGAAAGAAAATCATTTCTCATATGCTTTTCTTTCATTCTTGATTAGAAAGCCAGTGTAGAATTTGCTTTCTTGTAAAGTCCTTATCTACAAGCCCTTTGGTCTCATTCTTTTTCACATCTGATCCAAAGAAATCTTCCTCTATCTGATTCCCTGATCATAATTAAGGTTAGATTAATTCTCTCAAGTTTTATTGTCGTGTATGCTATGCGTGTGCTCTATGCCTGCTTAAAACAAGTTGTTAATTAGCTTCAATTACGCTGCTGCGCCGTCCAATCTGGACTTTTAACAGACTTGGTCCTAAAACTGCACCTGGGCATATTTAACTTAATGTTCTGTTAATAAAGGTAATTTAATTTAATTAATAAATCAGGATTTAATTTGATAAATATATTTTCTAAATAATAAGCAGCTTTTCTTGTCTAAGAGTGGCGTGCTTCCGAGATTATAAATTTCTCTGTCTCCTCCCTTTTTCTTCACTCACAGTGTCTGTCTCCTTCTTCATGCTAAATAAAATTAAAGTAAAGAAGGCTGTCTCCTTTTTAATTCCATCCTAAGTAAAGAATTTAGCATGCTTTGTCAGGCATCTGCATGACCAGAAATTATTTATTTTAAAAAAATAGAAAATGAGGTGTTTTGCCAAGTTTTTTATTAAAAAAAGAAAAATACTTTTAGAGGTTTGTTAATAAAAGTAATTTTTTTAATTTTAAAATTCATGTATTAAATGTTATAGTTGAAACAATATGTTTATCATTAAGTTAAAAATATAAATTAATTAAAATGTATATTTCCAAAAAAAAAAAACACTTGAGAGAGTAAAGTTTGACATCATTCTTGGCATCGGACGAAAGCAGCTCTCACACAACCGATAATTAGGGGATGATGGTCTGCTTGAGGTGAAGAAGAGCGAAGCTGCAGCTCCAATCTTATTAACACCAAACTCAATTATTATCTTTTCAAAGGTTGAGGATAAGGAGGGTTTTTTTTAAAAAATTATTTGGATTTACATTTTGAAGAATTGATTCTCCTAATCGCATTAGACAAATGAGAGGTGTACTCTTAAGTTATTCATAGAAGAACCTAATTTTAGTTGATGTGAAAACTAGAAGAACCTAATTTTGGACAAATGCAATAACTAAAAGTATTGAAACCTAATTGTACTCTTAAATTTTGCATTTGTCCCCATTTATTTGGTTCGTATCATTTTGGACAAATTGATTGTGCCGAAAATTGCTCCAACTCAAGGAAAATCACACATTTCTTTGTTCACTTGATTCAGCTGTTAATTTCCCATACACATATCTTCTTTTATTTTATTTTTAAATAAATAAAGAACATTACTCACTAATTTTGTTTTAAAAAAAATTGAAAGCTAAGAATTATACTCGGCTTTTTTTTGTTACTTAAATATATAAACCCTAAATTTTATTTTTAAACTATTTACCGATATATACCAATTTTATTTCACATAAACCACATGCTTTTACGCTGCCGTGTTTGACTTTAGTTTTATTTTTTTGGTTAGAGCTGTATCATTTGAATTTTAAGACTACGTGAGTCATTTGAAATTTTGGACGACTCACACAATAACTAAAAGTATTGTGTTGTGCCTCACGTAAAACTTATGATTGGTATGTCTAAGTAAAAAAGAACCCAATCAAGTTTAGATATCAACCTTACGAGGGTATTTGACATGAAGATTTTTTTTTTGTAATTCTTGAGAATTACATTTTTAAAGATATTATTAAAATTGTTTGTTTCGTTTAAAATATTTTTAGAAGTATTTCATGATATGTTTAGAAATATTACCTTCACATGTTTGGTTTAGTCATATTATTCTTAAGAATCACGGACAATTCTCTAGAAATACTCTTACTATTCTTGTTAAAAGATTAATTATCGTTCATAATAAGTTAGTAATTTCATTAAAACAAAATAATCATAACAGTGGTAACCATGACAATAGTAAAAATGGTGACGGATGTGGTAAAAGTGGCAGCAATGGGTGGTAACTGTTGATAAGAGATGAATTGAACCAAATATATTTAATTGAAGGGAGATAAGTCTTTTCCACTAGGTAAAAGATTTTCATAATAACAATGCATAACCAAATATATTTAAATAATTTTGCTAACTTTTTGGGATCACATGTCAAGGTTTTTTTTTTTCTATCTTTAATTGAAGCTGGCAAACTCGAACAATCCCAGACCATACAGTACTTTTGATATCAACTTTTAATATAGAAGTTAAGTACCGCGATGAGCTCGCCTTCATTGATTCATTCACATTACTTTACACTTTTGAGAAGGAAGGAATCAGCTTTTAGGTAAAGATTGAAGGAAGACACCGAACGAATGTTTAGGTCTAGGATATGGAAAGTGATGGTTTAATTGAATAAAGATGTATAATATTATCCTAAAGATCCAAGCGTGACCAAACCACGCTTCACAATCCCACATATTGCTTCTTCAAAAGCCTCTTGTTCCCACTTGATTGCTTCCAAGTACTATGCTTTGTTTGTGCACGCCTGGCTGAATCCATAGCTTTTTCACAAACAATGATACAAAAACCAGTTTGATTTGACGAGCTTTCATACTTTTATTACTCCACAATATCTTTATATATGTCCTTATAATTATAAACCAAAAAAGAATAAAAAATGTCGGAGTCATTGGATTGACATGATGATTATCATAGTTTTAGTCATGGTTGAGAAAATCAGGCGAAAAATTTATATGGTTTAGGTCCAATTTAACTTTAAAAATTGGCTAAGTAAAATAGTGATAAAAATTAATAAAATTGGTCAAAAGTTATAAAAACTGAGCAGATTGATATTGAACCATTCAAAATTCAATTTTTTTTTCTTAAATCAAAATTTTGGTATTCTACAATAAAAATTTATAATATTCATTGAACTATACCCAGCTTATTTCATATAAATTTATTATTATATTTAAATATTTTATATAATTTTTATATTTTTAAATACTATTTTACAATATGTGTGTATAGATATATATCTATCAAATTATAAAATAGTATATATATTTATACTTTTTATATTTTTTTAAAAGAACAATCCAACCCAAATTTAATAATGATTAAATCATTGAACTATAAATCATTTATTATCTTAATTCAATAACTTTTGGGGTTTTAAAGCATTGTTTATAGCATATTCTTGATTGATTATCTTAGTTAAGGGAGATAAGTTTGTTTTAGGAAAGTGATCCCCTTTTTCTCTAAATTTTGTATGTTAACTTATTGAATAAACACATTTCCTTGGTACTAGATTGTTAACTTATAATTAACCATTTTAGTTAAAAATATCTATTGAATGAATCTTGTGGAAAATTTCTAATTTGGGGAAATATATACTATGTAATCTAATGCAATTTTGAGCTTACTTTAAATTAAAAAAATAAAGACCGAATAACATTACTAAGATACTTTTCCTAATTATGTAATTTTTTTAGTTTGATATATTAAGGAATATTAAATTCTAGAATTTCTGTCCAAATTCCCATTCACATAAACTTCTACATAAGAATTATTGTATAACTTTCTTTATTGTTTTAAGTAAAAACAAAGGTTCTTTTTATTTTTAGCACCGAAAGGGGAAAGGCTGTTGCCAAGTTGTCCTTCTTTTTCTGAGCATTGATTTTGTTAAAATCCACTCAAAATAAGTTATTAATATAGATTATTATTTTAAAATCCAAAAAAAAATATTTGCTTAATGCTTAGAACTTAATTTAGAACAAAAATACATAATAAAATGATTGGGAAAAGAGGAAGACATGAGTTCTTAGGATTCTACATGAGAAATAAATGTCGTCATTAGATGTACTGGCTTAATTATAAGAATTTTGAGTTTAATTTTGCAAAAACAAAAAATAAAGTTATAAAAATAATACTGAGATAAATACATGACTGCAGATTTTTTTTTTCAATTTTTTGCTCAAATTTACTCCCATAAATCATGATGTATATTTCTTTAACTTTTTTTTTTCAACTCTTACTATATACACCTTTAATAAATAAAGATCATAAAATTGAATTCAATTTGAATGTTTTGAGAATGAAAATGACATTAAAATTGATCATAAGATCTCCCGCTCCAAATCTTGTATCTCACTGAGAAAAATATCAAAAAGAAAAGGGAAAAAGATGATTGCTGCATACCATTTGCTTTTCTTTCTTTTACTCAATTTAGTAACTTTCCCTCGATCCAAACAAGATTTGAAAATGACATATATCATAAAACCTAATGAGATCAAAATTGGATCCTTCGCACATTAAAGGACCCATTAATGATTTTATCTTATATGATCATTCCTCGCATGTTATTTTTTTTTTAATTACTATAAAATGATACTATGCATTTGATGAATATCCACTTAGGCATACAAGTCCATGTAAAGTCCAAGGAACTAACTACCCCACCTATGGGGTCATGAGCCGACCTAGCAATGATCAAATATATCTCATATAGCCCTTCTCATACGCATAATGCCCAATACGTATACATGCACAACACTAGAACACTGTCACGAGGGGACCATGCACAAACCATAAAAGTCGTGAAGGTCATCAACATGGACACAAATTACTAATGGTCTCCATACAGGAGACTAACAAGGTGCTATTATTTGTTGCCCGCCCTGCCGCCATTAAACCTAAGGAAATTTACCCCTTCACCCTCAACCCTCAAGTACATAAGGCCTTAGGGCACCTCAAGTACATTTGAGATTCTCTGATTATTTTTCATTTGCTTGTGTTTCTTGCTGACTTTAGCGTCACAGTGCTTGCAAGGGCCCATGGCCTCCCTTTGGAGCTTGTTGGACCTACCATTGTCAGTGTTGGAACTGTAGCAATGGCGTGAAGACTCAAAACAGTAACATTTGAAGCAAAAGAGCTACCCATTATTTAGCGTACTGTGGAAACATTTCCACCTTCTATATCTTTGGTTAAAGCTTTAAACAACGTTATAGACAAAAGAATGAGTGAGAATGATCACTTCCTCCAAATCTTATATCTCATTGGAAAAATCTTTTAAAGACAAAAAAAAGGAGATGATTGCTATGAACTTTTCTTTAATTTCTTTTCCTCAATTTGGGTACCTTTCCCTCAATCCAAACAAAAATATGGCATATCACTAATCCTATCAAGATCAAAATTGGATCCTTCGCACATTAAGGGACCCATTAATATCATTAATTATGTTATCTTATATTATCCTTCCTCGCATGTTAATTTTTGTATTATAAAATGACACTATGCATTGGAAATTCATCTAGAAGAATACTACTGGAAATTGAACTCTTAACATGAAGAGTTCTGGTACTAAACATCGAAAGAAACATCACTTAACTCATAGGTCACTTAGTCCAATGAATTGAAGAAAAAAAAAAACACAAGTCTTGTATATCTTTTATCAATAAAATTGTGATGCAATATAATTTTTTGAAAACCAAATTATAATTTTTTTAAAAAACTTTTTTATGTGTACATTAGTAGTTTATGATAATTATACAGAATTTTTTTGGCAGTTGGTGGGCGCGTCTACTTGATTTACTTTGGAAGTCTTAACAGGAACAGTATTCGCATTTCAAAATCAGACTTTCGGGTAACTCGTTAAATTATGGGTTGTTCTACGAATAATTTGCCCTCTTGAAAAGATGAAGTTTTTTGTCGTTAAATTTTTTCAATATCTGTATAAAAATAATTTTTTATTAGTATATGCAAAAATTTTAAAATAATTTAACAATAAAAAATTTTAAGTTTTTAAAAATCAAACTCTCTATAACAAAATTTTAAAAATAATAATAAAATCAACCATAAATATTTACTTAACAGCTTTAGTTAAATAGTCCTTTTAACACCTGTTGCTTTATGATTTTGATTTGTCCCATCGGGCATGCCAGCCCTAATATAATTGACATGCTCCACCAACTTTTGAAACTTTTTAGTAATGATTTAAAGAGCAGCATGCATCACATTTACATTTAATTGTTAAGTGCATAATTAAGCAAAGTAATATATTAGTTTATACAATTTCAAAAGAGGTACATGTACGGGTTTCTGAATTTTTTAGTACGAAGAAATTAAGGTAAGCTCCTCCTAATATAAGGACGCCTGCTTTTGACCTTTTCTAATTATAGTCGTCAAAGCTTATCTGCATTCACTAATATAAAATTAAAAAAAATCGCTAAAAAGCAGCAAAGAAGGAGGAGACTAGTGGGGGAGGATGAAAAAAAAAATTATTTTTACTTAGTCCAAATCCTGCTCCAAATAAATCTTAAAATAAATAAAAAGAAATATTAACAATTTAAATAGCTTCTCCCTCTTTTCTATATCAACAACTGACTTCTTTATCAATTGGTGGCGCATTCAATTTTTTTTTGTTCCACTTTATCTATGTTAATCTTGAAGTGAACAATTATGATTTTTTATTATTTTAACAGCACAAAATCGATAGTTAAGATGTGTCTTTGGGATAATTTGAAAAAGGAAATATTATTGGTTAACATGTTAGCTCGAAAATAATTTTACTGTTATAAAAAAAAGCTTGTGAGACCAAAAGCACCAGAAGGCCCCAAAATTAGCATATCAAAAGATTATAATTTAAACATTAATTTAATTAGTATTTATAAATTATTATTATTCATCCAGTTTAGAACTTGAAATAAAAATTTTTGGAAAACATTTTAAAAATATTTCTCTCCTTCACTCTCAGTTTGAAAGACAATTTGAGATTTTAAATAAAATAAATTGAAATAATCTCCCTTCAAAAGTTGAAAATATTTTTCTTTTTACTTTTTGAACTCTGAAAGATTTTCAATTTTCAATTGTTTTTTTTAATCCTTTTCATGACTCACGGGTCACTCGATGCTCGTACTGCACGTTTTATAATAAAAAGTCGGTAAGTTTAATCACTTTCGAATTGGTTTTGGCTCCCTCATCATGTGAACATTAACTGAACCTGAACTTATTCTTTCTTGTACTAGCCGCCAAACCTCGATAACCCAATAATTCCATTCCCATTTTTATCTTTAAGATGAAGATTCATATTTATGTTTATCTATGCCTTTGTTTTTATTTTTGACTGTGTTACCACGTGCACTTTGTGTTTTCCAATTATGTCATCGCCGAGCATATTTTATTCAATTATAACACAATCAAATTATGAAAGAATGCATCAACCTTATTCGTCCTCATCTTGTGCTGATGAAATTTAAGTGAATGCTTTTTTTTTTCTTTTCTTTGCAAAGAAGACACAGAGACCAAGTACAAATCAAATTCATTTATATCACAATTTTATGGCACTTATGTCCAAAAATAGTATCATTTGGGCAATAATTTGTTAATTTTGAGATAAATGATTTGTCTTCAATTAAAACAAAATAATAATAATAATAATTATTATTATAAAATGATACATATGTGGATCATTTTTTTTAAGATACCATTATCAAAACTAGACCAAAATTAATTGAATTAGTTAAAAACTAATAAATTGGCCACCGAATCAATTTGGTTGATCAATAAAATAGATCTATCAAAAAATTAGTTAAGAACTCAAATTGATAAAAAATTGACCAAATTAGTCAAAATCTAACTAATTCAAGATTCAACTGGTTCTAAAATTTTTTTATATTATTTCTTATTTTATTTGGACATTTTTGAAAAATTGAAAATAGAATGCAATAAGAGAATGAAAAATGTTAAAATAGAGAGAAATTTAAAATATATATATAAGAGAGACAAAAGGCATATATTTGGTAATTTTTTATGCTTGTTTTTTATCATACTCCATTTTATGACAGTATCTCTTTTAAATATTAAGATGTTAGGCTAAAATCATTCATTCCTCTTTATTAATATTTAAAATTAATAATTAGTAATATTTAAACTTTGTTATTATTTATTTGTTAGATTAGAATTTTAATATATAAATTTTTTAAAAAATATATTTAATTATTATTAATATGATTATGGTTTAATTACAATCATATCAATGAATTATAAACTAATATTTTCATTGATTTAATAACTAATCTAGTTTTAAAAATATTGTTCAAAGGATAACACCAAAGAATGTTCCAAGCTTTATTTTTAATAATTTAATATGAGTAATATCTAAGCATGAGGTTCCATTAATTTAATATGTCATTTTTAGGCATATTTTTCAAATGTAAAAATGTGGTAATATTTTAGGTTAATTAGATAATCAGATTCAACGTATAAATTAATCATTTAGATTAGGTCGTACTGATTATAAAATCATGTGGTGTTTACATTATTCAACAACCTTATTGACTTTAACATTGTTACAGTTCAACTCTTTCTAAATATTATATATAATTGATGCAGTAAGTTCTCATATATGCTCTTAATACCAACATATCCAGTTCATGGCGTTATAAAGCAGTTTGAAATGGTACATGAGTGTTAAAAAAATAAAGGGATCTATTTCCTGGAATCAGAAAATTAATGGACTTTTAAAAAAAAAAAAAAACTTTTAATAGTTTAAGGGACTATTAAGAAGCGACCTCAAGTTTAAAAAAAAAAAAGAATCTTATTGTAAAGTCATAGTTTCCACATTTTTTGTTTTTACTATTTCTCTAGCCCTTATATACAAAACATTTGATTTAAGAGGTTATGATATCATATTAAATATCACTTCAATTTTGATGGGTAGTTTTCTGGTTAGGTGCTTCTTGTTGACCCTCCACAACACTGCTTCCAAAGTAAAGCTACAAAGGGAGGCCATAGGGCTTTGTAAGCACTGTGATATCAAAGTAAGAAAGTTTCCTTTGGGTTGAATAACAATAAGGCAGGTAGCACATAGAGGCACTTGATTGGCTTTCAGTATAGAGATCGTTTGCATTGGGAATTTCGCATCAGTGGTGATGCATGTTTGCAGCTTGTATGGTCAATACATGATCCCGTCTAGGCAGTATTTCAGTTTTGTGCATGGGCACTGGGTGTTATGCGAGCGAACGAGGCTCCATAGAATCTAGCTGGTTACTATTAGGTCAAATCTCAACCCCTACATAGTATAAAATTAGATTTTTTTTTACTCATCTTTTTCATAATCATTATTTACTCATCTTAATTTTCAAATTTAACTTGAATGACTCAAATTTAATATTTTTAATTTTTATATTTTTATATTTTATTTAAAAAGATACAAGATGCAAAATAAAAATAATTTTTAAATTATTAATTTTAAAAAATAATAATTAAAATAAAAATTAAAATAATAAATATAAAATTTAGATTATCTAAATTAAATACGAACGATTTAAATTTAAAAAAATACCTACTCATATCCACTCTCCTTTAAGATAAGTAGGCGATCTAGACTCTTATTAAATAAAGGTTTTAAAATAATTCAATTAATATTTCTAATAACTTTGACCAAACAAAATGCAAAAATTCATTCTTTAATATTAAAATTTAATGATATGTTACAAGTTTTATGGAAGTAAAACTTGATATTAATGTTTACAGTTGGAGTTACTGAATGGATCCAATGACATTATATAATGTCGTTGTAATAAGAACTCAGTCTCCGCCACTAAGTAGGGTTTATTAGCACTTTAAAGTTAAAATTCATATTGGTAGGTGTACCAACTAGTTTTATGTTACTTCCATTAATCAAGTATTAATTTAACAAATGTGCTTCTTTGTTCTATTCTTTCTGCACTTGATCCCTGGATAGGTATAAAAGATTCCAATATATCCACTGAAAACACAAAGCATTGATACTTACGTGTGCATTTTACAAAAGCTCAACCTTACAAATTAAAGCACGTGCTTAATTCTAAAGCTGTCCTGGAAATCCTTAAGCTTTTAGCTTGAAGCATATAGTGATGATGATAGAATGCACCCACACACACGGAGATGAATGAGGTAGTTGTCCATTCATGAGATGACCCACAAATTGATAAAGGACGGTTCTTTTGCTTAGATCAAAAGATTATTATAGATTTTGTGTAATATTGCCAGGACCCCCAAAAAAAAAAAATGAGAAACATGTGTTCTAATTTTTAAGGGTTTTTACTGTGTGTGGCGGTGTGAAAGTGAAACATTGGGGTACACGTGTCGATGAGTCATAGTTGATTTAAAAAATTTACACGTGTTAAGTAGCCTAACATATATTCAATATAAGTTGAAAAAAAAAGTATATTCTAATTTTCAAAAAATATTTAAATTATTTGAGATCATAACTTTATGTTCTGCTTTTATAAATTTTTTTTTTAATCTTCAATAGGCAATGTTAGTGCTATTACATATTGTATATAAAACGATAAAATTGAAACAAAAATATCCTTTTAAATATTGAAATAATAAAGTTATTTGTAAAGTATAAAAAAACAGTAAAATAATCTTCGGAAAATTGTAATAAATTTTTTAATAAATTGATCCAGCTAATACTAAGTAGATGCATAAGCATATGAATTTCACCTAAAAATAAATTTTTGTTTATTATATTTTACTTATTTATAACAAATTTATATAAAAAGGTCAGGCTCACAACCATTGCTATGTCTTTGTGGGATTGACTAGTGCAGTTGTGAGTCTACAAAAAAAAATTTTAAAAAAAGGGAAATGAAAGAAAGTGGAAAGAGTGATCATGAGAGTGCTTTGGTAGTTATACCGACTATTTTGCATCTTTTGAATTGGAAGGAAGCGTTTGGCCAAATATCTGTCAAACAGGGTTCATGATTCCACAAATTTGAAAGAAATTGGCTTAATTAATTAAAGGTTGTGAAGATGATTAGAAAATCATTTTGTACATGTTTGTAAGGTTCTTGGCAATTCCATATTTATAATAGTAATTTAATATGTGGTAACTCTGAAATGTAACGTTATTAGCTAGCTAGATTGAGCCAGTTATTCTTGCATTTCCATTATATAATCTAATTCCACTTTGAAGTTAACTTTTTGGGTTGAGTCTATTCTTACCCTCTAATTTATTGGTAGATGTCACTTTTAGTTAGACTCAAATATAGACAAACGAAATCAAAGGGGCCGGCAAAACTTGATGAATTATTAAAAGTAGACTTAAATAGGTCATAGGTCATGCGTCAGTGATATATTTATTCCAAAAATTAGGGTTATAAAATGTAATTGACTGCAAAATTATCCCTGTTTTTAGTAATTAAGTATTTTCATATACGTAATTAGACATATAAAAGGGTTATATATATATATATATATATTCCAATCATATTTGGCCTATATAGCACGATGAAATGAAACGAAAATTAAATAAAATAATTAGTATATACTATTTCCATGATTCATTTCTGTATTTATCCAATCATGAATATATAGTTTATGTATTTCATGATATTATATTCAACCGCAAATTTTAAATTTTTATGAAAGCAACATTTATATTGGCAAAAAACGTAGAAAAAAAAAAGAAAATTCAGGAAAACTAGGGAAACCTAAAACATATATAGAAGTAACTGATTTTTCCTCTAAAATGAGTATATGATCCTTGAGAACAAGAGACATTCCCTTTTATATGAGCATCCTTATTCTCCAAAAATTATTTTTTTGGGATAATTTTATAAATATTTTAATTACTTAAGAAGTTAAATTTTTTTTTTATGATTATATATAGGATTTTCATAGTTATCCTTATTATGTGGTTTTGAATCTTTTTTATATTAGGAGTTTATGTTGGTGGTCATTTCTCCTTAGGAAGATCCCCTGGCACCTAATTGGATAAACTTCAATTTGCATCTCAATTGATCTTTTTCCCATGTTGATCTTTACACAAGATTGTTGAACACAAATATTCTGATATTAATACATGAAGGTGTAAGATTAACAAAGGATCCCAAGTACATCACTTTTGCCCTGATCGATATTATTAGAGTATAACTTATCTATATTGCCATTTTTTCATCCAATATATTTGATGATTAAATATTTCTTAAATTTGTCTGTTCTAATAGCTTATTAATTAGTTGAATTATAAATTAAAGATACAAACAAATTTTTATTTAATAAAAAAATTTAATCTCTTTAAGAAATCAATTTTTTAGATCTGGCACAAATACTCTAACGTGGATGGACATATTGTCTTTGACACAAATCCACGTTGATATTTTCATAAAAACAGAAAGAAAACCCAGAAGCATAATCTCACTCATTATTCATTATTTTGGGTGGAGTGTATATATCTATTATTTTCCTTTTTTTTTTAATTCATTCATCGTCAAGCATGGCTCTTTGTACGCTTACAAATCAAAAGCTTTCACTTCGGCATCTGGAAATTACAAGGACAAGCCCCACCAAATCACGTTTATCGTTAATCCATCGAATCCATGAAAAAAAAAACAAAACTCTATCTTTTCTTCGGTGTAAAGCTCAACAATGTGGTAGTTCGTGCCTAACTTTAATTTTTTGGTTTAGATTTAACTCTCACCCTTCCTTTTACTTTCCTTAACAAAACAAATTGATTTAACTGAATTCTTCTTCCCCTAGCTATATACTAGGTCAAATGTTAGCATCAGAAAAAAGAAAATGTATGCAAATAAACCCAAAAATTAAGCAAAGTACTCTCAAAAACTTTAGTTGATTATTCGGTTCAAAATTTGGGCTATAATGTCAAATAATTAACCAAACCTAATGAAAATTTTGTTGACATTTAATTGTGATCTTATTATCAACGAAAAATATCATCTTTGTATTTCAATCATATTTTATTTGAAAATATCGCCTTTATTTTATTGGTAAAATATATACATGTGCTTTATTTATGTATTTATTTATTTTTATATTGTATCATATGATGAGAAAAAGGAGACTTTCTGTTACATTGATGTATATGTATCAAATTTTGGGGAGACTGTAGGAAAATATTTACTTGTAAATCTCCTAGTAAACCCAATAAGGGTTGTTTTAATTAGATTAAATAGTTAGGTTTCTTGAGGTTGCTCGAATTAATTATACTAAAAATTCAAAGATCATATATAACCTAAATCCAGCATTACTCACGAACGAAAATACTCCTTTTAAGTAACTATATATTAAATAGTAAATGTAATTTAATATAATGATTTCTTAAGTTATACGTAAAAAAGGTTCTGTAGGATCTCCATGGTCATGAATGATATAATTAAGAAGCGGGGACCCAGTAAAAGATATAGATAAGTTTAACCACATTTGAAGTGTTCATATCAATTCCGTGAAAATATCTGAAGGACCCTTCGATGAGTTTACAAGTATATATACTTTAGATTTAAATGACGCCCAGTTGATCAAGATGAGCATAGATTCATAAAACGAAATTGGCTTCTGTTCTTCAGACAGAGCCGTGCTTTGACCATATACTACGAGATTCCTTCATTTGGAAGAGAAGCACCTTTTGTTTTTTATTTTTATATTTAATTAGAAAATTAAATTTCAAACAACCCTCCATAGCTAGGCGAGTGGTGCTATGAATTCAGAAATTGTACTATATTTTTCAATTATGATATAATAATTATTAAATATAAAATAATATTTTACTTATTTTAATAGAGTTATTACTATAATTATACTAATTAATTACATAAAAATTAAATTAATTCTTTTAAGAGCTATTAATTATTAAACTAGTTAATATTTAGAGCAATTATCTAAAAAGATGTTTTTTCTTTTTGGCTAGCAAAAAAATATATTTTTTAATATTTAGAAACTATTAAGTCATAACTAGGAAATATGATATTTTCGGGTTTATAATATCATTACTCTATTAATGCCAAGTAAGATGAAAAGAAAAGAATAAAAAGGAAATTGTATTATTTTTGGTAGGTAAAGATCCTGAAGTGTTTGTTATCATATTTCTCAATAATAAAATAACATATGAAATTTTTGTTCTTAAAAGATTTAATTATGTGAGGCTAATCAGCTATAACAACATGCACGCCTTATATTTTTATTAAAAAATTTGATAATAAAAAACATAAAATTTATAATTAATCATAAGAGGACACTGGCTGGTTTTAGGTACCTTGTTTTGTGGCCAGGGATTGACTTAATTGGGCAATTATATGCAAATGGCATATTTGGAATGAAACAATCATCAATTTATTAACACCTCAACTAGTGATTCCTGGCCTAATCCACAAGTGCTCAATGCTTATAATATATGCCTAATCTTTTATTTCACCTCCTTTTAAACTAATTAATATAACAATCACCCAATTGTAATTTAATTTTTCATTACAAATTTTTGATTAGGTACTATTCAAATTTCAAATTAAATTCTCATATTGGAGAATTTGTATTTGAAAGAATAAAAAATGTGATATCATTATGTTAAAAAGAGTTACATACTGTGTTTTATTTTTATAAAAAATATTTGATAACAAATTAAAAAATGCATCTAAGTTTGTTCAAGATTAATTACGTAATCATGTTAATGATAATGGTAACAAATTAATTTATTTAAAAAAATTAAAATTTCAAGAAGTTGAACTTTTTATTATTAAATACATATATACGTTAAAATTTTTAGCTAAATAATTCTTTAATAAAATTATAAATCTAAAAATAAGAATAAAAATTTTGAAATAAATTGGACGATTGAAATAATTTACTTATTAAAAATAACTCGCCGCTTACTATTCTCAATTATCTTAGGATTTTTTTTAATAAACTCGTGTTTATCACATTATCTATAAATTACAGTAACAAATAAGTGAAAGTCACTAATATATATATATATAGGTTACTCAATATTAATTAATGACCTAATGACATGCGCGAGTCCCATTTTAGTTAGCTCTACGTTCATATTTGTCCAATTATAGTAATACTTATGTGTTGCATTTTTGCATAGCGATTAAGGTAGAGGCAAAGCTTATCAAAAAAGGAGTAGAGACTCATTAAAAGTGATTAGAAAATCTCTTTGAGAAGTTGATAAAAAAAAAAAAATCTCTTTGAGAAGAGTTGAATAATATACTCATGCAAATTCTTAAACATCTAGGAAATTCAAACTTATACAACATATAAATAACTACGGAGTTATTATGAAATCTCTTTTTGAGAAGTGAACGAGATGTAATAAAAATTAATTGGTGTAACCAGATAAATATGAGCTTAGCGTACATCACGATGCCACGTTGTTATCCCAAATTAATCAAATCCAAATTGCCGCGTGGGCATTAAAAAGAAGTCGAACTGTACAACAACTCAATTCAAACATGATCTCCATCTGTTTCTTTCTCTCTCCGAAACGACGCCGACAATGTTCAGGAGAGAGCAATCACCCATTTGGCATTTCTCCATTAAGTCAAACCCTAAATTTCAGTCAAACCCTTACAGCCTTTTAGGTGTGAACGTTCATACTGAAATATCCCAAAGGCGGCAACCATACATAACTACATGATATATTTTTAATAAAGTATTTATATAATATATATTCCCAATTTTTATTATTTTTCCGAAAAATTAAATATCATTCTTATTAGAAAGGTGGTGTGCATGACTGCATGGTGAAAGAAAGGGATTCTGCCTGGTGAGTTCTCTTTTAATGGAGGCCATTCACGTTTAATTTCTCTAGCCCACCTTATATAACCGTTTGGTTTCTGAGAAAATCACCAAAAGGATCCTCAGGAATCGACGAAACAAGTCCTGGGTGGATCTTGTTTTTAAGTGGTATTTACATGTGCTTGCTATATAACGGTGGCGCACCACCGGAAACCAAGCGAGTTCGTCAGGTTCACGGCAGAACACGGCGGCGACGAGGAAGAAACTGACTACCGGCAGTGGCAGTCGGTAGGATTCAACGAAGCGAGGTCGCAGCAAGAAGAGGTGGCAGTGACGATGACAATGGCGGAATCGGTGGAGCCTGTGATTTCAGGGTATGGCAGAGCTGGAGAGCTGTCGGCGATGGTTTCGGCGCTTACGCATGTGGTGTCGTCAGATTCTTCTGGACAGAGAGGCACTCATGAATGGGTCCAAGGAATTAGCGGGTTTCCCATGATGTCAGGTTTTGGACATGTTTCATCTCCTCGTTTGTCTTCTTCTTCTTCCTCAGGCCCTGTTATGGGCTCTGTCTCTGGTTCATGGGTAGGTCAGAAAAGAGGCCGTGAAGAAGAAGAAGAAGGACTATACAAAGCCATTGGTGACTACACAGCACCATTACAGGGCGAGTCATCATCATCAGGTGCAATTTGTTAACTTCACTTTCACTTCAAATCTAATCAAATATAACAAAAGGTTATGCCTATTTGCAATTTAATCTTATCTCATTTAGCAAATAGTTTAATCTATATTATATTGCATGTATCAAACAGATTATGTTACGAACTTAATACAACAAAAAATTAAATTAAATTAAACTTAAAAAATAGCGATTGCATGAGTGCCTGGCAATGGCATTTTCTAAATATAGTGAATATGTATGTGCGAGTTATCCACCTGTTTAATTAGCAGTGACGGAGGTCGAAGCTTCGAATGTCGCCACCACTGATGCAGCGGCAGCCGCCACCGCTGTACCGGTGATGCCATCGGGTGAAACTGGTTCGTATGAGGAAACAGGGGAGAGGAGGAGGAGGTACAGAGGAGTGAGGCAGAGGCCGTGGGGGAAATGGGCGGCGGAGATTCGCGATCCCCACAAGGCAGCGAGGGTTTGGCTTGGCACGTTCGACACGGCGGAGGCGGCGGCCAGGGCTTACGACGAAGCCGCATTGAGGTTCAGAGGTAACAGAGCCAAACTAAACTTCCCGGAAAACGTCAGAGCAGTCACGCTGCCGGTTCAAAATATTCCCGCCACCACCCATCTCCTTCAGCCGTCCGCGGCGGCGCCGCCGTTCATGCCGGCTCCGTCTTTTCAGGGGCCATCTGATTATTGGAATTACTTTCAACTGCTACAGAGCTCCGGCGACTTCCATGGACAACGGCAGCCACCGCCGCAGCAACTACCGCCGAGTTTGATGCAGCAGTGGCTCTATAATTCGCAAATGGGTGTTCTTCAATCGTCTTCTTCGTTGGTGTCGCCACCATCTTTGTCTTCTTCTTCATCTTCCACTGCATTTTCGCCTTCTAGTCAGTTATCCTCTGCTTCATTTCCCCTGTTTTCTGAGCAGCAAATAGGGTATTTCCGACCACCGGGAAACCAGCCTCAGGGCGGAGATGGCTCCAATTATCCGGCGTCGACATGGTCACACACCGGTAGCTATCCTCCGCCGTCTAGGTGAAGAGAAATTTTCAAGTAGATTCTGTCTTAAAATAATTTGATAGACTAAATTAATTATAAATAGATATATAAACATAAATGAAAAGCATATTTCACTGAAAAAAAAAAAGGTTTATGCGACAAAATATTAGATACTATATAACGTATAGACATGCAGTGGTTTCGTTTTAATTTTCAAGCATCGTATGCACGAATTTAATCCCAATCATTGCATGGATACACATTATATAGTATTTGACAAAGAGTATTGGTCTTCATATGTTTATATTCTATTTATAATTGATTGGGTCTATACAAATCTTATGTATTAGATCTGTATAATTTTTTTTTATTCAAATACTTTATTTTTTTTCTTTCACATACTGTTTATTGTAGAGGAAACAGAGGATTTTAGTTTTATTATTTTCTTTAAAGGTTAAAGAACTCCCTGAATTTGCATGCAGTTTTTGGGTTTAAGTCTTATTTGTTACTATTACAGTGACGAAGATGGTATAAAGAAAAGGGGACTAGTAAAACTAGGCAGTAATCTGCACCTTTCATTTTTTTTTCTAACTCTAATCATTATTTTCTTTTATTTCAAAAGAATTAAAATTTAGAATTAAGATAACATTTTAACTTTTACTAAATTATCTGATAAAAGTCGAAAGATTATTTTTATTTTATATTTTATTGTTTAAAAATAAAAAATGGCTGGAATTAAAAAGAAGGGATGAAAGGTTTAGATCAGCTTAAGTTGACTAACAGAGAATCCCGGTCCATCGATTAATGGATGAGGGAGGATAAAGAGAAAAGAGGTAAAGACAAAGCAGCATTTAGGTTTTAGGCTTAGGTTATTCTTAATTCTCAATGGATTTGATGTTAACATTCTTAGAAGTATCCATAGAAAGACGTAGAAACCAACAGGTTTACATAAACTGTCTGCTAGCTTGCTGCTTTACAGCCACAGATTTATTAAAAAGATCGTATGATCTTCTTATTTTCATACATATCCTGTGGTTAAATTGGTGATGACCACAAATTATTATTATTTTTTCTTTTTGGTTTATAATGTTATGTTCATAAGTTATTTTCTAATCTAAAAAGCTGGATTGGTGATAGAATTGAAAATAGAGTAATATATGATTACGTGAAATTATACAATGGAGAATATAATATGGATGCTCAACTTGCAACTTGAAGTGGATGGCTAACATATCTATATGTCACTATATATGGTATAGTAATAAAAAATGATTAGTTTGTAAGAGATATGAACATGTGACACTTTATGCTTATTTTTTGAATGATTTTTTTTTGGGGTTAGTTAAGCCTATTGCATTAATTACGTATGTACACAAAAATTAATGAGTAGAATGTAAATTAATATTAGTACTACTAAAGGTGTAAGTATGTGTGAAGAATTAACTCTTAAAGCAATTTAAATCAACTTGTCAATTTCGAATGAAAATGGGATTTGCATGTTTCAAAGCATCTCTTTTGAGGGTGAATATTTGTTTGCAACCTTAATTAAAGGGTGAGAGCTCTATATAATCTTATTTTCTCTTTTTTATTGGATCTCATATCTTATGTCTATTTATCTCTAACAAAATAATATTTTATTCAGGAGAATATCTATTCTAATTTGTTTGAAATTTTTTTGCAATTATAAGGGAACAATACACTTAATGTCATAAGTTTTTTCTTTTTGGGCACAAAAGTTAAGTGATTATTACTTATATGAAAATTGTAATTAATTAGCAACTCGAAGTTTAGCTTAAAGGATAAGGTTAAAATTTATAAAACTTATATAGATAACTTTGTAATCTTTAAAATTTTAAAATTGGCATCTTAAATTTGAAATTATATACAAATAACTCTTTGCTATTAATGAATTATTTATCTCACTAATAGAAACGTGACACATTAAAATTTTATTTATATATGATTTAAAATTTTAAAAATTATTTATACAAAAACTAGAATTTTGAGGGATCCATTTAATTAGGTGTATTTTCTTTTCGTTAGTAAATTAACATATTCGTAAGCAGTGAAAATTATCTACACAAAAAGTAAGGTGTATAAAATCCATTTTCAAGTTTTAAGGTTAAAAAATTATCTATGTATAATTCAAAGTTTAAGAGTTATGAACATTATGCCAAAAGATAATTGGATAGTTCTGATTTTGGTAAAGATTATAAATATAGTTTTAATTAATTGAAAAAATTGATATATATATATATATATATATAGCTTCATCATTTTTAAAGATCAACTTCTACACATAGAACAATTTTATTTGAGATAAACAAACTTTATTAGAAATTAGCCTTAAAAGCACAAGAAAAAACATGAACTTTTTTTACAAAAATAAAACATTAAATCATATCTCTGCAGGTTTCATATGAACTAATAATTTTACATATCTGCCTCACAATTCCTATTTTCTGTTTCTTTATCAGTAAATTAATAATATATCCCCTTTCACTGAGATACAGTCATAGTCTCTGGTTTTACCCACATTTCAAATTATGCCTACCATTAATTATTTAAATTTTTTTAAATAATTATTTGAGACCATAAAAACGTGCTAAATCTGTTTTTATAATTTGAACTATTGGCTGCTAATTAAATAAATATGCCCCACGTATCCTTTTCATATTATTGATAAAGAAATCATGTTGGCCCCCGCGTGAAGTTGACCAGCCACCTTTAAATCATATCTCATTTAAATCATTTTCATTTTTCACCTTATTTTTTAAGAATAACAACATAAACTTAACAAAAGATTCACAAGTAAATTTAATTGCACATAAATAAGTAATATAAATTTAAATTATTATTTAATATATATATATATATTATAAACAGTACAATATTTTCTTATTAAACTATTTATTTGTTACATTTTAATTAAAAAATTACATCTAAATTTAATTCTTATTTAAAACATATTTAAATGAGACCAAACAAGTTACGTACAATAACAGAAATATATATTAAGACAATTATAAAGAAAAAAAAAGTTCATTATACAATACTAAAACACTAATTCTTATAATAAATTACAAAAGTACCATTGGAAGAAGGACATCACCTTTTTATCCATTCCCAGAGAATCCAATGCACAGCTTCGACCCCCATTTTTAATATTCTGGATGTAATATAAAACGACAAAAATGGTAAATTATTTTATAATGAATTCAATTTGCTTTGTGCTTCTCTTTATATTTTTTCAAAGGAAAAATTAAAGTTTAGATTATAAGATAAAGATAAATATTTATTTTAAAGATGTTAAATTTTAAAATTATTTTAAGATAAAAATTTTTAATTTAAAATTTTAAACTATAATATTTCTATGTAATTTAAATTTTAGATTTTAATATCATTTTCAATAACTTTAGAATTAAAAATTTTTTAATATAAATTTTTTTAATTGAATCCTGAATTATATATATATTTTTAATGTTGATCACAATGGATTACGTGAGATTAAGCTTCACGCCTCACCATGTCTACCAAACGGCACTTTCTTTTCTCTTTCGCCAACGTAACTTTCTGGAAAATAATGAGAAAATATCTTTTTTAATTTTTCTCTCTCCGAATAAAAACCGTATTTTTCAAAAGAAATAACAAATATATTTTAATATTCAAAAACCTGCTATTGATTAATATTTTATAATTTTTTTAAAACGCAATGTTGTTATCATTTTAGTAATTCAACATCACGAATTAAAATTTAAAAAATACAAGTATTGTATTTAATTTTAAGTTATTTACAAATATTTTCTTTAACTTTTGAAACATCAAAATACTCTCTGAAATTGTTAGTCTTCATTTTAATTGCATCAAAAAGCCCTTTAATTTAACATTTTTTGTTGATTCAAAAGCTTAAAAGAACTTTTGAGACATAGAGAAGAACATTCAAAGCGTGAAACTCAAGTTTTATATTTCAAAGCTTTTGAAGAATCAACATCCTTGAAGAGTGATGTTTAAAAGAATTTTTTTAATTTCAAAATTTAAAAATAATATTTACAAATAATTCAAAATTAAAAGGAGGCTATTTGAATTTATTGTCCTTAAAATAAATTATATTTGTAAATATTAAACTGTATACAAAAGTTAGATATATAATTAATAATAATATTCTTCTGAAATTCAAAATAATTTTTTATCTATATTTTCATTTAAGTATATTTACAACATTTTTATTCATATGGATTATAATTTAAAAATTTAAATAACCTTTTGCTTTTTTCAAAATTTTTAAAACTCTTAATTTGAATGCAATGTTGACTTTTAAATTTCTTCATTTATTTTAATTTTATGTGTATCCATGTTCATTTTAATTAACACTCTTAATCGTTGATTAAAATATTAAGAGTTTTCTTTTAAGGCAGGAGTCTTTAGCTAACATGGAAAATATTAAATATTATTAAATAATTATTTTTTGGAATATAAAAATTTAAAAAAGTAATTTTTAAATTTTAAAAATTCAAAAATCTGCGTACAAATAGCATTTTACATTTTATCAAACATATAATTCAATAACAAATAAATAAAATAGTTAGAAGGAGGCGAAGTACGTGGAGGTACAGGCGACGTGGGGCCCCTGGTGGGTCCCACGAATCACGCGGCAATTTGCAGAAAAGGTTGTGCCGTAATAATCAAAGCTGCTTTATTAAATTTCACGAAATTGGATACTTGCAGTTATACACGGTTTCGCAGGCGAAAAGTGAACAACATAAAAAGAATAAAAAAGTAAGAATGCATATAAAATTTTATTTATTTATTTATTATATATAATTAATATATTATAAAATTCAAACTCAATGACAAATGTGGGAATTCACGCCGACGAATTGGATGTCCACGTGCGGAGCTTAATGACTGTTACCGTAATTTCACACTTTCTCTAAAATTATTTTTTCAATTTGATGGTTATAAAATTATTTTTTATTTGATTCTTCATATATATTATTTTTTAAAATTTATTTTTTCATAAAATTATTTTTTATTTGATTCTTTACAAATAAATATTTTTAAATTTAATTTTTTATAAATAAAAATGTTATCAATAATATTTTTATTAATTTATTATCAATTTTATTTATAATAATTAATAAATCATATTATTATTAATTTTAATTTTAAAAAATTAAATTAAAAAATACTTATATGTCATGCATTAAAATGGTGAATAAAGTTATGGTGAATAACAATTAATATATATATATATATATATAGTTATGGTGACTAAAATAATTATGGAATGGTGGAATATGATCAACAAATTCAGTTGCATATAGAAGGTCATCACTTTGACGTAGTCTCTAATACCAAAGTCAATGACAAATTTTTTTTTCATACACCTAGAAAAACTAAAACACTGACTTAAAATATGAGAAGAATTATAAAACTCCTATTGACAATAATACATGAAGCTTACTTATAAAATGCCTTGGGATTATTTCAACAATAAACAATAAAAATTTTCTTAGAAGAGTTTGAATATCCAGGCTATGACCTATAATGGTATTGGAATTTCGTAATGCATTTGGAGACATTGGGCACATTCATAAAACAGAAGAGCGAGTGGCAAGTCTTGAAGATTAGTCATATCTCCTATGAAGCGACAAAATTCAGACCCTGATGAACCACTTCTAAAAGTAACTTGGCTTTTGGGATGTGAAATTTATGCCCATAGTCCCAGGCTTGTACCACATTCTGTCCAAACCAGATCAACATTAAGATTTAATGATTCTGTTGATGTAGAGTTCTGATAGGTACCCAACGGCAAATGCATCAATGTTCTCGCAGAAAAATACCTTGCCATATAGGAATGATTTTGCTTGACATTTGCAAGATCTCTATATGTGTCTCACGTAGACAGCGTCGATATAAAAGCCTCACAATTTGTTGTATTGCAAACTCTAGACTCTAGTCTATATTCTTAAAGATTTTTTCGATGGTAGCACTGCCATATCACATATAAAGTATTTATGTAAATATTTCGATGAGTGTCATCCTTTATGATTCCTGTTGGACTAAGATTCAGCCAATATTGAATCCATCTTTGAATATCAAGAGACTCTAGTTAATTAGCTTTCATTCTTAAAAGGGGAAGCAAACCCTTGTAATAAACCATGAGGAGGAATGCTCATCTTATCCTAGAACTAGTAGACCATAACCTTCACCTATAGGTAATAAACCATGACGAGGAATGTCAAGACTTTAGCAAAATCCTTAAATCGAACAAAATCCATAATCTCAATCAAAATTAAACTTACCAACTCACATAGTCAACTTCTCATTCATCAAGAGGCACTTTCTAAACTTATAGACATGGCCCAATGTCTTAACATTCTTGGCCACAAACATAAAAGAGCAAATCCTCAAATTCCATTTCAAAGCTTCAATCAACATAGCAAAATTTAACAATTTAATAACAAATTAGACTTACCGACTAGGACTTTCTAATTTTCATTATCTTTCCAATAACCTCTAAGCTTCTTAAATCAACAAATTCTCCTTTCTTTCAAGTATTATACCATGGTCAAAGGTAAAAAATAGTCCTGTCAACATATTTCAAAATAGAATTTTCATCATCGACAATTCTCACAATTTAGAGAAAAATACCTTACTTACCAATCAAAACTTTTGGTCACTTTTCCTTTCGAGTAACTCCTAAACTCCCAAAATCAAGTAATTTCCCTTCCTCCTCAACCTTAAATCATGGTCAAAAATAACCAAAACAACCCCATCAATAATAGTCTTAAAAATTGAAAAGTAAAAAGGTAATTTAGCAATAATTTTATCTTTTTCTTAAGACCCAACTCTTCCACCTTATTCCTTATCACCAGAGCAAGCTTCTACCATTATTTTCACAATCCAACATGCAAATCAACTTCAACAAAATCAAAATGCACTTGCATTTTGTAAAGGAGAAATAGTAGAATAACTATAAAATATACATGGATTAATTCTTCCAAAATGCTAGACATGCAAGGCTTTGAAATTAAGCTTCCATGGAATGTTTTAATCATCCCTCACTTTGTTAGTTCTACTTTATGAGATGGCTTCAATTGGAATGAAAGATAATGATAGTTGATGGCAATGCCAATTGGACTAGTCAAAGGAGATGAGTAAAATAGTATTAGGTAGCAAGAGTTTAATTCACTAAAGCATGTCAGATGTCAAATATCCTATTAAGCTTCCATTTATCTCTCCTCTTATCAATTTTTCCCCTATTTTCAGCTTATCTCTTTAGGATGTCCAAAATGTAATACTTCCAAATTGAAAATGCAATCTTAATCATATTGGTGGTCAATGCCATTTGGACCCACATTTCTATATACTTTTCCTTAATTCCATATCAACCATAATGGCCTACAAAATTTACTAAATAAGTTCTCCCATTTAGCTCCTTTTAATTTATTTTCCTAATTTCCTAATTTTTCATAATTTTCAATTACTCAAATTTTCATAAATTTATCCATCTCATTTTATCACTCAAAAATCTCAATTTCTTATTTTCTCTCAATTTCTCTTACTCAAGTCTATCTTTTTAATCCATAATTATTTATTAATTAATTGGGATGTCACATTTCTTTCCTTCTAAAAAAAATTTGTCCTTAAAATTTACATACCTCAATTAAATAATTCTAGATACTCCTTTCTTATAGTCTCTTCCATCTCCTATGTTGCTTCTAGTGGAGATAGTCCTCTCCACATGACCTAGACCACCAGGATGCTCTTACTCTATAGTTGTTTAACTTATTTATCAATCACTCTCTTGGGTTCTACTATACATGTCGGATTATCATGTAGATGCAGATGTCTGTACTTTATATCTGCAATGGGTGAGACTGATATTTCTTTAGTTGTGATACATGAAACACGTCATGTATCTATAATAAACTAGGGGGAAGGCTAGTCTATATACAACTGGTCCAATATGCTCAAGAATTTCAAATTGACCTAAATAGTATGGACTAAGTTTCTTGGCTTTTATTACACGTTTAATACCAGTCTAAAGAATTACTTTTAGAAATACATTATCCTCAACACTAAATTCCAAGGGTCTTTGCCTCTTATAGTCATAACGCTTTTGCTTCCTTTGGGTTACTAGAAGCTTTTTCCTAATATTCCTTATTTGTCTTGACATTTGATCCACATTTCAGGGCTAACAAGCTTCTTTCCCCTAATTTAACCTAACAAAGTAGGGATTTATGTTTTTGTCCATAAAATGCTTTGAACAAAGCCGTTTGGATGCTTGAGTGGTGGCTACCATTATAAGTGAACTTGGCCATAGGTAAACAAACATCCTAGTTACCTTTTAAGTCAAGTATGCATGCTTTTAGCATATCTTCCAAAGTCTGTATAGTTCTCTCAATATTTCCATCTGACTAAGGATGATACATGTGCTAAAATTCAACTTAGTTCCTAGAGCCTTATGTAATGATCTCCAAAACTTGGATCTAAATCGTAGATTCCTATTTGACACTATGTTTATTGGAACTCTTTATAAGTTGATTATCTCTTTAATGTATTACTAAACTAACTTGTCAATAGTTAAAGTGGCTTTGATGGGTAAAAAGTGAGCCAATTTTGTTAATCAATCCGCTATAACCTAAATCAAATCATGCTCTGAGAATGTCCAAGGCAGTCTCATAATCCATTACGATGCTATCCCATTTCCATTTTGGAATCTTTAAGGGCTACAAAAGTTCTACAAGTCTTTGGTGCTCTACTTTCATTTACTTGCAAATTAAGCCTTTTGCCCCAAATCTTGCAATTTCTTTCTTCATCCTAAGTGAGAGGCTCGTCGCGCAACCCTCAAAATAAAACTAGGAAGCAAAATAAATTCTGTAGTTAATGGTGCAACCTAGGTCATCTCTCTTGGAATTGGAATTCAATGTTTAATTGAGTTTTCCAAATGCTAAAAGATTCTAAAAGCTTCTAAACTAAGAGGGGTTTTGATCTAATTAACTAAGTAAAATGAAATTAAAATAAAGTTCCTAAATTCTACCTAATTGGATGAATTATGGGTGGATGATGGTTTTGTGACTAGCTTTGAATTCGTCCCTTGGTATCCACTATCCTTATCCTAATCCAATTGTAATTAATTCTGGTCTAAGAATTCCTAATTGTATTCATAACAAATATATTTTGAGTTACCACTCAAGAATCAAAAGATTAACAATCTAATGTTGAATTAAAACCTCAATCTCATATTAAATTGTTAATTCTTATCTTTAAGATTAATGAACACCCAATTTGATTGATTAAATGATTAATTAGCCTTTGAATCATCATCCAAAAATGTTTAATTAACCAACTAAACACTAAGGAATTTTTAAATTTAACATTCAAGCACATAATTTCATTCATGCATTTCATCGAACACCTTTGAGGCATACATGGAAACTAGAGAAAAATGAACAATTCAGAACTTGATTCAATCAATTTATCAAATAAAAATAATCTCCTAATTAATGTCTAACCAGCCACTAATTATAAACAACACAATTCTCCAATCTAATATAATCTTAACCAAGAAAATATAAGATAGAGAAAAGTGCAGAAAAAGGTGAGAGTCTTAGCCAAAATTCCCTTTCTAATCAATAGATTCAAGCTTCTCTAAGAGCCTCCTCCTAGCTAGCCACAGATGGATTAGAGCTTCATTGTATGGTGGATGGATGGAGGTCGAATGGGAATGGAGGAGATGGCGTGGTGGATGGTTGCTGGACGAAGGGTGCGTGCGAATGGTGTAACAACCCTAACTTCTAATCATCATGATTAAGGTTAAGTACATGATTAATAATCATATATCAAGGTTTAGAGTCATTAAAATTAATTACATCAGGAACAAGTGAGGAAATTTGAAACCTTAATGTTGCTAGGGTCATTAGCTAGACAACCACAATTATTCGAACGCGTGAGTGAATTTAATTATTAATGAGGAGCCTTTGATTCTCCCATCCATCATTTCCAACTCATAAAATCCTCCTACAAGTGTTTCTAAATCATTCTTTAGCATTACCTTAAGAGAAACTAAGGTTCCTAGGTGAATATGAGACATAGAGCACTTTCGTCGTGGCTAAATTCACTTGCGCCGTGGCCAATTACTCTCGGTTCAACTCTTTACGCTTTCACAAATTTTTCATATTTCGCCACGGCCAAATGGCCCTTCCGCCGTGGCCAAATACCCTATGGAACACCTTTAAATTTGCCTCTCAGACTTAGCCGCGGCCAACGTCATTGTTCGCTGCAGCCAATTGCTCTCTGTTTTCTTCCCTGACAGGTTCGTCACATTTGGTCGAGGCCAATTAAATGTTGGCCGCGGCCAATTCTTCTCTGTTACCATTTGGCCTAGGCCAATTAAATATTGGCCATGACCAATTCCCTTCTGTTCCTACAACTCCTAAAATTTCATCTCATGCTCTCAAATTTCACCTCTAGCAACACTATAGGCTACTTTAACTTAGTTTGTGAAGATTTAGTGTCTTTCTTTTACATAATCTACCTAACATATCTACCATTACCCATTCAAAATTCAAATGTGGATCCTTAACCCTCTAGCTACCATAAACTAGTGAGATCATAGATTAATGATAGCAAGAATACATGCGTTAGTAGCAATTAACATCCCATGCACATTCCATAGAGATTCCATTCAATAATAGCTTATGTCCACATCCAAGGCATCATATGACTACAATTCCCATATGGTAATCCATATCACAATTTCAACAAAACTACATATATAATACTATAAGTTCATACATTAATATTCAACTACAATGAGGCTTAAATCCTTAACGGTTACATTTCAATCAAACAAAATATGAACGCCTACACTTGGCAATATGATTACATGATGATATTATGTAAACTAATAACAAAATTGCATCTACCCTATTCTACTTAGACCAAGTGTAGCTCCCCACACCTGGCCTCAGCTCATGGATGTTCATCCACTTGCTTACCCTTATCCTTACCCGAGGAACCTTCACCTGAAATATTAATCCCATAAAACAGGGTGAGATATAAATCTTAGTAATCAAGGCAATTTAATCATATATCCAATTTAATTAGCATATAAGCATGAATCAAAATCAATATCAGAATCATATCCATCATATCAGCAAATGAACCAATTAAGCTATCATGATTACTATCCCATACTAGCAATCATATTATCACATGTTAAAGGCCATTAACATCAGGAGAGGGCCGTCCACGGCACCTACTCCTTATTGAGCACAACCGGAGCTCAGTGCATCTGGGTTTGATCATAACTCGGTGCTCGATCGAAGCATATGCACGGGTGGCAATCGCACTACAGCTCCACCATGGACTCACAAGGTCCAATCACAATTCAACAGATAGCCAACCAATTCATTCAACATTTCAAATCATTCATATACAACAACATATGAAATTAAATCAGATATATACATGGAATTAATATAAACCCGGTTACCTCACTTGTAGACAAATTGCAACAATCACCACAAATCCCAAATTCGGATTAGAGTGCCCTTCACCAGAAAACTCAATATTCCCCCTAAAATCCTAAGTAAATTCGTACAGAATTAATACCCATTTTATAAATCAGCTATAGGGGTCTCAAATTAACAAATGGAGCATCAAATTGGAGGGTTTAAACTCACCTAATGTCAGCCCTAACCTCAACCTACGAATTTCACCAAGAAAATCCCCAAACACCCACATTTTAGATTTTGGGTAGGATGAAAATGCTCCAAATGAAAAACTAATCAGGCCAAATTAAAGAGAAAGATGAGGGAATTAAGTTGTATAACTATTACCTTGGCTAAATCTTGCTCTAAATGTAAGAAAATACAGAATTCTTACCCCCAACCCTAGCCTCCTTCTCAATCTTCGAATTTTGCTTCTTGAGTTTTATGTTTCAGCAAGTGTGAGGAAGAGACTGATGTATTAGGGTTTTAGTTGGGTCAAAGATGGGTCATGGGTTGCTTCAAGGTCCAACTTCATTTGGGCTTCAGATTTTAGCTTATTGGGCCAGTTTTAAAGTGTTAGGCTACAGAATTTTGTTGGGCCAGTTTTTATACATTGGGTTGCTAAAATTTAATTAAGTTTGGGCCAAGTTTGAAGAGCTCAAGAATGTGGGTCTGCACAAGGGTTATTGGACCACTTAGAAGAGTCTATGCAAGGTAGATTTTGGGCCTCCATCACACTAATTTGGGTTGGGTATGCACCTAACCCATTGGGCCTCCATTAGCCTCTTATCATGATCTATTTATTTAAGCCTAGATAGGATCTCTATCTCAATTAAATCTCAACCCATATTAATTATCCCTAATTAATCTAATCCGTGATTAACACCTTAATTAATTATGGGGTGTTACAAATGGATACAGCGAAGTGATGGAATGGATTATGTGAGTGAATAACCTGGTTCTTAATGACGGACTTCAATACGATGGATGGCTTTCTCACGTGATTCCTTTAATGATTCCACGTGCTCAACCCTCTCATCCCTTCTCATTGGATTTCTTTCAATTTTGTCCGTAGCTTCTTCATGTGAATATAAGGTGGGCCCCATTTTAAAGCTAAATATAATATTCCATATGAATTCCAGCCTTTCTGACGTCGTTTTTCTCATTTTGGCTCTCAGCTCATGCTTCGAATCTGCTCCTTACTTCTCTTCATTCTTATACCCACGCCAGCTCCTTTCTTCATTAATCCACATGTTTAGCTCCACGTCGATTTAGCATCATACAATGCGAATCTGTTCTCACGTCAGCCCTCTCTAATCGCCAACTCCCAGCTCGCTGAATACTCTCTGCTTCTGCATTGTTCTCTTGTTGACTTCCCATCGTGATCTTCGTTTCTCATCTCTAGCTACTGTTCAGGTGAGCTGTTTTGTTAGTGTTGCTTCAGCTCATGCTTTATACTGTTCACGTGTTTTTTTTTCTCCACGTAAGTTTCTTCACATCAAAACCAATCCTTCTTCTCACGTATGAACGTGTAAGCCATGTGTAATATGGAGTTGTGAGCCTTGTTTTGTTGCTACCATGCGCTGCTTCTTCCATGCAATAACATGCTCTGAACACGTCAGCTTTTCCTCTATCCACGCTCTGTTTTCAGCTCATCTTCCTTCACATCTATTCTTTCTTTGCCATGAGTTTCCATGTTAGCTACATAAATCCATAGCTTTGTTTTACTCGCCTTCCACGTTAGCTGCCCTGTAAATTCTTTTGTCATCTGTTGCTTACTTGTTTCTGGTACAAACACGTCATTTCTTCCTTCTCAAACTTTGGCTTTTCCATTGTTTCTGCTTGAGTTTGCTTCTTCAATTGTGTTTTGCTTCCAGCTCCAAGTTTCTCACTTACCTCTACTGTTTTGCTCACATTTCCACGTAACAACTACTCTTGTGAGCTTCCTCTCCAACAACTCGTGCTACTCACTTGTTGCTTCTTCGTGCAGCTCATTCCTCACACGTTCTGTCAGCTGCTTCTCCACGTGGCTTCTCATCAGAATGTTCTTCTTTTCAAGCTCAAGTGTGCAGCTTCATCTCATGCATATATATATATATATATATATATTCTTTTCAATATTCAAATTTTATTTGCCCATAATCTGCATAAAAACAAAGGAGAAAAATTCACTAAAATACTTTATGCGTTTAAAATCATCATTTTGCAATTTAATTCATAAAGTGCAGAGAATGCCTACTAAAACAAAATTCCATCTAATTAAACCCTTAAAGCCATATTTGGAACTAAAATGTCCAAATTTAGGAGAATAAAATAGATAAAAATATGTGTTTATCACTAAGCCACCAAAAACTTCTTTTAAGATCCTTATACATTTTTATGGTGCTTAGGTGTGTTGTATACTTACTTTTATGTGTTTCCTCAAAACTTTTATTTTTTAGATCCTTACTAGCTGGTACACACAATCTCCTCTCATATCATATTACTTAACCTTTTGCTAAGTTAAACTCTCTCATTTTTCCTTAGGTTATTGCCTTTCTTACTTTACTCAAATTCTTATATGACATTTGTTCCTTTTTAATCTCCTTTCTCAACTCATTTTCAATTTTTAACTTACTTATCATCAAACTTTTAGGTTAAACAAAAATAGACAAATTTAAATCTATTAAGCCTTCAATCAATTTTTGTTCTTAGAGCAACAACATAACCATGTGAATTGATTTTCTACTTAATGGATCAACAATTTCATTTTCTTTCCTTGGGTGATACTTAGAGTGAAATCATAGTCTTTTAAAAATTCAATCCATTTCCACTACCTCATGTTCAACTCACACCAATCAAAGAGATATTTTAAACTTTTATAATCAGTGAAAACTCAAATGTGGCACCATACAAATGATGCCTTCAAATTTTAAGTACAAACACTACCACTGCTAATTCAAGGTCATGAGTTAGATAATTATCTTTATACGGCCTTAATTGTCAGGGTGTATACGTAACCACTTGACTTTGCTACATAAGGACACACCATAAACCTTTTTTTGATGTATTGCTATATATAGTTAAGGTCTTGTGTGGATCAAGAATGATCAACATTAGTGTAAAGGTCAATCTGACTTTAAGCTCTTGAAATGCCTTTTTGCACTTGTCATCATAGATAAAAGGCTAATCCTTCATAGTCAATTTCGTCAACAGAGTTACTAATTATGAAAATCCTTTTATAAATCTTTAATAGTATCCCATCAAACTGAGAAAACTATGGATTTCAGTGATAGATTCTGGTTTCTCCTAATTCATAACTACTTCTATCTTTGTCGAATCCATCACTATTCCTTTCTCGAAGATGATGTGTCCCAAAAATCACACCTCCATTAACCAAATCTTACACTTATTGAGTTTAACAAACAATTAGTTTTTTAAGTATATTAGAATATTATCAATAAAAACCACCACAAACTAATCCAAATATGGTTGAAACATTTAGTTCATATAGTCCATAAAGATTGCAAGAACATTAGTCAAACCAAATGATGTGACTAAAAACTTGTAAAGGTCGTATCTTGTTTTGAATGCCATCTTGGGTACATCCTCCACTTTTATCCCCAATTGATGGTACTCAAATCTCAAATCTATCTTTGAAAATATGGACACTCATGCCAACTAATTCAAAAAGTCATCAATTTGAGGTAAGGGATATTCATTATTGATTGTAGTTGATTGAATTGCATGTAATTAAAGCATAATATAACATCTGGTTTTCTGAAAACAAGAGAAAATGTGAGAAACGTAACATACGGTTTCTTCATCAACAAAGAAAATTCACCGAATACAAAAAGAAGTCCCCCAAAATGAATTAGTTAAGGTCTTGAAAAATTTGAAAAGCATTTTAGACTCCAAAAAATGAGAATCCCAGGCTCAGACAGAAAGAAAAACTGAGTTAGAATAAAGAAACAAATTTCTTATGAAAAACTTACGAACGTAATGACATTTTTGTAATTTTAAGTAAATTTTGGAATTCTCGCTGGAGAGCTTTTTAAATGAAAGTTTTGAGTTCTCCAAGGTTCTTAGAGGCTCTGAAAATTATGGAAAGCCCCAGAACAGTTAAATCCCCTCTGGTGGATATTTTCTAACATCGATGTACCTAAACTTTGACAGATTTATTTGAAAAGATTTTAGCTCCGATTTGAATGATTCTAAAGGTATTTTATTAAATTGGGAACCTAAATTATATAATGGAAAAGATGGTTCTAAAAAAGGAGTTAAAATGAGTTAGAAACAAAAATTTCAACAATGAAGGGCAAAATTAGAATTTTTGGGAAAGTGGAACCTTCTTAAACACACTTTAAGTTTCTTATTTCTTCTCCCCTTCATTTGCATGACCCATTCTGCCCAAAAACTAGATAAAATACCAGATCTCTTAGGCGCACCATGGAGGAGAAGAAAGGAGGAGAAAAAGTAAAGAAAATGTAAGGAATTTCATGGATTTTCATGCTCCTTCTTCTTCTAAACTTATTCCTCTCCTCTTGAGCTTTCTTCCTATGATTATAATGAAGTCTATAAATACGTTTTAAGGGAGAAATTAAGGAAAAAATTCAGATTTGAAGAAAGGAGTTCAAAGAAGATAAGATTCAAGTGAGAAAAAGCAAGAAAATAAAGTAATTTCTTCTTCTATGGTTGCTGCCCCTTGCTCCTCTTCCTCCACCATTTTGCCCCACTCATGAAACCCTAGGAGGATTTGATTTTTAGATAGAACCAAGGGTGATTCTTAGAAAAAAGGGTGTGGAGATTAAGAATATGCAAAGAAAATTAACAAAAAATCATAGAAATTCAAGATGCAAAGTTTAGGGTTTTATATATTTCTTGCAAAATCTGATTTGATACCTTAATTTCTATGTCTAAATGAGAGTTTAAATGAGCTCCTAAGATCCCAAAAAGTCTTCTTATGTGCTTTCTCCATCAAGAAAACGAAGCAAAGTCTATGGAGAGCAAAACCTTCCATAGCCTCGGGCTAAAGGGCTTTTGGTACCTAGGGATAATTTTAAAATTTTTTAAGCCTATTTTTGAGTCATATATGATGAATGAATGTGAAAGGAAGCCTTGGAAAAAATTTAGAAATTATAGAAAGTGAGATAGTGTTTTATGTTCCATAATATGACCTAAAGAAGCAACATGTAGTTAGTTTCTTTATTTTAATTGTACGATGACTCCAAGAGGCTTAAAAGGAGTCAAGAATCATATTTGAAAAGAAAGAATGAAGAATTTATTTGATGAGTATTTCTTCATTAGGTGTATTGTTGAAAACATAAAGGGGTTTATGGACCAAGTTAGCGTCTAAACAAGTTGTGTGGCCTTAGAATTAATTTCATGAACCTAATTGGTATTCATAAATTGTGTTTAGGCCAAGAGAAATCATCCCCACACTTTTGTGTATGTGTGGCTGAAAAAGGGAGCTTGCCTTCAAGGGAAAAAATGTGTAATTATATCCAAGGAACCTCTCTCCACCTTTTCTCATGCATGGATGTGTGCTTAACTTGACTTAGAATGTATGTATGTGTATTTTCAAGCCATAAAAGTATGCTAGCATGATTTTATATGCCATAGTTTCATGATGATATATTATGTTTCTAAATGATGTTATAATGTGTGCTTGGATTTGTATGAGTGTGATGAGGCCAAGAACCTTTAGTTATGGTGAGGATAAGCTAAGAACCCTTAAGATTGGTTGAGATAAAGTAAAGAGTCTCCTAAAAATGAAATGGACTCCTAAGAGCATGGTTGAGTCTAAGAATTTCTTAAAGAATGGGTGAGGCAAGTCTAACATCTACAAGAAATTGGGTGAGGCTAATCCACTTGCTTAGCAAGCCTTTGTATGTTATGTATGACTTTCTTACATGATGAAAATGCCTCTTGAATGTTTGCACATGACCATACATGTATTTATGAGACTTGTTTGCATCCATTATATATGATTGAATGGAAGATGAGCTATTAGGATTCTTTGAATCTCATCTCCTCCTCTCCAATGTTCTAATATGCTAGGTGGATCAAGAAAACAAGGGAATGGAAGCTAACCATATGAGAAAATGAAAGCTTGACATCAAAATGCATAGTTTTTGTTCTTTAAGGCCATGTTGATGTCAAATGATGTAACTCATTATTGTACATGGTCTATAACCTCTTAAGCATGTATGATTATATTAATATGTGATGTATAAATGAGAGAATATGTTATGTGAATGCTAGAATGCAAAATAAGTATGTTATAGGAAATTAGCTTTTTGAATGGCTTTATGAAATTGTGTACAAATGGAAGTGGAATGGCCAAAATGAGATGCATGAGGTTTGGGATTCCTTGGGTAGCTCACACAAGTTATATTCATATTTTAGACTTACCCAAGAGGTGCCAAACTCCAAGGAAAGCCATTTGGACATTTTAGTATCTTATATAGAGCCAAAATTGATCAATTTAGAGTCTTATGTCACTTTTTGTCCAAATGAGCTCTTCTTGATCTGAGATTTGGCATGCAATTAGAACTTGTTGAGAGATTTTTGGGAAGCTAAAGAACAGAATTTTTGGAGCTCTACAAAATATTTGATGAATTTTTAAAGTTGAAAAATTTTCTAGTTTTAGTCATGTCACTGTTCATACTGGTCCAAAAATAAAATTTGTCACACAGGGCTCAAATGATGTTTAGTTGCCACAAACTTTAATACAAATAAACTAAACATTCCTAGTGACTTGTATCAATTAGAAGCACCTTATTTGAATACAAATAAATTTTGAGGTCTAGGCATGCTTGAACTAGTCTAGAGTTATTTTCACCCTCTAGCTAACATCTACAGCTTTTTAGATTGGTATCATTTGCATGGATTGGACTTTTATGAGATTAATTGGACATTTTTGAAATTTGCTGCAAAATCTTGTGACAGCACCAGTGGATAGTCTGACCTCTAGATCTTTTTGAATGTCAAACGTCCTCTGTGTTGGACATTATAGTGTGGACTTATTTTTATCATGAAGTAGACATGTGTAACTTTCCAGAATAGCCAAGAATGTATCATTTTGATTTTTCTAGAATTAGTTATGATTTTCCAAAATTTGTGACAAAAAATGTGAAAAATTTGGTCGAAAACATATGTATGTATTTTATGCTTCCCTTTGAGTTTCATGAGATATAGGCAACTTTTGATAATGCAAATGAATTGTATTTATGTAATTAAATATGAGAATGTGATGTATGAGTCCATATAGCCCACGTGACTCCAAAAGAAAATTTTATAAGTGACATAACGCTGAAAAATACATTAAAATAATGCCATTTTCTTGCCTCTTGTATGAATTGCTTGATGTGAGGTATAGATATAGTGTGAAATGAGCTAAAAATATATGGTGTTACATTTATTGGTATTAGAGCAAAGTTTCAGGCTCTTTTGGATTGGATTTGGCTTTAGGATGTAGCAATAGGGCTATGTAAAGGTTTGAATGGATAGGTAAAACTTTGTATAAGACATTTTGGGTGTGTGAGTATAGTTTGTGGCTTTGATCATGATTATTAAGTTGTAGAATGGTCTTGGAGTAGTTAATAGACACTGAAAAAAAGTGGCCTCTAGAGTAGCTTAAGCAGAGTTAAGGTTAAGCAAAGGTGAGAGATCCAACAGCTAGAGCTGGATGAGATGTGATAGCTTAGTGGGATTAGTGGCCAGCCCTACACATAAATGATGAGAAATGATCTCGTTGATAGGAAGAGACTTGTTAGAAAGAGCATGTGAGGCTTAATTCTCCCTGGTAGTCATATTCAAACTATTCTGAGATGCCCTATTTAATGCAGAAACAAGTAATGATACAGTGCGGTGTGAGATGAGACTGCGGCTGCATAGGATTAGTTCAGAGGGGAAGTGAGAAAAGAAATTACTCTCTAGTCACAACACCCAAATGTCTAGATAAGCTTCAACACCCCAAAAGGCTAATTCTCTCAGGCCAGAAGTTTGAGCCACAAGCTACACTCCTTAGAGCCTTGACAGCCCAAAGGTGACAGCTAAATATGCATGAATGAAGCAAGAGGTAGAACCTCTAGTTTGATGATGGGTTAGATATAGAGGCAATGAGACTTGGGTTAGTAGCTAAAGATAAAAATTCAATCCCTGAAAAAGTAAGCTAATCATAGGCTATTAGCTGCGGCCAATTATTCTAGATAACAGCGAGGCAATCCAGAGAGTTCCTCGATGCGGCCAATTAAGAAGTTAGCCACGACCAATACTTAGATAATAAACTAGGGTAAACCTGAGGCTAATTAGCCAAGGCGAATGAGATGTCGTCGTGGCAAATTACAGTATGAATACCTTATTGGTCATATTCAGGCCAACTTGAGGAATAAACTGATAAGGGGTCAGATGACCTATAGAAAGTGAGAGCCCTTAGTATAAGTAAAGAAAAAGAGTAATGAATAGTCACGGAAGGTTAGTAAGAAATCCATGGGCCTAGTAATTAGGACTGAGAAAAGAGCTCAGTATAGAAAAAGTTAGACACAGGGATGATAAGGTTGTTGAGACCCGCCTTTAAGGTGTTAACTCCAACCTACAGTGCTACCTTGTGAGATACTGAATAATAGAATGTTAGTATAGCCTCAAAATAATGTAAGATAAGACTACTAGTTGTAAGGCACATAGCGAGTGGCCTAGAAAGGTGTATCTCATAGGTAACACCTAGAGGACCTCATAGGTAATACGTAGAGGTAAGTATGACTAGTCCAATAACAGAGGCTCAAAAAAGAATAAGAATGGCTAGTAAGCTATAAGTTTGATGAGATGGCTAGCCTAGGCTGAGCATAAGTTAAAGCCTAGGGAAGATGACCAGTAGCATCGTTTTAGGTGAGATATGTGAATGAAAGGCTAAGTGAAGGTTCTCCTTGGATCAAGAAAGAAAAGATAAGATGTCTTGATGCTGGGGAAACTACCCAGTAGTGATTAGTAAAATCCCCTAGATAGACCCCCTGAGTTAAAAAGTATAATGATGAAGGAAGCGAGAAAGAGCTGAGAAAACTAGTTATAGAAAAGATACCCTCACTTTAGTAGTGAATAAATGAGTAGACTAAGCCCTGAAAGATAAATAGATAAGAGCCCAATAATTAGTCAAATGAGCTCCCTAATATGAGAACGATATGGGGTTAAGACACACGAGTGATTAGAGCACCCAATAGAGCATAAGTTTTCAGTAAGGTAGAATCTGGACATTAAGAATATATGTCCTGGATTGGTTAAAAAAACCCTAGAGATCAGTATACAATGCTCTTGGGATTGAAGCTAAAGAGGCCGAATAGAGAAAAAGCCCAGCTCTAATCCGAATATAGAAATAAGCTAAAACAGATAGTTAGTGCCTTAGTACCCTCAGGGAAGCTCGAGGGAGCTAGAGACCGCCTAAGAAGACGAGCCTCGTGTTATGTAAAGAAAGCGTGTAAGCTGAGAGCACCATAGAATGAAATTCTTAGGATTATATAAAATAGAATCCTTCTTACCAAGGGATGGTTTAGCTAAGAGCAGAGTAAGAGTATGAGCGAAAAGTAAACCCCCTTGATGTTATAGAGAGTGAATAAATAGAGGAACCCTGAAAAAATATAAGTACTCTTGAGCGTAAAGAAACTTGAACTGGCAATAGAAATAACCAGTAGTAAAACATCCTTTTACCTAAGTAAGAGGATAAGAAAGATAAAAAGACAAAGAAAGTATGACAGTGTTCAAGTCGAGGACATACTAGATTGAGAATAGATATTCAGTTAATGTGCTTGGGTACTTAAGAAAGCATACTTGTCCTTGGCATAGATGTCCTTCTAGCATGATAGTGCCCAAAGTAAAAATAGCCAAGCAATACAGAGAGATCTCGGGATGAAACAGAGGAAGAATTCTATTTTCTCCGAGCACTCTACAAGAATAGGGCAGATAGAGGAAAGTAGGAAAGAAATACTTTAGATTATTGGGAAACTTGTAATATACTGGAGATAGTGGCTCTGAGCTCAATCATGAAGCGCGAGTGTATTAGTATTTGATATTATGGTTTGCTTGCAACAGAGGTTATATGATATTAGGTCTGACCAACCTAGTAGTAATGCGGCTTAAGTGCATAGCAAATGACAACATTAATCACCAAAGTGTCTCGATAATCGAAGGGTATCCTAGTTAGTTAGATAAGAGATGAGTCAGGAAAAAAGGTAAAGGGATTCTAGTAATATCATAATGATGAGAAAAAGCATATAGAGAGGAATCCCCAGTAGAAAATATTCAGATTCAGTATGCATAGCCTGAGTCCTTTATAGTATATGTAAATGAAATGAATAGGGACCAGTGTATATCCTTTCTCCTACCAAAGATGTTTATCACACTCAATGTGTGAGATGCCCTAGTACCAAAGCACTTAAAAGTAGAACGTAGGCATAGTGAGAAACTACAGGATATGAGAGGAGGTCTAAAATGAGTATATATAAGTAAGTAAGTCAATAGAGTAAGAAAAGAAAGCCTAAGCAAAAAGAGGCTGAAGTGGGAATCTGAGAATCCTATTAGAAGTGATGAGTGAAAATTAAAATGCTTCTTAGTATCAGTATGACTTAATCCTAGATAATCAGATTACACAGAACCCATTCCACACGAAGAGCATGATGTATTTCTAAATTTAGCCTCAGTTATTATGAGCGATGGTTATCAAACTTAGTGAGTATGTGTTTTATTGTCAAATACAGTAATCTTAAGCTTTGATGTCTCCCAGAGATAGACCACAGTAGATCCTAGCATAGCACAACGGGTTACAGTAGACCTTAATAGGGCTCTGAGAGGTCGCAGTAGACCCAGGGGTCATAGTAGATCCCACAGAGTTATAGAGAGTCCTAGCCACAGTATGAGAGTTCTCTGGTGAGATGACGGTCTGAGATAGTTTTACAGAGTAGTTAGTCTCAAAGACCAGTACAGTTTTAGTTAACTTTCGTCTTAAAGACTATCGACCTTCTGAGTTTGGTAGGCCATTGCCATAGAGATATGAAGGCTTTACTTAGATAGTTATACCACTGACTAGTTCTCTTGAGAGATGAGTATAGTATATAGGACGAGGAAAGTAAGAAATTAATTTTCCAGAGTTAGAACCAAATGAACCACTACTCAGTAGATATTTGCCCCTGATTGAGGGATAGAGAGATCCCTACATGCTAGCTTATATATATCCAGAAAAGGGGTCAAGTGCAATTTTATTGAGGTAAGTGGTACAGCATATCTCCAGTAAGCAAAATTATGAGAATAGCTAGTATCCTATCAAAGCTCAACAGTAGTCAGTGGTAGTAACTCTTCAGTGCCAGTATGAGACACGCACGTTAGGCCTACTAATATTGAAAGGAGGGACTACAAAATGTCATTGTAAGTGAGCAAAGAAAGTGAGAAAAGTCTCAACCTACAGAGACAGATGTAGTAATGAACAGAAAAGTTGGGATCACTAAAAGCGGAAACTCCTTAAAGGAGTTGTAATCCCAATAAGTAATTGAGATATGAGGCCTATAACAGAAAAAAAATATGAATTGTAGTCATGGGATAGGCTAGTAAGAAAGAACGCAGAGAATAAACAGTGGACGGTATATCTAAATATGTAAGCAAACAGACAAAAACCTCCGATAGCTATAATGATTAGAAAAAGAAAATGCGATTCTATGAGGAGCCATCGGGAGAGGATACAGGAGCTGAAATACGAAATGAGTTACCTCTCGAGATATGTAAATGAGTCTACTAAAAAGAATGTTAACTGTAACACCATAAATTCTAGCTCATTTCATGTCATTCATAAGCTTTATTTCATCAATTCCACAAGAACATATGAAAAAGGGGATAAAAATCATAAATTTCTTTGCATTGCGCTATATTTAAAAATTTGCAATCGGGTTACGTAGACCTTGTGAGCTCATACTATATATCCTCATATTTAATTACATAAAAAAAAGTCATTTGTATCACAAAATCATATCTATAACTCATGGAAACCGAAATAGAGTGTGGAATATGGAGCTTCATTCTCTGCTAGAATTGCTCCACTTTTTGACCAAACTTTGGAAAATCATAACTAAGTCTAGAAAAATCAAATCATGCAATCTTGGTCATTTTGGAAATCTTTGGATGTCTATTTTACACTAAAAATATTCCCAGACAGTAACATCTATCACAAAGGGCATTTGACATCCAAAATGGTTCAAAAATCTGATTGAATTCTGGAACTATTATAGAATTCTGCAGAGAACTTTGAAAATGTCCAATTAATCTCACAAAAATCTAATCCATACAAATGATATGAATCTAGAAAGCTGTGGATGTTAGCTAGGGAAAAAAAATATCTCTAGATCAGTTAATCAAGCTTAGACCTCAAAATTTGATAGAACAGTACTTCTGGTCAGGCAAATTTACTGATACTGGATAGAAACTTTGAAAATTCATATCTCCCTCTCTAGACCCCAAATGAGGTGCTTCCAGTTAGTACGAGTCAATGTTATTGTCTAGTTTCTCTGTATAAAATTTCATAAAAATTGGACATCATTTGAGCCTTGGGTGACAGAGTTTAATATTGGACCAAATGAATAGTGCAACAAATTAGAAACATAATTTTTGCTAACTTTGAAAAATCATCAAATATTCTGTAGACCTCTAAAAATTATGATCTTTCATATTCCAAAAATCTCTCAATGAGACCTAATTGTATGCCAAATCTTAGATCAAGACTAGCTCATTTGGCCAAAAAGTGACACTGGGTTCCATAATAGTCAATTTTGGCTCCATATAGGGTACCGAAGTTGCCAAATAGATTTTCTTTGGTCTTGGCACCTTTTGGACAAGTTTAAAAGTATATTTAAGACTTGCGTGAGCTCCCAAATGATCCCAAATCTTATGCATCTCATTTTAGCCATTCAACCCCTACTTATACACATATCTATCAAACTTTCAATTCTCATACTTTGGCATTGCATACTTAAAATATATGCTAAAGGTCATACATCATATTCATACACATAAACATCACATAATAGTGTATTTATACATGTGTCAAGGGTCATGGTACATTTACAACATTATATACTTTGTGAAACATCATTATGGATTCAAAAGGAATGAAAGCTAGGCCTAGGCTTGTCAATCTCCTTCTTTCATGGTTGTTGGCTCCCTTCACCATAGCTACTTGGTCCACCTAACATATTAGAGTATTGGAGAGGAAGGGTTGAGATTCAAAGAATCCCAATAGCTCATCTCCCATTCAATCATACATAATATGTGTAAAGCAAGCTTTATAATGTATACATGAAAAAATGGAAATCATAGACATTTACAAAGCAAACTTGGCATGTGAATAAATCATACAAGACATTTAAGAGTTCACCAAGTGCTTGGATTGGCCTCACACTTCTCCTCATGGATTTTGGACTTATTTCACTCATTCTTTAAGAGCTTTGGATTCAACCATACTCTTGGGAGCCCACTTTGCTTTTAGGAGACTCTTTACTTTGTCTCAGCCAAACTCAAGGGTTCTTGGCTCATCCTCACCAAAGGGAAGAGTTTTTGGCCTCTCCACACTCAAGTAAACTCATGCAAACATCATGCACTCATTAGAAAATATAACATGGCATTAAGGATCATGGCATATAAAGGCATGCTAGCATACTTTTCATAGCTTGAAAATACACATACACATATTCTAAAACAAGCTAAACACACATCCATGCATGAGAGAAGGTGTAGAGAGCTACCTTGCACAAATTTACACATTTTTCCCTTTGAATTTAAGCTCCTCTTTTTGGCTACACACCCACAAAAATGTGGGGAAGATTCCTCTTAGCCTAGACATGATTTAAGGAAGCTAATGAGGTTCATGAAACAATTTCTAAGGTCACACTACTTACTTAGACACTAAGTTATCCTATAAACCTCATTGTGGTCCATAAAGGCACCTAATGAAGTAACACCCCTCAATTACATTTTAAGCTCTATTATTTTCTTTTCAAATATGATTCTTGACTCCTCTTAAGCCTCTTTGAGTCATCACACAATTAAAATGAAGAGCCCAAACACATGTTACTTTTTTAGGTCACATAATGGAGTCTATGGCACCAACTCACTTTCCTTGAGTTTTAAATTTTTTCCAAGGTCTCCTCTTATATTCATTCACCATATATGAGTCAAGAATGGCCTTAGAAAAATTTAAAACTCTCTCTAGTTAAGTGAACCCCTTTAGGCTGAGACATAGAGTGCATTGGCCTTCCATGGAGTTCTCTTTGTTTTCTTGAAGGGGGAAGCATGTGGGGAGCATCGTAGGGATCTTAGGAGCATGTTTAAATATTCAATTAAGCCTAAGAACATTTATATAAAATTAGATTTGCAAGGGAGCATTTGGATCCCTAATGGTTCCATCTTGTTTTCTAATGCCCCTTTCTTGATTCTATTGGTTCCTTCTTAATCTTTGCCATCTAAAACCTCTAATCCCTCCATGAATTGGAGAAAACATAGCCCCTAAAAAATAGGCCCTTGGTTGGACGAAATTGACAAGGGTGAGGAGGAGGAAGAGGCTATCAAAGGATGGAGAATTTACCTTATTTTCTTAGTTCCTTTGGCTTGTTCTTCCACTTGGTTAGCTTGCTCCCTCAATTTTTAAAATTTTCCTCTTTGTTCTGCTCCCAAAATAGCACTAAACTCTCTATTAAAACCATAGAAAGAAAGCTTGAGAGGAGAGGAGTAAGTTTCAAGAAGGAAGGATATATAATTTATTAAAGTTTCTTACCTTTTTCTTGAATTTCTTCCTCCAAAATCTTCTTCCTCTTGTGCGCCTAAGAAGGTTAGCTTCTCCTCTAGTTTTGGGCAGAAGTAAGTCGATCTTAGAGAGGAGTGAAAGAATATGGCATAGAAAGAAGAATTAGGAAGCTTTCTTTAACACTTTAATTCTATTTTTGCCCTTTTGTAATAGTATTTCCGTTTCTCCTTCGTTTGAGCTCCTTTTGAGAACCGTCTTTTTCATTATAAAATTTATGTTTCCAATTTAGTAAAATGCCTTTGGAATCACTCAAATAGGAGCTAAAACCTTCCCGAACGAACCAGTCAAAGTTCGAGTCAACCGATATTGGCAAGAGTACACCAGAGGGGCTTTACCGATCCTGGGGCTTCCCATAGTTTTTTGGGCCTTTAAGAATCCTGTGCAACTCAAAATTTTCATTTAAAAAGCCCTTCTAGGTGCGTTTTCAAAATTGCACTTATTTACAAAAATACCACTAGCCTTTTGACAAATTTTTTGAATCACTCTGACCTTGATTTTTGGGCAACTCAAGACTTAAATCCTTATTTTTTATCATTTAAAATTTTATTTGGCCTTGAATCACTCATCTCAGGGAACTTGCTTTTTAAACCGGCTAGTTCTGGTATTTTTATAACGTACCGGACGTTACATTAACCCCTATGAGAAAGGACTAGCTAATATGCCATGGCAATAGAGCCCTTATTAAGAGCTAGTAATGAAAGTTCCCTGGCTAAAAGAAAACTCAAATGAGTGAAATCATTGAGAAAAGCATATAAAGTAAAGAAGATGGGAAAGAAAAGAGCAGTTAGCCAGAAAAAGAAAAGAGTAAGAGGAAAGCATACCCCAAATTTCGAGGACGAAATTTATTTAAAGAGGGGAGAAGTGTAATATCCAGTTCTCTAAAAACGAGAGAAAATGTGAGAAATGTAATATATGGTTTCTCCATCTACAAACACAATTTACTAAATACAAAGGAAGTCCCCTAAAATGAATTAGTTAAGGTTCTAAAAAATTTGGGAAGCATTCTAGACTCTAAAAAATGAGAACCCCATGCTTAGATGGAAGGAAAGATGGAGCTAGAATGAAGAAACAAATTTCTTACAAAAACTTATGAAACGTAATGGCATTTTTGTAATTTTAAGAAAATTTTGGAATTCTCACTAGAAGGCTTTTTAAATGAAAATTTTGAGTTCTCTAGGGTTCTCAGTGGCCCTGAAAATCATGGGAAGCCTTAGGACAGTTAAATCTCCTTTGGTGGATGTTTTCTAATTTCGATATACCCAAACTTTGACAGATTTGTTCGGGAAGGTTTTAGACTTGATTTGAGTGATTCCAAAGGCATTTTACTAAATTAGGAACCTAAATTTCATAACGGAAAAGACAGTTCTAAAAAAGAAGTTAAAATGAGTTAAAAGCAAAAATTCCAAAAATAAAGGGCAAAATTAAAATTTTTGAGAAAGTGGAAGCTTCTTGAACATACTTTAAGTTTCTTATTTCTTTTCCCCTTCATTTGCATGACCCATTCTGCCCAAAAACCAGAGAAAATACTAACTCTCTTAGGCGCACCATGGAGGAGAAGAAAGGAGGAGAAAAAGTAAGGAATTTCATGGATTTTCATGCTCCTTTTTTTTCTAAACTTGTTCCTCTCCTCTTGAGCTTTCTTCCTATGATTATAATGAAGTCTATAAATTTGTTTTAAGGAAGAAATTAAGGGGAAAATTAAGAAGACAAGATTCAAGTGAGAAAAAAAATAAAGTAATTTCTTTTTCCATGGTTGCTAGCCCTTGCTCTTCTTCCTCCACCATTTTGGCCCACTCATGAAACCTTAGGAGGGTTTGAGTTTTAGGTAGAACTAAGGATGTTTCATAGGAAAAAGGTGTGAAGATTAAGAATATGCAAAGAGAATTAACAAAAAACCTTAGAAATTCAAGATGCAAAGTCTAGGGTTTCATATGTTCCTTGCAAAATTTGATTTAATGCCTTGATTCTTATGTCTAAATGAGAGTTTAAATGAGTTCCTAAGATCCTTAGAAGTCTCCCCATGTGCTTCCTCCATCAAGAAAAAAAAGCAAAGTCCATGGAGAGTAAAACCTTCCATAACCTCGGCTTAAATGGGTTTTGGTACCTAGGGATAGTTTTAAATTTTTCTAAGCCTATTTTTGAGTCATATATGATGAATGATTGTGAAGGGAAGCCTTAGGAAAAATTTAGAGACTATAAAAAGTGAGATAGTGCTTTATGTTCTATAATATGACCTAAAGAAGCAACATATAGTTAGACTCTTTATTTTAATTGTGTGATGACTCCAAGAGGTTTAAAAGGAGTCAAGAATCATATTTGAAAAGAAAGAATGAAATATAAAATTTATTTGGTGTTGTTTCACTAGGTGCATTGTTGGAAACATAAAGGGATTTATAGACCAAGTTAGAGTCTAAGTAAGTTGTATGGCCTTAAAATTAATTCAATGAACCTAATTGGCTTCCATAAATTGTGTTTAGGCCAAGAGAAATCATACCCATACTTTTGTGTGTATGGCCGAAAAAGGGAGCTTGCCTTCAAGGCAAAAAGTGTGTAATTGTATCCAAGGTAGCTCTCTCCACATTTTCTCATACATGGATGTGTGCTTAACTTGTCTTAGAATGTGTGTTTGTGTATTTTCAAGCCATGAAAAGTATGCTAGTATGATTTTATATGCCATAGTTTTATAATGACATATTATGCTTCTAAATGATGTTATGATGTGTGCTTGGATTTGCATGAATGTAGTGAGACCAAGAACCCTTAGCTATGGTGAGGATAAGCCAAGAACCCTTAAGATTGGTTGAGATAAAGTAAAGAGTCTCCTAAAAGTGAGATGGACTCTCAAGAGCATGTTTGAATCCAAGAATCTCTTAAAGAATGGGTGAGGCAAGTCCAACATCCACAAGAAATTGGGTGAGGCCAATCTACTTGCTTAGCAAGCCTTTGTATGCTATGTATGACTTTCTTAAACGATGAAATTGCCTTTTGAATGTTTGCACATGTCAACATGATCATACATACATTTATGAGACTTATTTGCATCCATTATGTATGATTGAATGGGAGATAAGCTATTGGGATTCTTTGAATCTCATCCCCTCCCCTCCAATGTTTTAACATGCTAGGTGGATCAAGAGAGTAAGGGAATGGAAGCCAACCATATGAGAAAATGAAAGCTTGACATCAAAATGCATTGTTTTGTTCTTTAAGGCCATGTTGATGTCAAATGATGTAACTCATTGTTGTACATGGCCTATGACCTCTTAAGCATGTATAATTATATTAATATGTGATGTATAAATGAGAGGATATGTATGTGAATGCTAGAATGCAAAATGAGTATGTTGTAGGAGACTAGCTTCTTGAATGGCTTTATGAAATTGTATACAAATGAAAGTGGAATGGCCAAAATGAGATGCATGAGGTTTGAGATTCCTTGGACAACTCACACAAGTTATATTCATACTTTTAGACTTACCCAATAGGTGCCAAATACGAAGGAAAGCCATTTGGACATTTTGGTATCCTATATGGAGCTAAAATTAACCAATTTAGAACCCTATATCACTTTTTGTCCAAATGAGCTCTTCTTGATTTAAGATTTGGCATGCAATTAGAAATTGTTGAGAGCTTTTTGGGAATCTAAAGGACAGAATTTTTAGAGGTCTACAAAATATTTGATGAATTTTCATAATTGAATTTTTTTTTAGTTTTGGTCATATCACTGTTCATACTGATTTGAAAATGAAATCTGTCACACAAGGTCCAAATGATGTCCAATTACCATAAAATTTTATACAGAGAAATTAGACATTCTAATGACTTGTACTGACTAGAAGCACTTCATTTGAATGTCTAGAGAGGGAGATAAGAAGTCCATCCGACCTTAGTTACTGTTCGATTGAATTTCTAAGTCTAGGTATGCCTGAACTGGTCTAGAGTCATTTTTTTCCTCTAGCTAATATCCACAACTTTCCAGATTGGTATCATCTACATGAATTGGATTTTTGTGGAATTAATTGGACATTTTTGAAGTTTGCTACAGAATTTTGTGATAGCACAAATGGATAGCCTGACTTCTGAACCTTTTTGAATGTCAAACGTTCTCTGTGTTGGATGTTATGGTTTGGACATATTTTTAACATTAAGTAGACATGAGTAGCTTTCCAGAATGGCTAAGAATGTATGATTTAGATTTTTCTAAAACTAGTGATGATTTTCCAAAATTTGTGACGGAAATGTGAAAAATCTGGTCGAAAATATATGTATGTATTTCATACTTCCCTTTGAGTTCCACGAGATGTAGGTCACTTTTGATAATGAAAATGAGTTTTATTTATGTTATTAAATATGAGAATATGATGTATGAGTCCATATGGCCCATATAACTCCAAAAGAAAATTTGATATGCGACACAATGTTGAAAAATACATTAAAATAATACCATTTTCTTGCCTCTTGTATAAATTGCTTGATGTGAGACATAGATATAGTGTGAAATGAATTAAAAATATATGATGTTGCACATAATCTCAAACTGTCATCTTTCTTCTTTACAAATAAAATTGATGCACCCCATAATGACACACTAAGTCTTATGAACCATTTTTCCAACAAACTCTTCAATTAGTTTTGCAGTTCTACCAATTTAGCTAGAGCCATAAAGTATGAAGCCTTAGAAATGGGACTAGTACTAGGGACTAAATCTATTAAAAATTTAATTTTCCTCTTAGCCGGCAACCTACTAAAAATTCTACATATTGTCATACTCAACAATTGTTGTTTCTTCTTCTTAAGACCATTGGAGTGTTCTTTTCCAAGGTATGTAATATATTGTTATATAATTTTAATTTTCCAAAATATAAACATTAATAAAAATTATAGAACTAAAAATCTGATAGATATATAGCATATTGATCAGATTTTAGTATTAGATATATAATTATAAATTGTCATTAATTTTTTTTAATGTTTTTGAATTTAAGTTTTTCCTTTTGATCACAACAATACCAACAAATTATTTTTTTCATGGATTAAAATGTTATCTTATTATAATTGAATTTTATTATGCTATAAAAATAATAAAATATTTTGTAATTGCATAAATCCTACATCACAAAATAATATTCATGCCACTTTTTTAGATGAGTATAGATTTCAATTAAATAACAACTGTAATTGTATTTTTATTTTTTCATTTGAAGCATTTATGGTAGTTCAAACTGTACTTTGTGATGTATATAAAAAAAGAAAAAACTAGTCATTAAATGCTTTAGCTTATGTGTAACATCCTCAAAATTAGTTATTTAATTATGTAAATATAAGGTAAATTAAATAATAGGAAATGTTTAATGGTTGAAATGGGAATTTTCCTAACTTTAGATGCAAGGAAAATTGAGGGATTAATTAGGAATATAATATAATTTTATGGGATTAATTAGAGATTTAATAAGAATTATTAGGAATTAATCTTAATTTAATCAATAATAATAAATCAATAATAAATATTTAGAAAAATAATTTCAGTCAATTTCCCTAAACTTTAGAGATCTAAAAATGTTGGAAAATTATTAAGGTAATAAAAGTATTTAGGTGAAATTTAAGGGTCAAATTGTAATTTTAATTGGAACTAAAATACAATTTTTCATGAGACCAAATTCTGATTTTACCCAAGGCCAAATCATAATTTTAACCAAGGAAGTTAAGTAGAAAAATGTGTCTAGCAACATGGAAGATATATATATATATATCAACTAAGGGAGTGAGAAATAGTGAAAGAGACAGCCTCTAGAGAGAGAGAGAGAGAGTAACTAACCTCCATTTCTATAAATATAAACCCTCTAACTCCTTTACTTCACCATACATAACATACACACACTTTGGTACTTTGAAACTATAAGAGAGTTAGAGAAAGCAATGTGAAAGATAGAGGAAGAAAGGAATCGTTGAAGAATTTGAGAACAAGATAAAAAAATTACAAAGAAAAGTGAAGAAGAATGAAAGAGAAAGAAAGAGAAGAGTTCCAAAGAAATGAGGTAAGAAGACCCTTTTACTTGGCATATGAAGAAAGTATAAGCATTATCCTCTATACTTCATCTTTTCTTCTCCATTTCCAAGGATGAGTTTTAGCCATAACTTGAAGAAATTGAACCTTAGATATCTCATCCCAAATCTTAGCCATAAACTTCTATGGTTTGCTTGACTTTTAGCTTGCTTATGATGTTTATTTGTGGATAAAATGAATTTCTCATTGGTTGCATGAAAGAAAATGGGATGAAAGCTTGGAATCCTGATGGTTATAGTAAATTTCATAAAATAGAGCACTATTACATGGCATGGCCTTGTGTTTTCATGTTAAGTGTGTGTTAAAACAAAGAGGAACATAGCCTGGCCATGTAAATTAACATGAGCAATGTTTTCCTTTGGTTCAACAAGGACAATGATACCAAGAATCATATGGCTTAGCCATGTAAAATCACATGGGCCGTGTAATTTCATCAACATATGAAAAATGTGATGTTTTGAAATGTTTTATGATATTTTGTAGTGTTTTATGAGATTTTGTGATGTCTAAATAGAATTGATGTGTGAAGACATGTTATGTTGTGATAAACATGATTTTCCTTTGATTAAATTCCTCTAGAACTTAATATGGTTGCCTTACTAAACTCTTTTAGAACTTGAAGGATTTAAGTCAAGGAATCCCAGGTGTAAAGGACTTTATCTTGACCTCGTGCATTAATAATCTTAGTTATGAAGTATTGTGGTATAGATCGGTATATAGACTTTTTAAGACATTGAACAAACTAAAAGACATGTTAACAGGAGAAAAGGGTTCCATTAGAATTTGTTTAGGCAATTAATGATCACAACATCACAACTTAGACTTAGAAGCACGTGTACTTTATATAAGCATCAGTAATTACCTTTGCCCATGACAAATGGAGATTATCTACTGAATATAAGAATATGTTTGTTAATGAAGATAGCTATAAATAACCTATCTGAGGGGGTTACCTATGTTTTTACTATGGATTAATAACCATACTTGTCAATGTTGTGCTATGTTCTTGCCAAATGTGGATTGTTTAATTGTGTATAAAGAAATATTATACCTAAGAAATATGAGGTTGACCAAGAATTATGACTTAGATAGCCTAGAATATAAATTTAAATGATATGATGATTATATATGATCTAGTGTTTCATGTTGCAGCAACCTATGATTGTGACTTAGATTTTAGTTGCATTCATATACATACCCTTTATGGTTGAATTATGTTGGTATCATGAGAATTTTTACTTGTCTCATATTATTGACATGATATGTATGCAAGACAAGAAGAATAATAGATGCTAAGATAAGGTAATTATGTCTACCGGAGTTATCTTGTGAATGCTTCCTCTAATATGATTATGTACCATAATAAGAGAAAATGATGTATTAAAATAGCAACCAAGGCAAGGTAGATAATAGCTAAAGTATGGTAAATAATGGCTAAGATAAAGCAAATAGCAATGAAAATAAGGCAAATATTAGCTGAGATAAGGCAATTAGTAGATGAGAAAAGACAATTATTAGAAGAAGCCCTTAAAAGGGAAGTTTTTTTTTGAATTGCTTATTTATGTGGATTTACACTAAGAGGTGCCATAATATAATGCAATCTATTAGCCATGAAAGTATTAATATGTTTAAATGATCATGATAATTTATGGGAATAACTCTTTTAACTTGACTGCTTTGAAAAACCTAAGTTTCATACCAAAAAGTATGAGATACTTGATGGGTTACTTATAAGTTCAAAAATCTAAGTTTATATCAAGTAGTATAAGATGCCTAGTACAGTACTTATAAAAATCATTTTCCTTATGAACAACTTACTCAAGGCATGATTATTTATGTCTTCTTATAAAGTTTTGTATAGCAATATGGTTAACTTAGCATACCAAAGTACATGAAGGTGTATTGTCCAATAAAAAGTGTAAGTATGAAAAGTGAAAGCTAAGGTTTTATATAGCATACTGATCCATATAATGTTTCATGTGATGTTTAGATATGACAAATGAGTATATTCCTGATCGGGTTAAGTTAGTATGGCATAAAGTATAACTTGGTGTAAATTCCTTATATATGAATATGATTATATTTAAATGCATGATATTGCATATGATATGCTATTATTGTATCTAAATGCTTAATATTGTATTAGTGTGCATCTGAATGCATGTCATTATATTTCAATATAACCATGTTAATTATATATGCATGCTTACTATTTTTATATGCCATAGATAAGGGGATACCAAAGAAATAAATGTTTTTCACACATATGACAACTGAACCACTATTAGTTTTCAAATTTGTTAGTGTTCTTATTGAGAATGTATATTTTTACTACTGTGATCAAATAAGGATCCAAGTTTAGTTAACACAAAGCTTAAAGATGAGTAATGGATTGAAGTGTTTGTAGGAAGCTAGAACTAAGTCTTTAGGAATGACATCTTATAGACAAGTTGAAAGTCCTCTCTATATATTTAAGATAACCAAATTTTAATATATGAACTAATAATAAGAACATTATTGATGTTACCTAGCCATCTTATGAAATGGGATGTATAAAATTGACTATGGACAGTTAGATTTCCAGCATGGTATGTTTTAGAAATAAATAAACAATTGAAATCAAGAAATTTTCAATAAATAATGACCTCAAATCAACTATATTTCCATCACTGTAATAAAAGTAAATAAATTGTGTAGCACCTTGAAGTGAGGGTGTTACATCGTGTCTTACATAGGTAAATGACTTGCATTAGAATAGGAAAATAAGACAACACATTAATTACAAATCCATCCAATAAAAATTCAACACATCTCGAGAACATGTAAATATATATGCCCCTAAGAATGTGTGATCATAACTTAATATTGATGCATAAAAACATACATGGTGAATCCATCGTCATTAATAATTATATTCTCTTATTTGCTTTTAGAAATATTATAGCAATGCGAGGTCATCATACAATAATTGTGTAAATTGATAACTATTTGATAAATTGCTTTTATAAATTATTAAATTGTGACAATGACATATTTTTTTTAATTAAATGGATAAGCATGAAAGTCATGCTGCAATTCTCTAGATGACATGAGATTAAGGTTATTTCGTTGTTCTCTTTCTATGCTAAATTATCTAGGATTTTCCTTAATGAAGTAGCTTTTTTAACTAATATTTCTCAATCCTTAAGAAATAAAATTTCAAAAAAGAAACATTGTTAAAAGGTTATATATGTATTGACATTATTCTAATATTCTTTAAATTGCTGTAAAGTAACAATTTCTGATGCTACACGTATGGTCAAAGTCAAATTATTCCTTGATTCTAAAATATGTTTAGTGTAACAACCAGAAAAAAAAAAGCTGAAAAATTTTTGAAGGGCTGAAAATTTTCTAAGTCTGCTAGCTATAGCGAGAAATGGCCTAATTATAGCGAATGTACCTGTTCGCTATAGTGAGAAATGGTCTAGCTATAGCAAGAGTACCTTCTAGCTATAGCGAGAATACTTCTAGCTATAGCGAGTGTGAGCATCCCATACAAAAACCAGGGAGCTGCTCGTCGTAGGGCGCGCCGTAGCGAAGGCAGGGGTCTGGGAATGATACGTGCTCGCCGTAGCGAGGGTTATGCTTCACTATAGCGAGGGTTAGTTCAAAAAAGCATGAAAAAAGAGAATTCGACTTTTTAAAGCATCCAAACTCCTCCTTTCTCCTTAAATCGATTTAAGCTTCATCCAAGCATAGAAAAAAGCTTGAGAGAGAGAGGGAAACTAGGAGAAACTAAGAGAGAAGGAAGGGAAGCTAAGGAAGAAAGGTAAGAACCTTTAAAGCTCTTCATGCTCCTTTTTCTTGATTTTATTCTTTTCCTTCTAAGCTCTCTTTCCATGGGTTGATGAGTAAGGAAACTTTGTTCTAACCTAAATAAAAGAGAGTGTGATAAGTTAATAAATGCAAAGAAAAGAGAAGAATAGTTGGTGAACTTCTAGAGAAAGAAAGAACCCCTAGTTTCTTATATGCTTGGTAGGGTTTGCTAGAAAGAAACCTCTAGCTTTGTGAATAAGTGTTGAGTTATGAGAGAATAATTCCATGCTCTTTGTGTGCCTAGGATCAAGAGAAGCACTCCCATCTAGTTGTGATAGTGAAATCAAGAAGGGAGAAGACAAATTGAAAGAGAAGGCTTGTGTTAGCCTATAAGGTAGCTTTCTCCCCCTTTCTCTCATGCATGAATGTGTGTTTAGCTTGTTCTAGAATGTGTGTATGTGTATTTTCAAGCTATAAAAAGTATGCTAGCATGCCTTTACATGTCATGATCCTTGATGCTATGTTATATGTTAAATGAATCTATGATATTTGTATGAGTTTGCTTGAGTGTGGAAAGGCCAAGAACTCTTCTCTTAGGTGAGGATGAGTCAAGAACCCTCGAGTTTGGTTGAGACAAAGCAAAGAGTCTCCCAAAAGTAATGTGGACTTCCAAGAGTATGGTTGAGTCCAAAGTGCTCAAAAGTGGGTGAGGTAAGTCCAAAATCTATGAGGAGAAGTGTGAGGATAATCTAAACACTTGGTGAACCTTTGAATATTTTGTATGATTGATTCAAATGCCAAGGTTGTTTTTAAAGTGTCCATGACTTCCACTTTGCCATACATGCATTTGAAAAGCTTGCTTGGCACATATTATGTATGATTGAATGAGAGATGAGCTATTGGGATTTTTTGAATCTCATCCCCTCCTCTCCACTATCCTAACATGTTAGGTGGACCAAGTGAACAAAGACATGGGAGCCACCAAGCTTGAAGCTAGGGGAATTGACAAATGATTTGTAAAATAGCCATTTTGTCATCGTTTTGTTGTTAAGAGATGTAACCTAATGATGTACATGGGATGTGCACTTATGAATATTTGTAAATGGATGAACTTATTGTATATGTATGAGAATTAGAACTATAGTGTATGATGTAGCAAGTTTTCTGTATGAATAGTAAGATCTTGGCATTATGTACATGATGTATGTGTTAGTGTGGGAGAGTGAGTTTTGCAAATCTGGATTGTTAGACATTTGAACCATGTTTAATAGCCTATGTTGATGCTTTTCCACGTGCTCATAGGGCCTTAGGAGTAGGAGAAGCAAATTTGAACCCTTGGAGCCCTTTTTAACAAAAGAAATTGGCACTTTACCCCCTTATGTCAAAGTCTGATCAAATGACCTCTTCTTCCCTTGAAGTTTGACATGTGACTAGATCTTGCCTAGAGCTTTTTGGAAAGCCAAAGATCAGGTCATTTGGAGGTCTGTGAAATTTTTTATGATTTTTCAAAGTTGGTATTAGAATTTCGGATTTGCATAAGCACTGTTCATTTGGTCAGTTGTGTAATTGTGTCATCCGAGGGGCAAACGTGGTCCAATGGCTACAAAAATTTATAGGCAGAAACTAGACATTCATAGTGACTTATAAAAACTAGAAGCACCTCATTTGGAGTCTAGAGAGGAAAATATGAATTTTTGAAGTTTCTACTCAGTATCAGTCATCTTGCTTGACCAGAAGTATTGTTCCATCGATTTCTAAGAGCTTGGCTTGATGAACTGATCTAGAGATATTTTTTCTCTCTAGTTAACATCCACATATTTCCATATTGGTATTATTTTCATACATTGGATTTTTGTGGAATTAGTTGGATATTTTTGAAATTCATATCAGTAAACTATGACAGTATCAGGACCAGTTCGACCTCTAGACCAATTCATATGTCAAACGTCCTATGTGTGGGATTTTATGACTTGTACATATTTTTAGCATGAATTAGACATCCCAAGATTCCCAAAATGACCAATATTATATGTTTTCAATTTTTCTAGATTTAGTTGTAATTTTTCAAAGTTTGCCCAGAAGTGAGGCCAAGTCTGACCAAAAATGAATATGCATGTTCCATACCTCTTTTTGGTTTCCATGGGTTGAAAGCATATTTTTGGGATTGAAATGAGTTGTAATGGTGCAATTAAATATGAGGATGCATAGCATGAGCTCACACGATCCATGTGACACTGAAATGAATTTTTAACCATGACGCGCAGTAGGAAAGTGTATGAATCCAATGGAAGTTCTCACTTTATGCTTACTATATCTCACATGAGCATGTAAGGGATGATGGATATGAGTTAGAAATGATGGTGTTACATTTAGCAACACTTAATAAGACTATTATTATACTAATCCTTGAGATTGATGATCCAGAAAACAATTAACCATTTTGACCCATAAGCTCGTATAATTTCTATTATAAAATCATCTCCAAAATCATCACCAACAAAATTAAACATTTGCTTCCTAGGTCTATTACTGAAAATCAAAGAGCTTTTATCCCTAACTAGAAAATATCTTAATTGTACATTTCACTACTTGAAACTAGACATAAAGGGCTCACATGCTAGTTAGCATTGAAAATAGAAGGGAATTTTTCACAATATCATGTTGTTCTTAGTTTGGGATTTTGTTCTGTATGAGTGGATAGAATTATGTAGTATGTCAAAAAAGTTCAATATAATTCATTACTTTTAGGACAAAAATTTGTTGAAACTATTCTAATGAGAGGACTATGTCATGAAGATTCTCTCTTTTCCAATTTGTCTATAATTGTTGCTTATGTGCTCTCTATAATGGGGAATGTCTATTCTAGTATTAAAATGTTTAGATATGATGCTCTTTTCTCTTTCAAGGCTACAATAGAGAACTTTGAACAAATAAAATATATTTTGGAAGTGTATTGTATGGCTTTCTAGTCAATTGGATAATTTTGACAAATCTTGCACATATTTCTCATATAATTTCCCCTGCTCTGATTACAAATATTTGTGATGTTCTTCATATTGATTGTAATGATTGTCCCAAAAAACATTTAGGCTTACCTCTAGTGTGAGGCCAGTCATAGAATGAGAGGCTTTATTCTTAGAATAAAGTTCAAAGTTGAAACAAAGGGAACTCTTATTAAATCTGTGGCAAGTGTTGTTCCTATCTTCCTTATGACTTGCCTTAAATTTTTTAAGAAATTTTGTTATGAATTGCCAAATACTAGTGGGGTTAGAAGAGAGAAAGGTCTCAAATTCATTAGCTTTCTTACAATAAACTTACTAATTAGAAGTTTAAGGGAGGAAAATGTTTTAATGATTTTGGTAGCTTCAATTTGGCATTACTTGCCAAGCAAGCATGGAGAACACTATAGTCTCCAAAAGATTTATGAGTTAAGTTACTAAAAGGAATTTACTTTCCTAATATTGACTTCTTGAAGATACAAAAGGTTCTATTTTTAAAGGATGAGATTTACTAAAATCAAGCCTATGCTAGTCTATTGTTGATGGCAAAACTGGCTTGTTTTAGGCAGACCCTTGAATTAGTGTTGTTTACAATGACTCCCACCCTTTGCATCTATGATCATTAGCATGTAGATCATTATATTAAAAATGAGCAATAGGATCATGATGTCTTAAAAAATTTGGTCACATCTTGATCTCCATGTTATCCTTTACATTCTAATTTCTAGTTCTAGCAATGTTGATTGTCTTGTTAATTTGGACACAAACAAAAATGGTTAATATAATGTTTGCTCAAGGTATTTTTTTTTGTAAGAAGTGAGATTCCTTTTATTTTTACTTTTGAGTCCACTACCATAAAATTTCTTCATTTGTGCTTTCCATTTTTCCCTATGCATTGTGTAATACCTTAGCTTCCTAGCCCTCAAATCATATCACATAGGCTTATCTTAATACAATCTTGGCATATGGTACCCATTTCATGAAAGTGGCACTTTTTATCCATAGTTAATTGCGTAATTGGAAAGCCATATATGTCATTATTGTCTTTAAAGACTATGTAGACATACAAATTTCATTTTCCATCCATAATATATCTATTCATATTATTGACATCACAATTCACCTCAAGAGCCTCAGATTTGGAACCACATTACACACAACCAGAATTTTGGCCTCGGGTTATTGTACTAGTTTTTTTATATGAATTTTAAAATTTTATAACTAATTTTATAAAAATTAAAATCATACATATGATAGCTTTTTGGAAAGATCTAAATATTAACTAATGACTAAAAATAGTTTCAAACCAAGACAATAGTATTTAGCTCATGAAAAATAATAGAATAATATATCAGGTCTGCTCTCAAGCAACTATAAGACCTATAACTTCAAAATTTTGTTTCTCTCTCTACAGAGCTCCAAATGAGATGTTCTTAGTGGCCATGAAAATCTTATAATGTCTAGTTTATGTTTGTAAAATTTCATGAGTATTGGACTTCATTTGTCTTACAAGTGACACAAAAATGTAAACTAACCATATAAATAGTAATTTTGTCAATTCTACATAATTTAGTTAAATTTGAAAAATTATAATAAATTTTTTAGAGCTTCAAATTGAGTGCTCTTTAACTCTATAAAAATATCTAGATGAGACCTATTTTTTGGCCAAATTTTATGCAAAAACTCATCCATTTGGTTAGACTTTGGTTTAGCTCAAGAAATAGTTAATTTTGAAGTCCATAATGGTTTCATAAGGCACCAAATGACTCTCTTATCATTCCATAACCACTTGGGTACATCCAAAAGCACAATTACAACATATGGAAGCATGCCAAATGGTTCAAATCATCATAGAGCTCATTCTTACTTTGCTACTTGCATTTATACACATACACATAAGGGCTTATGGGTGGTAAAAACTTACATATTTATTTATTTGGTTCCAAAATGGATACATACATCATATTTATATATGTTTAAACATGCTCAAAGGCCCACATCATATATACATCATATCATTATAATTCTTCACATTAAAATGCCATCAAAATGACTAAATAGTATTCCTTTATCAAAGTCCTATGCTTCCAGATGGTTGGCCTCCATTTCTTGGTTCACTTGGTTCACCTAGATATATTTAGATATTTGTAGGGGAAAAGTAAGATTCCAAAAATCCTAATAGCTTTTTATCCTTTAAAACATACATAATGGATGCATTTATATGTCAAAGAATGTATGCATGGGATTTAAGCTACTAATGAACATTTATAAATCATTTTCCTTGTCATATGAATTCATACACGTCAAACTTAGGTTCTCAAGGACATTGGTTTAATCTTACCCAATTTCTTTAGAACTTTTGGATTTGCCTCACCCACTTCCAAGAGGCTTTTGACTTAGCCTCACTCTTCTTAAGACTTTTGGCTTTGTTTCACCTATTCCTAGAGGCTTTTGGCTCATCCTCACCCATACTAAGGGACTTTTGGCATTACCATAACATGTAATCAATTGCTAGAAACATTTCTCATATTTCAAACATACATACAAGCACTCAAAGACAAATAAATATCCAAGTAATGTATATGAGAAAGGTTAGAGAGCTACTTTAAAGTAAGAAAACAAGCTTTTCTCTTTAATTATTTCTTCTCCTTTTTGGCCAAACACATACAACTATGTGAGGCTTGATTCTCTTGACCTAGATACATCAAATAAGACATGATTCAATCATTGGAACAAGCTCTAGCTTTATAGAAACTCTATATATGCTTACTTTCTCATATAATTCCATTATGTTTCTATATAATACATAATGAAGCAACTCTTGGAATTCATAATCTTGGTTCTAATTTCTTATTCAATCTAAATCTCTTGACTCTATTTAGACTTCTTAGAGCCATCCCAATTTCAATCCAAGGAGTCTAGACACAAGTTGCTTCTTTATGTCTCAAAATGAAACCTACACCTCCATCTCATAAACTATAATTCCTAAATTCATTCCAATGCTTCCTTTGATGTTCATTAATCATATTTAGTCCCTTTCTACCCTTACAAGTAATTAAAACTCTCCTTAGGTGCATTATCTCTTCTAGGCCGAGATATGAAGGAGCTAGTGGATTCATTGAGTTTCATTCATTTTCTTTAAGGAGTTAGCACTTGTGAGACTTCCTAGGTGTCTTGAGAACTCATACATACTCTTAGACAATTTAAATTACCATTAGGAAGTTTCATATTTGTCAAAGTGCACCCAAATCCTTAGATTTTACAACTTAATTTCTAATGCTTCTTATTTAATTCCAATGGTATATTCTTAATTTTTATACTTGAAAACCCTTGTCTCTACCTTATGTTGGCTTGAATTTATTCCCTAGAGAGTGGGCCTAGGTTTGGCCAAACATAGGCATGGGAGAAGGAGCAAGAAGAAGCAACAAAGTCCATGGAAGTTACCTTGATTTCAAGTTTTTCTAAGAGTTCTTTCACTTGCTTCTTGTATCTCCTTCAATTTCTATCCTCCCCTCACTAAACTAGCCATAAATCATCCTTAACTCAATCATCAAAACTATAGAAAAAAAGAAGAGAAAGAGGAGAACAAGATTGGTGAAGGAAGAAGCATGAAAAACCATAGATTTTTTTACCTTTTTGCTTGGTTTTCTTTCCCCTTCTTCCCTTCTTCTTGTGCCCCACCTCCTGTAACACCTTTATTTCTACCTCATACCCATCATGCCTTACATGCTCATATGAGATATGGGAAGGATAAAGGAAGATCTTCCTCATAGGGTTCATACACTTCTCATGGGATCATACATACTTAAAAATTCACTTTAATGTCACATGGACCGCGTGAGCTCATTCTATGTATCCTCATATTTAATTACACCATTTCAACTCATTTCAATCCCATGAACACGCTTTAAACCCATGGAAATCAAAAAGGGATATGAGACATGCACATTCATTTTTGGCAGACTTGGCCGCATTTCTGGGCAAAGTTTGGAAATTCATAACTAAATCCAGAAAAATCGAAAACATGTGATCTCAGTCATTCTGGAAAGCTTAGGATGTCTAATTCATATAAAAATATGTGTGAGTCATAATATCCCCCAAACAGGACGTTTGACATGCGAAATCATCTGGAGGTCGGAGTGGGCTCTGCTACTATCACAGTTTACTGATATGAACTTCAAAAATTTCTAACTAATTCCAAAAAAATCCAATGCATGTAAATGATACCACTATGGAAATATGTGGATGTTAAATAGAAAGGAAAAATATCTCCAGATCAGTTTATCAAGCCAAACTCCCAGAAATCGATGGAACAGTACCTCGGGTCAGGCAAGGTGACTGATTCTGGGCAGGAACTTCGAAATTGCATATCTTCCTCTCTAGAACTCCAAATGAGGTGTTTCTAGTTGCTACAAGTCTCTGTGACTATCTAGTTTCTGCTTATAAAATTTCGTAGTCATTGGATCACGTTTTCCCCTCAGATGACACGATCTCACAACTGACCAAGTGAACAATATTTATGGAAATCCGAAATTCTGATGCCAACTTTGAAAAATCATAGAAAATTCTACAGACCTCCAAATGACTTTATCTTTAGCTTACCAAAAAGCTCTAGAAAAGATCTAGTCACATGCCACATTTCAAGGCAAGGAGAGGTCATTTAGTCAAAATTGGACATCATGGGTAAAGAGACCAATTTCTTGTGTTAAAAGGGGGCTATTGGGGTCCAACTTGGCTTCTACCTCTAAGGCTCTATGAGCACGTGGGAAAGCATCAACATAGGTTATTAAACATGGCTCAAATGTCTAACAACCCAAATTTGCAAAATTCACTCTCCCACATCAACACATACACCATGTGGACAATGCTAAAATCTTACTATTCATTCCAAAATTTGCTACATCATGCACTATAAGTTCAATTCTCATATATATACATTAAGTACATCCATTTACAAGTGCTACATCATGTACATCATCAATTTACATCCTTTAATATAACTACAAAATGGTGACAACATAACTCTTTTACAATTCTTCATCGAAATCCCTTAGCTTCAAGCTTGGTGGCTCCCATCTCTTGCCTCACTTGGTCCACCTAGCATGTTTGGATGGTGGAGAGGAGGAGTGAGATTCAAAGAATCTCAATAGCTCATCTCTCATTCAAACATACGTAAAGCATGCAAACAAGGCTCACAATGTATGTATGACATATTAGCATGTGAAATCATAAGAAATGCATTTTTCAACATGTGAGTAGGCCATACATAACATATAAAAGCTTGCCAAGTAAATGGATTAGCCTCACCCATTCACTTGTAGATTTTGGACTTGTCTCACCCATGCTTTAAGAGGTTCTTAGATTCAACCCTTACTCTTGGGAGTCCACCTCACTTTTGAGAGACTCTTTGCTTTGTCTTAACCAACTTTAGGGTTCTTGGCTCATTCTCACCATGGCTAAAGGGTTGTTGACTTTTCTACACTTAAGCAAACCCAAGAAATCACATAAAACATCATTGAAATACATGAGGCATCAACATGCTAGCATAATTTTCATGGTTTAAAAACATACATACACACATGTAAGACAATGTAAACACACATCTATGCATGAGAGAAGGTGGAGAGAGCTACCTTATTGGCTATTCACAACTTTCCCTTTCAATTTGTCTCCTCCCTTGTGGGTTTCACAATCACCTCTAGATGGGAGTGCTTCTCTTGAGCCTAACCACACAAGAAGCATGAAATTATTCTCTTAACAATTTATTTATAAAGCTAGGGATTTCTTTCTAGCAACCCTACTAAGCATATAAAGTTAAGGGTTTCTTTCTCTCACTAGAAATTCACCATTATCCTTCCTCTCTCAAGCTTTCAAGAAAGGAAATCAAGGAAGAGAGGCTACATGACTTCTAACCTCCCTCAAGAGTGGTTTTCCACTCTCCCTCTTCTGAACCAAGCTCAAAACCTAACTAATTCAATAATTAAAACCATAGGAAGAGATGGCAAGAAGAGAAGAACAATATTCTAAGAAGAGAAATCATGTAAAACCTTACCTTTTCTTGTTCTTCCTTCCTCCTCTAGGTTTCTCTCTCTCTCCTCCGCCCTTTTCTCTGTTTTAGAGGGAGCTTAAGTCGGTTAGAAGAAGAAGAAATGAATTGGGGCGTTTTATTAAGTCAAATCCTCTTTTTTTATGCTTTTCTGGACTAACCCTCGCTATAGCTAGCCATAACCCTTGCTACGGCGAGCTCATATCAGTCCCAAACCCCTGCCTTCGCTACAGCCTGTGCTACGGCAAGCAACGCCTTGGTTTTTGTATGGGGTGTCCGAACTCGCTATAGCTAGAAGGTACTCTCGCTATAGCTAGACCATTTCTCGCTATAGCGAATAGGTACATTCACTATAGCTAGGCTATAGCTAGCAGACTTAGAAAATTTTCAACCCATCGAAAATTTTTAGCTTTCTTCCTTTTTTTTTTCTTTTTTTCTTTTCTTTTCTTCTTCTTTCTTTCTTTCTTTTTCCTAGTTGTTACACCTCCCACTGCCCTTGGTTCTATTTTAGTTTAGAAATAAGTCAGTTTTCAAGGCTGGACAGGAAGGGGCGTGATTTAAGAAGGCTAGGGCCCCTTTTTTGGTAACTTGTTAAAATTGCAATTTAGTCCCTCATATTGGTTTCTTCCATTTAGACTCATTTCAACTCCTTTTTGAGAACCGTATTTTTTATCATAAAATTTAGCTCATCTAACTTATAAAATGCCTTTGGTTTCACCCAAATTAGATTAAAAACCTTCTCGAATGAATCAGTCAAAGTTCAAGTCAACGAACACTCTAAAATGTAAACTAGAGGGGTTTGAACCATTCTAGGGGTTCCTATGATTTTTAAAGTCTCTGAGAAGCTAGAAAAACTTAATTTTATTATTTAAAAATTTTTCTTTTGAGTTTTCTAAAAAGTGCCCAAATTTATGAAAATACCACAATATGTTTGTCAAATTTTGTTTAGCTATTCTGACTCTATTTTCAAGGCACCTTTGCCCTTATATTCTCTTTCTTTAATGTTTATATCATTGTTCTAATTTTGTTTGGCTTCAATTCTTTCTATTTAAAAGACTTTCTTTTATAACTAATTAGTTTCTAACCGTTTACAGAGGAATCGAATATTGCATATTGAATTCTATATAGGGAAGGCTAAAGAGTCTTTTAGTGGAAGAGGTTGGGCAAAACCTCTTTAGACTATTTTGTTAAGTATGATGATATATGTTCTTAGAAATACCACATTTTTAAGCTATGATGTAATTAATTATTAAATATAGAATAATATTTTATTAAATAATTACTTAAAATATTAACTTATTTAACAATTAATAGTCTTTAAAAGTCATTTGATTTTTGCATGATTAATGAGTATGATTATAGTAATTGAATAATGTAGTTAAAGAAGGATGAACAACTACTTGTACAATAAAATGACGTTTAATGCAAATTTGGGAATAATTTTAATTTTAAATCACATGATGCAAATAATAATGTAAATGGTCATATAAAATGACTTGAAAAAAAATTGGAAATAAAAAACTTTAATATAGTGAGGAAGATTTAGGATCTAAGATTTAGTTGACCGGATGTTAAAATAGTAAAGTAAAAATGAACTATACTTGAAGATATGGTTACTGGATTTGAGATTCAATTGACTAGATTTTTTATTTAATAAAGTAGAAGCAAAAATAGAACTAGTCTTGAAAATTCAATTGACTAAGATAAGATCCAATCAACTAGATCATTTAGCTTTAACAAAATAGAACCAAGAACAAATTCATAGTAAATAAAGGATAGGGAAAAAGGGATATAACATGATTTGTCTTAGTTTGGACTTCCTCGTCCAACATCCAGTTTCTTGGAACCTTAAGGAATTTTTTTAACTCAATTCAATCTCAATTTATAACTAGGATGGTTTTACACATTTCACTTCAAATACAATGTTTTAGCTCACATTAAACTATATAATATTTGGGTTTTACATAATCTCACCTAAAACTGCTTATACACAAGGGTTTTCACTCAAAACTCACCAAAAACTTATTTTTCTCATACTTAGAAAATATTTCAAGAAAATATAAAATTAGATTTTAGAACCCTCATAAACAAAGGAAATAAAATAAGCTTACTCTTTAAGTTTTCATAAACTAGAATGAACTAGAAACTAAGCTTAGGAAAATAAGATGTAGAGAACAAGAATAATTACAATGCAACTTAGCTTCTTCTTTTTTTTTTTTTTTTCCTTTTCTTCTATTTTTGACTCTTTCTCTTCATGCTTCCTTTTTATAGATGCAATTCCACAGTAATCATTAAGAAATTAGTTCATCTTCTCTTTCTTGTTTAATGACAAATCTAAACTTGGTGGCTTTAGAAATAAGAAAGAGAAAATCTTATAACATTATTTTCCTTCCTTATTAGATTGACCCTAACAGCTCTATGTTTTTCATTGAATGCTTCATCCCTTTTCATCTTCTTTGAAACAATCTCTTTCTTCTTTCTTCTACATGTTAGGCATGAAGACTAAAAGGAAAGAAGTGTGCAGTTTCTTTGCTTTTGCAAAACAAAAGCATTGCAAACTCTTATTTTGCAAGAGCATTTAGACTATCCAAACTAAATTTAGATGGTTAAGATCTTATTATTCTTTTTTTTATTTTTGTTTATTTTTTTTAATTTTAAAGAAAGTAGAACACAAAATAAAAATAATTTTTTAATTGTGAACTTAAAAAAATTGATATTTGATATTTAAAAAAGTAAAAAATAGTCTAAATGGTCCAATGCTTCTATAAAATAAGAGCATGCAGTGTTCTTGTTTTGCAGGAGCAGAAAAACCACATCCTTTGCTCTTGTTTTCTAGGAGCAGAGAAACCGCATCTAAGGAGAGAAATGATGAAACTTGCCTTTATTTTTTCTTGTTTTGCACGATGACAAAGATATAAAAATTAAAAAAGATATTTCAGAGAAAGAAGCTACCAAATGAATATTTTATATTTCTTTTACTTAAAAAAAGAGATAGAGGTGTAACACTTTTTCTCTTTTTTGTCAAGTTTTTAAATCTCATAGTGTGTAAAAAATGCTTTGAGAGAAACCAGGCAAGAAGAAATATAATAATATTTTCTCTTTCATGAAGATGTGATGAAGGTTATGAAGATTCTGCACATTGCACTCTCTTTTTCTTTTTTTGAAGTTTTCAACATGTAATAAATACTTTGAGAGAAGAGAGATGAGAAGAAATATAATAATGTTTTCTCTTTTATGAAGATGTGACAAAGGTTACGAAGATTTTGCAGACTTGTACTCTCCTTTTTTTTTTTTTTAAGTTTTCAACCTTTATAAATGCTCATTAAAGGATAGGTGCAAAATAGAAGCAATAAAGAGTATTATATTTGTTTTTTTTTTGGCTTTATTTTCACTAAATGCCAAAAGAGAGGTAGCGATGAGAGATCCTACTTCTTATGATGGCCCATTTGATAGCGAGAAGGAAAAGGATTTATTTTTTTTAATATTTATTATATTTTTATAATCATTAATTAACAAATTTTTTTATTTTTTAAAATAGAGGTATAATAATCATTTTTTAACTTCAAAATAACTTTTTTATTCTATTTTCTATTATATTCCTTTTCATTCTAAGTATCAAACATGCCCACTTTATGTTGTGGTCAAAAGCTTTTATTTGAACAAGAAACCAGATGAAAAAAAAGTCAAACTTTTGGTGTTCTAAATTAATGCATGTCCTGATACTTTTTCTTTGGCAAAGTAAAGGACTTTTGGATTTTGCAAATATCTTTTTGTACTAAATGAACTTTTGGCTTCACATAAGTAATTGCTATTTCCTAATCAAAATATAAATTTAAGGACTTTTTAAGTAATAAGGCAATAAATAATGCTTAATTATTTTTAACATAATTCTTTTATAAATTAAGTTTAAGAGTTCTATTATCATCAAAATAATTTAAAATAAAATCTTGAGGCCAACATTGATAGATCTATTAAAATATGCAAAATATTGTTTTATATTTAGTAACATTTAATAATCATTGTTATAATTGAAGAATAAAGTGTTTCTAGAAACATAAGATCATTACCCTGTTTTAAAGAAAAAATACACTTTATCCCTCACAAACTTTGGTCTAATTACAAAATTGGTACATAAATTTTAAAATATAATAGAACACCCTATGAACTTTAAAGTGTAACAAAACAATCCTAAATACCAAACACCAACACTGTTTTCATTGGATTGTTAATTACATTTTAAAAGTTCTTTTTTTTTTGGGGTGTCTTGGATATGTTTTAATGTTCATGTATCAATTTTATAATAAGGTCATAGTTCGTGGCGTTAAAATGTGCTTCTCCCTTTTATGGGTAATAATGAACTAAAATGATGTAGATTGTTAGAGAATAGCCCTTGAGTATACAAGAATCAATTAATTGTTCTCAAGGAGTGGGATCCAAACTACGAAGTCTTGAGTATTGAATTCAACATTGCGCAATTTAAGATCCAATCCTAGGACATAGCTTTTATAAAATTGTAGCACTAGGAGAGAAAATAAGGAGCATAACTGGAAGGCTAGTAGATTCAGGTATCTTTTCTATTTAAAAACATCAAGGTTTAATCATCAAAACCTTAGTGGAAATTGATATCTCAAGACCACTAAAATGTTGGACATGACCCAAATTGATGTTTGCTGCACATTCTATTTACCCAGTCAGAATTTATTTGGTTGTTATTTTATTTAGTACTTATTGTATTTTCAAATTGGTTTTATCCCTTATTTAAATTTATGTTATTATTATCTCGTAGTCTTTGGGAAAGTGAATGTTAATGGGTAGTTTCTTTTTTGTTAATGGTCTTAATGGTATTTGTGGGTGCTTTAGTGGCTTTTGTATAGTGCATTCTATAGGCCACATTTTCTTTCGTAAAGCCTTATATAAAGCTCATCCATCAATAAGAACAACAGTAATCGTCCAAGTAGTTTTATGAATTTTTACTCGTCTTTATTCTTTTATTTTGTATTAGTGATATCAGAGCAAATGAAATTTGAGATTAAACTCATGAGGTTGTGTACACTCACAATAAGCAATAACTTATTTTTCTCATTTATCTTCATTTTTTCCATGGCTTTAGGCACCAATTTTGCACAAGCAACTATTCCATGTTTTAATAGTCACTATGACTATTGAAGCATGCTAATGGATAATTTTCTATGTTCAAAAGAGTATTGACCAACAGTTGAATCTGAAATTGGAGAACTAGCACAAGGTATAGCATTGACGGATGCCTAAAAATTGGAGTTCGAAGTGAGAAAACTAAAATATTTGAAGGCAAAAAATTATCTCTTTTAGGCCATGAGTGGTCCAATGTTGTAAACAATTCTTTACAAAGAAACTTTCAAGTCTGGGATTCCATAAAGAAAAATATTGAGGCTTTACTAGAGTGAAGCATGTAACATTCTCCTTCTAAATGGGTATTATTAGATAGTATTTAAATAAATTAATAAAAAGATTAATGAAGATTAGAAAATATTCAAAAGGCCTAATAATGGCAAAATAGTAAAAATTAAGTGAGATATAAATTTATAAAGTGTAAAAATAATTTCTGGAATTTTCTTGAGTTTAATAAGAATTTTCATGATTTTTTATGAATTATTTGGAAATATGATAATTACGAATTAAAATAAAAATTCAAAATAAATACTTGGGAATGCATTTATGAGAAATCCCTAAGGCCAAATATACCTTAAATATGTAAGAAATATATGTTTGAAAATAAAAATTTTTAGAAAAAAATTTGGGGTTGAAATATAATTATTCAAAATTTAAAGCTAAACTTTGTAATTTTGGCCAAGGCCGAAGTACAATTTTAGTGTGAATAGAAAATAATTTTTTTCTAGAAATAAACACTACAAAAATGAAAACCATGATATGTTGAAAATTTTAATATACACTTTTCTATAATTAGAAATAATTTTTATATCGAGTGTTGAACAAATGAAGATAAAATCTTATCTTCCATAAGTGCAAGTTAGTCAAATGACTTCTTCATTAAGTGAATAAATGTGCAAGAAGCATAAGGGATTTGCTAAAAATTTAGAGGGCCAAAATTTTCAAACCCTTGCCCCTACTAAACATACTTTCTACACTATCTAGCTTTCATAAGAGCGAGAGGCGTGAAGTGCAGAGGAAGGAACCAAAGAGAGCCAAAGAAGAGGAGAAGTTGAAGCAAAATCCAACACCCACTACCAAGGTATGACCTCTTTATCTTACTGAGAACTATGGATGTTCATCTCCTTTCACCCTCGTCATCTTCTCTCTTCAGGAGTTTGATGCTCATCAATGGTGAAAATTGAGATTTGTTCACCTGTTGCTATTTTGTGACTTAATGATTTTTTTTTCTAAAGTGCAAAAGCTTATGACAGAATGAATGTTGAAAATAGGATGAAAAGTAAAAAGGTGCTGCACAGAGTTGGGGAAGAAAGTGAGTATTTATAGGCATTGTTCACATTGTTTGTGGCACTGTTCATATACTATACGTAGGTATTGTTCATAAAAGATAATCTAAGCCACTTAGTATAAATCATGCAAAGGAAATCATGCAATTACTTTGTGTTAAAAAAATTAATTATTTTTATGGAACCATGTAACTTCCTACAATTCATATTAGTCCTCTAAAATAATTTTTGGGAGAGTTTTAATCTAAATTATAATTTATTGGATGTGTGAATATTTGAATTTTTGGATTTATTGAATAGTATTAAATTTCATACATAAATGGGGGGCAACATTATATGATTCATAATAAATAGTCAATATTAGTTCTATGGGACTTTAAGAAATTTAAAGAATTAATTTTTTCCATTTAATCTAATAATAATATATATATATATATTTAAACCCTATGCATACAAGATGAAATCTAGATTTGCCTATTCATGGATAACCATGATTCTTCTAAGTACCTTGATTCCTATATATTAAAGATTGAATTTGAATTGATATCCATGCATGGATGACAAATGCTTAAAGTACCAACATGATAGACCTAGATAACTTGGAATGATGACCATTGAAGGACTTTAAAATATAGAAAATGTCATATCTTAACCCTAAGAAACTTATATCATAGCATTCAAGCAGTAAACATCAGACTTGCACACAAAGCGTAGCATATGGACCGAAATCACATAAACAAATCCACATGGTTCAATCCCACTTTGGTTTAAGCAATCTTGTCCATATAATATCCATACAATATTCATTCAAAGCAAGAATATCATTACATAAGCTCTTGAGGTCCATTTTGCATTATTTGAACTTTTCACACAATTTACTTGCACATACAACACATAACAATGGGAAGCACACTACTAAGAACCTCTAGCTTAGCATTAAATCACTTCCAAAGCCCATGAATTGATCCTTAACTCCTATTAGACCATAACATATTAAAACATATCAGATTCATAGCCATTTAGGTCAAGAAACTCGGGTTTGGAGGTTTGGAACACATATTAGAATTTTTGCCACGGGTTCTAATTTTCAGTTTTATGGGGCAGACTTTGGAAAATCATAATTAATTATAAAAAAATCAAAATGATGCAAATGTAGCTTTCCAGAAAGCTTTGTATGTCTACTATAAGGTAAAAATAATTATAGGTATGAAACACCCAGCTATACAGTGTTTGACAACCGAAAAATTATGAAAGGTCTGGCCACCCTTGAGTTCTGCTACAGCTTACTGATATGGAATTTAAAAACTCATAACTAATTCCCAAAAACTCCAAATCAAGTAAACTATAACAATATGGAAAGCTACAAATGTCTATATTAAGGTAAAAATAGCTCCAGACCTAGAGAATGACATTAAACTAGAGAACCTAGATGGAACAGTGTTAAGGATCCTACTGCATCACTGACAGTGAGTTCTAACTTCAAAAATTTATTTCTCTCTCTTTGGACTCCAAATGAGGTGCTTCTAGTTGCTATAGCTCACTGTGAATGTCTAGTTTCTCCATGTAAAATTTTAGGACCATTGGACCCATTTGCCCCATGTTTGACACAATGCATTTTTGGACCAAAGCTACAGTACACTGACCAAAATTAGAAAAATTTTTAATTTCAAAAATTCACCAAATATTCCCTAGACCTCCAAAAATTTTGTACTTTAACTTCCCAAAAACCTCTAGGTGAGCTATACATGCATACCAAAGTTCATAAGGAAATTTGTCTATTTGGTCAGTTTGTGACATAGGGTTGCAAAATGCCCTTTTTAAGCTTCATATGGGGTTTCAAGGGGTCCATTTTTGCCTCTTCTCATTCTATGGCCACATGAGCATGTAGGAAAGCATTAAAATACTCTATCAGACATGTCTCAAAGGGCTAATAACCTAGATTTCATAATCTCACTCATCCACACCAAGATATACACAAGAGCCATACTTGTATAACTTGGCATATCTAAGTCAAATTCATGAAATATCATTCACATGGGTCTAGTTTTCATACATATATAATATATCCATACTTTTACAAATATTCATAAGCTCATACATCATATACATTATGGAGATACATCATGTGACAACCGTATGGCTATAATACAAATATTTTACAACTCTATTGCTAATCTTCTTGCTTCCAAGTGTGGTAGCTCCCATTTCCTTACTCTCTTGATCCACCTAGGCATATTAAGTAATGGGGAGGAAAGAGTGAGATTCTAAGAATCCCAATAGCTCATCTCCTTTTCAAACACACATACTTGATGTAAGTTTCGAGTGTAGATGCATGTATGCCAACGTGAAATTCTCAATCATACATAAAGCATTCTTTTCATTCATAAGGATATAAATAATATACGTAAACTTGCCAAAGCATTGGTTTAACCTCACCCACTCTCTTTGGGACTTTTGAACTTGTTTCACCAATTTTTAAAGAACTTTTGACTAAGCCTCATTCTTGTTAGAGACTTTTGGTTTGTCTCACCTAACCTTAAGGATTCTTGGCTCATCCTCACCCTAACTAAGGGACTTTTGGCTTCACCAAGCTCAAGCAAACCAAAGGTATTCATCAAGCATCATTTCAATACATAAGCAAAGCATTAAGATACCATGGCATGTGAATGCTTGCTAGAAACATATTTCATGACTTTAAACATACACACACACATTCAAGATAAGAAAAACACTCAAGCATGCATGAAAGAAGGAGAAGAGAGCTACCTTGTTATCTATGCAAGCTTTACTTTGCCTTACTCCTTCCCTTTTTCAGTTCCACAAGAACACTTAGGTGGGGTCGGTTTCCTTAGCCTAAACATCATGAATAACACTCAATTATATTCTTGAAACAAGCTAAAGCATTCAATTTACTCTCAAGAACATACTTGGTTCCATAAGTCACATAATGGCTCCATAAATGGCCTATTGAAGCAACCATCATGATTCAAGTTCTTGACTCCATTCTCTTCTCATTTCTATGCCTCTTGACCTCATTTAAGGTCCTTAAAGCCATTACATATTCATTTACAAAAACCTAAACACAAGTTACTTCATAAGGTCACATTATGGAAGCCATTGCCTCATCTCCCAATCCATGGCTTCTAAATTTTTCCCAAGGGTTCCTCCCACCTTCTACCATCATAAGAAGTCCCATTCTAGGCTTAGAACAAATTAAAACACTCTCTAGGTGACCAGAAATTGTGTGACCGAGATATACATCATGAAAAGAGCCCTTGAACTTTGCTTTGTTTTCTTGGAAGGAATGTCACATATGTAACTTCCTAGGGGCTTAAGGGACTCAGACCATGTCTTACATAAGCTAGAATACCTCTAAGAAAAATCAGATTTCATCACTTATTTCAAAACCCCAAGTTGTGCTAACTTGAATTTTAAGGCTCCCTTTTTGTTTCCACTTGTCTATTCTAAATTCCCACACTCTAAATCACTTATTCTTCCTTTGATATGGTCAAAATTCAACTCCCTTTGGATGAGCTCTAGGTTGCCCGAAATTCATATGGAGAAGAACAAGCAAGAAGTGCAAGAAAAGCTATGGAAAGGAATGGGAGCCTACCTTAAATTCTTGCTCTTCCAAGTGGCTTCCTCTTGCACCCAAGCCTTCCCTCCAATCCTAACTTCTCCTTGCTGTACCAAAACCAAAATAGCATCAAAATACATTATGAACCCATGGAAATATGGAGGAGAATGAAGGGAATATTTATTGTAAAGACAAAAGGAAGAAAACACACCCTTTCATACCTATTTAAGGCTTCTTCTTCTCCTTCATTGTTTCTCCTTCCACATGATGCCTTGCCTAGAGTTTTTAGCGGTTTCAGAAATGGGTAAAACATTGGTACAGCTTGGGGAGGGCTGGAGCGTGTTTTAAGAGAGCAGAAAGCAACTTTTCTTTTTTACATTTTAGTTCCTATTCTTGGCTTTTTCATTTTAGGCCCATTTCAACTCCATTTCAAATTCCTTCTCTTCCATTATAATATTTAGGCTTTCTAACTTATAAAATATTTTTGGAACCACTCAAATTGGATTTAAAACTATTTCGAACTGTTTGATCAAAGTTTTAGTCAACCTTTGTCGAACTCGCTCACTGGAGGGGTTTCAACTGCTATAGGGATTTTCATGGTTTTCAGGACCTCTGAGAACCCCAGAAAGTTTAAAATTTTCATTTAAAAAGCCCTCCTGTGAGTTTTCAAAATTTTTTAGAAATTACAAAAATGCCCCTATATTTTTCGGCAAATTTTCTGAGTTTCTTTGACTTTGGTTTTCAAGCATCTTAAACCTCAAATCCTCATTTTTTATTATTTAGAATTTGATCCTAATTTTAGTTGGGATCAAACTTCTCTATTTAGGGGACTTCTTTTGGAAACTGACTCATTTTCGTCATTTTTCAAAAAATCGGACATTACAGAAGACATCAAAAACACTAAAAGAAATGATAATATGGGTTCTAATGGTTATTGTTTGTAAGCTTCCTATGCATATAGGATATTAAATCGCTATTTAAATACCTAAGTATTATATTTGTATGGTTGGATGATATAGACAAGGTTCTCTATTGAGATAAGAGGTTTTTATAGGAAATAGTCTAATATAGATAGGGTCCTCTGCTGAGACATCTCTATTGGAGATAGTCTAACATAAATAGGGTTCTTTCCTAAGACAAGAGATCTCTATGGGGGATGGTCTAATAAAGATAGGTTTCTTTGCTAGGATAAAATTTCTTATAGGAGATAGTCTTTGATTGCTTTATATTATGGATCCACTTTATAGGACGCCTTAATATGCAATCATTATTCCCATGACTTATATGCAGATTTAAAAGGGATAGGCTGAGTATATTAAGTTGTATGATTTTAAGTATATTTACTGATTTGGCTGATGATGCTAATGATTGTAATTAATACTTAAGTCATATTACCTGCAGCTTATGAAGTGGTATGATAACTGTTTTGATGGCTTTTATCTCTAGCCTATGATTGTGATATTATATGCTATTGTCATCAAATAATTCAATTAGTTTCTATTTATATGATATCACTTATTACATTAGATTGTATATTAAACATGTGTGATGAAAATTTCACTAATATTTGACATTATTGCTTGATGAATGATTAATTGCTATCAGTTTGCATCTATATGTTTATAAGGTATGGATTTAAATATATGATTTTCTAAGATAGACAAAGAGATAAACTAAGAATTTTTTTTTGGTACATGTGACTGTTGAATCATTATCAGTTTCAAGCTATACTTGTGTTACTGAGAATTTTGGATGATTCTCACGTGTGTGTAATGTGTTTAGATACTTCAAAATGCCTATACCCATTACATAGTTGAGATGGAATGGGTAATTATTGAGATATCGGGCATAGGGTTTGGTATACGTTATTATTCATATGCATATTGTCACCAGGATAGAGGAGAAATAGTTGATTCCTCCTTAGGGCTCTAATATCTTATTAGCTATGTAGATTATTATAGAGTTTTAGTTCTTTTGGGTTGTATATATTTGCTAACTCTAGGGCATTGACTATGAAATAATGTTTTGTATTATAGTTGTATGAGTGAACATCTTTTGACAAGTGGACTAATAAGTCCCACTCAATGCAAAATAATTTGATGTAGATTTGAATCATTACATAACATCCTTTAATTATGCTTGATTAGCTAAAATTAGCTTTCCCTCATTATGTATATCATTAATTAATTAATGATAATAATTGGGTAGAATAAATGAATTAATTAAGGGGCGTTACAAAGCATGCACAACTTTAATCCTTGAGAAGGGATTTTGAGAATACAAATGAAAGATGGCAAATTGGTCATTAACTACTATGCTAGAACTATAGAGATAAGCAAAAAATGCAATTCCATAGCGAGAAGATAGAAGATGTCATTATTGTAGAAAAAAATATGGCATTCCTTAACATCAAAGTTCAATTATGTTGTTTGCTCAATTAAAAAATCAAAAGACATAAATGCACACTTTCTTAATGAATTACAGAGCTCTTTGTTAGTTTATGAGGAGAAGATAAACCAAAGTTCAATAACAAAGGAGCAAGCTTTAAAAGCTTATACTTTTACTCATTCCTCAAAGTTTAGAGGAAGGGACACAATAAGAAATCATGGTTTTTTTTAATTAAAATTCTCGTGGAATTTGTGTAGTGAGAAATTCTCATGGACTTTGTTACAATTTACATGTCTTCTACAATTTTTGCAGTTTTTTCTTTTATAAGAATCTTTCAATGGAATTTTAAGAGAAATACCATGAAAAAAATGTCACATATTGTAGGAATGAAGCACTAATGATTTTGTAAAATTTTTATGTGAGAAAAAATATAACATGTATTTTTTTTTCATTTTTCTAGAAAAATACTATGAGAATTACAAATAAATAAAGCCTTTTTTTCTAATATAAGAAATATTTGTTAATTCTTGTAAAAAATACTATGAGAATTTTAAAGAAATAAACTGTACAATTTTTTTTTTCTATTCTCATAATAAAATATCATGAGAAAAGAAAAAGATTTGAAAATTTTCTTTCTCACAATATTTTATGTGAGAATAGTTGATACAAAACTTTCATAATCAGTATTTCTCAAGATTACATCCTTTTACTATTGTTTACCTTCCCTTATTTATATTTCATAACGGTAAAGATATTCCTTCATAGCAAACGCTGACAACTAAAGCTGACTAACTTCATAACAAAAAACAACTAACAAAATAACAGCTGTTAAAGTAATATAAAACAACTAATGTTGATTAATTGCTAAGTATCAACCATTCCTTCTTCACAAATGATCCTTGTCCTCAAGGATGTGGGTGAGCCTAGGTGTCGAACTCAAGAAATTGTTATTGGATAGCTAGAAGGGATTCCTACGTTGCTTTTTCTGTGCTTGCATGCTTCCATTAAATGAGAACTTGAGTGAGAGGATAAATGTTTTTCTTAACCACCTTTTCTGGCTAAAATGGCCTTAGGCTTTAAAGAGAAGAATCCATTGTCATTTATCTAAGGTAAAGTAGAACTTGCTAAAACAATATTGCTAATATGCTTTTTTAGTAAGGATACATAGAATATTGAATGTATTCTAGTATTAGGAGGTAAATCCAATTGATAGGCAACTAGTCTAATCTTGTTTAGAATTTGAAAAGGACCATAATACTTAATAAACAGCTTGTGTTACATTGTATTGCTTAGAGTGGTCCGTCAAAAAAGGATGAATTTTCAAATAGACCAGGTCACCTTCCATAAATTCTTGTTTAGACCGATGCTTGTTGGCCATTTGTAACATTCTGTGCTAAGCTTTGGTAAGATGATACTGGAAAAGTTTCTTGGTAGCTTCTCGAGCTCGTAGGCTCATATGAATGAAGTAATTATTAGAATCTCTAGCAAGATATGGTAAATGTATATGAGGGGGAATGCTATAAGTAGCCTTAAATGGGAACATGCCTAGAGTAGAATGGTATGATGTGTTAGACCATAATTCTACCATAAGAAGCTAGCTAACCTATTCCTTAGGAAGATTTCCTGCCACACAATGCAAGTAGCATCCAAGGAATTGGTTTAATAATTCAGTCTATCCATTAGTTTGTGTATGGTAGGCTGAAGAATATAGCAATTTGACCCCTTGTATTTTGGATAGAGCTCACCAAAAGTTGCTACAAAATAATATATCCATGTCAGCCATGATAATTTGGGGAAAACCATATAGTTTGATGACATTATCCATGAAGATTTGGGCTACCTTTATTGTGCTAAATGGGTGCTGAAAAGAAATAAAATGACTACCTTTGCTCAATCTGTCAACTACAACTAGAAATACTGTCTTGTTATAAGATTTAGGTAATTCTATAATAAAATCCATACTCAAGTCTAACCATGTGTGGGAAGGTATAGGAAGGGGTTGTAACAAGTCAGGTGTTGCTACTATCTCAATCTTGTAGCACTGGTAGGTCTCACATTGTCTAACAAACTCCCTTACTTCTCTCTCCATTCCTTTCTAGTAAAAAAAAGGGAGAATTACATTAAAGGACTTGAAGTTAATAATATTTATTCTAAATGATCTGTTATCATTGGGTTTAACTTGTTTTGCTTAAAATTAGTGGTAATTTTACCTAAAACAATAGTAATAGGTCATTCAATGTAAATATTATAGCCTATAGGTCCCTAAATGTAATTTTTCCCAACAAAAATCTTGCACGTTTCTTGTGAGTGGCTATCATTCTAGAGTGACCACTTATAGGATCATTGTGAAAATGTTAGAGTAATTAGAGTTTTAAAAAGGAATTATTCACTACCACCATCTTGCCCTTTCTCTTTAAGATACGATATTCTCACATAAACTTGGAATGAGAACTTGTATTAGCCTCTAAGTCAGTAATTATTTTTTGTAATGTGGCATTAAATTGCCATGAAGCCTTGACCTTATTAGTGAAACTAGAAGTGATAAAGATAATAGCATAACAGGAGGGAAAATGATTATTTCCGTTGCTTGGTTGTCTAGAGAAAATGTTTGCCACTGGATTCTCTTTACTATTCCTATATACAATTTCATAAGTAACCCCCATAGTTTACCAACTCATTTAAATTGTTCAGGAGTTACTGACTTTTGCTCTGAAAGGTGTTTCAAGGATAAATGATCAGTGAGAATGATGAAAGGTTTCCCATAAAAATATTGTCTTTAATGTTAGATAGCAAATACTATGGTAGTTAACTTCTTTTCATAGGCTAACAAATGGCATTTATTAGGCAAAAAAGCTTTACTAATGAAGGTAATGAGATGGCTGTTTTGAGAAAGGATAGCCTTAATGCCAATGTTGGAAGCATTAGTTTCTACTGTGAAAGGAAGAAAAAAATCAAGAAGTGCTAGCATTAGAGTACAAGCTATAGCTCTTTTTAATTGGTTAAAAGCCATGTCAGCCTTGTCATTCTAAGTAAAAGCTCCCTTCTTTAATAAATCTGTGAGGGGTTAGCATATAGATCCATAGTTCTTGACAAAACATCTGTAATAGTCAATAAGACCTAAGAATCCCCTTAATGACTTAATCATAAAAGGTGTAGGCCAAGATAGCTTGGCTTCTATCTTCTTGTCATCTACTTGAACTCCTTGAGTTGAAATAAAATGGCCTAAATATTCAATACTAGTGGTCTTGAAGATACACTTAGTCATCTTGACGAATAACATATGCTCTCTCAATAACTATAAGATACTTCTTAAATGGTGCAAATGGGTTTCTTAATAAGGACTATAAACCAAAATATTATCAAAAAATACTAGGATAAATTTCCTTAGAAAAGGTTTGAAAACCTTGCTCATAAGGCCTGAGAAGAAAAATATTAGTGAGCCCAAAAGGCATGATTAGAAATTCATATATGCCTTCATGTGTCCTAGAAGCTATCTTGTGGAATCTAAAGGAGCCATTTGAATTTAATGATACCCCACTCCTAAATCCAATTTGGAATAATATTAAGCAGCTTTCAATTCATCAAATAATTCTTCAACAACAGGGATAAGAAACTTATTTTTCACTATTTGAGTATTCAACCTTCTATAATCAACACAAAATCACCATGTATTGTCTTTCTTTTTGACTAAAACAACTGGAGAAGCAAAGGCACTGTTGCTTGGTTTGATCACCTTATTTTTCAACATATAAGCCACAAATTCTTCCATTGCATTTTTCTATAAAGGCATATAATGATAAGGTCTTAAGCTAACTAGTTGTTCTTCTTTAAGAGTGATGGTGTAGTCAAGCTTCCTTAAAGGGGGAAAGGATGTAGGTTCTTGGAAGACATCCTCAAATTCCCTTAGTAATGTTTGCAATGAATGGTGCTATGCCTATGTCAACTCTGTATTGATTTGGGCTTGAAATGTTAACTATTTTTCATACTATTGTTGTTGTATGTGTATGACATATATTTTAGCAGCTAGGATAGTTGCTTCGACTTAATGTCCTTATCTTCTAGCAATTTCTTTTGGTAACTCATTCCCACTAACTTATAGAATGTGCCATTTAAGAAGAAACTCATGTACTAATCCTTCAATTCCCAAGTGATTCTTTCTAAAGTGAACAACCATTGAATTCCAAGAATCATATCATAACCATGCAAAGGCATAACTAGAAAGTCATTTTTAAATAACTATTCTTGTGTAGACCATTGAAGTTGCTTGCATTTGGCCTTCACTAAAACTTGTTGCCCATTAGCCACCAACATTCTAGTTCTTAGATTTAAATACGTTTTAAATTTTAGCCTTTTAACAAAAGCGGCATCCACAAAATTGTGCATGTTTCCTATATCTAAGAGTAAAACAATAGACTACCTTTTAACCTTACTTTGGACCTACATGGTAGAGTACCCCAAAATTTATGGTAGAACTAGTGATAGCATTTAAAGAAATTTGTAGGGTTGTTGATCTATACTCTTCCTTGGATACTCAGTTTCACCATTAATTTCCATCTTATCCAATTGATCTTCTTCTTCCACCATTAATTTCCATCTCATCCAATTGATCTTCTTCTTCCACCACTAATGCAAATAGTTGAGAGCTCTTACATTTGTGATCATATATAAATTTCTCAGGACACTAATAGCAAAGCCCTTTCCTCCTTCTGTCATACATCTCCGACTTGGTGAGTTGCTTAATAGGTTTATCAAAAGAGTTATTGGCCTTGGTCTTAACAGGGTTAGTAGTTGAAGAGAAAAAGGAATTAGACTTATCATTGGTTATATGGTTTCTGAAGGTATTACTGGAGCTAGTCAAGTTACTGGAAGAAAAACTGAAATATGGTTTATGGTTCTGCATATTAGTAATTTAGCTAGAAGGGGATTGAGAATTTTTTTTTGGGAATGTCAGATGCAGATTGTTAATGTCAAGTATTAAGGCTTCTTATAGCCTAGCAAGGTATATAGTATAGGAAAGAGAGGTATGTTTGAACATCCAAACTTAAAGCTTCAATCTCCAATTTGAGCCCTAAGCAGCTAATAGCATGCTCCTCAGGCAATTCAATCTCTGCCAAAACTTCTTCAAATTTCTCTTGATAATCATCAACAAGACCTTCCTGCCTAAGGTTCTTAAGCTCAGACATCAAGTCCATAGAAAAGATCACAAAATCTTATTTTTGACCCTTCGATATACTTTAGCTAACTAATCTCACTTAGTTTCTTCTTCTTAAAAAATCTATAATACCATAATGTTGCCCTCCCTTCTAGGTGCATAGTAATTAATCAAACTTGTTGCTCTATTGGCATTTCATCCACTTCGAAGAACTGTTTGCAATGGAGCAGCTATCCTTTAAAATCTATTCCATAGAATCTTGGAAAGTCCGCCTTCGAAAATTTAGTAGGGAACTAATAGCCATCTGTTATAGTTGATTGGTTCCTATTATAAGATCCAAATTGAGGGCTACCACTTATCATTCTTCATTTGAATGTACTTGTTCCACAATGACCTCTGTTCACTCCGTTACCATCCTCTGTACTTGCCATCATCAACACTGAAAACTTTGCTAATACTTTCTAGAACAAGCCTTCAAATCTTGTTGCCGAGGAATCAATCTTAGCTTCAAGTCTTGTTATCAAGGCATCCACTTAAGTTATCGACAATGATAGCAATGATCAAAGGTCATTCATATCAACTCATGTCTATTGCATTTCCTACTCAATTTCTCACAATTGGTACATTGATCTCATCTCCTTTGCCATTCTCGAGGTCCAGGCTTTGATACCAATTTGATACAAGACCAAACAAATTTTATTTCTCAAGTTTACATCTTTTTACTATTATTTACCTTCCCTTGTTTATATTTTATAAGTAGAAAGATGTTTGTTCATAATAGAGGCTAACGGCTTACGTTAACTAACTTTATAATAGAAAACAACTAATAGAATAATAGCTACTAAAGTAGCAAGAAACAATTTATGTTAGTTAATTGCCACTTATCAATAGCCAAGAAATACTCTAGCACAATTGGATTATTGTTGAGCATTTTTTTTACTACTTTTTGTGATAAAGTATAAAAAGAATAAAAAAATTGGAAATTCTTTTAATTCTTGCAAAATTTACGATGAAAATGAAAAAAAAAGTTATTTATCATTATCATTGAGATCATGGTGATTCTTATATTAATTATCATGAGGATGAAAAAAACTATTTGTTTTTGGCTGTCATCAGATTGTAAAACTCTTAATTTCATTTGGTGCTGATCATCCCTCTCCGATTTTGTTTTTGGCTGAATCCTTCATTCAATCCTCTCATTAGAATGTAACACCCTATTTTCATTTATCCCCGTTTTCATTTGAGCTCTTGAATCTATTGAAGGTCATCGCCGGAGCACTCGAATCGACGAAATTGGTGGCAAGCAAATAACAGAAGAGAGGGTTTGGGTTATTGAGGTGAGAAACCTTCTTCCAAAAACTAGCTATTGAGGCAAGAGAATCATCCTACTTAAGTATCCTATTAAATATCTCATAATACTCAATGTGAGACTTTGGTATCCCATACTACCTTGGTCTCCATCAATTGGCTTCCTTGGAAAGCTGGAGTCCTGGCAGCTACATTCTGTGAGACTTCACTCAGCGTCACTTTGCTCAATCTTACACTGGTTAGAACCCTCCGCCAATTAGAACCTACCACAAGTAATCCTTTCAATGTCTCCAACTACCAAATTTGATATCAATTGATGGGCACTCAAATAAGGTGAGAAATCTTCCCCCAAAAGCGAGCTACTGAGGTGGGAGAACCATCCTATTTAAATACCCCATTGAGTATTTCATACTACTCAATGTGGGACTTTGACATCCCATACTACTTTGATATCCATTAGAGTACCACTTATTTTCTATTTTGCTCTTAGTTCTAATCTTTTAAATATCATTGGCTTAATGTCATTGATTGTTCACAGGGCTCTGCGCTTCTCTGTTTTATGGAAGGGAACTTCTAATTATGAAATTATGGATGTTAGAAGAGAAAAGACTCTGGCCAACCAAAGCAGTTATGAAAGCTTTGAAGCTTTGGAATTTTCAAACAACTTGATATACTTATTTTGATATTTTTTCCATTCTGGTGTTGGGGTTCTTTCTGTTTCTTATGATATTAATGTAACATTGCATGACTAAATTGTGATGTTAAAGTATAACTACACGTGTATTTGTTAATTTTATATTAAGTCTGGGTTTAAAAGAATTATTTCAGTACTCAAAAATGGGAACATAAACTTGGTGTACTACCAAGGTATATTTGCAATAATAGAATATTATGGTTTAGCCAGTGTTTTATGCCTTGCCCAACTTTAGCTTGGCTTCAAGCAAGTTTTGTGCATTGACTTTTTTTAATTTCTCTTGGAGGATTTATATTGATTCAAATTCTATATCATCTTTCTGGCTTCTCTATGTTTCAATTTTTCTTTGATTTTTTTTTGTGGTACTTAAGAGGGAATTGATATGCAAGCAAAAAAAGATGTGAAATCAAATTAGTACATTCAAATAACTATGGGCATCTGAAGTGTGAGTATAAGGTGATAACTTCTGTTAGTATCTTAATCTCCTCAAAGATATGTGCATGACTTTGAATGAATATATATATATATATAATTATTCCATATTCATGTTGCTAGATTTATACATATGTTTGAAAAACTTAAGTTAGAGCTTTTAGAGATCTTAGACAAATAATCAGATATGGAAATTTCTTTTTGGCTGCCATTTTGAGGATTTGTGATTTAAGTATTAAATTTTAGATTCTATGTCATGTTATGATTCGAACAGTTGATTGAGCAAGGGGGAGATTTGGAGTTTCAAAGCAAAGGAATGGTTAACTTTGTTATTTAATTAAAAAGTTTATTGTTGATTTGTATGCACATTGTTCATTTTTTATCTATTACTACTCCCATATACATTTGCTGAAGCTTCTACATGATCATGTTAGTTTAAAAATTACTGTCGCTTGATAACTTAACGAGGCAAATGGTTTTTGCATGCGAAAGAAAAAAAAAAACTGACATATGTAGATAGATAGATAGATAGAGAGAGAGAGAGAAAGAGAGAGACAGAGAGAGAACGCTGACTAAACCATAATTAAATCTCAATTATTGCACGTAATATTAGTAAGAGTACAAACAAACTAAATCTCAATATGGGTGGCATGGAAATTTGATTTGAATTATGTATTTTCGCTGTGGCAATGTTTTTTTCTATCATGTGTTCTACTTAATATTTGAATTTATGTTTTTCAGATTATAGTTGTCACTAGAGATTTTTTTATGTATTCTGATTAGATCTCAATATATTGCTGTAAAAGTCATGATTCTATTTTGCATTCAGATTGAAGGAAACCAATACCCCGAAGCAATCTTTGAAATTTAAACAACTTATATTTGTCATTACTTGTCATTGTCTACGTACGAACTTTTTAGTTTGTTTGAATGTCAACTGTTTGATTTAGCTTAATATATAATTTCTATATATGAACTATTTTTCTCAGCCAAAATAGTCAAGTCTAAAGTTTAAATCTGCCTAAACTGATGACGTGTGTGCGCTTTTTTAGGTTTTATATTGATTCAAATTTCTATTTCATTTTCGGTAATTTATATTATGATTGGGGCTAACATGAAGACGGATCTTTTCTTCTTGCCATTTTCTTTGCTCAATAAGGTTGCGTGTCTACCACAAATTTGGCCAAGAAACAAAATCACACCAACGTTGTTTCGTCAGAGAGGTAGGACTTCTTGCTGGTCGCCATTATTCTAAATCAAACATGTTCTAAATGCAAGCAAGAGGGCCCATTTTATGTCCTCTTTTCCCTTGTCCGCAAGTTTATAGGTTGTAAACTAATTTTAATGTCTAATTATTTACTGTGGTGGTCTTTGTAAGAGTTGCTTCAACTGTAATTATCAATCTGACCTATAAGATAAAGAATACAAATTGCCATCATTAAGTGTAGGGCTTGCAAGCCTAAGCAGTTATGTAAACTATCTATTGGTATATCTGAAGATAAGATTCCTCAGAAAAAATAGAAGATTAAATTCTTCTTTTATTTTTCTCTTTTGGTTTCTGGTTTTTTGTTTTTCTCTTTTATCTTGTAACTCAATTCTTTTTTTTTTTTTTGGATTATATCTTTGATCTAACATCAATTGATGTTACTTTAGAGGTTACTTTTCCAACTTTTCATTACTAAAAAAAGAGAAGTCTTATTTGTTGCAAGATATAATTTCAGTGAGATGCCAAAATATATGATGTTGCAATGCAAACATGAGTTCATTCAATGGTAATAGATAGAACTTATTTTCCTTGTTTCCTTTATAAAATTACAGTGAAAAGTTCGCCTTTTTTGCTGGGAAAGTTAATTCTATCCTTTGTGCATAAAGCTTCCTAAGATGTGGAGAAATGACTTAGGAATCTTTGCTCGCCTTGGAAGAATCAACATGCTACGTTAAAGAGTTGTCAGCAAGCAAGCTCTACCCTAGTGTTAAAAAGTTTGAAGTGAATATAACTACTATGACCTCCCATTGCAAATGTGTTTATGTTTTTATTACCTGAAAATGTTTTTAAGAAAATTTAAGAAGGTATATGTTAGTATAATTGGTCTTTTTTTGTGCTCTAGGATTATGAAATAATTTTTTTGAAAAAGTTTTTTTTTAAATAAATTTTTAGTAGTGACTATTGTTGTCATTGAAAGCTTTTTTCTTAATAGTAGTTCTCATAGTAAATTATTGTAAAAATAAAAAAGACTACAAATTTTTTTACATTCTCATATTAATTTACCATAAGAAATCACAAATTTTTTTAATAGTTCTCATAGTAAAATATCATGAGAGCACAAAATTAGAATTTTTTTGTTCTCATGGTAAATTATAGTGAAAATTTTGTGAGAAAGCCACAAATTTTATCACAACTTTTGAAAAATATATTCTCACATATTCTTTTTATGCTCTTTGGAAATTTCGCGTGAGAACATTTTTCTCAAGAAAAAATTTGGCGATAATTGTGAATTCTTATTGCTGTTTTTTTAAAACCTAAAATCTATAAGAATTTTTGAAAAAATAGTAATTCTTGTAGAATTTTGAAGTTTTTCTCATAGAAAAATTTTGCAAGAATTTTGCTATCATCTTGTAGAAGGATAGAGGTAGAGGTAGAGGAAGAGGAAGAGGAAATCAAGGCAACAAAGATGGATATAGGCAATTTAGAAGTGATGATAATCAATCATAAAGCCAAGGCAGAGGATGAACTCAACACTGTAACAAATCCAAGATAAAGTGCTTTTGATATCATAAATTTGGTTATGGCAAATCCAAATGTTATATTGAGATGCCTAATGACAAAGAAAAAGAAGAGAAATTACATGTTGCAGAAAAGAATAGAATAGAAAATTTGTTGATGGTGGTTCAAGTCAATTAGGAACATCATAAGTTAGATTTATGGTTTATGGATATAGGATGCACTAACCGCATGAGTGGAAGTAAGTCCTTTTTTTGTGGGTTTAAATGAAGGCTTTCATTCTACAATAAGTTTTATTGATTGTTTTACTATGAATGTAATGGGAAAATGTGATATTAAAATTAAAACCAAGAATAGTTTTGTGGAAATAATTTGTAATGTATTTTATGTTCCTAACTTGAAAAGCACTTTATTGAGCACTGGTCAATTGCAAGAAAAAGGTTATGTTATCACTATTCAAGAGATGCTTATGAGATTTATAACCTTGCTAGAAAAGCTATTGTTGTTGTATAAATGAGTTTAAACAACTTATTTCGATTAAAAATAAAGGTGTTCAATCTTGTTTGATGATTGAAGATAAACATCTCTTATGGCTATGGCATTTTGTCATGGTTATTTAAGTTTTAGTGGATTAAAGACCCCACAACAAAAAATATGATGACTAGTCTTCCTCAAATCATTGCACCTTCTTAAGTTTGTGAAAAATGTGTTGTTTGCAAATAGTACCATGCTCAATTCCCTTAAAGAAAGTCCTATAAAGCAAAAGATGTCCTGGAGCTAGTTCATTCTGACATTTGTGACTAATAAATTCATCTTTTAGTAAGGGTGAACGATATCTAATTACCTTCATTGATGATTATACTTAAAATACTTGGGTTTATCTTTTACAAGAGAAATCAAAAGCTTTTAGTGCATTCAAAAGCTTGAAGGCTTATGTTGAAAATGAAATAGAAAAAACCATTAAAACTCTTTGCACTAATCGTGGTAAAGATTATTGCAACAACCATAATTTCTGAAATTTTTCTTAGTCTGCTGTTTATAGTTAAGACCCCTGTTGGCTATAGCGAATGAACCTGTTTGCTACAGCGAAAAGTCAGCTAAATATAGCAAATGTACCAGTTCGCTATAGCGAGTTTAGGCATCTCATACAAGAACCAAAGAGTTTCTCGCAATAGCATATGCTGTAGCGAGAATAGGGGCCTGAGACTGATACATGCTTACCGTAACAAGGGTTGGTCTAGAAAAAGCGTGAAAAAGGAGAATTTTACTTCTTAAAGAGTTTAGACTTTCTCTTTTTCTTCTAACCGGCTTGTACTTTGACCAAAACAGAGAAAAGGGCTAGAGAGAGAGAGAGAAAGACCAGGAGAAGTTAAGGAAGAAGGAAGAAAGGTAAGAACCCTTAAAGATTTTCATGCTTCTTCTTCTTAAAACTTTGTTCTTCTCCTTCTAAGCTCCCTTTCCATGGGTTGCTAAGTAATATGGCTCTGTTCTGACCTAGAACACGTAAGAAACCTTTGAATTAGAGTGTGCGAAGTTAGGAAATACAAAGGGATTAGAAGAAGAGCTAGTGAAATTCAAAAGGGAGAAACTAGGGATTTTTAAACACTTTGTAAAATTAATTTTGATGTAAGAATCCCCTAACTTTTGTGAGTATTTGTTTGAGTTTCAAGAGAGTAATTACATACTATTTGTTGTGTTTAGGCCAAAGAGCCCAAGCTCCATCTAGTTGTGGTTGTGAGACCAAAAAGGGAAAAAAGAAATCAAAAGGGAAGGCTCGTGTTAGCTTGAAAGGTAGCTCTTCACTCTTTCTTGTTACATTCTTGGATGTATAATGGTCATTATATACTTGTGTGCACTTGTATTATGAGATATGCCATTTGATATTGCCTTAATGCATTGGTACCAATATACTTATGTTTTGGGTTGTGAAAATTACTTTTAAAGGGTGAGGTGGTGCCAAAAGTCCCTAGAAATGGGTGAGGTTAAGTCAAAAGTCCCGAAATTAAGGATGAGATCAATCCAAAAGTCCCTAAAATAGGGTGAGGCTAGACCAAAAGTCCCTAAAGCTTATTCTTGGCATTGATATGATTATCATAGTATGTAAATCATGTGTTGTATGATTTTGATTGGTTGGATGCCTACTTGCATGTTTTCACATGTTTATATGCCTTGATTATTGCTTTGAATGAGTGTATAAGCTATTGAGATTCCATAAATCTCATCTCCTTCCTTCTCCCATCTCATATGGTTCAGGTGGAGCTCAAAAGCCAAATATTAGAGGCCATGAAGCATAAATGGCCATCTCTTAGTACTTTGTATAGTTTTGTATGGCTTTTGGATGTAAAAGGATGTCAATATTCATATGTACATGTTATTTTTTAGATGTAAATAGATGAAAAAATGTATAAGCATGTATATATGATGTATGAACTATTTGTGGAACCAAAGCAATAAGAATACAAGTTTTGGGTACTTGGTAGCACATTCTTAGATGTATATTCTTGTGTAGAGCATAATGAGTTTGAGATGCATGATGGTTTAAACTACTTAGGCAATTTATATATGTTGTGTTTATGCTTTAAAACTTGCCCAAGAGATACTAGAACATATAGGAGGCCATTTGGACCCACTTTGAACCATATATGGTGTTAAATTTACCAAATTTGTGAGCTATGTCAAGATATGGCTAAATGAGCTCTTCTTGATCTAAAATTTGGCATGCATCTAGAGTTTGTTAAGATATTTTTGGGAGGCTAAAGTGGATATTATTTGGAGGTTTGGGAATATTTGGTGAATTTTTGAAGTTGGAGAATTTTCTGGTTTTGGTTAGTATACTGTACTATTGGCCTAAAAATGAAACTATGTCATTCATAGGGAAAACAATGTCCAATTGTTATGAAATTTTATGGACATAAACTAGACATCCACAGTGACCTATACCAACTAGAATCACCTCAATTGGAGGTTTGTAAAGGAAAAAATAATTTTCTAAAGTTCTATGTCAGCGTCATGGATGCTAGCCAAACTTTGTTACTATTCTATTAGTTTTTAAGGCTCAAAGGCTACTGAAATAATCTGAACTTATTTTTTTCCCTATAGTTAACATCTATAGATTTCCAAATTGGTATAGTTTTCCTAAGTTAGATTTTTTTAGAATTAGTTATGAATTTTTAAAATTTTTGATAGTAAATTGTATCAATATCAGGGATAGCCAAACCTTTGTGCCTTTTTCGATGTCAAACATGGCACAGATGCTATGGTCATGACTTGAAATTACTTTTAATATAAAGTTGACACCTATAGATTTCCAGAAATCTATGATTTGCTTAATACCCATTTTTCTAGAATTAGTTATAATTTTTCAAAGTTGAAGCCAAAAATCTAACTTTTGGGCATATGAGAAAATTTGCATTTTTTTGGTTTTTGGCTTCATATCTATATTTCATGGATTGTTTTATACTATGTATGAGTTTCATGGATGGAGTTTGAATAGAGAATGTGATTGATGGATTTATTGGACCCACGGGGTAAAGTATGACCGTTTAAACCCTAACTTAAAGCTTTAAAATGCCACAGTTTACTATTTTCCTTTGGAAATCATATGGAATCAAGCCTAAGTGGAGACTAGTTGAGGCTAATATATTATGGTGTTACAATTACTGCTCTAAGGGGTTTAAAGGATTTTGCGAGGTTCATGGCATTCGAAGAGAGCTTATTATTTCTTATACACCATAATAAAATGGTGTATTGGAGAGGAAAAATAGAATTGTCCCCAACATGGTGACATCCTTGCTAGCAAGAATAAGAATTCCAAAAGGTTTTATGGCCTAAAGCAATGAATTAGAGCATCCATGTCTTACATAAAAGTTCTACCTCTGCTATTCAAAACATGACACTAAAAAAGGCTTGGAATGGATAGAGACTAGTATAGATCACTTTAGAATTTTTGGCTGCATTGCTTATGCACATATCCCAAATAAGAAAAGGAAGAATCTTAATGATAAGGGTGAAAAGTGTTTCTTTCTTGGCATCAATGAAACATCCAAAGTATATAAATTGTTCAATCCTTTGACAAAAAAGACTATAATCAATAGAGATGTTATTTTTAACAAGGAGAGCACTTGGAATTGGAATGGTTAGTAACCTACTCCAATCGTTTTTAATAGTAAAGATAAAGAAGAAATGTAGGAATCACTAGACCAACAAATTTTAACGACAAACGAAGCTCCAATAGCCATTGAAATGTCACCAATAGCAATAGAAGGTACTAACACAACAATTGAATTATGTCCTAGTTGTCCTTGAAAAAGGCCTTCATGGATGGTAGACTATAAGGTAACTGAAATTAAAGATTCAATTACTCACTTTGCTTTGCTTTTAGATTGTGACCTTATAGCTTTTGAAAGTGTTGTCAAAGAAGCAAAATGACGGAAGGCAATGGATGAAGAAATTGACACCATTGAGAGAAATAATACTTGAGAGTTATCTTATCTTCCAAATGGGCACAAAACCATTGGTGTAAAAATGGATCTTTAAAACAAAACTAAAAGAAAATGGTGAAGTTGATAAATATAAGGCATGATTAGTGGCTAAGGGATATAAGCAAGAATATGGGATTGACTATATAAAAGTTTTTGCTCCAATTGCAAGACATTATTCAATCAAATTGGTGATTACATTGGTAATGGAAAATTCTTGGCCTATCTTCCAACTAGATGTCTATTTAAAGGAATAGGTATTTATAGAGTAACCCCCTAGTTATATTAAGATTTGAAAAGAGCATAAAGTGTACCAGTTAATGAAAGTTTTTTATGGACTAAACAAGCTCCATGGGCTTGATATAGTCACATTGAGGCTTATTTTTTTAAAATAAAAGAGTGTCCTTATAAGCACACATTGTTTGTTAAAATTAGAGATGAAGGGAAAATGCTCATTGTTTACTTATATATTAATAATCTTATATTTACTAGAAATGGTGATGTTATGTTCAAAGAATTCAAAAAAATGAATGATGGTTGAATTTGAAATGTTTGATCTTGGTATGATACATTATTTTCTTGGCATAGGAGTGATGCAATATGCTAATAGGTTTTTTATTTGTCAAAAGAAATATGTACAAGAAATTTTGGATAGGTTTCAAATGAAGGATTGTAATTCGGCGATATGTACTCCAACTAAGCTTGACTTAAAGCTAAACAAAGATCATGAAGGGAAAAAGGTGGACAACATACTTTATAAGCAAATTGTAGGCAATTTGATGTATCTAACTGCAACAAGGCCAAACATAATGTATTATGTAAGCTTAATTAGTAGATATATGGAGAATTTAACATAATTACAATTGCTAGCTATTAAAAGAATTCTTCATTACTTGCAAGGAACTAGAGATTTTGAAAAGGTGATGTTTAATTTGCCTAAGAGCATACCCAACATATGGGTGAATCATGTCTTAGCTTTAATTATTTTTAGGAGTCATCACCAATCTTTTATTATACAGGTGTAATTGGCCACCTCTAATAATATAGTAATTTAAACAACCTTGTTAGGTATATTAATACTAGTGATTAGAAAGTCTTTATACCAAATTTAAAGTTAGGAACTTCGGTTACGTGTCGAGAAGATATTAGCATCCTAACATCACCCATCAAACATACGATACTAAAATTATATTTTGTTTGATTGTTATTGTTTCTCCATCAAACTTCCTTATTTCCTAATTAATAAACACAATATTATTGTTCTTCTAGGAATGATTCGAAAGATGTCAACAAGATATAAATTTATTATTATAGATATTAATTAAATCTCCTATCGACAATTTGAAATAGCCTAGTATTTTATTAAATTGAGTATTATTAGAAAAACCTCCATCAATAATTCCAAGAAGGCAAGAATTTATATGTTAAAATTATTGTTAAACTAAATCTCCCTAAGGTAATTCGAAAGAGGTTAGTTACTATAGTTATTATTATCATGTTAGTATTGATTTCTTATATAAATCGAAAGATGCTAAAATAAAATAAAATATGACTTGAACCTGGAATATAAATCCAAGTGCCTATATATTCAAATAGAATCAAAGTCTATGTAGTTTGTATTTATATGCATATATAATTATACTTATCATTTTTATGTTATTAAATTATATCATTTGAGGGGGAATATTGTTGTAAAAACTTGATTTAAAAAAAAAGAATGATTACATGAAGACTAAAATTCTTCCTTAAAAGGAAAGTCTCTCGAATTTTTGTAATATGTTAATAAAGAAATATATATATATATATATATATATATATTATGAGGTTTATATTGAATTAACATATAATTTAAAGGTGCATAATAAAATAAAATAAAAGGAATTCATGTTAAAGGCATCACTCTTACATTGAGAAAATGGTATCATGATTGCAACTTACTCATATGTATGAAAAATATAACAAGATGAATTAATAAAATAAAATAAAATAAAATAATTTTGCAATAGGTGTAAGGATGGTGCAATTGTGCAAACATGCAGTAGTCCATTTGTATTAGATTCTAATTTTTTATTACAAAACTTAAAAAAACAGCAAACATAGAAAAAAGGAATTGTGTCTTGAATAAAACCTAGGCCCAAATCAAACCTTTCAAGTGGCAACCCATAGAGCCTAAGGAAACCTAGTCTTGCCTCCTCATTTTTTTTTGTCGTCTTTCACCTTTATCATGTTTTCCTATCTTTCTCTCCTTCATCCAAGCTTCCCAAGGTGCAGAAGTTTTTTCCTAAAGGGGAAACTATACTTTGAATGGGGAAAATCAAAAGGGAAGAAGGGATTTAAGTTTCCCCTACTCTTTTCTTCATCATAAGCTTCTTAAGGGAGGAAATCACTAGTTGTCTACATTGTTGCCATGGTGGCCATGGCTTCTAAGTAGGTGGATGAAAAGGTATGTTGATATATTACATATCTAAGTAGATTAACAAAAAATGCAAGGAGAGATGGTTTGTTCTTCTCCTTATCTTCATCAAATTCTTGCTTCTCTTCCCTGCTTCACCATTTATGTTCACTTATTTTTATTAAAAAAATTTATAAAATTTAATATGAACTAGTCCTTGGTAGGAACCCTTGTTTATTTCTTGTTTACTAATGGTTCTTGTTTGCAAATTTATAAATACATGAACTAGAGATCCATTGAATTTTCACCTTTTATTTCATTACCACTTTTTTTTTATTTTTTTGAAAGGGAAATTAATTCTCTTGTGAATCATGTACTATGTTTCATGATCTTAAAAATGTGAGATTTTTTTTTCCTGTTATATTTGATTAAATAGGGTCCTTGTTAAGAACACCATATCTATTTATTCTTTACTTTCTTTTCATATTTAAGCATATATATCATGTAAGATAAAAGATATTTTTTTAAAAAAAGAAAAAGATGAAAATATTGGCATCTTCACATCATCACAGATAATCAAAAGAGAAAGAAAGTGACAAAATCTTATATATAAATATAAAAGAGCAGAGATTGTGTAACAACCAGGAAAAAGAGAGAAGAAAGAAAGGAAGGAAAAAGAAAAAGAAAAGAAAAGCTAAAAATTTTCAAGGGGCTGAAAATTTTCTAAGTCTGCTAGCTACAGCCCGGCTATAGCGAATGTACCTGTTCGCTATAGCGAGAAATGGTCTAGCTATAGCGAGAGTGCCTTCTCGCTATAGCGAAAATGCTTCTAGCTATAGCGAGTGCGGGCATCCCATACAAAATCTAGGGAGCTGCTCGCCGTAGCGAACGCCATAGCGAAGGCAGGGGTCTGGGACAGATACGAGCTCGCCGTAGCGAGGGTAATGGCTCGCTATAGCAAGGGTTAATCCAAAAAAGCGAGAAAAAAGAGGATTTGACCTATTAAAGCGTCCCAATCCCTCCTTTCTTCTTCCAACCGACCCAAGCTTCTTCTAAGAGAGAGAAGAGGGCGGAGGAGAGAGAGAGAAGCCTAGAGGATGAAGGAAGAACAAGAAAAGGTAAGAATTTCATGGCTTTTCTCCTAGAAAGTTGTTCTCCTCCCCTTGCTCTCTTTTCCTACGATTTTGGTAGTTAGAGTAGCCATGTTTTGAGCTTGGTTTAGAGGAGGGAAAGTAGAAAACCCCCTTGAAGAAGACCAAGACTCACATATGCCTACTCCTTCCTTGCTGAAGCTTGAGAGAGGAAGGAGAGTGGGTGAGCTTCTAGTGAGAGAGAGAAACCCTTAGCTTGATATGCTTAGTAGGGTTGCTAGAAAGAGATCCTTAGCTTCATGAATTAAGTATTAAGAGTGTAATTCTATGTTCTTGTGTGGTTAGGCTCAAGAGGAGCACTCCCATCTAGAGGTGGTAGTGAAAGCAACAAATGAGGAGAAATTCAAAGAGGAAGTTTGAGGTTAGCTAATAAGGTAGCTCTCTCCACCTTCTTTCATGCATAATTGTGTGTTTACATTGTCTTACTTGTGTGTATGTATGATGTGAGCCATGAGGAGTGTGTTAGCATGATGATACACTATAAATTGAAATGATGATTTATGTGATTGTTTTGGTTTGCTTGAGGAATGGAAAGGCCAATAACCCTTTAGCCATGGTGAGGATGAGCCAAACTCTCAAGTTGGTTGAGACAAAGTAAAGAGTCTCCCAAAAGTGAGGTTGACTCCCAAAGAGTAAGGGTTGAGTCTAAGAACCTCTTAAGTATGGGTGAGGCAAGTCCAAAAGCCACAAGTGAGTGGGTGAGGCTAATCCATGTACTTGGCAAGCTTCTAAATGTTATATATGGCCTACTCACATGTTGAGAATATCTTTCTTTTATGCATGGCCAATTCACATGTTTCAAATGCTTTTAGTATGATTTTATATGCTAACATGCCATACATGCACCATGAGACTTGTTTGCATGCTATATATGTATGATTGAATGAGAATTGAGCTACTGAGATTCTTTGAATCTCACCCTCCCTCTCCACCATCCAAACATGCTAGGTGGACCAAGCGAAGCTAGAGATGGGAGCCACCAAACTTGAAGCTAGGGAAAGTAATGAAGACTTGTAAAAGGGACTTTTTGTAATATGTTATATATGAGAGTTGTAAATGTAAATTGATAATGTATATGATATAGTTCCTAAGAGTATTTGTAAGAAAATGTATGTATGTATGATGAATGTATGAGAATGAGGCCTATTATGAATGAAGAGGCAAATTTGATGTGAAATGCTCAATGTTAGCATAGGCCATATGTGTGCATAAGTGGGCATGGGGTAGTGAGTTTCTCCAATCTAAGTTACTAGACACTTGAGCCATGATTGATGGCCCCTAAAGATGCTTTCTCATGTGCTCAAAGGTTTATAGAGGTAGAAGAACCAAGATTGGACCCCATGAGCCCTATTTTTAGCCAAGAAAGTGACTTTTTGCACATGATGTCAAGAGGTAACCATATGACCTCTTCTTGCTATGAAATTTGACATGTGGCTAGATCTTGTTTAGATCTTTTTGGGAAGCTAAAGTTCATGTCATTTAGAGGTCTATAGCATTTCCTATAATTTTTCAAAGTTGGCATCAGAAATTCGGATTTCAGAAAACACTGTTCATTTGGTCAATTTAGAAATTGTGTCATCTGAGGGGCAAACGTAGTTCAATGGCTATGAAATTTTATACACAGAAACTAGATAGTCACAGTGACTTGTAGGAACTGGAAGCACCTCATTTAGAGGTTTAGAGAGGAAGTTATGCAATTTCGAAGTTCCTGCCCAGAATCAGACACCCAACCAGACCCGAAGCACTGTTTCATCGGTTTCTGGGAGTTTGGCTTGGTGAACTGATCTGAAGATATTTTTCTCCCCTAGCTAACATCCACATATTTCCATATAGATATTGTTTGCAAGCATTGGAGTTTTGTGGAATTAGTTAAACATTTTCAAAGTCCATATCAGTAAACTGTGACAGCAAAGGAGCCCCCTCTGACCAGTGAACGATTTTGATGTCAAACTCAGGATATGTGAGATATTGAAACTTCTACCTATTTTTATCATGAAGCAGACATCTTAAGCTTTCTAGAACGACTGAGATCATGCAGATACAATTTTTCTGCATTTAGTTATGCATTTCCAAACTTAGCCCAGAAATGAAGCAAAATCTGCCAAGAACGAAAATGCATGCCTCAAATCCCTTTCTGCTTTCCATGAGTTTAAAGCATGTTGTTGGGATTGAAATGAGTCTTAGTAGTATAATTAAGCATGAGGATGTAGAGAAAGAGCTCACCCAGTCCATGTGACTTTCAGTGGAAATCTACCCATACATAATGCCATAGAAATTAAGCATAAGGTAGAGCAAATAACCTCCCTTGTATGCTTAGCATGTGTATATGAGTATGTAAGGGATGATGAGTATGAGCTAGAAAGTAAGGTGTTACAGATTGCATCAAAATAGAGGGTATGGAATTCATAAAATTGTTACCTACCCCTAAACATTTCACTCTAACTTTCTTCACCAATTCTCCCACTTTTGTACTTCTTCTATGGTCTCTCTTTCTATATCCTTCTATGTGTGTGTGTGTGTGTGTGTATTCTAAAGTGCTTTTTCTTTAGATGGTAAATGTTTTTTCCTTTTGTATCTATGACTATCTCTTTTTCTTTCTTGGAGCCAGCCATTTGTAGAAGGCTTGGAGGGGGGGGGGAGGAGCATTGGCCTTCCCAACTAATAAAGACTCTCGATGTACAAAGAAAGTAGAGTAGGGATAAACCATAGTAAGGGAACAAGTTGGATACAAGTAAAGCAGGGGCATCAAGTTGGATATGGGAATTGAATTTGGCCAACAAGAGACTCTGCTAACTGAATATTTGAACCACTAGTTAGGCAATAAAGACTTATTTGATGTATTATAAAAAAAGTAGTTAAAAGCTGCAACATAGAATTTTATTTTCCCTTATTTTGAAAATATAAGCAAAAGCCCTTGTTAGCTTTTGAAATTGATGCAAGTATATAATTGGCCTTCCACTAATGCTTTAGAGTTCAATTCCATTTTTAGTTACAATTTTAATTTTTTTTAATGAAGTTTCCTTTGTATAATCAAAATTTTGGAAAAAAAAAGATAATAGAAAGTATTTATTTCTAAGTTGTTGCTAATGTTAGAAAAATTAGTAAAAAGAAGTGATAACCATTAATAAAAACCTACAAAAGAAAATATGTTTGAGGCCTCAAAATTTTAAATGAAATGAGGTATCCAGAATATTCATTTTAAAATGGATAATTAGTTCAATTTTTATTATCAAATATTAAATTTTTACTTGAAATCTCTCTTTTTGAAGGAAAAACAAAACTCATATGACAAATTCCATCATCAAAATATATGATGTCGATGGATTATCAGGGTTTATCTCATTTTTGGCATAAAAGAGAGAAAACAAAAATAAAAGAAGTCGTAGGATTTAAGAAATAAGTTTCCAAAAAATAACGTTTTCCATTATTATCTCCCTCCCATTTTAGTAATTTCATAAAAATCCATATTGAGGATAATATAATTGTTTCAATTGATATTTCTCAAATTTATCCATATATGTTAATGGAAATTTAAAAGATAAAGGGTTGAGCTACTTAGCATTAGAACTTTAATAAATGATGGACTTTATGGATAAATTTGAGAAATATCAATTGAAACAATTATATTATCCTCAATATGGATTTTTATGAAATTACTAAAATGGGAGGGAGATAATAATGGAAAACGTTATTTTTTGGAAACTTATTTCTTAAATCCTACGACTTCTTTTATTTTTGTTTTCTCTCTTTTGTGCCAAAAATGAGATAAACCCTGATAATCCATTGACATCATATATTTTGATAATGGAATTTGTCATATGAGTTTTGTTTTTCCTTCAAAAAGAGAGATTTCAAGTAAAAATTTAATATTTGGTGATAACAATTGAACTAATTATCCATTTTAAAATGAATATTCTGGATACCTCATTTCATTTAAAATTTTGAGGCCTCAAACATATTTTCTTTTGTAGGTTTTTATTAATGGTTATCACTTCTTTTTACTAATTTTTCTAACATTAGCAACAACTTAGAAATAAATACTTTCTATTATCTTTTTTTTTTTCCAAAATTTTGATTATACAAAGGAAACTTTATTAAAAAAAAATTAAAATTGTAACTAAAAATGGAATTGAACTCCAAAGCATTAGTGGAAGGCCAATTATATACTTGCATCAATTTTAAAGGCTAACAAGGGCTTTTGCTTATATTTTCAAAATAAGGGAAAATAAAATTCTATGTTGCAGCTTTTAACTACTTTTTCTATAATACATCAAATAAGTCTTTATTGCCTAACTAGTGGTTCAAATATTCAGTTAGCAGAGTCTCTTGTTGGCCAAATTCAATTCCCATATCCAACCTGATGCCCCTGCTTTACTTGTATCCAACTTGTTCCCTTACTATGGTTTATCCCTACTCTACTTTCTTTGTACATCGAGAGTCTTTATTAGTTGGGAAGGCCAATGCTCCTCCCCCCCCCCCCCCCAAAGCCTTCTACAAATTTGACACATATTTGACAAAAATTAAAAAGAGGAGGAATTGAGCTACATATTAACAAGAATTAAAGATGATGAGTGATTGAGCTGCATGTCAATAGGAATTTAAAATGATGTAGGACTAAGCCACACTTTGACAAGCATTTAAAATGACAAAGGAATGAGCCGCATGTGGATAAGAAGTAAAAATGATGAGGGACTGAACTACATGTCAATAAGAATTTAAAATGGCAAGGGACTAAGCTAAGCCACATATCGGTACAAAATTAAAATGAAAAAGGATTGAGCAACACACAGATAAGAACTAAAATCATGAGAGATTGAGCCATACGTCGATAAAAATTAAAATGACAAGAGACTAAGCCGCATGTCAATAAGAATTAAAATGATGAGGGACTGAGATGTATGTTGATAATGATTTAAAATGACGATGGACTAAGTTACACATTGACAAGAATTTAAAATGACATGGGACTGAGCTGCACATTGATAAGAATAAAAATGATGAGGGACTAAGCTTCACGTTAATAAAAAATTAAAATAATGAAGGATAAGCCGTATGTTAACATAAATTAAAATGACAAGTTAATCCTTATTAGGCTCTTTGTCTTTAAGATATCATCTCTGAAAGTTAATGATTTTCTTGCATAAAGTGATGAAATGAAGAATATAGTATTAGAGCATGATGTATGCAAATTTTCTTTTTCTTTTTTTCTCCTTTATTATTATTATTATTATTATTATTTCTTTGTGAAAGCTTGCTAGCTTGAAAAGTTTTAAAGTTTTCCCATATGATTTTCTATTTTTATTTATTTATTTATTATTATTATACTTCCCCCTCTTCTCTCTCTCTCTTTAAAATATTGTTGTGATTAGGAAAATTTCTAACTTTTTCAAGAATGCTTTCTGCCACTAGACTTATTCTTCTTCCTTCTTCTTTTTTTATCCTTTTTGTCTATTCTTCCATTGATGGTGAAATGTAATTCTTTTGGTCTTGAAATGATATTATGGTCCAACATCATTTTAAGGTTATACTTGCCTTAAACTTTAAATACGCGTTAATGTATTGACATCCTTGTATGACACCATGCCAATTTTTGAGCTAATAAATCTTGTGTAGCCTAACCCAAAGTAATGGAAGTCCTTTTGCAATTATTTCCCTAATGCAACTTATGATTATGCCATTAATGAAAGTAATGCTTAAATAATAAAGGACAAACAACTATTAGATCTAAACAAGATGAAAACTTCTATTGATGTGGAAGTCATACAAAATGATGCCAATGATTAAAGCGATGAAGATCTTACAACTAATTTGGATAAAAAATAAGATATAGATGAATTTAGGTCAACCTGAGGTGGAATGTTTGACTTATTCATGATTCAAATATGAAAGCCCTATAACATAGTTTTCTTGATCTTTTCCTTTTTCTATTCTTCTCTTTCTACGATCTTTATGAGATTCTTTTATGCATGGTACTATTTTACTGCATTTAAATTTATTGGATTCAATAATTCTATTCCATTCATATTGGTTAAAATTAATCCCCCATTAGAAAATGCTTTTTTCACAATGCATAGGCCTTTGTAGTTTGAAGCCCATTTTCCTTTAAAATCATTTTGGTTTGGCAGAACTTTCCTTATATCCAATTATCCATCCAAAAAATGGCAAGGTTGGACTTTCTTGTTATATACATGCATTATTCTTTTTTAATAGAGTTGTCCATGACAAAGTGCTATCAACATCTTTTCTTCAATAAGGCTTAACTATTCATGGCATCTTTTTATCCATTCTTCCTCTTTTAAATTAACTTTGCTTAGAACACACAAGAATGGAATTCCTACTTTACAGGTAGTACATCATCCATTCCATAAACCAAAGAGAAAGGAGTTGCTCCTGTGGAGGTGCATACTATCATTTGATACCCATGTAGAGTAAATGGTAATATTTCATGCCAATCTTTATATGTTACAACCATCTTTTCTATGATCTTCTTTATATTTTTATTAGTAGCTTCTACCACACCATTTATTTTAGGATGAGATGGTACTAAGTTATGGTGTTGGTTTTAAACTATTCGTATGACTCATCTATGGCTTTATTATTGAGATTTAAAGTATGATCTGTAATAATCCTTTCTGGCAAGCCATATTGGCATATTGTTTCTCTTTTAAGAAACTTGCATACCACATATTGAGTAATCTTAGCATAAGAGGCAGCTTCTACACACTTTGTGAAATAGTTAATAGCTACTAAAATGATGCAACATTTGCTTGTGAAATAGTTAATATCTACTAAAATGAAGCAATATTTGTTTAAGGCCTTTGGTGTGATGGGTCTAATAACATTAATGGGGTTAGTGGTGTATGAATCTTGTGTGCATAAATTTGACATTTATGACATCTTTTGACATAATTAATATAATCTACTTCCATTGTAAGCCAAAAGTAACTAGCCTTTGATCTTTGTCTTGCCATCATGTGCCCATCAACATGCAAACCATAAGTTCATTCGTGGACTTCTTTCATTACTTTTTTAATTTCATTAGAATCAATGCATCTGAGCAATATCATATCATGGTTTCTTTTCTATAGAACCTCTCTACTTAAGAAAAAGTTCATAGCTAACCTTAGGAGAGATCTTTTGTAATTTTTAGAGATTCCTTCAAGATATGCTCGACATTTAATGTAATGTTTGATGTCATGAAACCAAGGCTTTTCAACTAATTCTTCTTTTGCGCTTAAACAATATCTTGAATTTGGATTCTGATTAGAATCAAATCTTCATTTGAGCATAGTTTGAACATTGTCACCAAAGTTGCCAATACTTAGGGGACTTGATTTTTCTCATGTGATAAATGAAGAAAACTCATTTCTTCAAAATCCTTGATTATTTACATTATAAACTTTTTCTTAAGAGAGTAACTTTGACTCTCTTATTTCTCATTTACCTCTTAATTGGTAAATTACTAAGGTAAAATATCCATAGATTTTCAATATTTTGATTTTCATGCCTATAGCTGCTTGAAGTCCCATAACATAGGCTCTATATTTTGCTACATTATTGGTGAAATCAAAGCAAAGTTTTACAGTAATAGGGAATTGTTTCCCTTCTGGTGATATTAGGATAACTCTAATTTCATGCCTCATAGCATTTGAAGCACTATCAAACAACATTATCTAAGAATCCTCTTGTATTTCTTTATTTTCTATATGTAGAATAGCCATAATGTCCTTATCTGAAAATTCAAATTTCATTAGAAAATAGTCATTAGTTACTTTATCAGCCTAGAAAATCTACTATGACACTTTATTTTATGGCTTTTTAGGGGACGTAAACAATATCATACTCATTTAACAATGCTCGCCATCTAGCCATTCCTCCATATAAAGATGGCTTTTCAAAATTATATTCTATTGGATCTGTTTTTGAAATTAGCCATGTTGTATAATATAGCATGTATTGCCTTAGTCTTTTAGTAGTCTATGCTAATGCATAAAATGTTCTTTCTAAAGCTAAGTACCTTGCTTTGTAATCATAGAATTTCTTGCTCAAATAATAAATGTCTTTTCTTTCTTATTAGATTCATCAAGTTGCCCTAGGATGCATCCCATTAAGCTTTCAAATACTGTCAAATATAAAATTGGTGATTTGCTCCATGAAGGTGGTAGTAAAACAAGAGGATTCATTAGGTATTTCTTGATTTCTCAAATGCTTTTTGACAATCTTCATTCCATACTCCTTAATCATTTTTCCTCAATGATTTGAACATGGGTTCACACGTGGTGAACAATTGTAAAATGAACTTGGCAGTATAGTTTAATTGCCCTAAAATCCTCTCACTTCCTTGTGAGTTTGAGATATAGGCATTTCTTATATTGCTTGAATTTTGTTAGGATCAACTTCAATTCCATTTTGACTTACTACAAAGCCCAATAACTTTCTTGAAGCGACCCCAAAGGTGCATGTTAATGGATTTAGCTTAAATTGAAACTTTCCTTAAATGATCAAATAATTTCTTTAAAATTGTTATGGCAATCATGTCATCCACATAATTTCTTTATGCATCATATCAAATAGGGTAACTGTTGCTCTCTGAAAGGTAGTGCCAACATTTTTCAATCCAAAAAGCATAACTTTGTAATAAAATGTGCCCCATAATGTTATAAATGTAGTTTTCTTCATGTCTATGTGAGCCATATTGATCTAAATGTATCTTGAAAATTCATCTATGAAGGAGAACATCAAATGTACTACAATGCTATTTACCAAGACATTGATATAGGGTAAAGGAAAATTATCCTTTGGGCTTGCTCGATCGAGATCATGTAATCTATGTACATTTATGCTTTACCATCTTTCATTAGAACAGGAACAACATTAGCAACCCATTTAGGGTATCTAGTCACTTATAGAAATCCAACGTCAAATATTTTATCAATTCTTCTTTTATTTTCAAAGACAAGTCAAGCTTCATATGCCTTATGTAACACCATATATTTCTAACTCATTTCATGACATTCCCATGCTTTACATCATCAATTCCATGAAAGAGTAAGAAAAATGGAGTAAAAATAATATATTTCTTTGCATTGCGTCATATATAAAAATTTCATTTGGTGTCACGTGGGCCGTGTGAACTCATACAACACATTCTCATATTTAAATACATGAATACAACTCATTTGCATCATCAAAAGTGGCCTACATCTTGTGGAACTCAAAGGGAAGCTTAAAATATAAATACATATTTTTGGCCAGATTTGACCTCATTTTTGTTACAATTTTGGAAAATCATAACTAATTCTAGAAAACTAAAAGTCATGCATTCTTAGCCATTTTGGAAAGCTACACATATCTAATTTATGCTAAAAATATGTCCAAACTATGACATCCAATACAAAGAATGTTTGACATGTAAAATGGTCCAGAGGTTAGGCTGTTCACTGGTACTATTATATAATTATGCAGTAAACTTTAAAAATGTCCAATTAATTCCACAAAAATCCATTCCATGCAAATGATACCAATCTGGAAAGGTGTGGATGTTAGCTAGAGGGAAAAATGTTCTAGACTAATTCAGGCACGTCCAGGCATCAAAAATCAATCAAACAGTACCTAAGGTCAGTTTGAGTTTCTAATACTAGACAGTATCTTTAAAAATTCATATATCTCTCTGTAGACATCCAAATGGGGTGCTTCTAGTTGTTATTTGGGAATGTCTAGTTTCTCTGTATAAAATTTCGTGGCAATTGGACATCATTTGAGCCCTGTGTGACAGATTTCATTTTCGGACCAAGTGAACAATGCATCAGACCAAAATTAGAAAATTTGTCAACTTTGAAAATTTATCAAATACTCTATAGACCTCCTAAAATTATGTTCTTTAGCTTCCTAAAAATATTTCAACAAGGTCTAATTGCATGTCAAATCTCAGATCAAGAAGAGCTTATTTGGATAAAAATGACATAGGGTTCCATTATGGTCAATTGTGGCTCCATATAAGATACCAAAATGTTCAAATGGCTTTCTTTGGGGTTTGACACCTCTTGGGAAAGTCTAAAAGCATAAGTAGGACTTGTGTAAGAAATCCAAATGGTGCCAACCCTCATGCATCTCATTTTGGCCATCTCATCCACACTTATACACGATTCCATAATGTCATCCAAGAAGCTTATTTGCCAAAACATGTTCAAATCACATTCTAATGGTCACATAACATATTTTCTCATTCATACATGACATGGTATCATAATTACATGTGTTCATGACATCATGATACATATACATCCATGGATTATATCATTTGCCAATTGTATGATTTCAAAGTAACAAAATTCAAGCACTTGGTTGTCATCCTCTCATCCTCAAGGTGGTTGGCTTCCATTACCTTGCTCTCTTGGTCCACCTAGCATGTTAGAACATTGGAGATGAGGGGATGAGATTCGAAGAATTCCAATAGCTCATCTCCTATTCAATTATACATAATGGATGCAAAACAAATCTTACAAATGCATACGTGGCATGTGGGCATGTGCAATCATTCAAGGAGTATTCTTAGCATTTGAAAAGGTCACACATAGCATACAAAGGCTTGCCAAGCAAGTGGATTGTCCTCACCCAATTTCTTATGGATATTGGACTTGCCTCACCCATTTTTTAAGATATTCTTGGACTTAACCATGCTCTTGGGAGTCTATCTTGCTTTTAGGAGACTCTTTGCTTTGTCTCAATCAATCTTAAGGATTCTTAGCTCATCCTCACCATGGCTAAGGATTCTTGGCATCACCACACTCAAGCAAACCCAAGCACACATTATAAACATTATATAAAATATAATATATCATCATAAAATCATGGCATATGAAATCATGCTATCATACTTTTCATAACTTGAAAATACACATACACACATTCTAAAACAAGCTAAGCACACATCCATGCATGAGAGAAGGTGGAGAGAGCTACCTTACACATATTCACACATTTGCACACTTTTTCTTTTGAATCCAAGCTCCCTCTTTCGGCCACACACACAAAAAAGTGTGGGGATGATTTCTCTTGGCCTAAACACAATTTATGGAAGCCAATTAGGTTCATGAAACAAATTCTAAGGCCATACAACTTGCTTAGACACTAGGTTGTTCTATAAACATCATTATGCTTCCATAATTACACCTAATGAAGCAACACCCCTCAAATAAATTCTAGCCTCCATTTTATCCTTTCAAATATGATCCTTGACTCCTTTTAAGTCTCTTGGAGTCATTACACAATCAAAACCAAGAGCCTAGCTATATGTTGTTTCTTTAGGTCATATTATGGAGCATAAGGCACTAACTGATTTTTTATAGGTTCTAAATTTTTTCCAAGGCCTCCCCTCATTTTCATTCATCATATATGACTTAAGAATGGGTTTAGAAAAATTTAAAACTCTTCCTAACTACACAAACTCCTTTAGGCCGAGGCTATAGAGGAAATAAGGTTTCTTGGAAGTTGCTTTATTTTCTCAAAGGAGAATGCATGTGGAGAGCCTCTTAGGAATCTTAGGAGCTCATTTAAACTCTTATTTAGGCCTAGGAATCATCATACAAAACCAGATTTTACAAGGTGCAATTGAAACCTTAGAAATTGCATCTTGAAATCTAATGATTTTTTGTTAATTTTCTTTGCATATTCTTAATCTCTACACCCTTTTTCCTTAGATTCGTCCTTGGTTCTGCCTAAAAATCAAATCCTTTTAAGTCTTCTCAAGTGGGGTGAAATGATGGAGAAGGGGAAGAAAAAATATCAACCATGGAAGAAGAAATTACCTTGTTTTCTTGCTTTTTCTCACTTGAATCTTGCTTTCTCTAGGCTCCTCTCTTCAAATCCGAATTTTCCCCTAATTTTCTCCCTTAAAACATATTTGTAAACTTCATTTTAATCAAAAGAAGAAAGTTCAAGAGGAGAGGAACAAGTTTGGAAGAAGAAGGAGCATGAAAATCCATGAAACTCCTTAACTTTTCCTTGCTTTTTCTCTTCCATGGTTCGCTTAAGAGAGCTAATGTTTTCTTTGGTTTTTGGACAGAACTTGGTTGTGCACTATGAAGGGAGAAGAAGGGGGCATCATATATATAGGTGGGAGAAAGTTATACTTTTCAAAAATTTCCATTTTGCCATTCATTCTTGGCATTTTCGTTTCTCCTTCATTTTAGCTCCTTTTTTAGAATTGTCTTTTCTATTATGAAATTTAGGTTTTCAATTTAGTAAAATGCCTTTGGAATCACTCAAATTAAAGTTAAAATTTTCTCGAATAAATCAGTCAAAGTTCAGGTCAACTGATATTAGAAAACGTCTACCGAAGGGGTTTTAATTGTTCCGGGGTTTTCCATAATTTTCAGGGCCTTTGAGAATCCTGGGAAACTCACATTTCATTTAAAAAGCCTTTCTATGTGAATTCCAAAATTTACTCAAAATTACAAAATACCATAACGTTTTGTAAGTTTTTTGTAAGAAATTGTTTATTCATTCTAGCTCCATTTTTCTTTCCGTCTGAGCATGGGATTCTCATTTTTAGGAGTCTAGAATGCTTTCCAAATTTTTTGGGACCTTAACTACATCATTTTGTATTCGGTGAATTTTTTTTGTTTATGGCGAAACCATATGTTATGTTTCTCACGTTTTTTCTTGTTTTCAAATAATCTTAACCTTTGCTTAATAGGTTTACATTCTAGCTTTAAAGATAGTTTACAAATGATCAAATCAGTATTTAAGTCTAGCTTTAAAGGTAGTTTACAAATGATCAAATCAGTATTTAAGTCTAGCATATTTTGATATGACCAAGCAAATACATCTATATATTCTTCCAATAATGCAATAAATTTTTGTTTCTCATCAAAAGATAAGCATGCACCAATTTGAAGCTCCTTTTCATTTTCATCATCTATGAGATTAAAGATTTCTAAAATTTCCTTGTTTAGGTGCAAAACTTCTTTCTCTTGCTCTAAGAACCTTGAAAGATCTAAGGACAAATCATTTTCACTTTCAAAGTTCTAATCTTTAAGTTTAGCAATGTTAATAGGGTTTTCAAAATTGAATCCAAAAGCTCCTTTGTTGTTACCATTATTAGGATCGCATTTATTCTTGGTTTAGGGATATAATGAGAAAAGAAAAATATGAAATAAGAATGAATAAGATAATATGGGACCAAAAAAAAGGTGCAAATGCAATACGTTTTATTAATAATGTAACATGAGATGGCATGTAGGGCCCCTTTAAAAAAGATTAGATTTAGACAACCTAATTTTAACCACATTACTTAGGAAATGGGCTAGGCATTATAACTAATTCCATGACTTTCTAGTTGTCAGTCTCAGTCTTCAATATGCATGAATAAACTTGTGATAAAGTATGTTTCTTAGCGATCGAACCTTCTCGATTAATCATTGAGACTTCATAATGTTGTTTAAGGACCATAGTGAGCTGAGCTTCATTTTTCATAACAATTGGCAATAGGAAGCCATGGTTATGGAAGGTAGATATAAGTGGGGGTATGGCTTTCTTCTCATTTAATGATTCACACCCTTGAAGAAATGCCAACCTGTTTTCTTGTTTCTTAACTTTAGCCATTTTTCTTTCAGTAAGTGTTGGCCTATATCCCAATCCAAATTTGGCTTTCATATTTTTTTTAAAATTTTTTTCTCCTAATCCTTTCCCAAGGTGATAACCATTATCTAACATGACTTTGGCTATCATAATTGCAACATGTGGCACACTTGGCCTTTTAGGAGCATATAAAGCATTTATCACCTCAAATGATCTGAAAGAACATTCTTCCACTTCTTCTTTGATACTAATAAATCTTTTTCAGCAAAAATGCATGCCAACTTATTGTCAATTATGAATTTTAATTTTTGGTGCAAGGTGGATGGTATTGCACCTATCATATGAATCCATGGTCACTCTAGCAAATAATTGTAAGAAAATTTATATCCCTTATGTATATTGTGATATAACTAATAGGGCATTTGGTGCCTTTCATATTTATCAAACTCTTGGGTGAACAATCATATCAGGTACTAAGCAAAGCTCTTTTGCATCCATTAAATCATAAATATTGGTTCCTTCAATAGCTTTGAGCCTTTCTTCTAAGATTTCTAGCATCTCTTCAGCTTCATCATCCTATACTAAGATAGGGGCATTTTCCCTTAACTCTACTTAAACTTTTGGGTTGTCGAGAGCAAGCACTTCAATAGGATTGGTTAGATTATACCTCTGATTAGGATTCACCCTAAATGGTTATAAGTGTGAGCTTATACTTTCCATTGTTAAGGACCTATAAAAAGCCCAACCATTTGAGGCCTTATGGTAAGAAAGGGAAATTAGGGGTGTTCTAGAGAAACAAACCCTGGTGGGTATTGTGGATCCTCTGTATTTTGTTCTTCTGTATAAATTATGGGCATATTTTCTACCATTCCTTTCCTTTCATTATTTCCATTAATTTTGCTGGTTGTTTCCTTACTTCACTTATTTCATTCTTCACTCCTTTTGTATCTAGTTGACCTTCCTTGTTCATTCTCTAATTTGGTCATCCATATTTTTTTAACTGAAGTTGGGTGTTATATAAGGAGCAAATGGGAGGAAGCAAAACTTTTAGAGCTAAGCTATTTTTTTACCTTCATTTACAAGAAAAACATTGTTAGTTATTTTTCTTTTGGTTATGATGATTTTTTCATGAGTATTAATGAATAAATGATTAAAAGAAGTTGAAAGGTTCTTTTAAATGAGGAGCTATCCACATCATTTCCCATAGCATTGGGCTTTGATTCATATATGAAATTCTAGAAGATTATAAAAGGATAATAAAAAAGAAAATTTAACAAGTTCAAGAGTCATTATTTACATAAGAAGATTAAAATACAATAATCTAGCAAAATAATCCTCTCTAAACAAAAAGCTTATTATTTTCCTTTGCTAATCAAATTGCAATACAAACTTCTAATGTTGACCAATCTTCTCTAGGAATTCTTCCAACTGGTGATCATTAAGATACGTGGATGAAATTTTATTTTTAAGATATTCAATTTTATTTAGTATTTCATGTGCTTTTTGTGACATCTTTCTTAATTCTATTAACCAATCCTTGGTGTGATTGTGTAAATCCCAGGTCTCTCCTCTTGCTTGTGCTAGCTATATGACTAGCTCATTGTGGTCCATCATTTGTTCTTGCTTGTGGGTGTAATTTTGCCAATGATTAATGTTCTAATTCAAATCATACATCATTGCTTGATTCAAATTGATCTAATTGTTTACATTGTTTACTACGTTTAGCAAAACTTCATTATTCGGGTATAGTTCTTGATTTTCTTGTTTTGATGATAGTAAGTGTAACAACTTGAAAAAAAAAGAAATAAAAATTAAAAATTTTCGAAGGGCTGAAAATTTTCTAAGTCTACTAGCTATAGCGAGAAATGGCCCAACTATAGCAAATGTACCTGTTCACTATAGCGAGAAATGGTCTAACTATAGCGAGAGTGCCCTCTAGCTATAGCGAGAATGCTTCTAACTATAGCGAGTGCGGGCATCCCATACAAAAACTAGGGAGCTGCTCGTCGTAGTGCGTGTCATAGCGAAAGTAAGGGTCTGGGACTGATACATGATCGGCGTAGCGAGGGTTAGTCCGAAAAAGTATAAAAAAAGAGAATTTGACTTTGTAAAGCATCCAAACCCTTCCTTTCTCCTTTTAACTAACTTAAGCTCCCTCTAAGGCAGAGAAAAGGGCGGAGGAGAGAGAGAGAAACCTACAGGAGGAAGGAAGAACAAGAAAAAAGTAAAATTTACATGATTTTTCTTCTTATCATGTTATTCTTCTCTCTTTGCCCTCTCTTCCTATGATTTTGGTAGTTGAAGTAGTTAGGCTTTGAGCTTGGTTCAGAAGAGGGAGAGTGAAAAACCCCTTTTGAAGAAGACTAAAACTCATATATCTTTACTTCTTCTTCTTTATTTTCCTTTCTTGAGAGCTTGAGAGAGGAAAGAGAGTTAGTGGAATTCTAGAGAGAGAAACCCTAGTTTCTCTTCATGAATAAAGTGTTAAAAGGGTAATTTCATGCTCTTTGTATGCCTAGGCTCAAGAGAAGCACTCCCATCTAGTTGTGATTGTGAAATCAACAAGGGAGGAGACAAATGGAAAGAGAAAGTTTGTGTTAGCCGATAAGGTAGCTCTCTCCACCTTCTCTCATGCATAGATGTGTGCTTACATTGTCTTGCATGTATGTATGTATGTTTTAAACCATGAAAAGTATGCTAGCATGATGATGCCTTATGTATTTCAATGATGTATTATGTGATTACTTTAGTTTGCTTGAGTATGGAAAAGCCAACAACCCTCTAGCCATGGTGAGGATGAGCCAAGAACCCTAAAGTTAGTTGAGACAAAGTAAAGAGTCTCCCAAAAGTAAGGTTGAGTCTAAGAACCTCTTAAAGAATGGGTGAGGCAAGTCCAAAATCCACAAGTGAATGGGTGAGGCTAATCCACTTGCTTGGCAAGCTTTTGTATGTTATGTATGGCCTACTCAAATGTTGAAAATACTTTTCTTATGATTTCACATGCTAATATGCCCATGCATACATGTGTGAGACTAGTAATGCATGCTTTATGTATGATTGAATGAAAGATGAGCTATTCAGATTCTTTGAATCTCACTCCCCCTCTCCACCATCCTAACATGCTAGGTGGACCAAGTGAGACAAGAGATGGGAGCCACCAAGCTTGAAGCTAGAAGATTTGCAAAAGAGTTATGAAATAGTTATGTTGTCACTATTTTATAGTTAAATTAAGAGATGTACTCTAATGATGTACATGATGTAGCACGTATGAATACTTGTAAATGAATGTATTTATCATATATGTATGAGAATTAGAACCATCTTGAATGATGTAGCAAGTTTTGTTATGAATAGCAAGATCTTAGCATTATGTATATGGTGTATATTTTGGTGTGGGAGAGTGAGTTTTGCAAATCTGGGTTGTTAGACATTTGAGCCATTTTTGATAGCCTATGTTGATGTTTTCCCATGTGTTCATAGAGCCTTAGAGGTAGGAGAAGCAAAGTTGAGCCCTAATAGCCCTCTTGTAACATAAAAACTGGTCGCTTTGCCCCATGATGTCCAAGTCTGACCAAATGACCTATTCTTGCCTTGAAATTTGGCATGTGACTAGATCTTGTCTAGAGATTTTTGAGAAGCTAAAGATCAGGTCATTTGGAGGTTGGTGGAATTCTCTATGGTTTTTCAAAATTGGTATCAGAATTTCGGATTTGCATTAGCATTGTTCATTTAGTCAGTTGTGAAATTGTGTCATCCGAGGGGTAAACGTGGTCCAATGGCTACGAAATTTTATAAGCAGAAACTAGACAGTCACAATGACTTGTAATAACTCAAATCACCTCATTTAGATTCTAGAGAGAAAGATATGAATTTTTGAAATTTCTGCCCAGTATCAGTTATCTTGCTTGACAAGAGGTACTGTTTTATCGGTTTCTGAGAGTTTGGCTTGATGAACTAATCTAGAGATATTTTTTCTATCTTGTTAATATCCATATCTTTCCATATTGGTATCATTTTAATAAATTGGATTTTTTTTGGAATTAGTTGGATATTTTTGAAATCCATATCAGTAAACTGTGACAGTATCAGGACCAGTCCGACCTCTAGACCAATTTGCATGTCAAACGTCCTGTGCGTGGGATGTTATGACTTGTACATATTTTTAGTATGAAGTAGACATCCAAAAATTTCTAGAATGACTGAGATTACATGTTTTTTATTTTTCTAGATTTAGTTGTGATTTTCCAAACTTTACCCAGAAATGAGACCAAGTCTGACCAAAAATGAATATACATGTCTCATATCTCTTTTTGGTTTCCATGGGTTTAAAGCATGTTTTTAGGATTGAAATGAGTTGTAATAATGAAATTAAATATGAGGATGCGTAGAATGAGCTCACACGGTCCATGTGACATTGAAATGAATTTTTAACCATGTCGCAACTCTATGAAAGTGTATGAATCCAATGAGGAAGATCTCACTTTATTCTTCCTATATCTCATATGAGCATGTAAGGCATGATGGGTATGAGCTAGAAATGATGGTGTTACATTTATTGGTATCAGAGCAAAGGTCCAGGCTCTCAGTGTGGGTTATGGCTTGTGTTTGTGAGTTGCCAAGATGTATATGAGCTTGTTTATGGATGATTGAGTGCATGGCAGTGGCGTGTGTCCTTATTATGTACTAAAGCATGCTTATATGTTTCAAAAAGATTGTAGACACGAGCTAAGGTAGAGGTAGAGGAAGAGGTAGGCCTTCCAGAGTGGCTCAGGCTGATGAAGCCGGGCCTAGTGATCCAGTTGCTGGAGCCTTACAGTCTATTATGGCTCGCCTGGATCAGTAGCAGGCCATTATCATGCAGTTATAGGAATGGCTTACTGAGAGAGATAGTCAGGGCCCTATACCTCCTCCTCCTCAACCACCTCCACACTCAGATCGTCCCAAGCACTCAAGGGTGACTCCTATAGATGCACAGCCACACATGCAGGCTGTTGATCCGATTCCACCAGCTCAGATGCCTCCCACTTAGCAGCAGCCCTCGACCAGAAAAGTGATCACACAGTTCAAGAAATTCGGACCTCCCGCCTTTGATGGTGAAATGAACGCAGATAAAGCTAAGGCTTGGATTATGGAGCTAGAGCAGATTTTTGAGGTTATGGAGTGCACTTTTGAGCAAAAAGTTAAGATGGCTGCATTCCAGTTACAGAAAGAAGCAATTTACTGGTGGAAGGGCACTGAGCCTATTTTGAGAGCGAGGAATGTCCCGATCACCTGGGAGGCATTCCTTGAGGCATTCAACGAGAAGTATTTCCTCGATTCCATCAGAGATGAGAAGGAGTTAGAATTTATCCTGTTCAGACAAATTCTGGGGATGCCCGTGGACCAGTATGTAGTGAAGTTTGTTAAGCTCTCCAGATATTCCTCATACCTACAAAGACATGATGATGAGAGATAGAGGGTAGATAAGTTAAAGAAAGGCTTGCTCTCTGAGATCAGAGATAGGGTAGTGCCACAGAGAATCAGGCACTTTAATACCCTTGTAGAAGTATACAGAGTGACAAACACGAATCTTAGGATGATGCAGCCTACCTCCAGCGCCAGACCACCTCTTCCCCTCCCTGAGCCCAAGAGACTTAGAGATGGTTCCCAACCTACAGTGACGAGCTGTAGAGGCGAAAAAGTCAGTGGAACCAAAGGGGCAAGAGAAGGAGGACTCAGTCCAGTAAAGGCAGTGCTCCACCTATCATATGTCCCCAGTGTGGTAGGAATCATGATACCAGACCGTGCTATACGGGGCAGAACATGTGTTTTAGATGTGGCAGGTTGGGGCATATAGCCAGAGATTGCACCCAGGCTTCTCCACAGGCTCCTCTACAAATCACACAGCCGAGGGAGATGGCTCTTCCTCCTAGACCACAGACCCAAGGTAGAGTCTTTGCCCTATCATAGCAAGAGGCTAGCCAGTCCCCAAGTCTGATCCAAGGTACTATTAAGATAAATAATTTTTTCTGTAACTGCCTTATTTGATTCGAGTGCTAGCCACTCTTTCATATCATAAGGAGGTTGGGTCTGAGTATGCATACATTGCCATATGAGTTACATGTATCTACCCCCACAGGAAACCAAGCCATCACTTCCCATGCTTGCTTGAATTGTGTGATCCAATTTAATCATTGTCTGACCACCCTTGATTTGATTTGTATGCCCCTCATTGATATTGATGTGGTCATTGGTATGAATTGGATGTCTACAAATAACGTCACACTAGATTGTAGTCACAGGTGTATTACTTTACCTGAGTGTGGGACTGTGCCTAGCACTAGGGCTGAATTATCTGTTATGACCACCTCCCAAGCTGAGAGATCTTTAGGGCGTGGTTATCAAGGGTAGTTAGTTTTCTTTTCAGTCCAGGCTGAGGTAGAGGAGGGTATAGATGATATTCCTGTAGTGAAAGAGTTCCCAAAAGTATTTCCCAAAGAGATTAGTGGACTGCCCCCAGAGAAAGAGGTTAAGTTTCCTATAGCCATTGTACCTGGGGCAAGTCCAATGTCTGAGGCCTCATATAGAATGGCTCCCACTGAGCTAGCAGAGCTTAAGAAATAGATAGAAGAGCTGTTAGAAAAGAGTTTCATCAAACTTAGTGTCTCACCGTGGGGAGCTCTAGTCCTATTTGTAAAGAAGAAGGACGGAAGCCTTAGGCTATGTATAGACTACCAGGAACTCAATAAAATCACCATTAAGAATAAGTACCCTCTCCCTCGCATAGATGACCTCCTAGATCAGTTAGTAGGAGCGTCAGTGTTTTCCAAGATAGACTTCAGGTCGAGATATCATCAGCTCAGGATAAAAGCGGATGATATTTCTAAGATAGCCTTTAGAACCAGATACGGGCACTATGAATTCTTAGTTATGCCTTTCGAGTTGACAAATGCACCCGCAGTTTTTATAGATTACATGAATAGAGTTTTTCGGCCATATTTAGACAGGTTCATAGTAGTCTTCATAGATGATATCCTCATCTACTCGAAAAGTAGAGAGGAACATAAGTAACACCTGAGATTAGCCCTAGAGATCTTGAGAGAGAAACAGTTGTATGCTAAACTTAGTAAATGTGATTTCTGGCTCATTGAGATTCAGTTTTTTGGTCATGTGATCTCCCAGGCAGGGGTCGCAGTAGATCCATATAAGGTAGAGGCAGTATTACAGTGAGGGAGACCTAGAATAGTGACAGAGATCAGAAGCTTTCTAGGTTTAGCAGGATATTATAGGAGGTTCATTCAGGGCTTTTCTCAAATAGCGATGCCACTGACTCGGCTTACTAGGAAGAATGTACTATTTGTGTAGAATGAGAAATGTGAGAGTAGATTTCAAGAGTTGAAGCACAAGTTGACCACGGCTCCAGTTCTAGTACTCTCTAACCTTAAAGAAACTTTTGTAGTGTACAGTGATGCCTCTAAGAAAGGGTTAGGATGTGTGCTTATGCAGAAAAGCCGAGTGGTAGCTTATGCTTCTAGACAGTTGAAGTCTTATGAGGAAAACTACCCCACACACGACTTAGAGTTAGCTGCAGTGGTATTTGCTCTGAAAATATGGAGACACTACTTATATGGGGCAGCAATAGAAATTTATAGTGACCACAAGAGTCTTAAATATTTATTTGAACAGAAGGAGCTAAATATGAGGCAATGAAGATAGTTAGAATTTCTGAAAGATTATGAGTTCACATTGAAATACCATCATGGTAAGGCTAAGGTGGTAGCTAATGCCCTAAGTAGAAAATCCATACATGTGGCCTATATGATGATCTGAGAGCAGGAATTGATCGAGAGATTCAGAGGCATGAGTCTCTCCTGTGAGGTGTGTTCAGGAAAATTATTAATGAGTGAGACTCGAATAGAAAATGACGTGAGGGATCAGAAAAGAGAAGCCCAGTAAGCAGACGACCATGTAAAGAAGATTAAAGCCCAGATAACCCAGGGTAGTATCCAGGAGTTCAATCTGTCTGAGGATGACATAGTGAGGTACAGGGATAGGCTGTATGTGCCAGGAACACTGAGATCAAAGAGAAAATTTTAGATGAGGCATATAAGAGTAGATACACTATCCATCCGGGCAGTAATAAAATGTACCAAGATTTAAAGAGAATGTTCTGGTGGCTTGAGATGAAAACAGACATAGCAGAGTATGTCTCCTGATGTTTAGTATGCCAGAGAGTAAAAATAGAATATTAGAAACCAGTTGGGTTACTTCAACCCCTAGATATCCTGGAGTGAAAATGGGATAGCATAACTATGAATTTTGTCATGGGTTGACCCAGGACATCATCGGGGTATGATACAATATGGGTAATAGTGGATAGGTTAACAAAATCAGCACATTTTCTACCTATGAAAGCCACTTATACCCTAGATAAGTTAGCCCAGCTGTACATCAGGGAGATAGTTAGACTGCATGGTGTGCCTAGGAGCATAGTATCAGATAAAGATCCCAGATTCACATCAAATTTCTGGAGATCATTACAGGATGCTCTAAGCACCCGACTTAGATTCAGCATGGCCTACCACCCTCAGAAGGATAGACAGACAAAGAGAACCATCTAAACCCTAGAGGACATGTTGAGGGGATGTGTGTTAGAAATGAAAAGGAACTGGGATGCATACTTGCCTCTAGCGGAGTTTACCTACAATAACAGTTATCATGCTAATATACAAATGGCACCGTATGAGGCATTGTATGGGAAGAAGTGTAGGTCCCTAATGTGTTAGGTTGAACTAGGAGAGCGGAGCCTCATAGGCCCAGAATTAGTGGACCAAACCTTTAGACAGATAGAAACCATCAGAAAGAAACTTTCTGACGGCCCAGGGTAGACAAAAAAGTTATGCAGATAAACGTAGGAGCCGTTAGAGTTTGACATTAGAGACCATGTCTTCATTAGGGTATCTCCATTCACAGGGATAGGTCAATCCATTAAAAGTAAAAAGCTCAGTCCAAAGTACATAGGTCCTTTCCAGATTCTTGATAAAGTAAGACCTGTGACATATAAACTAGCTCTTCCTCCGAATATAAGCCAAGTCCATAACGTCTTCCATGTTTCCCAATTGAAAAAGTACCAGCCTGACCCCTCACATATCATAGAATATGAGAATGTGCAGTTGCAGGATGATCTATCATATATAGTATCACCAGATCGGATCATGGATGTTAGACTCAAGCAGTTACAAAATAAGACGATACCGCTAGTGAAAGTGGTTTGGAAGGGATTGTCTCCCAAGAAAGCCACTTGGGAATTAAAAGATGATATGAGGAAGAAATATCCAGAACTCTTATCATGAGGTATGTTATTTAAATTTCGAGGATGAAATTTCTTTTAAGGAGGGTGGAATATATCAGCCAGAAAAAAAAAAAGAAAAAAAAACTAAAAATTTTTGAAGGGCTGAAAATTTTCTAAGTTTGCTAGCTATAGCGAGAAATGGCCTAACTATAGTGAATGTACCTATTCACTATAGCCAGAAATGATTTAGTTATAGCGAGAGTGAAAAGCGAGAATGCTTTTAGCTATAGCGAGTGCAAACATCTCATACAAAAACCAGGGAACTGCTCGCTGTAGCGCACGTCGTGGCGAAGGCAGGGGTCTGGGACTGATACGTGCTCGCCGTAGCGAGGGTTATACCTCGCTATAGTGAGGGTTAGTCCAGAAAAGCGTAAAAAAAGAGAATTTGACTTTTTAAAGCATCTAAACCCCTCCTTTCTCCTTTTAACTGATTTAAGCTCCCTCTAAGGCAGAGAAAAAGGCAGAGAAGAGAGAGAGAAACCTAGAGGAGGAAGGAAGAACAAGAAAAGGGTAAGATTTACATGGTTTTTCTTCTTAGCATGTTGTTCTTCTCTCTTGCCCTCTTTTCCTATGGTTTTGGTTGTTGAAGTAGTTGGGCTTTGAGTTTGGTTCAGAAGAGGGAGAGTGGAAAACCCCTCTTGAAGAAGACCAAAACTTATATATCTTTACTTCTTCTTCTTTGCTTTCCTTTCTTGAGAGCTTGAGAGAGGAAAGAGAGTTAGTGGAATTCTAGATAGAGAAACCCTAGTTTCTCTTCATGAATAAAGTGTTAAAAGGGTAATTTCATGCTCTTTGTGTGCCTAGGCTCAAGAGAAGAACTCTCATCTAATTGTGATTGTGAAATCAATAAGGGAGGAGACAAATAGAAAGGGAAATTTTATGTTAGCCGATAAGGTAGCTCTTTCCACCTTCTCTCATGCATAGATATGTTCTTACATTGTCTTGCATGTGTGTGTGTATGTTTTAAACCATGAAAGGTATGCTAGCATGATGATGCCTTATGTATTTCAATGATGTATTATGTGATTACTTTAGTTTGCTTGAGTATGGAAAAGCCAACAACCCTCTAGCCATGGTGAGGATGAGCCAAGAACCCTAAAGTTAGTTGAGACAAAGTAAAGAGTCTCCCAAAAGTAAGGTTGAGTCTAAGAACCTCTTAAAGAATGGGTGAGGCAAGTCCAAAATCCACAAGTGAATGGGTGAGGCTAATCCACTTGCTTGGCAAGCTTTTGTATGTTATGTATGGCCTACTCAAATGTTGAAAATACTTTTCTTATGATTTCACATGCTAATATGCCCATGCATACATGTGTGAGACTAGTAATGCATGCTTTATGTATGATTGAATGAAAGATGAGCTATTCAGATTCTTTGAATCTCACTCCCCCTCTCCACCATCCTAACATGCTAGGTGGACCAAGTGAGACAAGAGATGGGAGCCACCAAGCTTGAAGCTAGAAGATTTGCAAAAGAGTTATGAAATAGTTATGTTGTCACTATTTTATAGTTAAATTAAGAGATGTACTCTAATGATGTACATGATGTAGCACGTATGAATACTTGTAAATGAATGTATTTATCATATATGTATGAGAATTAGAACCATCTTGAATGATGTAGCAAGTTTTGTTATGAATAGCAAGATCTTGGCATTATGTACATGGTGTATGTTTTGGTGTGGGAGAGTGAGTTTTGCAAATCTGGGTTGTTAGACATTTAAGCCATGTTTGATAACTTATGTTGATGCTTTCCCATGTGCTCATAGAGCCTTAGAGGTAGGAGAAGCAAAACCCTAATAGCCCTCTTGTAACATAAAAACTGGTCACTTTGCCCCATGATGTCCAAGTTTAACCAAATGACCTCTTCTTACCTTGAAATTTTGCATGTGACTAGATCTTGTTTAAATCTTTTTGTGAAGCTAAAGATCAGGTCATTTGGAGGTCGGTGGAATTCTCTATGATTTTTAAAATTGGTATCAGAATTTCGGATTTGCATCAGCACTGTTCATTTGGTCAATTGTGAAATTGTGTCATCTAAGGAGCAAACGTGGTCCAATGGCTATGAAATTTTATAGGCAGAAACTAGATAGTCACTGTGACTTATAGCAACTTGAAGAACCTCATTTAGAGGTCTAGAGAGGAAGATATGAATTTTTGAAGTTTCTACCCAGTATCAGTCATCTTGCCTGACAAGAGGTACTATTCCATCAATTTCTGAGAGTTTGGCTTGATGAATTGATCTGGAGATATTTTAATCTCTTGTTAACATCCATATCTTTCCATATTGGTATCATTTTAATAAATTGGATTTTTTTGGAATTAGTTGGATATTTTTGAAGTTCATATCAGTAAACTGTGACAGTATCAGGACCAGTCCGACCTCTAGACCAATTTGCATGTCAAACGTCCTGTGTGTGGGATGTTATGACTTGTACATATTTTTAGTATGAAGTAGACATCCCACAATTTCTAGAATGACTGAGATTACATGTTTTTGATTTTTCTAGATTTAGTTGTGATTTTCCAAACTTTGCCCAGAAATGAGGCCAAGTCTGGCCGAAAATGAATATACATGTCTCATATCTCTTTTTGGTTTCCATGGGTTTAAAGCATATTTTTAGGATTGAAATTAGTTGTAACAATGAAATTAAATATGAGGATGCATAAAATGAGCTCACATGATTTATGTGACACTGAAATGAATTTTTAACCATGTCGCAACTCTAAGAAAGTGTATGAATCCAATAAGGATGATCTCACTTTATTCTTCCTACATCTCATATGAGCATGTAAGGCATGATGGGTATGAGTTAGAAATGATGGTGTTACAGTAAGCTCATTTCAACAAAATGATTTCCATTTTCTAGTTCCATTATTTGCTTTCCTTTCTTTGTAACCTCCACTTGTAAGGCAAAGTATCTCAAATGCTATTATGCCAATCTAACATTCTACATTTCAATTTCCTACCTATATTATTAGCCACCATCATCAATTCTTTTATATTTTTTTGGAATATTTTCAACAACCTGGTGGGTTTTTGGATGGTTCATTTACCTAAACTTCTACTCCTACTAGCACATTTTCTTCAAAATAGGGGTTTTGAACCATAGATATAATGCAAATTTTACCTCTATTAGCATGCCACATAAGATAATGTTTAGTAGTTCTTGAATATATTGTTAGGGCAATTTTTCAAATGTGATTCCATGCTTTTATAATGTTTGGCAAAAATCTCTCATTATTTTTGTATAAGAATTCAAGTTGATGCAATTTATGAGTTATAGGGATGAATCATTTAGAGGCTACTTGTTATTGTACTAAATTAGGTGTGTAGATGGTAACTCCCCATAATCCTATTAAAGGGACCCAAGAAAAAGAGCCACAACTATAAATCATTGGGCAAAGCTTCATTTAGTGGCCTTCCATTCAATGAGCTTCTCTGTGATATTTTGGAAGAAATAAATGAATTCTTCCTTCCTTAAAGGCAATTTCCATTATCATTAGATGAATTCTTCGAGTGATATCCTCTTGTAAAAGTGGGTTTTGAGAAATCACTATGAGTGGCCTTTAAATGGCTCATCACCCAAATGCATAGCAAGGGTAAACTTCCAATCAACCTACCTTCACCTTTGATACTACAATAATTCAATTATTTGATTATTTCAGCCAAGATGGCAAGGATAGGATTGACCTCTTGTTTGATGTTATAAAACAAATTGACAACTTTCCCATCAATATGCTCCAATGCTTTTGGAAAGATCACTAGCCTATATATAGCCAAAGCCATTGATTCCATACCTGATTCATTTTGGGTGTTTTGCAATGAAAGCCTGTAAGAAGTCTCATGTTAAAACTAAACTCTCAACTTTTTGTTTTACATAACGATCGAGTTCACTTCTATGTATTCCCATAAGCTTGCTTAGTTTCTTGAATTCATTTTTGGAACATGCCAATAACACTTGCCAAGCATGACTAATGGAAGATTCAAGAGAGTTGAATATTTTTCAATAGTTGGTGTTAGGTCTTGAATGTAAAACAATAGAAGAAAAGATTCTAGAAATGGGTCAAATAATTCTTCATTGAAATGAATCACGAGCAGATCAACAATATGGCCATACTTGGAGCTAAATAGTTGTTTCTGTTCATATGACCAACTTTTCCATATTTTGTTAAACAACTAAGGTTATTTGGTTTTAGGTTTAAAGAGACTCTAGTTGGTGTATTCATGATTGTATTTGGTGCTAAATAGTCTCCGAGCTTACTTTGCAAATTTTCAGACATTCATTGTATCTCTTGTTGTTATTTAGGTTTAACACCTACGAAAGATGATGCAAATTCCATTGGATTTTGTTTTTAAACCTTTCAACTAATTTTATAAAATGGGGATGCATGATGTGAGGCGCAGCATAACATGAAAAGGGAAATAAGAAAAAGGAAAAGAATAAGTTACTATGAGAGAATAGGAATAGACAATAAATAAAACATATAATAAAAGCATAATTTAGAAAAAAAATAAAAAAAATGAATAACTTTTGGTAGTACTTAGGGTTTGAAAGGCCCTAGCTAAAATGAGACTCTAGCTTTCTTAATTGATTATGTGGGTTGAGTGGTAAAGTTTCCTGAACAGTAAATTGGTCCTTAAATTGTCCCACCTACTACTTTCACTAGAGCTAATGGGACCCCCATCCTCACCTATTATAGGCTACAAACATAATGGGTTCAATTTGAGTAGGGGTTTTTTGTAATCTCCACATGGAGGTTAGAACCTCTTGATGATATATTACTTTGCCCCCTAACTAATCCTTAAAGGTAAGAGCTCAAGTGTTATACCATAATATAATAGCATAATATTCACACTTTAATGTGCACAAACGTCAATTTATTTTATATTTAGCACTTTTAGCAATGGAAAATATTGATATTATAGACTTATTTTCTTAAATCTTGCATAAATGCATCACTTTAAGATTCCAAACTCAAATTCCACCCTTAACATAGTAGCTCAATTAGAAACATCACAAAAAGAAACAAGGAATTCTGGTTCAAACCATGCATTAACAAACTAGAACCATAACATCATTTTTCATGGTTCTATAATATTATCACAATTTTCAAAAATTCATATCTTAAGCTAGAGAGCTCCAAATCATACATATTAGGACTCTAGAGAAAGCTTAGGACATGAACAATATGTTAGAAAAATTCTAGGTCAAAATAAGTTTTTTTTTAGCCATGAAAATCTAATGGAATAATAACATTGTCAGAATTTCATTCATATATAAACCTAAAACTTTAGACATGCATATCTTAAGCTACACAACTCCAAATTGAGTAATCTTTGTGGCTTTGGAAAGCTTATAATACTAAATATATGTCTGTAAAATTTTGTGAATATTGAAAAATTATAAGAAATTCTACAATGTTCCAAAAGTTATGTTCTTTGATTATGTGAAAAGTTCTTAATAAAATCTAAATGTTTACCAAATTTCATGCCAAAATTCACTCATTTGGTTTGGTTTGTGGCTTAAGGTCAAATTATGCTCAAAATGGCATCAAAGTAGCATCAAATGGTTCAAAATGACTTTTTAAATAACTTGTGACCATTTGAGCATGTCCCAAACATGAAACACAGCATGTAAGACCATCTTAACAAGTTCCAAACACCATGCATCTCAAAATGACCTATACACTTGACTTTATACATACACTTTCCATGCCACACACATACCCAAATCACATATTCTTGCATTTCCATAATTATAATTGACATTTACAATATAATCTCATACTTTTATAAGTGTATGAAGGTTTACATTGCACAAATAATAAGTACAAACTCTCTTTGACAATATATTACATAAATTGCTAAACGATTATCAAAGTACCACACATCATGGTTGTTGATCTTCATGCTTTGCTTCTTGAGAGTTTCCTAAATATAGTTAGAGATAATATGGGGAGAAGTGAGATTCCAAGAATCCTAATAGCTCAAACATCCTTCAAGTACACTTATATGGCATATTTTCATGTCAAAAAAAGCAAGAATGCATCATATTCATCTAAACATCAAACAAAATCATATTTAAAAAATCAAATGGATCCATTAAGGTTAAAAATAAACTCTAGGGACTTTTGGATTACCCCACCTATTTTAGAGACTTTTGGCTTAGCTTTACTCATTCTTTGAGACTTTTGGCCTTGTTTCACCTTTACTTAAGGAATTTTGGCTTCACCTCACCCAATTCAATGGACTTTTGGCACAATGTCACCCATTAAGAGCCATGCACCTTTCAAAAGCATTCTAAAAGCCATAATGATATCATAACATCAAACCAATAGCAATAGGCATAGTTCATGGTTCAAACACACATACAAGCAATCAATGACAATCAAACAACCAAGATAAGCATACAAGAATTGATGAAAAACTACCTTTTTCAAGAAGCACAAAATTTCCTTTGTGGTATCTTACTCCCTCTTATTGGCGTCACATACACTTTTGGGACATCCTTCACTTGCTTGGCATAGACACATCAAATAAGACACAAATGCATCAATAGAGCTATCTCCAACCTCACATAAGTCTTATATAAGCTATTTTTAGTTCTAGTCTTTCATATGCCTCCATATTGTAGCATAATGAAACAACTTATAATACCAAAATATATATATATTAAAAATAAATAGATAAATAAATAATATATTTTAGGTTATTAAAATAAAGACTAAAAAACTTTTAAATCTATTTTAGGTTTATAAAAATTTTTAAGGACTTTTCTAATCTTTTTAAATATCAATTAATGCATATTAAGCTTTCTAAGGGGCAAAAGTGCAAATTGAGCCAAAGATATTTTAATAATCCTTAAGCACACACTCTCTCTCCATTTTTCTCATCTGATGCAATGTCCTTTCCTTTCTTCACCTTTTCTCTCTCCCGAACTCCACTTTTTCTTGCTTCTTTCATGACCTTTGCCCAGTTCTTCTTATGCTTGAGTCGTTCCCTTCTTCTCTCACCGTAACACCTTCATTGAAGCATGAATCTTGGCCAGCCACAAGGATCCATCACCTTCTTTTTGTTGGATGTTGTTACCCACTCACCTCCGACAGATTTAGTTACCATAAAACTCTTATTCGGTAACGATTTCATCTCCTTTCTCCTTCTCTTTCTCTACTATTCATCCATGGAAATTTTATTGATTTTGTGAAGATTGGCTATTCCAATCTTTCTTTCATTATCTTCCATCAATTTTTGTCTTTCTCTATGATTTATTGAAGTTTAAAGGGTATTAGTTCTTGTTGCCCAATTTGGCCATAGGTATGCTTCCAATTTGGGGGTTTCTTGAATTTCAACATTAAGGTATAAATTAATACTTCTAAATTCATCTTTGAAGTTCTAATAAGTAAGTTTTGGATTTAATTTGAGTTATGGCAACTTAGATTGAAAAATCCCAAATTTAGGGTTAGTTCTTAGGATAAAAAAGTGTATAAAAAATTAGGGATTTATGTTTTAAGGAGTATATTAGGTTATATAAATAATTATGAATGCTATTGGAATGGACAACATAATTAATTTATATTGGTTATAAATTTAAGTGATACTGGAGAAACTCATTCAACTGGGATTTTGCACTAAACAATAAGAATTTGGGACTTATATTATTAGTCTCAACTAATAAGTGTGTAAATAATGAAGAGAAACTCATTCAATTAGGACTTTGCACTAAACAATAAGAATTTGGGACTTATACTATTAGTCCCAACTGGTGAGTGTGTAAATAATGGAGTGACATATCTATTTCACCCCATTTTATATTTTATATAGTGAAACTTTCCATTGTGTGATTTATGTGCTCTACTCTTTGGGAAAACAAATTGGAATTTTCAAATTTTAGAATAAGTATATATATTTAGATAATAATTTAATGAATTTATTAAAGCAAATAGATAAATGAAATGTGGCGTGATACATCTTTATGGAATACAAAAGAAGGAATTTGATAGAAAAGAAGTAGTAGTGTATATGTTTTTAATTGTGAGAGAAATGTTTATATTGTTTTGTGGTTTCATATGCTACATTGATGTTATTGAATATGAACTCTCCTTATTTAATTATTCCCTTTATCCCTTATTTATTTTAGCTAGCTAAATACTTTTAGTGAATTATTTATTTATTTACTTATTTATGTATTTATTTTTATGGATGGGAATCTAGTTAGGACTCCATAGCAGTTAGCAGAGGTAACAGCCTAGGTGCACCTAGAATAAGTTGTGAATTGTGATAGCACTGCGATATGATGTATCCAGTGCTATGATATGAGATACTCGACATATACTATGAAAGTGATAAGATGGAATGGACTTACAGAAATGACAAGATATGCGATGCAGTGGTTTGATAATTTGGTTCCTTTCTATGATACCCATTTCCATAACATTTTCATAAACTTAGGAAATATGGATTTTACCTAAAATTTTTATTTTTATTTTTATTTAAATAATTATTTTTCATTCTAACTATAATTTTTATTGTTTAAATTATTCGATAATCATTAATTTCTAAAAACTCCTGTATGCATTTGTTTTTCTCTCTATGCACTTTATTATTTATACATTCATTAAGCCAGTGGTAGGCTTATCCCTCTTCTTTTCTTATTTTTTCAGACCAACAAGTAAAGGAGTGAAGTGATTTGGGAGCTTGTGAGCTACCAGACCCTTAGAGTATGTGTTTAATTTTGTGAGATTGTGTCAAACTTCATGATATGGTGGCACTTAGGTGTAGAAAAGGTATTTTGGAATTGTGCATGTTATATGGTCACTTATAATTTGCAAATATTGTTTATACTTTCTTAGCTAGGCATTTTGGTTATATGTAGCTTGTTGTTGCTAGTATTGGTGCTGGTTTAGGTTTAATTTATTTTTCAGAATGGGATGTCCAATTTTTAAGGGAGATGCTGTCAAATTTTCGGTAGCTCCTAATGACATAATGAACTGAATATTAAATTTTCTAAAACTTGTGGGTTATATGGGTTAGTTTAAATATATGATATAATAGTTGACTTTAAATTTTGTAAGGCTTGCTAGGCTAACCCAATCTCCATATTAGTTTAGCCTACGTGCCAGTCATGGCTCAAAAATTGGGTTGTGACAAAGTTGGTATCAGAGCCATGGTTATGTCTAGGTCCTTGTAGCCACAGGATTGGGAAGTAGTAGAATCTTGTGTGTAATTGTGTACTTGGCCAGGACACTTTACATACAGAAAGCTATTATTGCCAAATCCTAATCATGGAGTCTCACATCATAGTCTGTGTGTAGTTTATATTTAATTTTTATAGTTTTATTAAAATTATCAATCGTGTGCATGTTACTTTTATTTTAGGACAATGCTGCCTAGAAAGAGGACAGCACCTAGGAGAAATATTCTTGATGAGGCTTTTAACTTGCCTCATAATACTGCTCCAGTACCTAGAGGCCGAGGGCGAGGTGGTGGTAGAAGTCACAGACGCGATGGTGGCCGTAGACCTGAAAATGATCAAAGCGTTAAAGCCGCTGAAATGACAAGGGTTGAGGTACCTGAGGCTGAGCAAGTCAATCTAACATTAGTTAATGTTGTAACTTGGATGCATGTGATGCAGCAGACTATGATGGTAATGTTAGGTATGATGCAGCAACAACAACAACAATAGCAACAACAAGAGCAAGAACGACATATGGATCCTAGGCCTGAACAAGAACCTAGGCCATAGAGGGAGCAGCCAGCTCCACAGGAAAGGGGTAATGAGATTTGGTTAGCTGAATTTATGAAACTTAAACCTCCTTCCTTTTCAGGTATAGAAATAAGTGAAGATCCACAGTACTTCTTGGATGAGATAGGCTGACTTTGCAGGGCACTGGGGTGTACATCCACTAGATCAATTGAATTAACAGAGTTTTGTTTGGTGGGTATGGCTCGGACACGGTATAAGACCATGATACAAGGAAGGCCACAAGATTCACCTCCTCTAGGTTTGAGGGAGTTTTTAGAATTATTTATGAGGCAATTCCTTCCACAGACTGTCAAAGATGCTAGAGCAAGGGAGTTTGAACTTCTTAGATAGACAGAGGACATGACAATTTCAGAATATGATATATTATATACTCAAATGTCTATATATGCTCCATACCTGGTGGCTACTGAAGAAATATAGGCAAAATGATTTGTTCAGGGTCTTATAGATTATTTATTCTGATCTGTAGCGAGGACCCATTATGATTCATATGAAGAGGTGGTTGAAAGTGTTAAACTATTTGAAGCTCATAGTAAAAGGAGTAAGGTATTACAAGAGCTGCGTAAGCGGCAACGCATTAAGAGTACTCGAGGCGGCTATTAGGGCCAAAGTAGTGGTAATGCATCAAGAGAGATTAGGGTAAACTATCAAGGTCATTAGCAAGGTTCTCGGTATCAAGAGGGTTATAGTAGTCATTCATCTAGTATGATACCAATTAGTAGAAATGATCAGTCACGCTCTTCTCAGATCAGTCGTGATAGAGGGAGATCTTTTAGGACTCTCCCCTCTTACCCTACTTGTGGGAGAGTTCATACTGGAGTTTGTTTTGGACCAGGGAAAGTGTGTTATCAGTATGGTCAGCAAGGCCACCTCAGAAAAGATTATCCTACATTATTAGCTCAACCATCCTCTAGTCATACATCAAACCCTCTAGCGCTACCGTCTTCTCCAATACTTGCAACACCTTTAAAGCAGATTGGGGGTTTTGGAGGTCGAGGTTCTAGTGAGGCCTAGTCTAATGGTAAAGGGTTCAGAGGTAGAGGTCAGGGACAAGTTGGAAGAGGTTAAGCTCATGTTTTTGCTATGACCCGTTAGGATGCTCAGACATCAAATGCAGTGGTTGCAGGTATACTTTTAGTTTGCTCTTTTGATGCACATGTTTTATTCGATCCTACGGCTACACATTCTTTTGTATCTCCATTCTTTGCATTGTGGTTTGGTAGAGATGTATCACCTTTTGATGAACCATTAGCGATGACTACACCTATAGGAGATGTAATTATAGCTAATTGTGTATATAGATCATGTGAAATTCTAGTGGGAGAAAATCAATTACTAGTAGACTTAATAGTCCTTAACATGACAGACTTTGATGTGATCTTGGGTATAGATTTGTTATCTTCTTCTCATATGATACTTGATTGTCATAATAAAGTTGTGAAATTTAAATTGCCAGAAGGAGGAATTATTACATTTCAAGGTGATCGAAGCTTGGCACCCAGTAATTTAATCTCTACTTTAGGTGCTAGAAGGCTATTAAGAAAGGGGTGCAAAGGCTATCTAGCAACGATTAAAGACACACAGGTGACAGAAGTAAGTCTAGAAGAAGTACCTATAGTATGTGAATTCCTTGATGTTTTTCTAAAAGAGTTGCCAGGTTTACTACCAGACAAAGAGATTGAGTTTTGTATAGATTTGATTCCCGGCACTTCACCTATGTTTATACCCCCATATCGTATGGCTCTAACAGAACTTAGAGAGTTGAAAGAACAATTGCAAGATCTTCTTGATAAAGGCTTCATACACCCTAGTTCTTCTCTTTAGAATGCTCCAGTGTTGTTTATGAAGAAGAAAGATGGATCTATGCGGCTGTGTGTTGATTATAGGCAATTAAATAAGGTGACAATAAAGAATAAATATCCATTGCCACAAATAGATAACTTATTTGATTAACTTCAAGGAGCTTAATGCTTCTCTAAAATTGATTTGAGGTCAGGGTACCATCAATTGAAGATTAGAGGAAAAGATATTCCAAAGATAGCTTTTAGGACTCGTTATGGGTACTACAAGTTCTTAGTCATGTCTTTTGGCCTTACAAATGCTCTAGCAACTTTTATAGACTCAATGAATCGAGTCTTCAAACCATATTTAGACCACTTTGTGATTGTATTTATTGATGATATTCTTATATACTCGAAGAGTAAGGAGGAACATGAACAACATTTACTAATGGCCTTATAAACCTTGAGAGCATATCATCTGTATGCTAAATTTTCAAAATGTGACTTTTAGTTAAATAGTGTGGCTTTTTTAGGACCCATAGTATCCAAGGTTAGGATTTGTGTGGATCCGAAGAAAATAGAGGCGATCTAGAATTGGCCTAGACCTACTACGGTGACGGAGATACGTAGTTTTCTTATATTAGCAGGATATTATTGTAAATTTGTTAAAGATTTTTCTAAACTTGCAACTCCTTTAACCAATTTGACAAGGAAGGGCATAAAATTTCAATGATCAGATGCTTGTGAGCGTAGTTTCCAGTAGCTAAAAGACTATTTGACTTCCGCACCGGTGTTGGTTTTTCCACCTGGGAGTGGGGGTTATACAGTCTATTGTGATGCTTTAAAAGTAGGTTTAGGTTGTGTCCTAATGCTACATGGAAAGGTAATAGCTTATGCATCTAGGCAACTTAAGAAACATGAGCAAAACTACCCTACTCATGATCTAAAAATGGTCGTAGTGATCTTTGCTTTAAAAATATGGAGGCATTACTTATATGGCGAGACTTGTGAAATTTACATTGATCATAAAAGTCTCAAGTACATTTTCCAACAGTGAGATTTGAATTTAAGGCAAAGGAGATGGATAGAGCTTTTGAAAGACTATGATTGTCACATTTTATACCATCCCGAAAAGGCCAATATGGTTGCAGATGCATTAAGCAGAAAATCAATAGGTAGCTTGGCCCATATAACTAAAGTTAAGAGACTTATGGTGAAAGAGTTTCAAAAGCTTGAGGAAAGTAGAGTAAGGTTAGAGATCACAGGATCTGGTGGGATCTGGTGTAACGTCTGATTTTTTGTAAAATACCGAAATAAGTCAATTTTCAAAGCAAGTCCCCTAAGATGAGTGATTCAAGGCTAAATAAAATTTTAAATAATAGAAAATAAGGATTTGAGCCTTGAGTTGCTCAGAAACCAAGGTCAGAGTGATTTGAAAAATTTGTTGAAAAGCCAGTGACATTTTCATAAATGAGTACAATTTTGGAAAAGCACCTAGGAGGGCTTTTTAAATGAAAATTTTGAGTTACCTAGGGTTCTCAGAGGCCCCAAAAATCATAGGAAGCCCCGGGACTAGTAAAGCCCCTCCAGTGTAATCTTTCCGACGTCGGTTGACTTGAACTTTGACTGATTTGTTCAGAAAGATTTTAGCTCCCATTTTAGTGATTCCAAAGGTATTTTATTAAATTGGGAACCTATTTGTTATGATGGAAAGGACGGTTCTCAAAAAGGAGCTAAAACGAAGCTAAAATGAAAATGCCAAGATGAAAGGGCAAAAAGGGAATTTTTGTAATTGTTTGGTTCTTGAAGCACCTTATAAAAACGTCCCCATCTACCCTCCCTCTTCACCGACTTTCTTCTGAACAAAAAATAGAGAGAAGACCAAAACATTTGGGCGTACAAGGGAGGAGGAAGAAAAAGAAGAAAAAAGCCAAGATAAAGGTATAAAATCAATGGAATTTCTTAGCCTTTCCTTTAGCAAAGTTGTTCTCCTCTTTCTTTCTATACTTTTGTTGAAGTTTTGGGTCTGTTTTGGGGGCAGAAAAGAAAGGAAAATTTCAAAATTGGTGAGACCAAGCCAAACAAAGAGAGAAACATTCAAGAAAGACAAGGAAATCAAGGTAAATTGTTAAATCCTAAGCTTGTTCTTTCATTGCCCTCCTCTTGAATGTTGTGTCCCACTTCTGGCCAACCAAGAGGGGTTGGTTTTTTGATAGAACTAAGAGTGAATCCTAGAAAAAAGAGTGTAGGAACTAAGACTATGCAAAGAAGACAAAGTAAAAATCATGAAATTAGAAGATTGAATTATTAGGAATTCAAGAACACATTGTAAAAACTGATTTGATTCATGCATTCTCTAGCATATGTGAGTGTTTGTTTGAGTTTCTAAGACCCCTAGGAGGCCTCCCAAGTGACTCTCCCATCAAGAAAAAAATTGGAAACCCTATGGAAGGCCAAATGCTCCCATGTCTCGGCCAAGAGGGGTTCTTGTAGGTGGGGAGAGTTTTAATTTTTTCTAAGGTCATTCTTGAGTCATATTTGATGAATGAAAGTGAGAGGAGGCCTTGAAAAAAATTTAGAACTCATGGAAAGTGATTTGGTGCCTTAGGTCCCATATTATGATCTAAAGAAACAATATGGTGTTAGGCCTCTTGTTTTGATGATGTAATAACTCCAAGAGGTTTAAAAGGAGTCAAGAATCATATTTGAAAAGAAAGAATAATGCCTAAAGGTCATTTGGGGGGTGTTGCTTCATTAGGTGTGATTATGGACCATAATGAAATCTATAGAGTAATTTAGTGGTTCATCAAGTTATATAACCTTAGAATATGTTTCATGAACATAATTGGCTCCCATAAATTGTATCTAGGCCAAAAGAAACCTTCCCCACTTTTTTGTGGTTGTGTAGCCGAAAAGAAGAGCTTAAATTCAAAAGGAAAAGTGAGTGAATTGGTGCAAGGTAGCTCTCTCCACCTTCTCTTATGTATGGATGTGTGTTTAGCTTGTTTTAGAATGTGTGTTTTCAAGTTATGAAAAGTATGCTAGCAAGCCTTTATATTTCATGATCCCTGATGCCATGTTATGTTTCAAATGAGCACGTGATATTTGTATGAGTTTGCTTGAGTGTGTAAAGGCTAAAAACTCTTCCCTTTGGTGAGGATGAGTCAAGAATCCTTGAGCTTGGTTGAGACAAAGCAAAGAGTCTTTCAAAAGCAAAGTGGGCTCCCAAGAGTATGGTTAAATCCAAAGTGCTCAAGAAATGGGTAAGGCAAGTCCAAAACCTATGAGGAGAAGTGTGAGGCTAATCCAAACACTTAGTGAGCTCTTGAATGATTTGTATGAGTTGTTCACATGCCAAGTTTTCTTTTAAAATGTCTATGTCTTTTATTTTCTCTATGCATGCATTTGTAAAGCTTGCTTGTACATATTATGTATGATTGAATGGAAGATGAGTTATTGGGATTCTTTGAATCTCATCCCCTTCTCTCTAATAATCTAATATGCTAGGTGGACCAAGAATTATGGTGAAGGGAGCTAACAACCATGAAGAGCAAAGATTGATAAACTTATATCTTGTTTTGTCTATTTTGGAACCATAATGATGGTTCATAATATATATGATGTTGTATATGTATTGTGAACCTTGAGACATGTATAAAGATGCTACTATATGATGTTTATAGCTATGGATATGATGTATGAGTTATAAAATACAATTTGAGTATCTAATGCCCAAATATGCAATGTGGAAGTATGAAATAAATGTGTATAAGTGTGGGTTGAATGGCCAAAATGAGATGCATGAGGTTTGGGACCATTTGGGCAGCTCATACAAGTCTCAAATATACTTTTAAACTTGACCATTTGGGACCATTTGAGTCTCAAATGTACATTTGGCAAATTTGGTACCTCATGTGGAGCCAAATTTGATCATAATGGAACCTTATGTTACTTTTTAGTCAAATGAGTTAGTCTTGATTTGAGATTTGGTATGCTAATAGGTCTCATTGAGAGCTTTTTGGAAAGCTAAATATCATAATTTTTGGAGATTTACAAAATATTTCATGATTTTTTAAAATTGGCAAAATTTATGGAAATGGTCTAATGCACTGTTACAATGGTCTGAAATTGTTTTCTATCACATGAGACTCAAATGGTGTCCAATTGCCATGCAATTTTATACAAAGAAATTAGGAAATTACAGTGATTCGTGCCAATTAGAATCACCTCATTTGGAGGTCTAGAGAGGAAGATATGAATTTTTGAAGTTTTTGTCCAGTATCAGTAACCTTGCCCAACTAGAGGTACTATTCTATCGAATTCTAAAGTCTGGGCTTGATGAACTAATCTGAAGATCTTTTTTCTCTCTATTTAACATCCACAAATTTCCAGATTAGTATCATTTTCATGGATTTGATTAAACTGTAACAGCATCAGGACCCAGTCTAACCTCCAGATTATTTTACATGTCAAATGCTCTGTGTGTGGGATGTTATGACTTTTACATATTTTTATCATAAATTAGACATCCCAAGCTTTCCAGAATGACTAAGATTACATGATTTCAATTTTTTTAGATTTAGTTATAATTTTCCAAAGTTTTCCTAGAAAAGAGGCTAATTCTGGCCGAGAATGAAACCCCATGTTCCACCTTCCAATTCGGTTTCCATGAGTTGTAAGTATGTTTGTGATGCAAATGAGTTGTAATGATGTAATTAAATATAAGGATGTATAACATGAGCTCACACAGTCCACGTGACACTAAAATGAATTTTTAATCATGACGCAACGCAAGAAAGTGTGCTATCTTAATGGAATTTCTCACTTCCTTCTTACTATATATCACATGAACATGTAAAGGATGATGGATATGAGCTAGAAATTATAGTATTACATCTGGCGCCTGATTAGCCCATGTGCAACTCCGCTCTAGTTTGGTAGATAGAATCAAGGCTACGTAAGACCAAGATCCTTATATGAAGAAGATCATTGAAGAAGTTCATGAAGGAAGGCTACAAGAGTTCTCAGTGGACTCTGAAGGCATTTTAAAGTGTGGTCACAGGTTATGTGTACCAAATGTAGAAGACTTACAGAGCAAAGTGTTAAAGGAAGCTTATCATTCAACTTATACTTTTCATCCAGGTTCTAATAAAATGTACCAAGATTTAAAGGGATTATATTGGTGGAAAGGGATGAAAAAGGATGTGGTAGAGTTTGTATCTAAATACTTAGCGTGTCAATAGGTGAAGGATGAGCACCAAAAGCCAACAAGCTTGCTTCAGTAAATTGAAATACCAAAATGGAAATAGGAGAGAATTACTATAGACTATGTAACTGGATTACACTATTAAGGGTTATGATTCAGTATGGGTGATTGTAGATTGCTTGACCAAGTCTGCTCACTTCTTGCCTATGAAGACTACTTACAGTGTAGCTCAATATGCTAAGCTTTACTTGGATGAGATTGTCTCTCTTCATGATGTACCATCTATTATTTCAAACTGTGGCCTATAATTTACAGCTAAGTTTTGGAGGTCTTTTCAAAAAACACTTAGAACCAAATTGGATCTTAGTACTGCCTTTCATCCTCAAACGGGCGGGCAGTTTGAACATACAATATGAATATTAGAAGATATACTACGTGCATGTGTCTTAAACCTTGGTGGTGTAACAGCCAAGAAAAAGAAAAGAAAAAGAAAATAGAAAAGAAAAGAGAAAGGAAAAAGGAAAGAAAAGAAAAGCTGAAAATTTTTGGAAGCTGAAAATTTTCTAAGTCTGCTAGCTACAGCCCGGCTATAGCGAATGTACCTGTTCGCTATAGCGAGAAATGGTCTAGCTATAGCGAGACTGCCTTCTAGCTATAGCGAGAATACTTCTAGCTATAGCGAGTTCGGGCACCCCATACAAAAACCAGGGAGTTGCTCGCCGTAGCACACGCTGTAGCGAAGGCAGAGGTCTGGGACTTATTCGAGCTCGCCGTAGCGAGGGTTATGGCTCGCTATAGAGAGGGTTAGTCCCGAAAAGCGTGAAAATAGAGAATTTGACTTTTTAAACCATCCCAACTCATTCTTTCACTCTGTAACCGACTTAAGCTCACTTTAAGAGAGAGAAAAGGGCTGAGGAGAGAGAGAGAAGCCTAGAGGAAGAAGGAAGAACAAGAAAGGTAAGGATTTTCATTGCTTTTCTCTTAGTATGTTGCTCTTCTCCCATTATCCTCTCTTCCCACGGTTTTAATAGTTAAAGTAGCCATGTTTTGAGCTTGGTTCAGAGGAGGGAGAGTGGAAAACCACTCTTAAGGAAGGTTAGAAGTCATGTAGCCCTCTCTTCCTTGCTTTCTCTTCTTAAGAGTTGAGAGCTTTAGAGAAGAGAAAGAATAGGTAATGAATTCTAGTGAGAGAAAGAACCCTAGCTTGACATGCTTAGTAGGGTTGATAAGAAGAGATCCCTAGCTTAAGAATCAAGTATTAAGGAATTAATTTCATGCTTCTTGTGTGGTTAGGCTCAAGAGAAACTCTCCCATCTAGACGTGGTAGTGGAATCCACAAAGGAGGAGACAAGTGAAAGAGGAAGTAGTGAATAGCTAACAAGGTAGTTCTCTCCACCTTCTTTCATGCATAATTGTGTGTTTACATTGTCTTACTTGTATGTATGTATGATATGAGTTATGAGAAGTGTGTTAGCATGATGATATGTTATGAAGTGAAATGATGATTTATGTGATTTGCTTTGGTTTGCTTGAGGAATGGAAAAGCCAATAACCCTATAGCCAAGGTGAGGATGAGCCAAACCCTTAAGTTGGTTGAGACAAGAGTAAAGAGTCTCCCAAAAGTGAGGTTGACTCCCAAAGAGTAAGGGTTGAGTCTAAGGACCTCTTAAGAATGGGTGAGGCAAGTCCAAAAGCCACAAGTGAGTGGGTGAGGCTAATCCAAGTACTTAGCAAGCTTCTAAATGTTATGTATGGCCTACTCACATGTTGAGAATGTTTTCTTTATGCATGGCCAATTCACATGTTTTAAATGCTTTCATCATGATTTTATATGCTAACATGCCATACATGCACAATGAGACTTGTTTGCATGCTATATATGTATGATTGAATGAGAGATGAACTATTGGGATTCTCCGAATCTCACCCTCCCTCTCCACCATCCAAACATGCCAAGTGGACCAAGTGAGGTAAGAGATGGGGACCACCACCAAGTATGAAGCTAGGGAGACTAAGAAAGACTTGTAAAGAGCTTCTTGTAAATGTATTGTATATGAGACAAGTGATGTAAATTAATTATGTAAATGATGTAGCCTTATGATTGGTTTCAAGTTAATGTATGAACGATGAATGAATGCGAATGAGGCCTATTTTGAATGAAGAGGCATGTTTTAATGTGAAATGCTCAATGTTAGCATAGGCTATATGGGTGCATAAGTGGGCATGGGGTAGTGAGTTTATCCAATCTAAGTTATTAGACACTTGAGCCATGATTGATGGCCCCTAGAGATGCTTTCTCATGTGCTCAAAGGGTCATAGAGGTAGAAGAACCAAGATTGGACCCCATGAACCCCACTTTTGGCCAAGAAAGGACCTTCTTGCACATGATGTCATAGATTAGCCATATGACCTCTTCTTGTTATGAGATTTGACATGTAGCTAGATTATGTTTAGAGCTTTCTGGGAAGCTATAGTTCATGTCATTTAGAGGTCTATAGCATTCTCTATGATTTTTCAAAGTTGACATCAGAAATTCGGATTTCAGAAAACACTGTTCATTTGGTCAGTTTAGAAATCTTGTCATCCGAGGGGCAAACATAGTCCAATGGCTACGAAATTTTATACACAGAAATGAGATAGTCACAGTGACTTGTAGGAACTAGAAGCACCTCATTTAAAGGTCTAGAGAGGAAGTTATACAATTTCGAAGTTCATGCCCAGAATCAGACACCCAACCAGACCCGAAGTACTGTTTCATCGGTTTCCGGGAAATTGGCTTGGTGAACTGATCTGGAGATATTTTTTTCCTCTAGCTAACATCCACATCTTTCCATAGAGATATTTTTTGTAAGCATTGGATTTGTTTGGAATTAGTTAGACATTTTCAAAGTCCATATCAGTAAACTGTGACAGCAAAGGAGCCCCCTCTGACCAGTGAACGATTTTGATGTCAAACTCAGGATATGTAAGATATTGAGACTTCTACATATTTTTAGCATGAAGCAGACATCTTAAAATTTCTAGGATGACCGAGATCATGCAGTTACGATTTTTCTGCATTTAGTTATGAATTTCCAAAATTAGCCCAGAAATGAAGCAAAATCTGCCAAGAACGAAAATGCATGTCTCAAATCCCTCTTTGCTTTCCATGAGTTTAAAACATGTTGTTGGGATTGAAATGAGTCTTAGTAGTATAATTAAGCATGAGGATGTAGAGAAAGAGCTCACCCGGTCCATGTGACTTTCAATGGAAATCTACCCATACATCATGCCATAGAAATTAAGCATAAGGTAGAGCAAATAACCTCCCTTGTATGCTTAGCATGTGTATATGAGTATGTAAGGCATGATGGGTATGAGCTAGAAAGTAAGGTGTTACAGGTGGCAGTTGGGATAAATATTTGCCTTTAATAGAATTTGCTTACAATAACAGTTATCAATCAAGCATTCAGATGGCTCCTTTTGAAGCGTTGTATGGTAGGCGTTGTAGGTCACCTATTGGATGGTTTGAAGTGGGCAAATCAACACTATTAGGCCCAAACCTAGTTCAGGAGTCAGTAACCAAGGTAAAACTGATCCGTGAAAGGCTATTGATCGCTCAAAGTAGACAGAAGTCTTATGCCAATCACAAGATACGTGTGATTTAGAATTTGCAGTTAGAGATCTTGTGTTCTTACGTGTATTGCCAATGAAAGGTATCTTAAGGTTTAGTAAGAAGGGAAAGCTAAGCTTTAGATACCTTAGGCCATTCGAGATTCTCCAAAGGATAGGAAATGTAGCTTTATCATTTGGCTCTTCCACCGAACTTTGCAACTGTTCATCTCGTCTTTCATGTATCAATGCTTCGAAAGTATTTACCTGATCCTTCTCACGTGCTTCAACCACAAGTAATACAGTTGGATGAACAACTCTCTTACAAAGAGCAACCTATAGCTATAGTTGATAGGCAACTCAAGAGATTAAGGAACAAAGATATAGCTTTGGTGAAAGTGATGTGGCAGAACCATTATAAGGAGGAAGTGACATGGGAAGCTGAGGAAGTTATACATGAGAAGTATCTTATCTCTTCAAATCTTTTAGTAAGGAGCTTGCTTGAAATTCGGAGGATCGAATTTCTTAAGGGGGGAAGAATGTAATACCTATATATATATAATAAAAATAAACAGATAAATAAATAATATATTTTAGGTTATTAAAATAAATACTAAAAATATTTTTAAATCTATTTTGGGTTTATAAAAATTTTTAAGGACTTTTCTAATCTTTTTAAATATCAATTAATGCTTATTAAGCTTTCTAGGGGGCAAAAGTGCAAATTGAGCCAAAGATATTTTAATAATCCTTAGGCGCACTCTCTCTCCATTTTTTCCATCTGATGCAACGTTCTTTCCTTTCTTCACCTTTTCTCTCTCTTGGACTCCACTTTTTCTTGCTTCTTTCGTGACCTTTACTAGTTCTTCTTATGCTTGAGTTGTTTCCTCCTTCTTTCACCGTAACACCTCTATTGAAACGTGAATCTCAGCCAGCCACAAGAATCCATCACCTCCTTTTTGTTGGATGTCGTTACCCACTCACCTCCGACGGATTTAGTTGCCATAAAACTCTTATTTGGTAAAGATTTCATCTCCTTTATCCTTCTCTTTCTCTGCTATTCACCCATGGGAATTTTATGGATTTTGTGAAGATTGGCAATTCCAATCTTTCTTTCATTATCTTCCATCAATTTTCGTCTTTCTCTATGATTTATTGAAGCTTAAAGGGTATTAGTTCTTGTTGCTCAATTTGGTCGTGGGTATACTTCCAATTTGGGGGTTTCTTGAATTTCAACATTTAAGTATAAATTAACACTTCCAAATTCATCTTTGAAGTTCTAAGAAGTAAGTTTTAGATTTAATTTGAGTTATGGCAGCTTAGATTGAAAAACCCCAAATTTAGGGTTAGTTTTTAGAATAAAAAAGTGTATAAAAATTTAGGAATTTATGTTTTAAGGAGTATATTAGGTTATATAAATAATTATGAATGCTATTGGAGTGGTCAACATAATTAATTTATATTGGTTATAATTTTAGGTGACATTGGATAAACTCATTCAACTAGGACTTTGCACTAAACAATAGGAATTTGGGACTTATACTATTAGTCCCAACTAGTAAGTGTGTAAATAATGGAGTAACATCTATTTTACCCCATTTTATATTTTATATAGTGAAACTTTCCATTATGTGATTTATGTGCTTTACTCTTTGGGAAAATAAATTGGTATTTTCAAATTTCAAAATAGGTATATATATTCAGATAATGATTTAATAAATTTATTAAAGCAAATAGATAAATGAAATGTGGCATGATACATCTTTGTGGAATACAAAAGAAGGAATTGGATAGAAAAGAAGTAGTGGTGTATATGTATTTAATTGTGAAAGAAATGTTTATATTGTTTTATGGTTTCATATGCTACATTGATGTTATTAAAAGTAAACTTTCCTTATTTAATTATTCCCTTTATCCCTTATTTATTTTAGCTAGCTAAATACTTTTAGTGAATTATTTATTTATTTACTTATTTATGTATTTTTTTATAGATGGGAATCTAGTTAGAACCCTATAGCCGTTAGCAGAGGTAACAGCCTAAGTGCACCTAGAATAAGTTGTGAATTATGATAGCACTGCGATGTGATGTGTCCAGTGCTATGATATGAGATACTCGACATATACTATGAAAGTGATAAGATGGAATGAATCCACAGAAATGACAAGATATGCGATGCAGTGGTTTGATAATTTAATTCTTTTCTATGATACCCATTTCCATAACATTTTCTTAAACTTAGGAAATATGAATTTTACCTAAAATTTTTATTTTTAATTTTATTTAAATAATTATTTTTCATTCTAACTATAATTTTTATTGTTTAAATTATTTGATAATCATTGATTTCTAAAAACTTCTGTATGCACTTATTTTTCTCTCTGTGCACTTTATTATTTATACACTCACTAAGCCAGTGGTAGACTTATCTCTCTTCTTTTCTTATTTTTTCAAACCAACAAGTAAAGGAGTGAAGTGATGTGGGAACTTGTGAGCTACCAGACCCTTAGAGTATATGTTTAATTTTATGAGATTGTGTCAAACTCCATGATATGGTGGCACTTAGGTGTAAAGAAAGTATTTTGGAATTGCGCATGTTATATGGTCACTTATAATTTGTAAATATTGTTTATACTTTTTTAGTCAGGCATTTAAGTTATATGTAGCTTGTTGTTACTGGTACTAGTGTTGGTTTAATTTATTTTTCAGGATGGGATGTCTAATTTTTAAGGTAGATGCTGCAGGATATTCAGTAGCCCCTAGTGACATAATGAACTAAATATTAATTTTTTTAAAACTTGTGGGTTATATGAGTTAGTTTAAATATATGATATAATAGTTGACTTTAAATTTTGTAAGACTTACTAGACTAACCCAATTTTCAGATTAGTTTAGCCTACGCGCCGGTCATGGCTTAGAAATTGGGTCGTGACACAACTTATATAATTTATCATCTTGGCTCCAATTTCTCACTCAATCTAAATCACATGACTCCATTTAAATTTATTGGAGTCATCACAAATTGAAATCAAGGAGCCTAACACCAAGTTGCTTCATTATGCATAATGAAACCTTAAACTTCCAAATTCCAAAATATGGCTCCTAAATTCAAACTAATGATTTCTTTGGTATTTATAATTTATATCTAAACCATTTCTATCTATAGAATCAAAGAAAATCCTCCCTAACTGCTTCCTTTAGAGCTTGGCCAAGACATACACACATAATGGCACCCATGGAGTTTCATTCATTTCTCTTAGGAATTTGGTATCCATGAAACTTCCTAGGTCTCTTATAAACTCAAATATGCTCTTACATAAGTTAAATCATCATTGGAAAGATTTATAAATCCCTAGGTGCAATTAAAACTCTAATTTATCATTTAGGCATTCCATGGCTTCTTACTTTGTTTTAATGGCAAAATCTTAATTTTCATATTCTAAATCCTTAATTCCTAGTATGATTCAATGAAAAACTAGCCCTTCCATACCAAAGCATATGTCAAACAAAATGGCTTTTTATAATGGTTAATTTAATGTGTTTGGTTCCTTGTTAAAAGCTCTTTTCTCCATGAGTTCAGATTTAAAACATCTCCCTTTAAGATGTCATAACCATAAAGAAAAAGTGGAGAAAGAATGGAAACTAGACAATAAGAACATCACAAGCAAATTCCTTAAATTTCCTTACCTTAAGTGGCTTTAATCTCCCTTGAATTTTGGTGCTGTTCGGGGCATCCTTTGGGTCTAGTTCAGAGCTAAAAATCTTGGCCAAATGAAGGAGAAGAAGATGGAGGGGGCTATTTATATGAATGAGCAAGGGCTTTACAATTTTTTAATATTCCAACTTTGCCCTTGAACTTGGTTTCCCTCATTTGAGCTCATTTCAATTCCTTTTTTATAACCTTCTTTTCCGTCATAAAATTTAGATCCTCCACTTCATAAAATGCCTTTAGTTTCACATTAATTAGATTCAGAACAACTTCAAACAATCTAGTTAAAGTTTTGATTAATTGATAACCTAAATCATATACTAAAAAGGTTTAAACTATTTTAAGGGTTCCTATAGTTTCTAGGGTCTCTAAGAACCTTGGCAAACTAATTTTTTCATTTAAAGCTCCCTCTTTTGAATTTTTAAAAAGTTTTTTGAAATTATGATTTTGTCACTACTTTATTCCTTAAATTTGTTTAGCTGTTTTGGCTTTAATTTCAAGCTATCCTTAAGCTCTTATTCATATTTTTAAATATTCAAATTAATATTCTAATCTTAATTATTCTCAATTCACTTTATTCTGAGGTCCTCATTCATTAATCAATCAATTCTAATTCTGATTTCTCGTAATTCATATTGGCCTTCGCTAGGCTCGTGACCTTTTGTAAGTAATTCATTCCACTCTTTTAGGAATTATTTTGAATTTCTAATTCATAGGATATTACATCGAGTATAAAGCTTTGTGCAAGTGGGTGATTGAAGAAATACACATATACAAAAGAAACATAATATATACAAATGAGGAAGAAAATATGTATTTCTATGGGACCTAAAAGGAATTAAATATAAAGACAATAAACTAAACAAATATCATTTTTATTTAGCTTGACTATCATGTCCCTAGCAGAGTCACCATGCTGTTGTAATGTGTCCAAGAGTGCACCAAACATATTGGTGAATCACATATTAACTTTTATTAATTATCTTCAAGAGTCACCTCCAGTCTTTTATTATATAGGTGTGATTGGCCACATCTAATGATACACTAATTTTAACAACCTTGTTAGGTATACTAATACTAGTGATTAAAAAGTCTTCATACCAAATTTAAAGTTTGGGATTTCGATTACATGTCGAGAAGGTATTAGCATCCTAATATCACCCATCAAATAGATAGTACTAAAATTATATTTTGTTTGATTGTTATTGTTTCTCCATCAAACTTCCTTATTTCCTGATTAATAAACACAATATTATTATTCTTCTATGAATGATTCAAAAAAGGTTAACAATATATAAATTTCTTGTTATAGATATCAATTAAATCTCCCATAAACAATTTGAAATGGACTAGTATTTTATTAAATTGAGTATTATTAAATAAACCTCTTTGAACAATCCAAAGAAGGTGAGGATTTATATGTTAAAATTATTGTTAAACTAAACCTCCCCAAGATAATTCGAAAGAGGTTAGTTATTATAGTTATCATTATTATTACGTTAGTACTGATTTCTTATATGAATCAAAAGATGCTAAAATAAAATAAAATTGGACTTGAACCTAGAATATAAATCCAAGTGCCTGCATAACTATTTTCAAATAGGATTAGATCCTACTTAGTTTGTATTTATATGCATATTTATAATTACACTTATCATTTTTACATTATTAAATTATACCCCTTGAGAGAGAATATTGTTGTAAAAGCTTGATTAAAAAAAATGACTACATGAAAACTAAGATTCTTCCTTAGAAGGAAAGAGCCCCTATTTTTATTAATTAGCTAATGAAGAAATACATACACACACACACACACACACACACACACACACACACACACATATATATATATATTATGAGGTTTATATTGAATTAATGTATAATTAAAAAGAGCATAAAAAAACAAAATAAAATAAAAGGAATCCATGTTGAAGGCGTCACTCTTGCCTTGAGAAAATGGTATTATGATTGAACTTGGTCATATATATGAAAAAGATCAAAAGATGAATCAATAAAATAAGATAAAATAAAGTAATTTTGCAATGGGTGTAAGGATGGTGTAACTATGCTAACATGTAACAATCCATTTGTATTGGATTCTAATTTTTTATTATAAAAAAAAAAAAAGAAAATTGTGTCTTGAACAAATCCTAGGCCCAAATCAAACTTTTCAAGTAGCAACCCACAAAGACTAAGGAAATATAATCTTGCCTCCTTATCTTTTTTGCTATCTCTCACCTTTATCATGCTTTCCTCTCTTTCTCTCCTTTGTCCAAGCTTCTTATAGTGCAAAATATTTTTGCTAAAGGGAAAACTATGCTTTGAATGGGGAAAATTTAAAAAAAAGAAGTGATTTTTGTTTCTCCCACTCTTTTCTTCATACTAAGCTTCTTGAGGGATGAAATCATGGGTTGTCTATACTACTGCCATGGCAACCATGGATCTTAAGATGGGTGGATGAAGAGGTTTGTTAATATATAGATCAACAAAAAGTGCAAGGTGAGATGGTTCATCCTTCTCCTTATCTCCATCAAATTCTTCACTCTCTCCCTTGCTTTGCCATTTATATTCATTTATTTTTGTTAAAAAAATTATGAAATTTGAAATGAACTAGTCCTTGGTAAGAACCTTTGTTTGTTGCTTGTTTACTAGTGGTTCTTGTTTACAAATTTATAAATTGATGAACTAGAGATCCATTGAATTTTCACTTTTATTTCATTACCACTTGTTATTTTTTTAATTTCTTTTAAAAGGGAAATTAAGTTTCCTATGAATCATGTCTTTATGTATCGTATTCTTAAGAATGTTGATTTTTTTTTTATATCTAATTAAATAGGGTCCTTGGTGAGAACATCGTATCTATTTATTTTTTACTTACTCTTCATATTTATAGCATATATATATCATGTAAGCTAAAAGATATTAAAGAAAAAAAACTAAGCAAAAGATGAAGATATCAACATCTCACATCATCACAAATAATCAAAAGAGAAAGAAAACAACAAAATCTTATATACAAATATAAAAGGGCAAGGATTACATCAAAATAAAGGGTATGGAATTCATAAAATTGTTACCTACTCCTAAACCTTTCCCTCTAACTTTTCTCACTAATTCTCCCACTTCCACACTTCTTCTATGGTCTCTCTTTCGGTATCGCTATATATATATATATATATATATTCTAAAGTGCTTTTTCTTTTTATAGTAATTACTTTTTCCTTCTGTGTCTATGTATCTATGACTGTCTTTTTTTTTCTTTTCTATGATTCTTTGTTGTTTTTTTTTTTTTTTTTGCTTTTGGTTCCTTCCCCCTTTTCATATATTCTAGAACTAACCATTTATAGAAGACTTAAAGGGGGAGCATCGCCCTTCCCAACCAATAAAGACTTTTGGTGTGTAGAGAAAGCAGAGTAGGGATAAACCATAATAGGGGAAAATTTGGCTATAAGCAAAACAAGGGTATTAGGTTGGATATGGGAACTAAATTTGGCCAACAAAAGGCTCTACTAGCTAAACGTTTGAACCACTAGTTAGGTAGTGAAAACTTATTTAATGTATTGTAGAAAAAGAAATTAAAAGTTATAACATAGAATTTTATTTTCCCTTTTTTTGAAAACATAAGCAAGAGCCCCTGTCAGACTTTGAAATCGACGCAAGTACATAACTGGCCTTCCAGTAATGCTCTGAAATACAATTCCCTTTTTAATTAAAATTCTAATATTATTTTTTAATGAAATTTTCCTTTATATACTCAGAATTTTGGAGAAGAACAAAATTAAGATAATAGAAAGTATTTATTTTTGAATTGTTACTGACATTAGAAAAATTAGTAAAAACATGTAATAACCATTAATAAAAGCCTGTAAAAGAAAATATGATCGAGGCCTCAAAATTTTGAATAAAATGAGATATCTAAAAAATTTAATTTGAAATAGATAATTAGTTCAATTTGTATTACTAAATATTAAATTTTAACTTGAAATCCCTCTTTTTAAAAGAAAAAAAAACTCATATTACAAATTTCATCATCAAAATATATGCTAATGAATTATAAAGGTTTATCTTATTTTTGGCACAAGAAAGAGAGAGAGAGAGAGAGAGAGAGAGAGAGAGAGAGAGAGAAAGTTTTGGGATTTGAGAGATAAGTTTCCAAAACATAACATTTTCCTTCATAATCTTCCCTTCTATTTTAGTAATTTCATAAAAATCCACCTTGAGGATAACATGATTGTTTCAATTGATATTCTTCAAATTTCTACATAAAGTGTATATTCAATCTAAAACACATTCTTGGACAAAATGAGGTATCTATAGGTGAAAAGTTATATTCATATGAATTTACTAACTGTAATTATGCAAGATATCAAGGTGATAAAAAAAAACTAATCAAGCTATATTTATATTTGGTACAAGAGCTATTTCTTAGTCTGCCAAGAAGCAATCAATTGTCACTTTGTTAAGTACAAAAGCTGAATTTGTTGCAGCAAATGTTTGTGCTTATCAAACTTTATTAGTAATATGAGGATGAGACTAGACCTCAAAGAAGATAGATGAACTCTCAAAGAATGAAAGACCCCATAGCCTACTTTTCATATAATAATCTTGAACCCAGTCTTCGTAAAGGAAAGAGATCACCGGAAAGAAAAAGCAAAGAGACTAGACCACTAATTAACAGTATAAAGAAAGGGCTATGTGAAAGTATGCTTAGTCTAAGTATAGATGCTATGACGTGAAATCCAAGAGATTCAAATTACCCTTGAATTGAGGAAAATTCTTGAAGTGTTATAGTTTAAGCAAGTAGGAGCTACTATAGTTTTTTGTGATAATAACTCAACAATCAAACTCTCTAAAAATCTAATGTTACATGAAAGAAGCAAGTGCATTGATGTGAAATTTTGTTTCTTAAGAAACTTCCCCAGTGATAGGACAATTAATCTAAAGTATTGCTGAAGTGAAAATCAATTTGCTAGTATTTTTACTAAATCTCTCAAAATTCTTCCCTACCAAAATCTAAGAAGAATGATGGGCATTTGAAAAAGAAAATGAAGCTTGAAAGCTTTAACTATTGGACATGGAGCCATATTGATGCTTGCTACACGTGCTATTAACCAAGTCAAACTTTATTTATTGCTATTTTATTTAGTATTCATTGTATTTTTCAAATTGGTTTTATCCCTTATTTAAGTTTATATCCTTATTATCTCTTAGTCTTCAGGAAAGTGATTGTTAATGGGTAGTTTCTTTTTATTAATGGTCTTAGTAGTATTTGTGGGTGCTAGTAAAAAACCAAATTTTGATTTTTCTTTTGTTTAAATCAAAATTTTAGTATTCTATGGTAATAAAGATTTATAATATTTATTGGACTTTATTAAACTTATTTCATGTAGATTTATTATTATATGTAAAATATTTTAATTAATTTTATATTTTTAATTATTTATATTTATTTTAAATATTATTTTACAATATATGTATTAATTTAATTATAAAATAATAGATATATTTATAATTTTTATATATTTTTTAAAAATAATTTAATTCTAATTTAACTACAATTAAATTGTTAAATTTTAAACAGTTTGTTTTCTTAATTTAATAATTAGTCTAATTTTTAAAACATCGGAAAGACCTTGTATACTATGATTTAATGATTGAAGATTTTTCCCGAAAGAGCAAGCCACGGTAATGTCAACAAAGAACACTAGGTCAAGGAGATGTCTCTCCCCTCAATTGAAATTGCTTATTCATACCTAAGAATTTTAAGGACTTCATTTATTTAGTTAGACTTTTGGTTGATGAATTTTGTTTTGTTTTGTTTTTTTTTCTGCTTGCACTTTTGTTCTGTCCATATCGTCAGGAAGGATGCAGTTTGGATTTAGTTTGAGTGAATAGACGTTCACGGGAACGTGTTTATTGACACTTTCTCAAGATGTGTGCAATTTTGATTGGACATTATGCAATCAATGGCATTTAAAAACATTATGTGAAACGTTTGGATTTGGCTTATTTACTTTTTAATTGTACAGGCCATTTAGTCGTTTAGGGAGCCAAGCCGAATTTGAAGGATTTATAACGACATTAACTAGCTGATCGCATATTTATGCAATAACAAAATGAAATATTATTTAAATAATATAATAAAATTCAATTATAATAAAATAGATGTTAATCCCTTAAAAAATTTAATTATAATAAGAAAATTTAATCACATTTTCTCTCAACTTTGTTCTCATCTTCATCTACAAAACATTCTTAACATATTTTTTATTATCTTAAAATTCATGTTGATGATATCTTTTTAACTCAAATTCATTGGCATCAAAATTATAATCTATCATCCATCCAAAAACTAATTATGATTTTTTTTAATACTCATATGTAAAGTTTAAAAATTAACAAACATCTAATTAATAGTTATATTGTTTTAATTATTTTTTATATTTTAAAAAATAAAAAAATAATAACACAGTATATTACGTGTCCTTTAAACTTAGGGCTTGTTTGATTTTTTATTTTTAAAATATTTTTATATTTTAAAAAAAATAAAAAAATTTGTTTGATAATGTATTTTTAATAAAATATTTTGTAAAATATAAAAATAGAATTATATTTTTAGAAATAAAAAAATTAAAATATTTTTTAAAATATTTTGTCAATTTTTACTCTGTAAAATCAAAAAAAAAATATCAATTTTTTAAAATAATAATTTAAATAAATTTTTTTATTTTTTTATTTTTAAAATTTATCTTAAAAAATATTTATTTTAAAAATATTAATATCAAAACAAAACAAAACAAAACAGCCTTGCTTAGCCAACCAAGAAATTCAATGATGCTTGTAAGAAGAAACGACAATTGCTAAGACCAATGAGCAGTGGCAGCGTGCAAATTAAAACTTGTTTTAAAGTCATTGTTATTTTAATTTTAAACTAATTATTGCATATTGCCCGTACCTGAAAATTATAAAAAAATGGTACGTCAATAGAAAAAATGGTGCGTGAATTGAAAACCAAATCAGACAAAGCCAAAATCAGCTCCCATAAATGCTTTGAATTCATCTCACGGCTTCCTTAATGGCTAAATGGCTTGCACGGTTACAAAGCAAATAAGTCAAATCCAAATTTATCACACAAAATGTTTTCGAATGTCATTAATGACATAATGCGCAATCAAAATTGTAGATGTCTTGGGAACATTCTTTTCGTAAAAAAAAATTAAAATTAAAAAAAATATACATTCTAGTGTTATATCTAATAGATTTTCTTCAATCCAAAAAACAGATTTATTAAAAAAAAAAGTATAAGTAAAATTCAATGAGACATATCTATGTAAGATTCACTTCATCATGTTTCTTTTTCTCTCATACATGATTTTTTCGTGAATTGATAAAAAAAAATTTATATTCATTTTATACCAACTTTGGGAAAAAAAACTAATAATAATAATAATACTGAGTCATTCATTATGTTAACTAACGTAACTATAGCATAAGCAACTGACCACATCAATCCAGGTCCAGTAATTTTCTTTGGTCTATCTTAAGACAGATGTAACTCAATCTAACAAATGAGAAAACATAACCACCAAATATTCCTCAAATAGGTATTATCATTTCAAATTTCGTCAGAAAACAAACTTCAGTTTCTTGGTGTTCAGCCTCCTTACCATGAGATGCTTTCTATTTTGGGATTTGAGAAAAAGCTCCTACCAAATCGGTACGGGTAATTCTACGAAAAGCCAAGTCCTCTTAAACTTTGGCTCTTGAACTATAACAATGAATCACAAAATTTTCATCAATTAAACTTCAACCAATAAAATATTTAAGATAAAATTTATAGCGCACATCATACGATGAAGATAAAAAACTGTTGAAAGGTCGAGCTCTCCATAACATAACCTGAGTAGTATAAAAACCTAGGGCTCTTATTACATGTCACCATTTCTCAATTAGAACTCCATAGAAAAATTTTAAGGAGAGAAAAAAAAAAAGAATGGCTCGTAGTTCAGCTTCTTGTTTGTTCTTTATGGCCTTGTGTTTATCCCTCCTCCTCCACCCTGCTTTTGCCAGGAATCACAGGAAAGGAAAGAGATCATTTTCCAAAACCATAACTCGAACACCAACATTATCACCGCCCGCACCATCAACCTCCGTGACACAACCGACATCCATAGCTCCATCACCAACCCTATCACCGGCCACACCGTCGGTCCCGGCTTCTGGGTCTCTCGCCGTGATCGTAGCATCGGAGAAAGGGAAATCCTTCACAAAGCACATTTGTGAGTTAGCCGCGAATCCTGCCATGTGCTCCAAGATCCTCAGGAGCAACGACAAGAAGTTCCTGGAGTCGCTGCCGCCTGGCACCACCTCATTGCTCTCCATAGAGCTATCCGCGGGCATTGCCGCGAAGGCCGTGCTTTACATGACAAACAAGATGACGAACAACCACATCGAGCCATCGGCGACATCTTGCGTAGATAACTACCAAGATGCCATTGTTGCTTATACTGGTGCTTACGGGAATTTCACAGATGATCCTATCATGGCCAGCAAGAACCTTAATGTTGCTGATGTTAAGATTGGGTTGTGTGAGGCCAATTTGAAATCAGGAGGTCCAGATTGCTTTCTTCCTCAAATGGATGAGACCAACAAGCTGTTAAGAGATTTGATTCAGTTGGTGTCCAAGGAGATGTTACACTAAGTTAACAATTCAATTTATGATCGGGCTCCGGCTAAGATTTTATCAATATTTGAATTTTTTACGCGACATAAAGTTCAAAACTGGTCCCATGATTAGGTCTAACAACATCAAGGTAAACTGAGCCTATTTTAATCTAGTTTTTGAGAGATGGGAAACATGTTTCTTTGTTGTACTCTTCATTTTGTGTGATGATGAACAATGTGATTCTTATAAAAAGGTAAACATTTTCCAGTAACATATAAAGCTTTTTTTCTTTTTTCCTTTTCTATGTCTAATTTGACAAAAGAATTTAGGAGGTCACCGAGATGGATCATTGTTGGTTTAGTTAAAACTTAAAAACAAAAAAAATTAATCACTTGAAGCTTGATCATGGCCTGAATCAGGCCAGTGGGAAATTATCCTTTCTTACTCATGACAATAACATAGAAAGCTAATTATTTGTCATTCCATTAAGCTAGTATTTATCACTTAATCCTGTTCCCCAACTATAGAAATTTATAGGTGGTTTCTTAATCCTTTCACGTAACACAGATCTAATTCCTATATATTTTAATGTTGTGCTAGGATAGAGAATAGTATAAATTTATAGAATTTGAAATGCAGAAGAATTGAATTATAATTCAATTTCTATCTTCTAAAAGGTTTTTAATTTGGATAATTAATTTTAATAAAATAATGAGTAAATTGATTTTTTTTGGACATTCAAAATACACCATATCTCAATTAGGTTTCTCAAAGAATCAATATCCCATTATATAGTCCTTTAAAAATCATTTTTATTTCAAAGATTCAGTGTCCCTTTAATAGGACAAGTGACCTAGCGTGACATAATATGTTTGTGACTGTTAAACTTCTCATATGGCTATCAAAAAAATGTAAAACACTCTTGGGAAATACTAAACACAGACTTTTAAAAAGTATTTATGAAGCATTTCGTTGGTCACGTAAACAACTAACAGCCTCATCTCATTTTATTAGGCCACGTCACGTATGCTGTTAAGTATATAATTAATATGCTTGACTTGAAGTCCATTTTAAAATAAAAACTATCTCTGCAAAACTAAAATGGAATACATAATCATCTGAGGACCAAATTAAAAAAAGAATCTTTGGAAGACCAAAATTCCATTGGATAGACGCCTGATATAAATTTAGGTTTTATGTTTGGTTTGGGCTTAAGGCCGAAGGTGGAGTTTGGGCAAGGGTTTGAGCTTAGTTTGAGCCAGCTAGGGAGGTGATCTGAGACCAATCTAAAGGCACCTGAGTCTAAGATTCTGTGTAGCGATGATAGTGGGAGAGGGTAAGCGTAAGTAGACTCTCTTCGCTCTTATCTTTACCACTCCCTTAACTTCCTATCTTTGTTCTCACGTTCTACCATTTGGATGAATTTCTTCCATCCCATAACTCACAAGGGTGCAAGATCAGATCACCATATTCCTAAAATTTTATAATAGTTAAGTAAAATTCAAATGTATCCTTGAAAATAAAAATATATAAAAATTTTTTGTATATATTCACACACAAACACTCTCTCTCTCTCTCTCTCTCTCTCTCTCTCTCTCTCTCGCCATATATATTATATATACACACACATATGTTAGACATACATAAGTAATTAAATAAATGCAGGCTATTCATGTACTTCCGGTATAGCAGAATTCCCACATAATGAGTTCGGTCCAAGTCAAAGCTAGAGGTTGGAGAGAGAGAGAGCCAAATTGTTACCTTGAGAGAAAACCTTTTTTGAGAACAAATATTAATGTGCATAAATTCCAGGTGCTTGCTCGAGAGAAATAGGGATAACTATATCAACTACAACACAGAATGAAAGAAATCCTATATGGGAGAAGGCATTATAATTACCTGTAAATGCTATGACTCATGACGCGCATTATCAAAAACTATCTGTTGACCGTCTTCTATTTGATTCGGCCTACTAATGATCTGCATAACATCATAGTATGAGAAGAGAGCCTCACAGTGGAGAAATTCGCATGTACTTTTGGAATTTGACTTGAGAAGCATATTATACTACTATTAATCTATGACTATGTTAGCTTCTCATATGAGACTCATACATAGAGCTCAATATTTAACTGATATTAACTGTTGGACATGTTGAAATATATGAATTCCTTTTTTATTTCTAGAAGGGCGACATACAGCTATGCTTAAATGTCAAAATGAGATGAAATTATATTGATGAACCGATTAGTTGTAATTTTAGAGTCATAACTTCTACCTTTAAGATTGAAAGGCATGAGTTTTATCCTCATCCTCATGCCCTCTCATTGGTGGTACCGAAGATGTTTTTTATACTGTACTCCCTTTCCCTTATCCCTGGCTAAGTTTTCAGAAGTCTTTTATAACAAATTCAATATAATATATATATAAATTCAAAAGTCTAAACTCAAATGACACCCCCTCTAAATATAAGTATCAAAAATCCCTGAATTAAATTTCTACCATGTCTCTTTTTCTGCTCCCTACTATGGATCCACTTTCAGGTAACACCAATTCTTGTCTGCAGAGCAAATAGAGTATGTTATTCTTTCTGTACAAAATGTCTGTCTTATTTGTCTGTAACTATGTGAGAAAACATGTGCTTCAGAAAAAAGGTTCTTTGCCCACTACAACCATTGTTTAGATTCAAAATTTATAATCACGTGATTATTTTTATAAATTCAATTGGATATATATATTATTTCAATTGAAAAAAACAGTTTTATCTCCTGCATGCAACTACTTTTTTATAAAATACAAGTGAATTCAGAAAGTCCTATTTTTGTTATAGATTACACCCCAAATGCATAGAGATAGCAACCATCTGTAACCTAGATACCAAAATTTTCTTTATCAAACCGTAGAAAGCCACAGAAAATCTGAAAAAGACCACATTATATCAACAGCTTGGGTGGAAGCATTTTAGCATGGTACCAAGTTTTTACAGAGCCTAAAACTCAATAAGTAGAGAAATTTTTAGTATTTTCACAACTGGTTATTTACACAAAGAATAAAGCCAGCAGTGTAGATACCACCCCCATATTGAACTGTAGAGAGAAGGAGAAAAAAAAAAGACACTATCTCTCAAACAAATTAAAACACACATTTCTATGCTTTCCAGAAAAGCTAGGATTACCACAAAGTGGTCAAATCAGATTTTACCCCGAGAGTCTCCAATCAATTCAAATTCCATTTGCTCCATAAACTCTGATCAAGAAGTCTCCTCTTCCTTCTCTAACAATATCCAAGTAAATCCCACATCATCCATGGCATGGAAATATCAGAAAGACAAAACCATCAGTCATTGGCGGACCTCCTTAGAAGCTACATAGCTCCTACTTTCAGTGACATTTGAATTGGCAAGGACCTCTGGCGCAATTTCCCAGCTCCCACTTCTCCTTCCCCAACTTGAGTGCCTAGCATCAGACCGAATTGTGGGAGCTCGGTGATCTGAACCCAAAACTGAGTCAGCCTCAGAAGTGTTAAGTGGAGGTCCGTTGCTCCCTCTACTCCGAATGTCCTCATCAATTTCTTCAATATTCCGACGCTGTGATATCTTCAATAGGTCTTCACCAATATCCAGATCATCTTCAACCTTAGAACGTGGATCTCCACCCAAATCATCTGGTTCAGGTTCCCTGGCACTGACTTGAGGGAGAGGCCTCTGTACCTCCTCCTGTACGATAGCCCGGAAATTGTTCCTTGAGGGCTTAACTTTCGTGCAAAATACTTCCAGAAAATTATTTAAACAACCACGATTATAAACATTAACTCTGTTGTCAGCTCTGTAGCGGAAGTTTTCATAGGTAGTCTGCAAAAAAAAGAAAAAAGGTAATAATCTTGTTGATCAAGATATTATCAATTTGCAGAAAGTAAACCATATGATTATATGATATATGGATTTGGAACATGGTGCATCCTACCACACATCCACTCAACACACCACTCAGCAGATATGCTGGAAAGGTGATAACCACATATCTCTCTATATGTAGGAGAATTTTGTAATTACGAGTGAAGAAAGCTTGTGTATGCAGATGATCATCTTCCATCACTAAGTAGGCAGCCTAACTTTTGGCCAACTTCATGAATATAAAATACTGTGATTTTAAATCAATTAATGATCAGGGGCTACTTCATGATTTTGTCCTTTTTCCAACCACCCTGAACTGTTGGTGTATGGCTCATATATGAAAGATGATAAATGAACTGTTGGAAAGGTGCATGGTCAATTTAAGAATTTACTATCATGAAGAATTTAACCTATTTCCAAATTCCAATCACAGGTTAAAAAATTAATTCCATGATGATCAATCCTTCACACGTAACAAGCTAATCTGAAGGTACACTAAACAGTAATAAATAAAAAAGATATGAAAACCAGAAATGTAAGAAGAAATGGACTTGACCTGATTTGAGCCTATAAGGTACAAATGAAAACCAGTTAGTCCACCAACAAACCACAGAGCGATGAAACAATAAACCATGAGTATCACAGATGCAGGGGATTCTTTCATTGCCTTCCAAACTGTGCCATCATAATTATCCATAAGAACCTTAATGTAGAAAGCTGAGATGGAAAACACATAGATGCATAGAATAGTTGCTGAAGATACAAACAGAAAGAAGTAACGGTAGTTCCTCTGCACATAGGAAAAGCCAAGGAAAGTACAATAAGACACAAAGCAAAACAGCAACAAGCCAAAAACATCAATGGATAAGACAACAAAGATCATGAAAATCAGTAATGTCATAATAGTCAACTACCATACCAATCCAATGCATTGGCCCACCCAAGGGCAATGGTGATCAAAACGCTCAACACAATTGTTGCAAATGGAGCAATGCGAGCAGCGTGGAGAACGATAGAGCATACAAGTTTCACAATACTTCACCCTTACAGGAATGCCATTGACCATTACTTCTTTGGTTCGAGGGAACTGAAGGCTTGGTGTTTGCCGTCCCCCAACATCAACAGAAACTGAAGAGTCATAACGAAACTCTTCCTCCGGTGGATTTGAATTCCTTGGAATAATGCCCGGATCTCGTGAGGAAGTAAGAAAGAGAAGCACCAGAACCTATAAACATAGACTATAGGGATTATGTTGGGTCAAACCCTAGGAGACCAGCCAGAGATTAGAAAGGGAAATCAATCTTGATATGAAAAATTTTACATGGTGTGTGGATTCAGAGAGAAAAAGCTATCATCAAGGCAACTCCCTACCTTATTTTGATAAATTTGAAAAGGATAACAAAAGAAAAAAAGAAACAGGCAGCATCAATAGATGCATTAAGCCCAGTGCAGAAGTTATCAGCATTAATTCATAATAGGCTTTAATGATAGGGTGGGAACTGGGTAAGAATAGAGCTCAAAGAGGCCTACTGTATTGCCTCTGGCTGGAAATAATGAAGCTTTCCACCATATATTACGGTCTTGAGCGTGGCCAAATAATGAAACTCTATGAGGGCAACAGTTCTTCCTGCTTCTGGATGAAACTTGCTGAGTCTCGTACTTGCTCTCTCAGCCATGATTTCTGTCTTTTCTCTCTTTCTCATTTTTTAATTTGAATATCTGTTTAAATTCTTCCCACTTTTAGAGATTCTTCATCTGTATATTTTCAGAGTACTTGGGATCAGCTCCTTTTTTTAAAAAAAAATTTGAATATCTCTTTATACAAACAAAGTTTGCTGATCACAAAGTAGTTTATTTTATTAAGTCAATTTTTTTTTTCTTTTACTTGTTAGCTATAGAGGGTAAAAATCAATAGAATCATACAGTAATTCAGGAGAAAACCAAGTACCAGTCATCAGTGATGAGCTAAATCCTTGCCAAGTTATAAATCATGGGCACAAGTTGTCAACTTACAAGGTCGAAGGATGTGGGAGGAATGGCAGTATAAGGAGATGAATGTTGAAATAACAGGGGAATCTTTAGATAAGATAGTTGAAAACAAGTTATGTACAAAATATGATAACTAAAACAAATTTGGACCACAAGTATATAACAAAACATGATCCAGCCATGCATATAGCAAGGATAAACACATCAAATGCTGAACAGAAAAGGGGGGAAAAAGCTCACAAAACTTACACAAATAGTAAAGAAAACTGCCACCACTAGAATAGCATATCCTGCATTATATGATGAAAATTCATGCCGAAGATGCCTTGCTACAAATACACAAAAGATGATAACTGGAACAATAATCAGCAACAGCGTGACAAGAAGTGATCTAGCATCAGGCCCAAATATTAACCTCCCTCCAAAAATGAACTTCTGCATAAGATTAGGAGGAGAGTTAGAAGTAAAATAAGAGTTAAAATTTAGACAGAATTGAGAGGGCAGTGTTTAGTATAAAGCATAATAATTAGTAAGAGAAAAAAAAAAAGGCAAGAAAATACTAAAGGCAATAGAGAAAAGATCATGTTCACATATTTCTTACACGGATGATATACTACCACACTTCTGAACATGCAATAAATTATCGAAATATGCAAGATTTGAAGAGAAAGTACCAGAAGTTACAAAGAAAGTTTCAACAAAGGCTACAAAACATTAATATTTGTCATCTAAAGACACACATTCTTAAGAGACATGCTGTAATATTGTCAGGTCACAACAGAAACTCAAGAACAGACCCAAAAAAAAAATTTACTGCTGAAAACCTAGATCAATAAAATTGGGCAATCTCTTGTCCTACACTTTTAGAGAACTTGTAAATCCAGGAGATAAAAGAACTTTGTAAGTTGGCAAGAACATTAAAAAAGAACCCTCATAGTTAAGAGAGGGGGAAATTGATGAGAATAGTGGCCCAAAATGGGAAGAGATAAAAGAAAGTTGAAACTCTGGGTGGTCTAGGATGTGGCCACTTGCTAAAAAAGAGACATGAAACAGAAAGGGAGCACAACATACTTATGAGAAACCAGAAGACTTGTAGAGAAGAAGCCTAGAAAATGATGCATTAATCAGTATAATCAAGATCAGTTTTATCCTCCCACCAATTAATTTCATCACTTGCTGACAGTCTCCATCAATTTTTTTTGTCTCTGATACTGAAAATGCCAATCTGTGTAGGGATGTAAATGTATGAGTATGATGGGCACCTACCACATTTTACCCAATAACAGAGGAAAAATGCACCTAAGCAATATGGATGTGGGTAATATAGCTCAGTTACGAACTTAAGATAATCTGACTTGCTAGCAACTTCTCCTACAATGTTGCTCACAAAGATCAAGCTAAACGGAGTTTTACCTCAAGTTTAGGCAGACATTTTCCAGTGATAGTACAACCCTAAGAAAAACAATACCATATACCCATTTTCAAAAGTCAACAAAAATGGCTTCTCTTTTATCTTGGAAAGGAAGGCTCTAAAATTCAAAGCATGCTTAATTCAATTTCAAACTGTTTAACAAACAAACATCAATAATTGTTGAAGAAACATAATCCTTGACCCTTTATCAAGATTGTTTTGCATAACTCAAATGTATGATCAACAAAACCAGTGTTAGTGACTAACAACCACAGATTGATGAATGAGTGAGGCTACAGGTAAACAAGCTGCATGAAGTAAACAATGCAACTCCAGGCCCAGAAAATGAAAAAGAGCCCAAAATCATGCGAAGAACAATTATCTTTATTTCCAGGGTGCACTATAGTCTATAATAAAATAAAGAGGAAGTGAAAGATCAAGAGAATGTTTAAAATGCACAAAATAAAAATGAGGACATACAACAATAAATAATTGGGTAAAATGTATGGACAGAGCTCTTGGAAATGAAACAAATTCTCCATAATCAGAGTTTGACTAGAATGGCTTTTATTGCTGCTTGAATCAATAAGATGATCATACGTCACATAGGTTAGATGATCAATGGCTGCTAGTTTCAGAATCAGAGACACATAACACAACTTAGGAGAGAGGCTTTTGTGTGGTCCACGAACCCAAAACATAATTTCTTTGCTAATACTATCAAGTACTGCAGTCTAAATGAAAGGCTTAACCTTATGGGGCCTTGGATTTCTAAAGTGAATATTCTAACAGGTCTTATGACTCGTACAATAATCTCCGATGGAAATACTACATATCACTTTTTAGTAACCTTGTAAGTTCATAACTCTTAAAAACAACAACCATTGTAGTTAAATTTGCTAATTCAATAAGGTCTTATCTACTTTAATGTTGTTTATCTCCATGTTTATCTTCATAGTTGGTGGCAATGCTGCTGTTGTTATTGTGGTTGTTCTTGTTATCAGTGCCGCTGCTGCCTACTAGTGCCACAACTATTATTCATGAAAGAAGATAAATAGATGTCTGTTTCTCTGTTGCTGGTGACTTTACAGCAATTATAATGTTTATGGCCAAGCTTCTCACAACCTTAATGTTGAGCAAATATTTCAATTCTCTGTAGAACAGTGTTGTCAATGGAACGTGGTAGTTCAAGGGCTCCCCACTGTAAAACCCCCCAGGGCATGGCAGGCTCAACATGACAGCCGCTACGGCTCTGGCAGCCATCAACCATGGTAAGCACCATATTGAAATGGTCAGCAGATGAGATTTCTCACATCTGTCCTTAAGTTTTTCTTACCTCCAGCCAATGGACTTGCTGTTTTCAGGGGTAAAAGGCTCCATTGGCAGTGTCTGTCATAAAATAAAGCAGTAAGTGAAAAAAAGAGGACACACCAGAAAAAATGTTCCCTTGCTTTCTTGCTCTGTGACTGAGGCTTTGAGACAGAGAGTTCCATTACTGGATCCTGTGGCCTTAAATCTTAACTGATCTGGCCAAAATCCTCATTCAAATTACTAGAGAGTTCCTTTAAACTCTAATCTATTTTTTACTTCATTATTTTGAATATTCTGCCTAAACCTCATTCTGTCTCTGTCCTTCCTCTCTAAATGACATTGATGATAGCAATGCAAAAGCTACAACTTTTGGATGAAGAAAAAGAGGGTTCCAAGTCCACTGGCAGTAACAAAAGCAATGATGGAGCAAATAATTTAAGGGATGAGGATGATTACCTTACACTTCTATAGAGACTTCATGTGATGATTGTTCTATTGAGCTTATTTACTAGAGATATGTGTGTTTTGTAAAATTTTTCATTTTTAAATATTCTCTAAAATGGTTGTCATGCCTCAATATGGCACCTGCCACACCATCTGCCATGCCAGCTTGGCAATTCTGGGGCTTGCCGCCATATGCCATTGGCAACACTACTTTAGAACTTAAATGTTATGTTCCTAATTGGGGCAAAATTAGATAGAGAGGGCTTTTATAATGATAGGAACTCTGCTGAATTTATATTAATGTTTACTCCAGATTTCCAATTTTCCTTCTTACACCGAAAGAGGAGAAAGATATACCAGTAATCGGTTTTACAGCAACTCAGATAAAAGAAATAGAGACAAAGATGAACTAGAAACCAAAGAACTGGTAGTCCCCTGCTTTCGAGAGGCAGGTCTCTCCACACTTCACAATATCTCCCCTGCCCCTCTCCCTTCTTTCCCATAGCCTATATTCAGCATCCCTGCATCAATCTCATGTGAACACTCTCTCTCCCCTCCAGCTCAGCCATTCATTTGGTAATCATTAGGAAGTTAGTTATGCCTGGTCCCCGTCCACAAGTCAACTACCTCCCGTTCCTGATTCTTTTTTCCTCTTTTTTGTCTCTTGTAAGTTTTAAGTGTTTGTGGGGCCAAGGGTATTAGACCTATAAGGCCCATCATATACTGATATCCATTACCCCTCTTTAATGGACGAAGCCTCGCTGAAGAGTAGGGAAACTCATATTAGATCTACTAAATTACAGCTGAAGAGTAAAAGTAGTTCGTTACCTCCCTTAACATCTTTGTCCAATTGATTTTGAAATTAAGCTCCATGAGATGGAAGACACTTAAGTATCTACCCATATCAAGATGAAGTATAGAAGAAAGTGGTCTTGAAACTTTTAGTATCTACTAACATATTTGTATCTTTTGATACTTTGTTTTAATAACATTAATTATATGCTTTGCATTTCATTTAGAAGCTTAGAGTCCATATGGTTTCCTCTTTTCCTAGTTTGATTTTCATTGAAAATAGAGTATAAGATTAAAAATGTGTTTGGTAGAGTTTACGAGGAAATATTTTTTGGAAACATTTTCTAAAATAAGTTGAACACAGGAAACATCAAAAAGATGTTTTAGCATTTCCACTAAATGACCGGTGGCAATTTTGTAATTTTGCAACGAAGTGTCACTATTGCATTCTAACCATATGAACCTCTTCATGTATTGAAGATCAAACTAAAAAGTCAAGTAAAATTTATAGCCATTTACATCAATTTGAATAAAACAAAAACAAACAAATTTTTAACTTCACAAAACAACATATTTCCTAAATAACAAAAACTTGAAAATAAAAATAGATTTTATTAAATAAAAATAAAGAACAAAAATTGAAAATATTTTCCAAAACCAAATGCCCCCTTAGCAGTTTTTTTAATTGATTTTCACATTTGAATTTTCGATCCCCCCCCCCCCCCCCAGTTTTCTAGATCTGTCTTGTGGTGCATGTTTTTGTAAGTTACTGCTTTTTTCTGGTGACAGAAGTTATCTCAATGATTAGTGCCTTTTTTACCATGGAGGCATATACAACAGCAGATCACAATTGCTATCGTGCATGTTACACCATGCAACAGATGCTGTAGGGCACCATCAATAATGCATGGAATAGTATATGCCCTATCTGTGCCGATTCAATTGCCACATGGCATGCACCAAGTGTACAGCATTGAACATGCATCAATTACACAACATTAGATGCCTTTAAATTAATGAGGAAGACCATCTTTTTGGGGATTTGGCAATTCAGTGTGCAAGGTTTTACAATTAATACAAGAAAAAGAATATAGAGCGAATCAAGTTTATTTCACCACTATTTCAATTTTGGAAATTGATAAATGCTTTTGGAATGTAATTAGTGATCATTACCATCAATAAGGGTACAATGTAAGATAAGGATAATTTTTTGAACATAAAATAATATTTTCAAAGTAATATAGGGGAAAAATAATAAAAAATTACAAACGTACTGAAATTTAAAGTGTACAGGATTTTTTATAAATTACACAGAACTATTAGATTATCCTAGGCATGAAAGGCTTCTGAACTTTATGAGGTTTTCTTGGAATATAACCAAGGCACATGTGTCTTTATAGAAGCATTTTGTTTTCAAATGGAAAAAAATATAACCTTCAAGAAGTCACTCCAAATTCATTGTCCTTTGGAGTTCAGACAACAAAACAGAAACCCATGTTTTTCAACATATAAAAAAGCACAGAATCCAGCTACATCAGTTTAAGACATACACCCAGCACACACTATTTTAAAAACATAGTTATGCACTATCAACTGCATGGTTAGAAAGGAACATCCTTCAGGAATATCCTACACACAAAACACCACACAGTACTCAAAGGTGGGTTATCATAAAAACATGTGATTTAAACTATAACTCGGATTTATTGGCATGTCATAAAAAACATGAAATTTTGACATGTGAATCATTTACATGTCTGCTTTCCAAACCCACTAGAATCAAATGACTTAGACACATGTAACTCAAGTTTTGCACCAAATAACACAGTTCACAGGACCTGCAAAAACACAGCCAACTTTAAAATAATACTTCTAAAAATTTCAGTACCTACGTAATTTTAGTATCAAAGACCAGAATATACAACATAATCACGTAAGTGTGCATTTCCAGATGATTCCATCAGGAAAATAACTTCTCCATCACTTAGTTTCTCTTAAACAAATGACTTAGTTTCTCTTAAACAAATGGCTTCTCAGGACATAGCTTTATTCATAGGAAAAGTATTTAATGATAAGAAAAACAATACAACATCAAGGGACAAGGAATCCTCCAATCCCTTCATAAATCCATAAGGGACAACCCTCCTGGAAAAAGCACGTGTTTTTTTGTTAAAGATAACACTGAGAAAAATTTTTTTAAAAAAATTAATCTTCCTATTCTACATGTCATCACTCACCAAGCAATTAAAAGTGTGCACTTTCCTTAAAGTTTCCCTTTGCAATCAAAAGACAACAAGAAGAAATGGCATTCCCACAAAGACAAGGAATTAAAACAATGAGTAGCAAGTTAGCAAACAAGGGTCCAATATGTTAACACAAACTTGTTTTAAACTTAATGGGCATAAAGTGGTTTTGTTATTTTCTCCCATGGAGAGAGGAGAAGAGTAGCAACCATATTGTCAATGACCAACTATTCCACAAGGTTAAGCTCGAGGTGCACTTGCAAGAATGGTTTTTATCTCTAACATGCCTTTCATACAAAAGACCTTTAGGCTCGAAGAGTGAACAAAGCAAACGTCCATAATACCATATGCAGAAATTAATTTAATTTAAAGAGTGGAACCTGCTAGGATTGAACCATCAGCCCACCTGGTCAAAGAGGCTTTAGTACTATGTCAAGGACTATTTATCCTAAAAGCATAAGCTATTAGGGGCACACCTATGAATGGTTTTATCACTAACACAGATTTAATATTCATGAATAATGTATCAATAGCCCATATCCAAACATATCCCAGGTTTCAACATATCTCCAAAAGCACTTAGTGGACACATAACTAACCCATTAATACACCCTAAGCCTTATATTAATTTTCTTTCAACCTTTAATAGTTTATTCTACCACAAGCCTCTTGACATTCTACCAAATTACATAGCATAGCATGGTGCTCCTTGATCCTATACCCATGTTAAGCTAAAATATTCCAGCCAATAACAAAAGTTACCAAAAATACATCATCTCTCAATCATTCATTAATTTACTCTCAAACTGTACAGTTTATCTGTCAGAAGGGAGATTTCATCAAGAGAACACAGAAACTTCTTTATTGTAGCTTTATTCCAAACAAAACAACATATATATCACATGACTCATCATCTCATCCTTTCTCAAAAACACAGAGAATGGAAATGCCATTTCTTCCAGTCATCCAAAGTCCAAACATATTAGTTGAACATTTGCAAGAAATCTTTAAAATGTTTACATGACCTAAATTTCCACTTATTTGCCAACTAAACACCAAAAGGATATAAAAAATAGTTTCAAGATTAAAACGTGAAAAGAAGCCACACATGATTGTAATGCTAACTACCTAATGTGGATTTCTTTTTTAAAAGACAAAACTATCAAGTAGAGGAGCAAACAGAATATTTACAAAAACTCAAACTCTCTGTATCCCTTACCTTCTTCAGTTCCATAACCTTTTCTTTAAACCATAAACAAAAAATCACAGCCTTGCTAAGAACGTCCAGCAAAACTTGAAAAACATCAGATTACTCAAGTTCAATATCTTAACAATTGCATATAAGTACTGCTTCTGATATCTTTTCCCAGTAAAAAGGAGAAACTACGTAGCTAAGTAGAAAACTAGCTGCAGCCAAGATCAGTACAGAGATAGTATAAAATCCAATGGTCTCATTAATTGCTATGTCCAACCAACTCCTCTCTTGAAACCACTGTTAAAGCTTCGCCTCACAGAAAGTATGGCAGAACATAGACCCACCAACCCAGCCGTACACAAACAAACACAATTGATAAGTTGAGGGAGGAAATTGCTTATTCGAAGTCGTAAAACTCTCAAAATGCATAATCTAACTTCAGTAGCTCAACACATTCAGCTAATAATCTTGGAATCATCGTCCAAGTTAAAATTTGCTGTCTTTACTTCCACACTAAAGCAACCAAAACAGGCTTAAAACTTAAGCCCACACTTAAGCCTTTACAATCATAAAAAAATCACGTAATCAATAAGGAACCACAAACTTTCCCCATCAACAAATATAGAGCATACCCAGAGGGCATATCAAGTATCAAAAGTCTAATTTGTGAAGAAGAAGCAGATAAAAATAAACATTACATTACTTCCTTTCCAGACTTCGTACACGCGCTTTGCCATGGAGAATCGTGCGCTCCCTTCACACTATGCAGGTAAAGAGCAGAAGACCTGAAACTTGCAACAAGTGTTCATCTCATTTCGCAGTCGCGCATTCAGATAACAGCCTCCCAATAGAACCCCAACTGAATCAGAGTCCAATTGGTCAGGGACTATCCTCGCTGAAGCGATTGAAGGGTGAAATCCGAGGCTGCACTGGGAAAAAATGATGGGGCTTTGGAGGAATGTGATACAAAACCTCAAGACGAAGAGAGAGAAAAAGTCAGAAAGGTGTGATCTCAGCGATGGCGGTTTTTGATTTTGAGTTTGCAACTTGCAAGTATGCGTATTTTCGCTAAAGAATGTTTTGAGGGAAATCTTCCCTACGCCGATATACAGCAACGAAGAATACTATTCAAGAAGAACCCTTCCATCTCACGTCACTGTCACCCCCCAAGCCATCCTCAAGTGAATTCTGCAAAAATTTCACTCCAATGAAATTACCATTTTGCCATTCGATTTGTCTCTCAAATCTTTCTGCCACGTCAGAGTCTCCATGGGGTCCACTCTTAAGTGGCGTGATCCCAACGGTCCTGATAGAGATAGTGCATTCTCTATCACCAGGTACAGGTTTTTCAATAAAATTATTATTATTATTATTATATTCCTTTTGTTTATTTAAAAGGAAAGAATCCGATACATTTTTACAGTAGCAGAAAAGCATAGGAAATAAAGGGCAAACCAGAATGGCCAAAAGAGAAGTGCCAACCTGGATTTTCTGGCCTTTGGTTTGACCATGAGAGACACTTTTTAAGTTTTGACATCATTCTCCCCGAATATTATTCTCTTTTTCCACGAAATATTACCAAAAAATTACAGTTAAAAATTTTAAAATTAAAAATATTTGAAGTAAATGATTTTAAATTTTTTAAAAGATTTTAAAATTAAAAATTTTAACTTAAAGTTTTGAATTATAATTTTTTTACACAATTTTAAATTTTAATTATGGGATCTTTAAAAATAATTTTAAAATTTAAAATCTTTTAATATAAATATCTTTAATATAAAATTTTTAATTATATGGGTCACCAAAAAAAATTTAAATTATAATTTTTATAATCAAGTGTAATTTTTTATTATAAAAAAATTACAATTGAGTACCCTAATATTATACCAAACCAAAACTTATTGAAAGTATTACCAAAACCTAGGTATTCTTATCTTATTGTCCTTTAAAGTCAGCATTTTAACTAGAAGATTTTGTTGTCTTTCTCCTTGGGCAATATGCACTAAACTAGAAATAAATATATACTTTTTAATCAAAAAGTTTTTTTTTTCTTTCTTTCTTTTATTTTCAAGCAAAAACGAATTAATTTAAATTATAGCTTAAACTAGTTGAAAATTTCTCAAAAGTTATGCCTAACTTAATCCATAAAGGGATGCACATCATTACATTATCTTAATACATATACCATTTTATTTTGAGAGTGTTCTTTTGTAACCAAATCTAAGCTGATGTATACAATAATATTTTTGAAAATTTCTTGAAATAAAAATTTAAAAATTTTGAATTAAATGATTTTGACAAACAAATTTGTAACACTATGAAAAATGTTCAATTTATAAGTCCATTAGATTTTTAACAATGAAAATGTTTAACATTTTTTTATGAATAAGGTTTTGGGCCATGTTATTGTTGAGCTAAGCCAATTCAACTAATTGAAATTATTAAATTATCCTCGAGGGGCTCTCCTATTAGAGGTGCTCAAAATCGATCCAAATTGATTAAATCAAACTAAATCGATAAAAATCAAACTAAACTAATTAAAAATAACCTAAAATTGGTTTTAGACATTATAAAACTGATTAGTTTGATTCAATTTTCGATTTTGTTAACTTTGGTTCAATTTCAACTAAACCAAACTGAACCAATATATATATATATTTTTTGCTTCTATTAACTAAATTCAAATTATACATAAGCCTTTTATCAATGAAAAAATAATGATATTTTGTCTACTTTACTTACATTTAGATGAGTTTATCAAATAAACTATCTTAAAAATTTTATTATTTTATTATCTTTACATATAATATTTAATTACAATTATAGAATAATTGAACATAATTATAAGGGATACTTTTTCTATAGAAAAAATAATATACAACAATTAATTATTTTAACATTATTATTAGTTAAAATGTTAAGAGATGCATCATATTAGAAGTCAAATTTTACATATTACAAGAAACAAAGTTTTAAAAAAATTAAATCACTTTTAGGCCTAAAACAAAAAAAAAACATAAACCAAATCGGGTCAAACTGAACAAAAACCAAATCAAACTGTTAGAACTCAAAATTAATAAAGTCCAAGAAAATACTAAACCAATAGCATCAGTTCGGTTCAGTTTTGGTCTAAAATTAAACCAAACTGAACCTATTAATACCCCTATCTCCTACTAATACACTAATGTACTATTCTAACAAGGAGCTTTTTCTTCTCTACTCTTCTTTGTTTCTAATCTTAAACCTTTAGCCAAGGTAGCTAACCCTAACAACATTGACGATCCTCTATTTTGCAAAATTAGAAACTTGTCCAACACTTATGGAAGACTTAGAAATTGTCACATACTATTGGAATAACCTATCAACAAATTAATCTTCATCAATGACTCTCGAACTAAGTCTAGGTATCCTTAACATTAAGGACTAAACTCCTCTTTAATTAAAGTTGAACAACCTTTACAATAAGGAGTTGAAGTCATACATAGTCTTTATTAACTCATTCATACAATACATGATGATTTAAGCAAAATTCACATCTATTTATAGGTTTTCAAAAACTAAAATCGGTCCATTCATGAGTCATATGGAGTTATAGGGCCTAATACTTGATTCTTTCTTTTCCTTTATTCATTTTCATCATAAACAAACTTGACTCAACCCTTTAGATTAGAATTTATCCATGAGAAGGCTCATTAATGCATTTGACCAAAAATGATGCAGTTTTAAAAATCTGCACTAATTTTAAAAATTCATAACTTGAGTTATAATTCCAAATCTTGAAAATTAGGTGTTTATGGAAAGTTTAGATGTGAACTACGTGCTATAAAAATTTTAGGCAAAATTAAATTCATTTACCTTATGAAATGCAATGGAATAGTAACATAATACAAAAAAAGAGACATATAACAGACTCAAACTTTGGAAATGCAAATCTTGAGTTACACAACTCTAATTTAGGTGATCTCAGTGGCTACAAAATCTTATAATATCAACTATATAATTGTAAAATTTTATTATCATTAGAGTTCATTTGATTCCTCAAAGACACAAAACATCATAGCTGCATTGAATGAACAGTACATGACCATTTTGAAAATTGTACATAATTTTAGAAATTCATAAAATATTTTATACAATTCCAAAAATTTCAATTCTTAACTTGTTAGAAAGCTCTATGAGGGGTCTAATTCTTAAATTTTTATGGTAAATTGAAGACCATTCTTGGTTCCAATTTCAACTATTTGAAATCTAATTGGTTTTCTTCTACTTGGAACACATTTCTTTCATCCTAAATGACATTTTTAACCATTCCATAACATGCCAAAAGGGTTAGATCAAAATTTGACCCTTTGACATCCAATTACACATACATCCATAATGGTGCCTAAATGGTCATTTGCTACACAATGGTTCATTTCTTGCCATGAATTGCCATACATCCAAAATATCATGCTTTTACATATGTTATTATCATAAAATATAGAATATCATTACCATTTACATCATAGGTCCATAGATATACAAGAAATGTGTCATATGGATACATACATCAAAATTTAGTACATAACAAAGTCCTAATACATAATGTCTATGGTCTAAGCTCTGTCTACATCTTTGTCCTTGCTTAGTGACCCTGAAGATGGTTAGTAAGAGCATGGGGATGAGATTTGAGAGAATCTCAATAGCTAATCTCAACCAATTTCATACATACAAGAATGTTATAAGTGTATGCCATACATGTGATGCAAGAATGCCATGCATATGTCTCATATAAATCAAATGCATCATGTATCATAAAAATTCATTCATTCTCTAGCCATAGTTTCATCATAAACTTGTTAGCTCAGCTCTTCTCAACTCGAGGCTAAGGAAGAGCTACTATGCTCAATTCCATGCCTTAGAGAGTTAGGAGTCATCTCATAAACTTTCATATACATATGAAACTCATATAGCTCATTTGAAAAATAATGAAATATTTTTTATGAAAGCATCAAGCAATAATACACATAAGTATTTTAACTCATTCAAGCATTCAAATGTATGCAAGAAAGAGAGATAAACCTACCTTGAAGCTTGTAAGAACTCAAATAGCCACTAACCCACCTGATCTTAGCTTTTCTCTTGACTTTTCTTCTCTTAGCACTTACACTTTAGGGTATTTGAGTTAGATTGACCTACACATAATAATTTCAAGACAAATTAACTTCATAGAACTCATTCTAGACTTCATGATCCTTGTTTAATCTCATTAAAGCTCAATGTGAGCATAAATCTAGTTTTTGGTCCATAATAAAGCTACCCTTGGCTTTTGCTTTCAAAACCCTAAACTTTTGATTACTACAAGTCTTATAACTCTTAAGAAACTCAAATGAATCATTATATGTTTAGTTAGAAGGATTTAGAACTAACTTACTTCATTAACCTCTTCTAAGCCTTAAAATTTTAACTTTTATTCTAAGACTCCTAAATTCAATCTAATGCTTTCATAATTATTTATTAATCATATACAAGTTTCTAAATTCATTAGAACTTAAAGAAACACTCCTTAGGTTATTCTTCCCCCTTTGGCTGAACCATGAACACCATGGGAAGCCATATGGACTTTTGTCTATTTTACCTGGAAGTTTGATGATTATAGACATTCCTTAACTTCTTTTTAACTTAGATATGATCTAATATAGCTTGAATTATTCTCCTAGGATTTCAAAACTCTCAAGGTGCAATTGAAACCATAATTTTCATATCTTACTTTCTAATCCTGTCTTGATTTTAATTGCATATTCTAATTCTCCATACCTCAAAACCCTTGGGTTAGCCTTGTTACCATGCTAAACATCCTCCTTCTATTTGGGACCTCACTTGGCCAAATAGGGAGAGGAAGAGAAAACCAAGGAAGAGCTAATTTTGCATCATATTTCATATATCATCTTAAAGCTTTTCAAAAGTAGAATTTGATGCAAAGCTTAGTTTCCTCAAATCCTCTCCTTCTTCTACAATTTCAGCCATGAAAAACCTCTTTTTAAAAAACTAAAACTAACTACAAAGAAAGAGAGCATGCAGAGGAGAACACTGTTGGTAAAGGAAAGACCATAAAAAGAACAATATTTTCTTACCTTTCTTGCCTTCCTTTTCTCTTTCCCCTCCTCTCTTATGTTCCTCTTGCTGCTGGTTTAGAAGCTTCAAAGTTGGTTTTAGAGAGTTAGGGACATGGCTGGCTAATTTTAGAGGAAAAGGGGTGAGTTATAACAATTTTCAAAATTTTCATTTTGTCCCTTAATTTCATTTTTCTTGTTTTCGCTCATTTTAACTTCTTTTTTAGAAATATCTCTTCCATATGAAAATTTTAAATTCTTTAATTTATTAAAAACTTTACTTTCAATTTATGGGGTTCGGAGTTGTCCCGAATCATTCGGTCAAAATTCAGATCAACTACAACCTAAAATGTACACCAAAAATATTTTAGCCATTCTAAGAGTTTGTATGATTTTTAGGACATTTGAGAATTTTGGGGAACTCAATTTTACTATTTAAAGTTTCCTCCTTTAAGTTTATAAAAAGTTATATGAAATTATAAAATTGTCATTACATATACGATTAAATTCATTCAACTATTTTGGCTCTGATTTTGAGGCATCTTTTGTAACACCATAATTATAGAACCCATCTCCTATAAATTCTAGGCTTCCTTCTATGAACAACACAAGAAGAAGAAGGAAAACCATTAAAAATGATCAATTTAATTGCGTTGTGTCATATATAATTTTTCATTCGGTATCCCGTAGACTATATGAACTCATTCATCTCATTCTCATATTTAAATACACAATTACAACTTAAAATCATCTCAAGAAGTGGCCTAAAATTTGAGTAAAGGAAATGGATACATAAAAACAAAGTGTGTAGCCTCAGACTGAAGTTCCAAATTCCTATCGTAAAATTTGAAAAATTATAACTAATTTTAGAAAAATTTAAATTAAGCACACTATACCATTCTGGAAAGCTACAGATATCTACTTTATACTAAAAATAATTCTAGACCAAACAAGGATGTTTAGCCATCAAAAATTGATGGAATAATACCAAAGATCGCCTATCACTACTAGTACTACCCTCCAATTTTAAAAATTCATATCTCCATATTTAGATGTCCAATTGGGGGTGATCTTAGTGGATATGAAAAGCTCATCATGACTAGTTTATATTTATAAAATTTTATGAACATTGGACATCATTTGACCCTCGAATAACACAACCCAAGGAACTGACCATATAAACAGTGTTTGCATCAAAACAATAGGAAAATGCCAACTTTGAAAACTTATAATTAATTCCATAGAGATCCAAATAATCTAGTCTTTGGCTTCCCAAAAAGCTCTGTATAACATCCAGTCCCTTTGTAAACGTTAAAAATGCAATGTTCCATTTCTCCGTAAATGTAAAAAATTGGCTAAATATAAAAAGAAGTCCTCGAATAGAAGGAATTAGGGCCAACTAAAATTATGATAAAATTATAAATGATAGAAAATGAGGATTTAAGTTTTGAGTTACCCAAAAATTAAGGCCAGAGTGATTTAGAAAATTTGCCGAAGAAAGTAGGGGCATTTTTGTAATTTTTGGAAAGTTTAGAAAACTCATAGGAGGGCTTTTTAAATAGAAAATTTGAGCTTTCTGGGGTTCTTAAAGGCTCTAAATACTATAAAAATCCCTAGAACAGTTGAAACCCCTCCAGTGAGCGATTTTGGTCGTCTATTGACTAAAACTTTGACCAAACGGTTCGGAATGGTTTCAGATCCTTTTTGAGTGATTCCGAAGGCAATTATTATGAGTAAGAACCTAAGGAATATGATGGAAAAGACAAATTTTAAAAAGGAGTTGAAATGAGACCAAACAGATAAACCATGGATTAGGGACTAAATGAAAGTTAAAAAAGTATGTTAACTTTACCCTTTTTCTTTTAAAATCACGTCCAGCCCTTCTCCTTCCTCTCCATTGATGTTTTTTTGGTCTGAAACAGATTTGAAAGAGGTGCACAAAGGGAAGCATAAGAGAAGGGAGAAGAAAGCCAAGAAAGATAGGTAAATTCAAGGAATTTTATGGCTTTCTCTTCTTTAAAGTTGCTCTTCTCTTCTTACTTCATCTTTCCATAGTTTTAGTGGATGAAATAGTTTTCTTTTTGCCTTGAACCAGAGGGGAAGGATTAGAGTTTCAAAAAGGAACCAAGACCAAAGGAAGAGACTCTTGATAGAAGCTTGGATTCAAGGTAGATATCCTTATAGCTTTGCTTCTTCTTTTTGCTTCTTGTATGTGAGAGTCATGGCCAAAAATAGAACCATTATGGGGAAGGAGTTTCTGTCCAAAAACAAGCAAGAATCCATTGATTTAGTATGTGGGCACCTAAGAATTGCAAAGAAATGGGAAGAAAAGCAAGTAAAATTCAAGTTAGGAAAGTGAAGAAGCCTTGAACACATTGTAAAAACTGATTTGATTCATGCATTCCCTAGTATATGTGAGTGTTTGTTTGAGTTCCTAAGACCCCTAGGAAGCCTCCCAAGTGACTCTCCCATTAAGGAAAAATTGGAAACCCCTTGAACCCTAAATGCTTCCATAATGTTGGCTTAGGTTAGAAAGAGTACCAAGGGGAAGTTTTAATTTCTTTCAAGCTTATTTTTGAGTCATGTAGGATGGAAAAGGATGAGAGGAAACCTTGAAAAAATTTTAGAAGCCATAGATAGTGAGATGGAGATGTAGGCTCCATAATGTAGCATAATGAAGCAACTCCTAGTTAGGCTCTTTAAAATAATTGTGTGATGACTCCAAAGGGTCTAAATGGAGTCAAGAATCATAGATTAAAGGAGAGAAGGGAGCCAAGATCATGAATTTTTGTAGTTGCTTCATTAAGTGCCTTATGGAAGTATAATAGAGCCATAAACCAAAGTAGCATCATGTAAAGTGTGTAAAATGCCAAGGCTTGTTCCCATGAGTAATTCATTTTTCTTTTGGTGTATCTAGGCCAAAAGAAACCATCTTCACCAATTTGTAAATGTGTGGCCGAAAGAGGAGGCTTGAATCCAAAGGGAAAAGTGTATAATTGTGTGCAAGGTAGCTCTCTCTACCTTCTCTCATGCATAGATGTGTGTTTAGCTTGTTTTAGAATGTGTGTATGTGTATTTTTAAACTATGAAAAGTATGCTAGCATGCCTTTATATGCCATGATCCTTGATACCATATTATATTTTCTAATGAGTGCATGATGTTTGTATAAGGTTGCTTGAGTGTGAAGAGGCCAAGAACTCTTCCCTTTGGTGAGGATGAGCCAAGAACCCTTGAGTTTAGTTGAAACAAAGTAAAAAGTCTCCCAAAAGCAAAATGGGCTCCCAAGAGTATGGTTGAGTTCAAAGTGCTTAAAGAATGGGTGAGAAAAGTCTAAAATCCATGAGGAGAAGTATGAGACCAATCCAAACACTTGGTGAGCTCTTGAATGTCTTGTATGATGTGTTCATATGCTAAGCTTGCTTTTTAAATGTATATGACTTCCATTTTCTCTATGCATACATTTGTAAGACTTGCTTTGCACATACTATATATGATTGAATGAGAGATGAGTTATTGGGATTTTTTAAATCTCATCCCCTCTTCTCCAATGCTCTAATATGCTAGGTGGACCACGTGGCTATGGTGAAGGGAGCTAACAACCATGAAAGAAGGAGATTGACAAGCCTAGGCCTAGCTTTCATTCCTTTTGAATCCATAATGATGTTTCATAAAGTATATGATGTTGTAAATATACCATGACCCTTGAGACATGTATAAATACACTATTATGTGATGTTTATGTGTACGAATATGAGGTATGACCTTTAGCATATGTTTTAAGTATGTAATGCCAAAGTATGAGAATTAAAATTTGATAGATATGTGTATAAGTGAGGGTTGAATAGCTAAAATGAGATGCATGAGATTTGGGACCATTTGGGCAGTTCACACAAGTTTTAAATGTACTTTTAGACTTGTCCAAAAGGTGCCAAGACTAAGGAAAATCCATTTGGCAACTTTGGTACCCTATATAGAGCCAAAATTGACCATTATGGAACCCTATGTCACTTTTTGGCCAAATGAGTTAGTCTTGATATGAGATTTTGCATGTAATTAGGTCTCATTGAGAGATTTTTGAGAAGCTAAAGATCATAATTTTTGGAGGTCTATAGAATATTTGATGATTTTTCAAAGTTGGCAAAATTTATGTTTTTGGTTTGCTACACTATTTATTTGGTTTGAAATTAAACTCTGTCACCTGAAACTCAAATGATGTCCAATTGTCATGAAATTTTATATAGATAAACTAGGCGATCATAGTGACTCGTGACAATTAGAAGCACCTCATTTGGAAGTATAGAGAGGAAGATATGAATTTTTGAAGTTTCTGTTCAGTATTAGTAACCTTGCCCGACTAGAAGTACTGTTCTATCGAATTCTGAGGTCTGAGCTTGATGAACTGATCTAGAGATATTTTTTCTCTCTAGTTGACATCCACAAATTTCTAGATTGTTATCATTTGCATATATTAGATTTTTGTGAGATTAATTGGACATTTTTGAAGTTCATATCAGTAAACTGTGATAGCATCAAGACTTAGTTCGACCTCTAGACTATTTCAGGTGTCAAACGCTCTGTGTGTGGGATGTTATAACTTGTACATATTTTTAGCATAAAGTAGACATCCCAAGTATTTCTAAAATGACTGAGATTACATGATTTTGATTTTTCTAGATTTAGTTATAATTTTTCAAAATTTTCCCAGAAAGGAGGCCAATTCTGGCCAAGAAGGAAACCCCATACCAATTAGGTTTCCATGAGTTGTAAGCATGTTTTTGTGATACAAATGAGTTGTAATGATATAATTAAATATGAAGATCCATAGCATGAGCTCACATGGTCCACGTGACACCGATTGCAAAATTTTGAAGTATGACATAATGCAAATAAGCCCATTATTTTCACCCCCTCTTTCATATACTCTCATAGGAATAATGATGTAAAGCCTATGAATGACATAAAATGAGTTAGAATTTATGGTGTTATACTCTATATGAGATCTATATGCATGCCAAATTTCATGGAAAAATTCATTCATTTGGTCAGATCTTGTTATTAAGTTGTAAAATGGCTCATTTTGTGTCTCATATGGGGTCCAAATGGTCCATAATTGCTTCTATGATAACTATGGCCATTTGAGCATGTGGGAAAGCACCAAATGATCTACTAAACTTATCTAAAAGGTGCATAAATCTAAATTTCTCAAACTCACTTATCCACCCCAAGTTATACACAAGAATGTGTATGTCAAGTCTTGCCATTCCATACCTAAAAGTTACTATATCATGCATATGGCATCAAATCTCATACATACATAATACATTTACATATTTACATGTGTTCATAAGGTCATACAACATATACAATAAAGGATTACATCATGCACCACTCATATGGTTACAAATTGGCATTTTCACACACTTGGTCGTCAAACTTTCCTTTTCAAGCTTCGTAGCTCCTATTTCTTTACTCACTTGGTCCACCTAGACATGTTAGATATGTGGGGAGGAAGGATGAGATTCTAAGAATCCTAATAGTTCTTTTCCCTTTTAATCACATATAAAGAATGCAAAACCAAGTCTAAAAATGTATGCATGAGCATTATGAATCATGTAATCATTCATGGAGTATTTCTAGCATTCAAGAAGTCACATAAATCATACATAGGCTTGCCAAGTAAGTATATTAGCCTCATCCATTCTTTTCAAAAATTTTGGACTTGCCTTGCCTTTTTTCTTAAAGGCCTTGAACTAAGACTAAGCCTTACTCTTGGGAGACTCTAAACTCTACCTCAACATTCTTAAGAGTTCTTGGTTCATCCTCACCATGGCTAAAGGGTTCTTGGCTTCACCATACTCAAGAAAACTCAAACAAACCCAAGCAAGTGCACAGGACATCATTTGAATGCATAAAACAATATCATGGTACCATGGCATGTAAAATCATACTAGAGTACTTTTTTATGGCTTAACACATACATACACACATTTAAAGACAAGATAGATATCCACTTATGCATGAGAGAAAGAAGAAAGAGCTACTTTTGTCACATAAGCACACTTTTCTTCTTGAGTTTAGCTTTTCTTCCTTGGCCACACACACACAATGAGGTAGGGCTTGTTTCTCTTAGCCTAGACATATCATATGGAAGCCAATTATACTCTTGAACTAATTTCTAGAGCTACACATTCATTAGAAAAATTAGGTGGTTTATATGACTCTTTTATGATTTTATAATGCACTTAATGAAGCAACTCTATGAAAATATGATCTTTTCTCCATTCTCTTTATCCATTTATGATTCTTGACTCCTTTTAAGCCTTTTGGAGTCATCACACAATCAAATTAAGGAGCCTAGTTAGATGTTGCTTCTTTAAGCCATAATATGGAACCTATAACTACATCTCACTCTCTATGGTTTCTAAAATTTTTTCAAAACTTTCTCTTATCCTCTTCCATCATATATGACTTAAAAATAAGCTTAGAACAATATAAACCTTCCCCTTGGTGCTCCATCTAGCTTAGGCTGAGGCTAGGCTTAAGAAGACACCAAGTGAGTTTGCTTTATTTTCTTGATGGAAGATGCATGTAAGAAGCTTCTTAAGGATCTTAAGAGCTTATCCAAATGCTTAATTTAGCCTAGGAATTCTTGTATCAAAACAAAAAATTTAAAGGAATATTTAAAACCCTAACTTTTCTATCTTACAATTTCATGGTTCTTACTTGTTCTCTTTGCATATTCTTAATTCTCACACTTTAAATCCTAAGATTCATTCTTAGTTCTATCCAGAAACACTCTCCCTTTGGCTGGCCATATGTAGGGTGAAATGCACAAGAAGAGAAACAAGGAAAAAGAGCATGGAACTAAGGATTTTTACTTTGAATTCAAACTTTTTTGAATACTCTTCCCTTTCCTTTGGCTCTCCTCTTCAATTTTGAAATTTTCCCATCTGGTCTAAGCTTAAAATAGACCCAAAAACTTCAATAAATTCATGGAAAGAAAGAGGAGAAAAAGGGGGAAGAAGATTGGTAAAGGAGAAAGTATAAAAAAACCTTGAAATTCTTACACTTTTTGCTAGGTTTCTCTCCTCCTTCTTCCTTCCATCTTGTGCGCCATTCTTATTTACCCTTGGTTTTATTTTAGCCTAGAAAATTTGGTCATAAGGATTGGGGCAGAAGTGGGGATGTTTTTTTATAAGGAAGGTTTCAAGAAACAATTATTTTAAAAATGACGTTTATGTCCCGTGTTCATGGCATTTTCGTTTTAGTTTCATTTTAGCTCCTTTTTTAGAACTGTCTTTTCCATAATAAAATTTAAATTCTCAATCTTATAAAATGCCTTTAGAATTACCTAAATTAGAGCTAAAACTTTCTTGAATGAATTGGTTAAAGTTTGGGTTAACCGACGTTAGAAAACATACACCAGATAGGTTTTAACTGTCCCGAGGCTTCCCATGGTTTTCAGGGCCTCTGAGAACCCCAAAAAACTTAAATTTTCCATTTACAAAGCCCTCTTATGAGAATTCTAAAAATTACCCAAAATTATAAAAATACCATTACGTTTCGTAACTATTTTGTTATATTCTGTCGGGCTACCTTAGCCTCTATTTCAAGGCACCTTTGGTGTAACACCCCATAATTAATTAAGGTATTAATTACGGATTAGATTAATTAGGAATTATTAATATGGGTTTGAGATTTAATTGGGATAAAAATTCTATCTAGGCTTAAATTAATAGATCATGAGAAGAGCCTAATGGAGGCCCAATGGGTTAGGTGCAGACCCAACCCAATTTAATGTGATGGAGGCCCAAAATTCACCTTGTATAGACTCTTCTAAGTGGCCCAATAACCCTTGTGCAGATCCACATTCTTGAGCTCTTCAAACTTGGCCCAAACTTAATTAAACTTCAGCAACCCAATGTATAAGAACTGCCCAACAAAATTCTGTAGCCCAACACTTTAAAACTAGTCCAATAAACTAAAATCTGAAGCCCAAATGAAGTTAGACCTTGGAGTAGCCCATGACCCATCTTTGACCCAACTTAAACCCAACTAAAACCTTAATACATCAGCCTCTTCCTCACACTTGCTGAAACATAAAATTCAAGAAGCAAAATTCAGAGGTTGAGAAGGAGGCTAGGGTTGGGGGCAAGAATTCTGTATTTTCTCACATTTAGAGCAAGATTTAGCCAAGGTAATAGTTATACAACTTAATCCCATCATCTTTCTCTTTAATTTGGCCTGATTGATTTTTCATTTGGAGCATTTTCATCCTACCCAAAATCTGAAATGTGGGTGTTTGGGATTTTCTTGGTGAAATTCGTAGGTTGAGGTTAGGGCTAACCTTGGGTGAGTTTAAACCCTCCATTTTGATGCTTCATTTGTTAATTTGAGACCCCCATAGCTAATTTATAAAATGAATATTAATTCTGTACGAATTTGCTTAGGATTTTAGGTGGAATATTGAGTTTTCTGGTGAAAGACACTCTAATCCGAATTTGGGATTTGTGGTGGTTGTTGCAAGTTATCTACAAGTGAGGTAGCCCGGTTTATATCAATTCCAAGTATATATTTGATTTAATTTCATATGTTGCTGTAAATAAATGATTTGAAATGTTGAATGAATTGATTGGCTATTTGTTATATTGTATTGGACCTTGTGAGTCCATGGTGGAGTTGTGGTGCGGCTGCCACCCCTGCATATGCTACGATCGAGCATCAGGTTATGATCAAACCCCAGATGCACAGAGCCCCGGTTGTGCTCAATAGGGAGTAGGTGCCATGGACGGACCTCTCCCAGTGTTAATGGCCTTTAACATGTGATAATATGATTGCTAGTATGGGATGGTAATCATGATAGCCTAATTATTTCATTTGCTGATATGACAGATATGATTTTGATATTGATTTTGATTCATGCTTATATGTTAATTAAACTGGATATATGATGGAATTGCCTTGGTTACTGAGATTTATATCTCACCCCATTTTATGGGATTAATATTCCAGGTGAAGGTTCCTCGGGTAAGGATAAGGGTAAGCAAGTGGATGAACATCCATGAGCCGAGGCCGGGTGTAGGGAGCTACACTTGGTCTGAGTAGAATAGGGTAGATGCAATTTTGTTATTAATTTACATAGCATCATCATGTAATCATGTTGCTAAGTGTAGGCGTTCATATTTTGTTTGATTGAAATGTAACCGTTAAGGATTTAAGTCTCATTATAGTTGAATATTAATGTATGAACTTATAGTATCATATATATGGTTTTGTTGAAATTGTGATATGGATTACCATATGGGAATTGTAGTCATATGATGCCTTGGATGTGGACATAAGCTATTGCTAAATAGAATCTCTATGGAATATGCATGGGATGTTAATTGCTGCTAATGTATGTGTTCTTGCTGTCAAATATTCATGAATTTGCTAATATGAGCTAGTTGGGCAAGTAGGAAGTAGTAATTAAGTTTTGCAATGGTAATAGATAGATTAATGGGTAAATAGGATAGGTAAACACTATTATGATCACATAAAATAAGAGAAGGTGGGCTTGGAGTGTTTCTAGGATGAGATTTGAAGTGTAGGAGGCGAAATTTGGGTAATATAGTTACAGGAGGGAAACTCGCCGCAGCAAAGAAGGCTTCGCTGGGGCCAAATGAGAGACAGAACCGAAGGGCACCATGGCATAACCAATCCCATCGCGGCGCAAGGGTGGAAAACTGACCTGGGGAGTGACAATGGCGAGGAGCGTCGCGGCCTGATAAATCTCGCTGCGGCGCAAAATGGGAAAAATCGCCCAGGAGGGTAACAGAACTAAAACTCACCGCAGCGCATTATGTCCTGTCAGGGCGTGAGTCGAGGAAATAAAATAAGGGTTGGACAGAAGCAAAACTCACCGCGGTGCAGATATATTGCACCGAGGCGAGAATTGTAGGAGTTGAGAATAGTAGTTCCATGAGGCGTTTCCGCCGCGGCGCTACATAGGTTGGCCGCTTGGCCACGGCGGGGAAGGTATTTACCGCGGCACAAGTCCCCAAACCCCTACCTTTAGCCTAGAAAACCTCAATTTCTTCAACGATAATGGTAGGAAATGATATAGGAACACTTGTGGGAGGTTATTATGTATTAAAACTGATGAACGATTAAATCATGAACCCTTTATGGTAGTAGGATTTCTTTTATGCAAATTTTGTTTTGTTGTGGTGGTATGGTGATGACCCTAACATCAAGGTTCAAATTTTCTCATATTTTCGTAATGTGGTAAAATATAATGACCTCAAACCTTAATCATTAACTATTAATCGTATATTTAATCATAACTACAATGCTAACAAGGTAGGGTTGTCACAGTTGGTATCAGAGCAATAGTTCAGGCAAATGTGTTTGATTTACTGCTTTGTGGTTAGAAAACTTGGCAATCATGATGCATGCATGATAGGAATAGGAACATTGTGACCTAATGATAACCCTCATACTTATATATACCTACCATGGGTGGAGTTGTGTTTTATTGCCTTGGACTGTGCTTAATGGGAGATGCTTGTGGTTGTGCTTGTGGCATTGCAGAGCTAGATGGCTACTCATAGAGAAACAACTGAGATGTTAAGAGAGATGCAAGAGGCCATGACTGCAATGGCCAACCGAATGAGAGAACAAGCTGAGGCCCATGAGACTACGGTTAGGGCAATGACTGACCGGCTTCAAGAGCAAGCCGGGGCTCATGCAGCGACTGTACAAGTGCTGCAACAGCTATATGAAAGTATGAATAAGCGAAATAAGGAGGTGCCATTGGAGAACCGTGTGGGGGCTGGTCATAACCCTAGTATGGGACACCAAGGGGAGGATAGTGACCTCTCTATTGCATTAGCCAAGTTCAAAAAAGCTGATCCTCCATTGTTCTTGGGGGAGTTAGATACTGAGAAAGCTGAGAGATGGTTGATGCAACTGGAGAAAATCTTTGAGTATGACCTGTACTACATAACAAAAGGCAAGGTTGGCCATTTACAAGTTAGAGGGTGAGGCTGAACATTGGTGGAGGAATGCCTCCAGATTGTTGGTTGCAAGAGAGATACCCCTAACTTGGGAAAGTTTTCAAACGGCTTTTGAGAGCAAATATTTCCCATCATCAGTGAGGGTGGACAAGGAAGCCGAGTTTAACTTCCTTGAGCAAGAAGACATGAATGTAGACCAATATACAGCTAAATTCATCCAATTGTCTCGCTTCTCCTCTTACTTGAAACGCTTTGATGATGAGCCATGAAAGGCTGAAAAGTTTAAAAGAGGCTTAAGGCCGGAGATTAAGCTTAAGATTGTGTCTCTACAGATTCACAATTTTGATGAATTGGTGGAGAAGTGTAGAGTGACGGAAAGGGCTGTGATGGAGAGTGAGGCCAAGCGGAAGAAGACCTTGGAAGGTAAACGTGATCGAGGCATAGAGCCCTTTAGGGGCAGAAGCAAGAAAGGAGCCAATAGTGGAAGTGGCTCTTGGGGAAGGAGATCACCCCTAAGGAATGTCCCTCAAAGAAGAAGCATGGGACCACCAAGGAATGCAATGAGTGCCCCACCTGCTTGTGCCAAGTGTGGGAAGAACTATGGGAATGGGCCATGCCCAGTGTGCTATAATTGTGGGAAGCTGGACACTATGCATGAACTTGCACGGTGTCACGGGAGTCGGCCTCATCGGTTAAGCCAACTATCCAAGGAAGGGTTTTTGCACTTACGCAGCAAGAGGCTAGTAGATCCCCTAGTCTGATCCGAGGTACTTTACTTGTCCATAATCATGTCGTAGATGCATTGTTTAACTCAGGTGCAACCCATTCATTCATCTCATATGACTGTGTTAAGCGTCTGGGTCTTAAAATAGCCTGTTGCTATTTGAATTATTTATGTCCACCCCTACTGGATATTCTATGATTACATCTGATGTATGCTTAAATTGTATGGTACAATTGGATAGCCGTTATACTACCCTTGACTTGATTTGCATCCTTTTATGTGACTTTGATGTAATCATTGGTATGGACTGGTTGTCGACTAATAATGTGATACTTGATTGTAACCGTAAGACTGTTTCCTTACCTGCAAATATACCTAAAACTGGTTCTGTGACTGAGCTTACTTGTGTGTCTGCCGCCCAAGCCAAGAGGTGCCTTAGGCGTGGTTGCCAAGGGTTTCTAATATTCTTTTCATTGCATGTTGAGGTTGATGATGGGTTGGAGGATATACCTGTGATTAGGGAGTTCCCTGAGGTTTTTCCTAAGGAGTTTAGTAGACGACCTCCAGAGAGAGAGCTAGAATTTTCTGTTGATTTGGTACCCGGTATGAGTTTGATCTCTAAGGCTCTATATAGAATGGCGCCTGCTGAGTTGGTTGAGTTGAAGAGTCAACTAGAAGAGTTACTTGAGAAAGGGTTTATTAGGCCAAGTGTGTCTCCATGGGGAGCACCAGTATTATTTGTCAAGAAGAAAGATGGTAGTCTTAGGCTTTGCATTGACTATAGGCAATTGAATCAAGCAACTGTCAAGAATAAATACCCTTTGCCTAGAATTGATGACTTACTTGACCAATTAGTTAGAGCGTCGGTCTTTTCAAAGATTGACCTTAGATCGGGATATCACCAACTTAGAGTCAAGGCTGAGGATGTACTTAAAACTGCCTTTAGGACTCAATACGGCCATTATGAATTCCTAGTTATGCCTTTTGGATTAACCAATGCCCCTGCTATTTTCATGGATTACATGAATAAGATTTTTAGGCCTTATCTTGACCGATTTATGGTAGTGTTCATTGATGACATTCTTGTCTACTCTAAAAGTAGTGAGGAGCATGAAGAGCATCTTAGGATAGTTCTTCAAACCTTGAGAGAGCATCAGTTGTATGCTAAGTTGAGCAAGTGTGAGTTTTGGTTGCGAGAGGTCAAATTCCTAGGTCATGTGATATCAGAACAAGGGGTAGCGGTAGATCCTAGCAAGGTAGAGGCAGTATTGAATTAGGAGAGACCCAAAACGGTAACTGAAATCCATAGCTTCTTAGGTCTAGCCGGCTACTATAGAAGATTTATTAAGGGATTTTCTTAGTTAGCCATGCCTTTGACAAAGTTGACTAGGAAGGACCAACCATTTGTGTGGGATGCTAAATGTGAGAATGCCTTTCAGGAGCTTAAGGATAGGCTTACCACCGTGCCTGTGTTAGTGATACCTGACCCCAAAGAGACATTCACAGTCTATAGTGACGCTTTTAAGAAAGGATTAGGGTGTGTCTTAATGTAACAAGGTAGGGTTGTCACATTTGGCTTCCTAAATTCATTATTTGAGGTCTAGAATATTATTCTAATTTTATTGGACCTCAAATCACTCTATTCAAGGGACTTTCCTTTTGTATTTAGTGAATTTTGTACGTTTATAGGAGAATTGTACATTACATTTCTCACGTTTTCTCATACTTTCGAAGAACCAGATATTACATCTTTAACCTTGTATCCTCATTTTTAGATGCCTAGATTATTATTCTAATCTTATTTAACCTTGTTTTATTTCATTTTAGTGTCTTCTTTTTATATCTCATCAGTTTTAGTTCAATTTTAAGAAGATCAAATATTACATTTGACCCCTCCTTAACTGATTTTGAACTCTCCACTCGCTCTTCAATCACTTACTCAAGCTAATGATGCTTATCATTGACAATACTAAATGACATAACTTTGCAAAATTCATGTTCAAAAGCATGTGCTCCAAAAAAAAAAAGGTTAACCATGGCACTATTAAGTTTTATCACACAATGCATGAAAAAACTTGAAAGGTTAATAACAAATATGATTTTGGGCTACCTTTACAATTCGGTTAGGCTGACTCGACCAGATGAAATTACCAAACTACTTGTTACAGCCCTATAAATACCCTAACGTGCTATTGTAGTGAGGACCTTCTTCTTCTCTACTCTTCATCTTAAATTCTAAACCTTTAGCCATGATAACTAACTTGAACATTAGAGCCTATGATAGAGCTATTAACTCTCTTATGGTATTGATCATCCTCTATTTTATAAGATTAGGAGCTTGCCTACTGCCTATGGAAGGCATTAAAATTGCCAAAGATCATTATATGAAAAGTACCATATGAGATACATTTGGTACGCTAGTATCTTAGATTCTTTAATATCTTGGATATTATATTATAAGATACCATGATAAAAGATGTGATGGTATCTAAGAGACATATGGTTAGTGCGACAAGTAATGGTAACATTTTAAGAAATATAAGATACCTATATTTGGTTGTACACATTAGCTTTTGGTGTAAATTTCTTAACTTCTCAAACATACCTTTTTAGACAAGGGTTTAATTGATCATATAAAAAAACATTTTATACAACCTATTCAGATATATGAGATGCCATATGTAACATCTAAGATTTCTAAAATTTTTTTAAGTTTGCTGGCTATAGCCAAGACCCTTGTTAGCTACAACGAATGTACTAAGTTCGCTATAGTGAAAATGCAGTCTGCTATAGCAAGTTCATGCATCCCATACAAAATTCAGGTTTCTCGCAATAGCGCACACCATGGTGAGAACAGGGGACCTGGGATTGATAAGTGTTCGCCATAGCGAGGAGTATTTTTTACTATAGTGAGAATTAATCTAGAAAAAGTGTGAAAAAGTGGATTTTTGCTTCTTAAAGACGCCAAAAGCTTCTCTTTTCTTCTAACTAACATTTCTTCTACTTAAGACCAAAGGAGAGCTCATCTAAGAAGGGCACAAAAAAGGAGGAAGGGAGAAGGAAGGAAACTAAGGAAAAGATGAGAGAAACTTGAGATTTTCATAGCTTTCCTCCTTGAAAATGTGTTTTTCTCTCTTTACCCTCTCTTTTTATGGTTTTGATTATTGAATTAGCTCTATTTTGAGCTTGGTTCAGGAGAGGGAGAGTAGAAATTCAAAGGGAAGCCTAAGGCAAAGGTAAATACTATTAAAGAAGGCTTGAATTCAAGATAGATATCTATATATCTTTGCTTCTTCTTCTTTGCTTCTTGTGTATGTTGGTTCTACCAACTTGAGAGCTTGAGAGAGGGAGGAAGTTCTAACCTAGAACAAGTATGAAACTCATGAATTAATGTGTGAGAAGCTAGGAAATACAAAGTAAGTGGAGGAAAAACTATTGAACTTTAAGATAGGAAACATAGGGGTTCTTAAACATTTTGTACAATTTGATTTTGTCTAAGAATTCCCTAGCCTTTGTGAGTATTTATTTGAGTTTCCATGACCTCTAGAAAGCTTCCCAAGTGCCTTTTCCTTCAAAAAAAATTTAGAAGCTTCATTAGACCTTTTATGGAATCATAGATAAAGTATGCTTCTTAAATATGTGGTTAATGCTTTGGCTTGTTCCAAGAGAGTAATTGAGTATTATTTATTGTGTCAAGGCCAAGGAACTCAAGCTCCATCTAGTTGTGGTTGTGAGACTAAGAAGGAAAAAGAGAAATAAAAAAGGAAGACTTGTGTTAGCTTACAAGGTAGCTTTTCACTCTTTCTTATTACATTCTCAGATGTATAATGGTCATTGTATACTTGTGTGTGCACTTGTATTATGAGACATGCCATTTGATATTGCCTTGTTGCATTGGTACCAATATGCTTATATTTTGAGTTGTGAAAATTGCCCTCAAAAGGTGAGGTGGTGCCAAAAGTCCTTTGTGATAGGTGAGGTAGAGCCAAAAGTCCCTGGAAATAGATGAGACAAGGCCAACAGTCTTATGGATGAATGAGACTAAGTCAAAAGTCCATAAACTAAGAGTGAGGCCAATCTAAAAGTCCCCAAAATAGGATGAGGCTAGACCAAAAGTCCCTAGAGCTTATTCTTGGCATTGATATGATTTTCATGGTATGTAAATTATATGTTGTATGATTTTAATAGTTGGATGCCTACTTGTATGCTTTGACATATTTATATGCCTTGATTACTTCCTTGAATGAGTGGATGAGCTATTGAGATTCCATGAATCTTACCTCCTTCCCCTTCCCATCTTAACATGTTTAGGTGGAGCTTAATGAGACTAAATTGCAAGCTAAGGAGCCTAGTTGAGCATACTAGTCAATTGTATAGCTTGTATTAGTTCTTTTGATGTAAAGAGATGTCAAGTATATATATGTATATATTATTTTTGACATGTAAATATATGAGCAAGTGTAAAAGCATATATATGTGATGTATGAACCATTTGTGGAACCAAAGTAATAAGAATGCAAGTTTTAGATACTCGGTAGCCCATTCCTAAATGTGTATTCTTGTATGTAGCATGGTGAGATTATGATGCATGGTAGTTTGGACCATTTAGGAAGATGGTACATGCTATGTTTATGCTTTAAAATTTGCTTAAGAGGTGGTAGAGCATTTAAAAAGCCATTTAAGCCACTTTTGACTTATGTAGGGAGTCAAAGTAGCCATAGTTGCGAGCTATGTTAAGATTTAACCAAATGGGCTCTTCTTAACCTAAAATTTGGGATGCATATAGGTTTTACTTAGAACTTTTTGAGAAGCTAAAATGTATAATATTTGGAACTCTAGAAAATTTTTGGTGAATTTCTAAAGTTAGCAAAATTTCCAAATTTGACAATGGCACTGTTCATAGGGTCAGAAACTTTGCCTCTATCACTCATGGGTCAAACAATGTCCAATGACAATGAAATTTTACAGAGAAATTAAACATTCACAGTAACTTATACCTACTAGAAGCACCTCAATTAGAGGTCTGTAGAGGGAGAAATAATTTTCTGAAGTTCTGTGTCAGCATCAGGGATGCCAGCTAACCTTGACTATTGTTCCATCAATTTTCAAGGTCTAAAGGCTACTGAACTGGTCTAAACTTATTTTTTTCCTCTAGTTAACATCTGTATCTTTCCAAATTAGTATAATTTGCCTAGATCGGATTTTTTAAAATTAATTATGAATTTCTAAAATTTATACCAGTAAGTTGTATCAAATTTCTCGGCAGCTCGACCTCCCTACATTTTCTATTGTCAAACATGGTTTAGATGAGATTTTCATGGCTAGGAGTTATTTTTAGTATAAAGAGACATCTAGAGCTTTCCAAAAAACTATAGTTTGCTTAATTCTCATTTTTCTAGAATTAGTTATGATTTTTCAAAGTTGGAGCTAAAAATTTGACTTTTGGATCCGTGAAAGAAATTACATTTTTCTGGTTTTTGGATTCATATATATGGTTTATGAATTATTTTATGATATGTATGAGTTGTATGAATGGAGTTTGAGTAAAAAATGTGGTTGATGGGTTCACGAAACTTACAAGGTGAAGTATGAGCGTCTAAACCCCCGATGTAACATAATAAATTGCCATAATTTTACTCATTTTCTTTGAAATTTTATGCAATCAAGCATAGGTGGAGATTAGTTTAGGTTAATACATTATGGTATTACACCGTAAGATTTTTGGTTTATTGCATACCAATTTTTTTTATTTAGATATAATGCTAGGATGGTATCTTTAATGATACCACGTGATCACTTGACATTGCAATGTAGGTGTCAAGTTTAAGTATCCAAGATACTATGGTATACAAAATGAAATGACCAAAAAAATACAAGTGTACCAAAGATGATCATCATAATTTGTGGTAATGGGATAAACTATATGAAAGTTGTATTATATTCTTTAAATCACACAAGACAAATTGATTTCAAATGAAACCACATAATATTAAACCATAAATTATCTTATTTTTATCCAAAGAATCAAATATTTAGGGAAAATTGCACTTATCTATCATAATCATTGTCCTTGATTACAATTTCCTTTAAATCAATAAAAATTTTGTAATTGACATATTTATGTATTAGCTCCATTATAATAACTCTCACTAGAAATCAATATTTTCTCTAACATAGGCAAGCATAATGCATTTTTAGGTGCCTTCATATGTCCAAGATCAAGTTAGAAGAAAGTTTTGTCCTTGCCTAACTTTCAAGCAAATGAAAGAATGTAAGAATGAATGTTTTGTAGAATGAATAACTATGAATTTATAAGGAATTCAAATTACTCAATATGATTGCATTTATTAGAAAAAGTTAACAACGAAAGTTTTGATTTTTTCAAGTTTAGAGGTTTGTTAGAATTTAGGGCGCCCATAATGGGTTGACTTATAAAACAACATAACAACCTAATTTATTTAAATTAATTAATTAATTACTAAATTATTAATGTTTAAATTTTAAATTGGGTAGTTAATTTTTTTAAGAGGGTTGGTTATTAAGTATAAAAAAATTGATCATAAAAAATTAGAATATGATCATTTCTTTATATGTTTTTTTCAATATACAAAAAAGAGAGAAGAAAAAATAGAACACCCTTTGTTAGAATACTTTCTTGCTAAATTATGGTGTATTTGTTGTGAAAGTGGTCGAAGTGGTCTCGTAATTCTAGTCCAAACTATTAGGACAGGAAATTTGCAACCTATAATTCTACTACATCTTGTAATTCTAGTTAGCCCATAATAGGTTGACTTATAAGACAACCTAACAACCTAATTTATTTAAATTAATTAATTAATTACCAAAATTATTAAATGTTTGAATTTTAAATTGGGTAGTTAATTTTTTCTAAAAGGGTTGGTTATTGAATATAAAAAAATTGATCATAAAAAATTAGAATATGATCATTCCTACATTTTCTTCAATATACAAAAAAGAGAGAAGAAAACACAAAACATAGAACACCCTTTTTTAAAATACTTTCTTGCTAAACTATGGTGTATTTGCTGTGAAAGTGGTTGAAGTTAGTCTTGTAATTCTGGTCCAAACTACTAGGATAGGAAAATTTGCAAGACCCATCTTGGCATAGATAAGTACCCAAAATCAATTCATTAGTATCAATGTAATACCTTACCCTCTTAGCTCTTATATAATGGTCCCATTGTCTATTCCAATCCATCTCAAGCATATTGGACAATACTTGTAAGAAAGCATGTGTTTTCATACATGGATAATTGAGTAATTGGGAGGCCATATACATAATTCATGGCTTTAGGGATTTTGTGAACTCATTTACATCATTTTCTATCCATAATATATCCATACATATCATAAACATCACATTTCATCTCAACATTTATGGGTTTAGAACCATACATATCATATCTGAATTTTTTGCCCTGGGTTGCTATCATAGATTTTCGATATGAATTTTGAAAATTCATAACTAATTCTAAAAAACTCAAAATCAAGCAAACCATATCATTATGGAAAGCTCTAGATGTCTACTAATGACTAAAAATAAATTCAGATCAATGAAATGGTGTTTAACTGACAAAAATTAATGGAATAGTACCAAAGGTGGAGTTGTATTAATGGTATTGTCATGCAACTTTAAAAATTTGGCTCTTCCTTTACAGACCTTTAATTGGGGTGCTCTTAAGTGCTGGGGAAAATTATCATGTCTAGTTTATATTTGTAAAATTTCATAGGCATTGGATGTGACAACCCTACCTTCTTATCATTGTAACTATGGTTAAATATACGATTAATCATTAATTATCAAGGTTTGGAGTTGTTACAATTCATCACATTGTGAAAATATGGAAAAATTTAAACCTTGATGTTAGGGTCATTACCATACCACCACAAACAAAACAAAATTTGCATAAAAGAAATCCTACTATCATAAGGGGTTTATGATTCATTCGTCCATCAGTTTCAATACCTAATAACCTCTCACAAGTGTTCCTATATCATTTCTTACCATTACCATTGAAGAAATTGGGGTTTCTATGCTCAAAGTAGGAGTTTGGGGACTTGCACCGTGGCTAGCCTTCATGGCACCGAGGCGGAAATGCCTCCTGGAACTATTTTTCTCAACCCCCACGATTCTCACCTCAGCGCAACATATTTTCACCTCAACGAGTTTCCATTCTGTCAGCTCCGCCTCAGCGTAATATATTTGTGCCTCGGCGCGTTTCCATTCTGTCAGCTCTTAGGCGATTTTTTTTTCCACTTTGCATCGCGGCACTATTTATCAGGCCGCGGCGCTCCGCGCCATTGTCACTCCCCAAGCCAATTTTCTTCTCTTGCATCGCGGTGGGATTCATTACGCCGTGGCGCCCCTCGATTCTGTCTCTCATTTGGCCACGGCGAAGACCTCTTAGCCGCGGTGCGACTCCCTCCTATAATAAGAATAATTATACTTTAAAAAGTGTGCTACTTACATGACTTTTAAACCACTTGGGAAATTGTTGATTATGTGGTCTTTCAACATTTCTAAGATTTCCTTTTTTAATCTCCAACTTCATATATATATATATATTTGAAAATAATATGTTTATAGATATGAACATATAATATGATTACATATGAGTTGAAAGTAACAATTAAATATACTTCCTCAATAAACAAAAGAATTTCATCACAATTCTTTAAGACATAAAGATGAGCTTGATTCACTTCTTCCATACTTAATTTTCTTGATATTTTACTCATTCTAGTAAGGCGCTCAAATTGCACAAAAATAAGCAGCCCAAGCAATTCTTCAGGACTACCATTTTAATTTTCCCTAGCATAACTAAATTAAGTGTTAGTTCTATGAAAGTATCTTGAGTAAAATATCAAACACTCATGGATAATATATCCCTCTGCAATGGAAAATTTTGGATAAGCTCGATTACGCACATAATCCTTCAAAGTTCATTAAAACCTTCACAAAATGAATATATACATATTGTATATGGCATTGATAAAAATGTTTAGAGTTGTATAGGTAAGATAAAAAGGTGATTCAATCAACTTCCAATAGGATATATCCAATGATAATTGATTGACTTTGCAATCTTAGTTTCTTTTGCTAATATTGTATTTAGTACATGGGAATGATTTTTGTGGGACTAGAAATGGAAATAAGAATAAGAATAGGCCTTATGGAATGAAATCCTATAGTCTATAATCATATTTGGTATGATATAAAAAAAATGAAAATGCTATTACATTTTATTATTTGGTTAGATGAAATCAGTGCAGGAATGGAAAATAATATTGAACAAATGACTATAATACCCCTAGTGCAAAAAATATCAAATTATTCATTTTGTTAATTTGTAAAAAAATATTTTTAACTACTTTTAATAAAAAAAATTAAGATTTATATGCTTTTTTATTTCAAAAAATAATTTTTATCAATAATAGAAAATAGGGCTATTTTTCTAGGACTTTCTTTTCTGAACTAAATGACCAAAATTCTAGGGCTCAACTAACTCACCATTTGCCTTAGAATAGAGCTTAAATCTTTTTTTTAACTTAGTTGCCTAGCTAGCTTTTCCTACTTGCCTTTCATCTAGGCCTTGAATTAGGATTTCACATTGGCAACTTTTCCTAGGCAACTTAAGCTCCCTAAATTCTTATTTTAAGTCTAAAATTGACATTTTACTATTTATTTAGTCATTGTACTATTCCTTTTAGTTATTTCTCAATTTGACATATTTCATAGCTTAAAGCCATTTTCACTAAACTTGCTTCTATGCCTTTAAACCTTCTTTTAAATTTTTAGATATCTTACTCATTAAAGGCATAAAGCCACACATAAGAATCCTCATCCACTTAGACTAGGGTTTCAAGTGTACATAAAAATTTTAACTTTCACATATGGCCTTTATAGTTCAAACTAATATTTTCCCTAGCCTTTATAATTTTTTAGAGGACTAGATCATAAAAATACACTCATGTGGTGCACTAAACCGTGAAGTAGCTGAGAAGTACTATGGATAGGGTAGGTTGGAGTTTTCTTGATTCTTACAACCAATTCTTTATGTTTTATCAGCCTATATCACTTTTACACTCTTTAAACTATCAAATGCATACAAAGGAATGTAGAGAGAGATTTTCTCTTTCTAGGTGTGATGAATGAGGCTTAGAAATCATGAAAATTATGCTTGAAACATGGCCAGTTACACATATTCAAAGCTCTTTCAGTGCTTTTCATTCTCCCTGATTGATTTTTTGAAAAGAGTACTCTCTTTATCTTAAGTGGTAGCTAAGATAACTCTAGATCAAAATTTTAAACCATTAAATTAAAGCTCATGAAGAGGCGAATAAATTTCATAACTAACAATAAGTGAAATGAGGGCTTTTTCTTACTTATTTTGGCTTGTCTCACTTTCTCTCACCTCTCTTTACCTTGGATGCCATGGGAGCTGCTTAGATAGATTGAAAATAAAGCCAAGGTTGGTGGAATGGAGAGATGGATGAAGGATCATGATAATATATCAAAAAGCGATTTTATGATAATTCAAATTTTTCCATTTTGCCCATACTTTCCTTGCACTTAAATTACATTCTAGCTTAATTTTTTTTTTTTGCAAAATTTAAGCTATATATTCTATTTCAAAATGTCTTAAAACCCTTAAGTCAACTTGCCTGAGTTACAGGGGTTCAAAATAGTATAAAACAGCTCAAAACAGGACTATGATAATGTTTCAACCTATTTTATGCTTCCTGGATATTTTGGATAGCTCATTTAACTCATATATACTGGGAAATACAATTAACTCACTCTAATTAGCTTTTTTTTAATCCCTATATTCCCACTTTTCCCAAGCGACCCTTGTTTAAGTGTCCCTGATTCTCATTCTTTTTTAGCTTTCCTCTCTATTTTCTTTATTTAGTTAGCCTTTCACTCATTTTCTCATGTTCTCATAACTTATTAAGAGGCCTATACTCAATTGAAAATACATGATATATCTTTCATAACTACTATAGTATTTCTCTTACTATACTGCAACCTATTATGATAACCTTTTTTGGGCCTTTCCCTCATTTTTAGTCTCAATCCTTCATCTTGATTAAGATTTTAGTTCCTTTTAATCTTTCTTCTTACTCCTCTCTAAGAGTTTGGCCCAGTATAGAATACTAGATATGATATAATCTAATAAACCATGGACAAAATGCTTTGCACATGTCTCTTTTATGGCTACTAAGTGTGAAGCATATCGTGATAGCAAAGTAAACTACATTTCACATTTAGAGACAGCCATAACTTTTATTTGCTTTAACATTTCAAACTCTTTGACCTTTGCATCTTTAACAAGGAGAAATCATCTCATAAACAACTCCTTGAACTATTCCTAAACCAAAGGAGATACTTCTCATGGTCTCCCCTGTATCATGGTCTTATACCATGTTCAAGCCATGCCCATCAAACAAAACTCTACTAATTCTATTGTTCTTATTGGCGAACACCTTAGCACTCTACAAAGTTAACCTATCTCATCTAAGAAGTGTTGTGGGTTGTAATACCATAATTTCTTAGCTCATTACATGCTATATTTATACCTCATATCAACCAATTCATGTGAGAGGCAAGAAAATGGCATTAAAGTAGTGATTATTTTTGTGTTGCGTCATGTAAAAAAAATTTCGTTCGATATCACGTGGATTGTGTGAATGCATACTATACTTTCCCATATTTAATTACATGTATACAACTTATTTTTATCATAAAATCATGCCCACAACTCATGGAAACCGAAATGGAACCTAGAATATGGAGGTTTATTTTCGGCCAGATTTGGCCCCTTTCTTGGCCTAATTTTGAAAAATCATAACTAATTCTACAAAAATCTAAATCACACATTCTTAGCCATTCTAGAAATTTGCAGATGTCTACTTCACACTAAAAATATGCATAGACTATAACACCCATCACGGAGGGCTTTTGACATCCAAAAAGGTCCAGAGGTCAAACTACCTCCTGATGCTGTCATAGATTCTGCAGCAAAATTTGAAAATGTCCAATTAATTCTAAAAAAATAAAATCTATGCAAATGATACCAATATGAAAATTTGTAGATGTTAGCTAGAGGATAAAAATAATTCCAGACCAGTTCAGGTAGCCCAAACCTCGAAATTCAATAGAACAGTAACTCAGGTAGGGTAAGGGCCTGATACTGGACAGAATGTTCAAAAATTCATATCTCTCACTATAGACCTCCAAATAAGGTGATTCTAGCTGGCACAAGTCATTGGGAATGTCTAGTTTCTTTGTATAAAATTTTGTGGAAATTGGACATCATTTGCCCCATAAGTGATAGAGTTTAATTTCGGACCAGTGCTACGGTACCAAGGACCAAAATTAGAAAAATTTCCAATTTCAATAATTTGCCAAATATTCCACAGACCTCCAAAAATTACTAAATTTAGCCTCCCAAAAATATATTATTAATCTATAGATGCGTGCCAAATTTCAGCTAAGAAGAGCTCATTTGGACAAAAAGTGACATAGTCTCATGAAATGGTCATTTTTGCTTCCTATCAAGAGTCACTTTGCACCAAATGGCTTCTTCTTGAGTTTGGCACCCCTTGAGCAAGTTTCAAATCACAAATATGAATTGTGGAGGCTTTCCAAGTGATCTCAAACCTCATGCATCTCATTTTGGTCTCTCAACATCCATTTTGCATAGTTACATCAAGCCATCCAAGAGACAATTTAAGCAATGCTATTGATTTAGTGTCATATAAAGTCTACATCATGTCCATACATCATTTTACACTTGTCCATGGTCTTACATTACAAAAATATTACATACATAATTACTTTGATATTTAACCACCACTTAAAGTATATAATACACTAAAATAAAGATGTTCAATGTCTTTAGCTTGCATCTCCTTAACTTGGAATACCACCTAGACAATTCAAGGATGAGGGGGAAAGGGGAGTGAGATTCCAAGAATCTTAATATCTCACACACCCATTCACACAACATTCAAGGCATACATACATCAAATTCATAACTATACAAGTATAAAATGTGTAATAAATTCCATTTCATGCCACATTCACATGTTAAGATCACTTTCATGCTTTAGGGACTTTTTGTTTAGCCTTACCCTATTTCTAGGACTTTTGGATTTGTCTCACTCTTGATCTAGGGACTTTTGACTTTGCCTCACCCATTCAAGGGACTTTTGGCCTTGTCTCACCCATGCCATGAAACTTTTGGCATCTCCTTACCTTCATCAAGGGACTTTTGGCATCACCTCACCTTTATGAGCTCTTTCCATAACCATAGTCATTCAAGACAACACATTGGTACCAATGCACAACAAGGATCAAGTGGCATGTTATCAAGTATCAAGAATGCATGCAAGCATACTAAGACATACATATGCATATAAGAATGCAAAGAGAATAAGGTAGAGAGCTACCTTTTTATTTATGCAAGCTCACTTTGCAATTTTCTTCTCCTCCTTGGTTTCACAAGAGCACTTAGGTGGAGTAAGGTTCTCTTGGCCTAGACATTACAAACATCACACAATTACACACTTGAAGCAAGCTAAGACATTAAACTAAAGCTTATTACACACTTAGTTCCATAATGGACATATTGGTTCCATAAATGGCCTATTGAAGTAACTCATATCATTCAAGTGTTAGGCTCCATTCTCTTGTTATTTCTAGACTTCTTGGACTCATTTAAGGTCCTTGGAGTCATCATTAATTCAATTGCACCATTAGAAGACCAAGTTGCTTCATAAAGCACCATTATGGACACCATTGTCCCATGTCCTAATCCATAGCTCCTAAATTTTTTCCAATGGTTCTTCCCATCTTCTAATACCATATGGAGTCCCAAATCAAGGCTAGAACAAATTAAAATACTCCCTAGCCCATTAAACCCCTCTTGGGCGAGACAAGCATGAATTTGGGCTTCTTAGAGTTTCAAAATTTTCCTTGATGGGAGAGCCACTTGGGAAGGTTTCTAAGGGTTTTAGGAGCTCAAGGAAACATTCAAATAGCTAAGAAATTACTCACACAAAATCAGATTTCACAAAACCTCCAAAAACAATACACTTTTCTAACTTAATTTCTTTTGGTTTTTCTTAGAATTTCTTACCATATTCTTAATCCTTGCACTCTTTTCCCTAGGTTTCTCCCTTGGTTCTGCCCAAAATCCAGCCCCTCCTACCCCATCCTAGGTTGGCCGAAACATACAAGAAGAAGGGACAAGAAGAGGCTACCATAGGAATGATATTTTACCTTGTTTTTCCTTAGTTTCTTGGATGTTTCTTCCGGCTTCTCCTTTCTAAACACGAAATTTCCCTCCTTGGTTTGACCTCAAAATAGAACCAAATCATCCAAAAAATCTATAGAAAGAAAGGAGGAAGAGAGGAGAACAAGATTGAAGGAAGATGGAGCAAGAAATTCTATGAAATTACCTAGTTTTTCCTTGGCTTTCTTCCTCTTTTTCTTCTCCCTTTGGTGCGCCTAAAAGAGCTAAAGATTTTCTATATTTTGGGCAGAAAGGGTTGTGCTCATTAAAGAGGAAAAGAAGGGAGAAAAGTGTGGAACTCTTTAGAACATTCAAGAACCCATTATTTCTAATTTTGCCATTCTGTAATGGCAATTTCGTTTCAGCTTCGTTTTAACTCCTTTTCCATCATAAAATTTAGGTTTCCAATTTAATAAAATGTCTTTGGAATCACTCAATTTGAAGCTAAAACCTTACTAAACGAACTAGTCAAAATTCAGGTCTACTAATGTTGAAAAACATACACCGGAGGGACTTTACCGGTCCTGGGGCTTCCCATAATTTTTGGGGCCTCTGAGAACTTTAGGTAACTCAAAACTTTAATTTAAAAATCCTTCCTATGTGATTTTCCAAAAGTTGCACTTATTTACAAAAATACTATTATGTTTCGTCAATTTCTGTCGCAAATTATTTCTCCATCCTAACTCCGTTTTTCTTTCCGTCTGAGCCTAAAATTATTATTTTTAGGAGTTTAGGACTCTACCCAAAATTTTTGTAGGATATTATCTAGGTCATTTCAGAGGACTTAACTTTATATGTTTCATTTCGTCATTTACGAAAATTACGTTCATTACATAGGTCCTCGCTCGTGTTCATACCAGAAAAAGAAAGAGGTTTAAGCTTCACGAAGTTAGACGAGTAGACTTCTACCACCCTTCCTTATGGATCCAACTGCTCCCTCTTAAGCCTAGCCTCTTACTTAGGCAAAGGGTCTACAATATATTCTCTCTCTTGATGTTACCATTGTTATTAAACCATTATGCCTATCTGTAACAACCAGGAAAAAGAAAGAAGAAGAAAAGAAAAGAGAAAAGAAAAGGGAAAGAAAAGAAAAGCTGAAAATTTTTGGAAGCTGAAAATTTTCTAAGTCTGCTAGCTACAGCCTAGCTATAGCGAATATACCTGTTCGCTATAGCGAGAAATGGTCTAGCTATAGCGAGACTGCCTTCTAGCTATAGCGAGAATGCTTCTAGCTATAACGAGTTCGGGCACCCCATACAAAAACCAGGGAGTTGCTCGCTATAGCACGCTGTAGCGAAGGCAGAGGTCTGGGACTTATTCGAGCTCGCCGTAGCGAGGGTTATGGCTCGCTATAGCGAGGGTTAGTCCGGAAAAGCGTGAAAATAAAAAATTTGACTTCTTAAAGCGTCCCAACTCTTTCTTTCACTCTGTAACCGACTTAAGCTCACTCTAAGAGAGAGAAAAGGGCGGAAGAGAGAGAGAGAAACTTAGAAGAGGAAGGAAGAACAAGAAAGGTAAGGATTTCCATGGCTTTTCTCTTAGTATGTTACTCTTCTCCCCTTACCCTCTCTTTCCACGGTTTTGATTGTTAGAATAGTTAGGTCTTGAGCTTGGTTCAGAAGAGGGAGAGTGGGACATCACTCTTGAGGAAGGTTAGAAGTCATGTAGTCTTCTCTTTCTTGCTTTCCTTCTTAAGAGCTTGAGAGTTTGAGAAAAGAGAGAGAATAGTTAATGGATTCTAGTGAGAGAAAGAAACCTAGTTTGAGAAGCTTAGTAGGGTTGTTAGAAGGGTTGTTAGAAAGAGATCCTTAGCTTAAGAATCAAGTGTTAAGGAATTAATTCCATGCTTCTTGTGTGGTTAGGCTCAAGAGAAGCTCTCCCATCTAGAAGTGGTTGTGAAACCAACAAGGGAGGAGATAAATTGAAGAGAAAGGTAGTCAATAGCTAATAAGGTAGCTCTCTCCACCTTCTTTCATGCATAATTGTGTGCTTACATTGTTTTACTTGTGTGTATGTATAATTTGAGCTATGAGAAGTATGTTAGCATGATGATGCCTTATGTGTTTTAATGATATTTTATGTGTGATTTCTTGGGTTTACTTGAGTGTGGAAAAGCCAATAACCCTTTAGCCATGGTGAAGATGAGCCAAAACCCTCAAGTTGGTTGAGACAAAGTAAAGAGTCTCCCAAAAGTGAGGTTGACTCCCAAAGAGTAAGGGTTGAGTCCAAGAACCTCTTAAGAATAGGTGAGGCAAGTCCAAAATCCACAAGTGAGTAGGTGAGGCTAATCCATGTACTTGGCAAGCTTCTAAATGTTATGTATGGCCTACTCACATGTTGAGAATGTTTTTCTTTTATGCATGGCCAATTCACATGTTGCAAATGCTTTCATTGTGGTTTTATATGCTAACATGCCATACATGCATGATGAGACTTGTTTGCATGCTATATATGTATGATTGAATGAGAGATGAGCTATTGAGATTCTTTGAATCTCACCCTCCCTCTCCACCATTCAAACATGCTAGGTGGACCAAGTGAGACTAGAGATGGGAGCCACCAAGCATGAAGCTAGGGAGACTAATGAAGACTTGCAAAGAGCTTCTTGTAAATATGTTGTATATGAGACAAGAGATGTAAATTAATAATGTATATGATGTAGCCTTTATGAATGTTTTCAAGTCAATGTATTGATGATGTATATATGAGACTAAGATTCATTTTGAATGAAGAGGCAAGCTTTGATTGTGAAAAGCTCAATGTTAGTATAGGCCATATGAGTGCATAAGTGGGCATGGGATAGTGAGTTTCTCCAATCTAGGTTATTAGACACTTGAGCCACGATTGATGGTCCCTATAGATGCTTTCTCATGTGCTCAAAGAGTCATAGAGGTAGAAGAATTAAGATTGGACCCCATGAGTCCCATTTTTAGCCAAGAAAGTGGCTTTTTGCACTTGATATCAAGAGTTGACCAAATGACCTCCTCTTGCTTTAAAATTTAACATGTAATTAGATCTTGGTTAGAGCTTTTTGGGAAGCCAAAGATCAAGTCATTTGGAGGTCTATAGCATTTCCTATGATTTTTCAAAGTTGACATCAGAAATTCGGATTTCAGAAAATACTGTTCATTTGGTCAGTTTAGAAACCGTGTCATCCGAGGGGCAAACGTAGTCCAATGGCTACGAAATTTTATACACAGAAACTAAATAGTCACAGTGACTTGTAGGAACTGGAATCACCTCATTTAGAGGTCTAGAGAGGAAGATATGCATTTTCGAGGTTCCAGCCCAGAATCAGTCATCCTACCAGACCCAAGGTACTGTTTCATCGGTTTTCGGGAGTTTGGTTCGATGAATTGATCTGGAAATATTTTTCCTCTCTAGCTAACATCCACATATTTCCATATTGATCTCTTTTGTAAGCATTGTATTTTTGTGGAATTAGTTAGACATTTTTGAAGTCCATATCAGTAAACTGTGATAGTAACAGGACCCCCTCTGACCAGTAGATGTTTTCACGTGTCAAACGCATTATATGTAAGATTTTATGAGTTTCATATTTTTAGCATGAAGTAGACATCTTAATATTTCTATAATGACTGAGATCATATGTTTACGATTTTTTTGTATTTAGTTATGAATTTTCAAACTCAGCCCAGAAATGAAGCCAAATCTGCCGAAAACGAAATTGCATGTCTCATATCCCTTTTTGCTTTCCATGAGTTTAAAGCATATTTTTGGGATTGAAATAAGTCTTAATAGTGCAACTAAGCATGAGGATGCATAGAAAGAGTTCACCCGGTCCATGTGACACTAAAGTGGATATCTACCCATGCATAATGCCATGTAGAATGAACACAAGGTAGAGTAAATGATCTTCTTTTTATGCTTCCCATATGCATATGAGTATATAAGGCATGATGGGTAAGAGCTAGAAGTTAGGGTGTTACACTATCATTTCCCTTATGGTTTATTACACTTTCTACATTATAGTAATAACCTTAGCCAAGGTCGGATCCACTTATCTAACTTTAGGCATCTCATCTCTTGTTACCTTAGTAGCCTCATCTCTTTGACTATGTTCAAGTTTGTAGCCACCATTATGTTTACAACCTTTAATACCAACACGTCCTTAACCTTTAAAAGTCAAAGTGATGTCATGAGACAAGTTAGAAACATTATCATAAATTACTCTCTGAGTTGTCATCTTTTTCTTTGGTGGCATCTTTACCTAAATGATAATAAAGTACATATCAATGATGAGTTCACCAAAAAGCTAAGATAATAAATATAATTAGCCTATAAATTATGACATAGAACATTGTGACATAGATTAGGTGATAGTAGCTTCTTGCATGTAAACTGTGCTAAGCTAACCAAGGACACAATTCCATATAAGATTGTACTATTTTCCCATCCTATGGCTATTAAGACTTAAACAAACCTAAGTTTTAATCCCAACTTTGTCATGACCCAAATCCTTGATCGTGATTGGCACATAGACTAAGCCAATTTAGCCCAACTTAACCTACTAAGCCAATTTAGCCCAACTTAACCTACTAAGCCTAAGAAACGCAACCATTTAACCAACATAAATACTAAGATGAACTAAAGTTTTTATGTAAAATAAAAAAATACTAATATTATTTCACAATCAAAACCATTTGAGAGTTGCTAAAAATCCTACAGCACCTCTTATGAAAAATAGATATTTCCCAATCTGAACAATCATCCACAATTCAACATTCAACACTTTTTATAATAAAATAAAAGAAAAACAATGAAAAGAGAGGTAAGTATCTTCAAAAAAATATGGTTGTTATAAGACCTACACGACTTTATGCTATCCAACTAGTAGTCATGACGTCATGGAGTCTTATGTCACTATCATCTAATAAGGAATCTATCCACTGTGTCTAGGAAGGCATACTAACCCCAAAACACTTTACTTGACTAATAAGGAGTAAGATAAGTCTACGACTGACTTAATGAGTATATAAATAACAGAGTGTGTGGATGGAGAAACAAAGGCACTTGAGTTTTTCGCCATTAAGTATCATTAATAAAATAAAATTGAATTAATTCATAGTATTTAAAAGTAAATATATGAATAAATAATTTTACCTAAGTAGTAGCCAACTTTAGAAAATATACCTTTTAAAGATAAATAATTAAGAAATCATTATATGGATATTGTGTGAAAGGGCATATCATGTTACTTTTTCACAATGCCATTATACTTCTCTTGTTTCTCATTTTAATACCATTGCACTTTTTACATTTGAGTGTCATTGCATTTTTTTCATTTCACATCTTAGTGCCATCGCACTTTTCATATCTTAGTGTCACTGTACTTTCCTTATTTTATAATCTCATAGCACCACTATGTTGTTTGTCATATCTCATAGTGTCTTCGTGCTTTTCATCATATTTCAATTTAATTAAATACATCTAGGCTGTTGCCCTCGTTAATGGTTATAGGATTCATGCTATATCTCATCCATTACCCTTGTAAATATATAGTAGATATTAATAATAAGACCTAAGGAGGCATAGATGATCCATCCTTAAAAGCGCTTTTAAAGAAAAAAAAAACTATTTTCATAACACCCCACCAAGCATCTCATACTACTCAATACAGGCTAAAGTTTTCAAATTCCACAAGTAACATAGTAAGCATATAATACTACTTAATGTGAGAGTTATGTTTTCATAATGCAATCAAGGAGAAAGAGATACCCTCTTTAAATGCCAGATCAAGCATAAATAATTTATATGAATTATTATAGAAATTCAAATTTAATTTAAAATTTTTTTTAAAATGTATAAAACTAAAAACATGAATTTAATATAATTTATATAAAGAAATCTTATTATGGAAATAAGAAAATTTCAAGATATATATATAACTATTAATTATTTAGAAATGAATCAATTTTATGAAAATTATATAAGAAAAGGATTAAAACAAGAAAAATAATCTATGAAATAAATAAAAGAGAAATTTTGAATAACCTTTCATGGTATAAAAATTAAAGGAAATAACATATAGAGGTTTTGTGTAATACCATATTTTTCTAGCTCATTATATAACATTCTCATGCTTTACATTCATAATTTTTATGAAGGATTTTGCCTAAAAATCAAGTCCTCCTAGGGTTTTCTCAAGTGGGGCAAAATGGTGGAGAAGGGAACCAAAGATGACAACTATAGGAAGAGAAATTACCTTGTTTTCTTGCTTTTTCTTACTTGAATCTTATGTTCTTTGAGCTCCTTTCTTCAAATCCGAATTTTTTCCTCAATTTCTCCTCTAAAATAGATCCATATACTTCATTATAATCATAGGAAATAAAGGAGAATGAAGGAGAAGAGGTTTGGAAGAGAAAGAGCATGAAAAACTATAAAAATCCATACATTTCTACCTTGAATTTCTCCTCCTTTTCTTTCTCCTCTTGTGCACCTCATCCCTTAGGGTTTTCCTCTGGTTTTAGGCAGAACATGGTCGTGCATAATGAAGGGAGAAGAAGGGTACATCATATATATAGGTGGGAATAAGTTACACCTTTCAAAAATTCTCATTTTGCCTTTCATTCTTGGCATTTTCGTTTCTCCTTCATTTTAGCTCCTTTTTTAGGACTATCTTTTCCATTATGAAATTTAGATTCCCAATTTAGTAAAATGCCTTTGGAATTACTCAAATCGGAGTTAAAACCTTTCCAAATAAATCAATCAAAATTTGGGTCAACTAACATTGGAAAACATCCACAGGAGGGGTTTTAACTGTCTCGGGGATTTCCAGGGTCTTCAGAGCCTCTGAGAACCCTGGGAAATTCAAAAATTTCATTTACAAAGCCCTCCTGTGTGAATTTCAAAATTTGCTCAAAATTACGAAAATACCATTATGTTTCAAAAGCTTTTCATAAAAAATTATTTCTTCATTATAGCTCCATTTTTCTTTTTGTCTGAGCCTGAAATTCTTATTTTTAGGAGTCTAGAATGCTTCCCAAATTTTTTGGGACCTTAACTATCTCATTTCGGGGGACTTCCTTTTATATTTGGCGAATTTTATTCGCTTACGAAGAAACCGTACGTTACGTTTCTCACATTTTCTCTTGTTTCCAGAGGACTGGATATTACATTTTGCCATTGTTTATATTTTGCACATATAAGATAATTGTTATACTTATATCACACATATAAGAAATTTACCATTTTTCACTATATATTTGAAACTGAAAATTTTCAAAGGTTTAGGATTTGTTTTCCCATAATATAGCAAAATAAGAATTACTCAAATGATATTTAAAGTAAGAAATTATAAATTAATTTAAAGTAGTTTAATTGGTCAAATAAGTTGGTTGGGGTCTAATTATGATAACATTAATTAACTCAGTTTGCAAGATCTATTTGGTTTGGTCAGATTTATTTTATTTACTTGTTATTATTATTTTTATTTATTTCCCTTTTTTCAGGTTATTACAAATAGGGTGAAATTTCTATGGAGAAGAAGAACAAATTGTTTGATCTTGTTTTAGTTGTAAATTTAACACTAAAAATTTTTCACATTGTTTTTATAAAATATTTATGCTTTATTTTGACTTACACATAATGGCTTTTTTTACCTCAAGGTTCATTTTAAAGTTGAAGGTTGCTAACAACTTGTATAGGCATAAGTGAATAGGTCATACAAGAATTATCACCATAAATTAAGGAAGAAGTATTATAATTCTTTTAAAGATCCCAAAGAGGCTATTGCTACCATACAATCTAATATGATGGAAGATTAGACATATCTTATGAGATTGTGGAATTTAGATAGTTGGAAGGTGGGTACTACACATTTGATTTTATTTTAATCTTGAAAAATTATAATCAATTTATGTGTTTTATTTGCTTTCTAGAAAATGAGTGAGCAAAATAAAATTAATCAAGCAACCAACAATGTATTACATAAAACAAGATTAAAAAGTGTTTAACAAAGGGTTAAAGAAGAGGTAATATGGTTATTAATTTAATATATTTTGTTCAAATGTCAATCATATAATATTTTATTGCTTATTCATCAATGGAAAGAGAAGATAGAACAAGAAATTGATTATCTCTACAACATAAACTTGTAAGTTATCTCATTTAAATACAACTAATTGTAGGACATTATAATGTGATATTAAATTTTTTACATCATATATTTGAGCATTATATCATTTAAATGTAGGAGCACCTTAGAAGCATTATGTTTGAAATAAAGAAAGAATCTTTTGAAATGAATGAGAATGAAATATTTGTAGAAGTTTTTGGGTCTAAGCAACATGAAAGAGTTTGTGGGCAAGGAGCTTGTATTAGCTCCACACAATTGTTAGGTCCTCAACCTTCACTTGTTTGTGAGCTTCAAAGGCAACTTTAAGAATTTGAAAAATGCCATGAAACTCCAATGCAAGAGTAAGCTTATCAAAGGAGAAAATGAATAAGTTGAAAGATTTATTGACACATCTTCTTAGGGAAAGTATGCCTAGAATTCAAATTAATTTAAATTAAGTTTTTCATCATTATTTTGTCATTTTTCACTTACCTTACCTTAAATGTTGGGTAATAATAATAGTTTAATGCCTCACTAGAGCCTTCCTCCCTCTCCTTGTTGATTTGGGATCAAATCATTATAAATAAATGAATTAACAATAATAAAGCCTTTTCCTACTAAGTAAGGTTGGCTATATAGATCAATTGATGCCATAAAATCGTATCATAAATTATATTTTTAAGTAAACTATTTAATTCTAAATCCTTCTTAATAGTTTTTTCAATAGTTTTTCTTAGTCTCTCTCTACCTCTGACTATTGGACTACTCTTCATCTGATCTACTCTCTTAACTGGGGCTTTTATAAATCTCCTCCACACATTACCAAATAATCTAAGTCAGGATTCTATAATATTTTTCATAATAAGTGCAACTTTCACTTTCTCTCTAATGCACTCATTTCTAATTCTATCTTATCTAGTGTATTCACTCATCTAACACAATATTCTCATTTCTGTAACTTTGAGCTTATTCTCTTGTTAGCTTTTTATTGCCTAATATAAATTTAAGTAGTACTTTTCTATAACAAATAACATCTATAACACTCCTATTTTATTCATCCTACTTGAATCTTATGTTTTACATCTTCCTCTACTTTCCCATCATGTTGTACAATGGATCTAAGATATTTAAACCATTTGACTTGTGGTATGGTATGTTCTTTAATTTTCTCACTAAGTGAGATTGGCTATATAGATCAATTAATACCATAAAATCCTATCATAGATTATATTTTTAGATAAACTATTTAATTATAAATTCTTCTTAATAGTTTCTTCTATAATTTCTTTTGTCTCCCTCTACCTCTGACTAGTACACTACTTTATATCTGATTTACTTTCCTAACTGGGACTTCTATAGGTCTCCTCCATGTATGCTTAAACAATATAAGTCCTAATTCTACAATCTTTCCTATAATAAGTGCAACCTCCATTTTCTCTCTAATGACTCATTTCTAATTCTATCTTATTTAGTGTATCCACTCACCCAATGCAACATTTTCATCTCTGTAACTTTGAGCTTATTCTCTTGTTGGCTTTTTATTGTTCAACATTGCAGGTCTTATAATTATATGATAGAATTTATCCTTAAACTTGAGTAGTGCTTTTCTATCACAAATAACGTCTAAAGCACTCCTTTAGTTCATCTACCCTGCTTGAATCTTATGTTTGACATATTCCTCTATTTTTCTATCATGCATAATGGATCTAAGATATTTAAACCATCTGACTTGTAGTATGGTATGTTCTCCAATTTTTTCACTAAGTGAGGTCAATTACATTGATCAATCGATGCTATAAAATTCTATCATAAATTATATTTTTAGATAAATTATTTAATTCTAAATCCTTCTTAATAGTTTTTTATATAATTTTTCTTAATTTTCCTCTATCTTTGACTATTGGACTACTCTTCATCTTATCTACTCTCCTAACTGAGACTTCTATAGGTTTCCTCTACATATGCCCAAATAAGATAAGTCATGATTCTACAATCTTTTTCACAATAAGTGCGACCTCCACTTTCTATTTAATGCAATCATTTCTAATTCTATCTTGTCTAGTGCATTTACTCATCCAACACAATATTCTCATTTCTACAACTTTGAGTTTATTCTCTTATTAGCTTTTTATTGCCTAACATTGCAAGTCCTATAATTGTGCGGTAGAATTTACCCTTAAACTTGAGTGGTATTTTTCTATCATAAATAACATTTAAAGCGTTTCTCCATTTCATTCACCCTACTTGAATCCTATGTTTTACATCTTCCTCTATTTCCCTATCATATTATATAATGGATCTAAGATATTTAAACCATTTGACTTGTGGTATAGTATGTTCTCTAATTTATACTTCTACATCAGACCTAGTGCATCTCTTACTAAACTTACATTCCATATACTCCGTTTTACTTCTACTTAAATGAAATTCATGTACTTCCAAAACTAGTCTCCATATCTCAAACTTCTCATTCATTTTCTCTCTTGATTATCTAATTAAGACTATATCATCTATAAAAAGTGTGTATTATGGCACCAGTTGGATATGTTTAATGAATATATCCAATACTAACTTAAAAAATAAGGACTCAAAGTTGAACGCTGATGCAGACCAATAGTTATCAAAAAATCTTATGTGGCTCTACCTTTTATTCTTACACTAATTGTAACTTCATCATACATGTCATAAATTGCTCGAATATAAACAATATGAACTCTTTTTTTCTCCAAAGCCTTCCATAAAACCTCTTTTGGCATCTTATCATATGCTTTCTCCAAATCTATGAACACCATGTGTAAATTTTTTTAATTCTTTCGATATCTCTCCATCAATCTTTGTAACAAGTATATCGCTTCCAATAATAGACATTCCTAACATAAGACTAAATTAATTCTTTATAACTTGAGCCTCTTGCTTTAATCCTTGCTCAATTACCTTCTCCTATAACTTCATAGTGTGGCTCATAAGTTTGATTCTTCTATAATTTATACAATTTTGTATATTCCTCTTGTTCTTATAAATAGGGATTAAAGTATTTTTTCTCTACTCATCCGACATTCTCTAAAACCTCATAATTTTATTAAATAACTTTGTGAGCTAACTTATGTTTTTTCCTCCTAAACCCTTCCATACCTCAATGGGTATATTATCTAATCTAACTACTCTGCCATTCTCCATATGCTTTAATGCTTCTTTTACCTTTAACCCTCAAATCCTACAATAAAAAGTATATTTTTTATCCTCCTTTTTAGTGTCTAGCCTATTCGAGTGTAATGAAATCTTGTGTCCTTCATTAAATAGTTTATGAAAATAACTTTTTCACCTTTCTTTGATTTCTTGCTATGTCACTAAGATTTTTCCTTCTTCATCCTTAATGCATTTCACTTGGTCCACGTCTCTTATCTTTCTTTCCCTACTTTTAACTAGCTTGTAAATGCTTTTTTCTCCAACTTTAGTACTTAAATATTAGTATAATCCATTAAGTGCCTTAACTCTTGTTTCATTCATCACCTTCTTAATGTATTTCTTAGCTACCTTATATTTTTTCTAATTTCCATTACTCTTACACAAAGACCATGCTTTATAACACTCTCTTTTAACCTTAAGCTTATCTTGCATGCTTGCATTTTACTGCCAAAATTCTTTATCCCTAGGTCCAAAGCCTCTTGATTTACCAAGTATCTCTTTTACCACCTTTCTAATCTCTTCAGTTATATTGTCCCACATATTATTAGCATTTCCTTATACTTCCCAAAATCCTTCCTCCAACATCCTCATTTGCAAGCTCTTTTCCTTATTCCCCTTTAATTGCCACCACTTGATCCTTGACACCCTATCTTGGCCTTTGCTTTTTACTCTCATCTTAATTCGAATATCCATAACTAAGACTTTATGCTGGGTAGTTAAACTTTCTCTAATTATAACTTTGTAATCTATACAGAGTTTTCTATTCGCTTTTCTTATTAGGAAGAAATTAATTTTAGAGTATGTCCTTCCACGTTTGTACATGATAAGATGATCATTATAAATAAATGAATTAATCAAATTAAATATAATCAAAGCATTTTAAATTCAAATTCAAATGAATTATATACAATTATAATTTAATGATGAAAATAGGTGAAATTTTCTTAAAACGCCACTTATTAACATTTTGAGATGCCACTTGTCATCATCTCAAATTCAATTTAGAGTGTTATTTGTCAGCGTTCTACCACTTGCTAATATTTATAGAACATGAACTATTTTAGTGTATATAATAGACAGATAAAAGATAGATAGATAAATCTTATGTTGTGCAATAGACAAAAATAATAATAAATTCAATTCCTAGAATAATAACATTGGAATACAAAAAATGTAATAAACATAATTTTTTTGTAATTCAGATAAGTCCCTAAAAATTAGAATTTAAGTAAAAAAAATAGAATTAGAAATAATTCACTAATGCAAAAGAAATTATCTAGAGGTAGAAAATAGTAATTAATTAATTTTAATTAGAAATAATTCATTATTGCAAAAAAAATCTACTGAGAACTATTTTTTATAGTGTCATCACCCACTTATAAAATTGGTATTTGAGACTAAGAATACATAAACTTTTCAAGATTGGCATTCAATATCTTGGTACTTAATTTGAATTTAATATTGGAGGATATTAACTGAAACTTGAAATTTGTGTTTTAGATGTAAAGAAGCCAATGTGACAATATTGACTAATTTAAAGAAAAAGATCTATGATAAGTGTTCCAATGTGTTCTAGAAAGCTATGGTTTGTAGGATTTCAATTTTTCAATAATTATTTATAATTTTTCAAAGTTGATGACAGAAAACTAAAAATTAGAATCCGTGGCAAAAATTCTGATATGTGTTCTAAACCTCCAAATCTAAGTTTCTTGGCCTAAATGGCTATGAATTTGATATGTTTTAATATGTTATGGTCTAAGAGGAGTTGAGGATCAATTCATGGGCTTTGGAAGTGATTTAATGCTGAGCTAGAGGTTCTTGGTAGTGTGCTTCCCATTGTTATGTGTTGTATATTCAAGTAAATTGTGTGAAAAGTTCAAGTAGTGCAAAATGAACCTGAACTGCTTATGGAATGATATTCTTGCTTTGAATGAAAGTTGTATGGATATTATATGGATAAAAATGATTAAACTAAAGTGGGATTGAACTGTGTGGGTTTGTTTCTATGATTTTGGTCCATATGCTACGCTTTGTGTGCAAGTATGAGTGTTTATTGCTTGAATGCTATGATATGAGTTTCTTGGGTTTAAGATATGACAATAAACTAGCGAAAAAATTGTAATTTTAGACAACTTTTGAGAAACTTAAAAGAAGAGGCTTTAAATGGGAAAATTGAACTCATTAGAGTTTTTTAGAGCCTAAAAAAAATCATAAGAACTGTCAAAATGGTTAAATCTCTTTTAGTGTGTAATTTAGGTTATCAGTTGACTAAAATTTTGATCAGATGATTCAATAAAGTTTCAAATCACATAAATTTGAAACAAAATATTTTTTATAAATTAAAGGACCTAAATTTCATAATGAAAAAGATGGTTCTAAAAAAAGAATTAAAATGAGTTCAAATGGAGAATGGGAAGTGCAAGGGTAAAATTGGAATATAGAAACTTTATAAACCCTAACTTGTCCCTATATATATCACATCCCATTCTTCTCCCATTGCTTCTAACTAACTTTATATAGCTCCAAGCCAGCCCAAGAGACATCCAAGGAAGCACCAAAAAGCAAAAGGAAAGGAAGCCACCAAAGGTAAGAAATTATAAGGAATTTGTTTATAGTGTTTATGTAAATTAGTTCCTACTCTTTCTCTTCTTTCTCCCTATGGTTTTAGCTTCTTAAAAGATGAAGTTTTATGGCTAGAAACTTGGAGGAAGAGGTTTCTCCAAGGAAAATAAATATGCCATATTAATATTCATTTAAAGCCTTTTTTTATTGATATATGTTTTAGTGTAGGAAAACTACTTCTCCTTATTTCTCCATGATTCCATAATTTTGGCCAACTTAAAAGGGAGGTGAAGGGAATTGGTTTTTCATTGAAACATGATGAGAATTAGGGTTTTGAAGTGTGGAGATTAAGAATATGTCATTAGATTCAAATAGAAAGTTATAGGTTGCAAGAATTGGAATTTAGGGTTTTACTTACACCTTAAGAAGTATGAAGCTTTAGAATGATATTTCAAATTATGCAAGAGCATAATTGAGCTAAGAAGAGGCTAAGGAAGGTCCATAGGTGTCAATTCCCTATAAGGAAAGAACAAAACACCATATAAGCCTAACTAGATGCATGTCTCAACCAAGGGTGATTTAGGGTATCTAGGAAGAGTTTTCTTTAATTTCAAGGTTATAAATGGTCTAAATATAAATTATAAATACCAAAGGAACCATTGATTTGAATTTAGAAGCCTTATTTTGAAAGGTAAAAATTTAGGGTTCCATTATGCATAAAGAAGCAACTTAGTATTAGGCTCCTTTAATAGGGTTTATGATGGCTCTAATGAGTATTAATGAAGTCATATAACTTATGTTGGATGAGATGTTAAGGCCAAGATATTGATTTGTAAGCATTGCTTCATTGTGTCACTAAATGGAACCATATGAAGACCTAAAGTTTAACTAGTAATATAAGGTTTACATGAGTCCAAATATGGTTCCATTAATACGTTTGTGCTTCATTCAATGTGTCTTGGCCAACTAAGTGAAACCTCCCTGAAGTGTAAGTGTGAGGCAGAGAAGACAAACCAAGAGCAAAGGAGGAACTAAATTGAATTCTTGCATAAGGTAGCTTTTCATCTATTCTTACATATATATGTTGATTGTTTGATTGGTTTTGAGTTACTTGTATGTCTTACTTACTAATTATGTTTGTTATTGATTGATTAATGATAATATACAATTGCATGATATTTGATTGCATTTAGAATAGATTTGGCTTTTGCATGGGTAAGGTTGTGCCAAAAATCCCTTTAATTTGGTTTGGTGAGGTGAGGCTAAAAGTCCTTAAATGTTGTGAGACAAAGCCAAAAGTTTCAATTATAAGTGAAACTAAGTCAAAAGTCCCTAAAAAGAGAGTAAGGCTAAACTAAGAGTCCCAAATCATAAGTGAGACTAGACCAAAAGTCCTTAAAACTTGTTTTACTTTTGATAGTGTTGTATGATCCGTTATGCATGATTATGATTGATATTAACTTGAGTTATATGCATACATGCTTTCTTTGACCTTGAAAATGCCTTATATGTGTGCTTGAATAATGACTAATGAATAAGTTATTTGGATTCGTTGAATCTCATTCTTCTCTATATTTTCTCTAATCATGTCTAGATAACTCTTATGAAAGCAAGAATGGTGAGCAAAGATCATGAAAAGCGCCACTTTGACACTAGTTTGAATATTGATATATATTCTTACACTTGTAATGATATATACATATATTATGAGATGTAATCATTCCCACACATCCAAAAGTATGGAAAAATAATGTATGAACAATTTTTAGATGTAAATATATGATAATGTGCAATTTGACCTTATAAGTTCCAAGTTGTAGATGTGTATTTTGGCAAATAGGATAGTGATTTTGACTTCCATGGCCTTTGTGATGTGTTGGATTAGTAATACTTGTTATGTTTGTCATTTTAAACGTGCTCAAATGAAGCCTTAGTGAAAAAGGGTTCAAAATGGAGCATTTAAGACCAAAATCAACAACTTTTGGACCATAATCTATCCCTGAATTAAAAACCATTCAAATGAGCGAATTCTTGGATGAAACTTGGCAGGAAATTAGAGCTCCTCTAGAGCTTTCTAAAAGTAAAAAAAATAATTTTTAGAGTTATATAGAATATTTCATGAATTTTCAAATTTTAGTAGAATTTTCTTTTTATTCCCTATTGCTGTTCCATTGGTCTAGATCTAATATTTCATGAATTTGAGGGTTCAAATGAATCCATTGCTCATAAAATTTTATAGGCATCAAGTAGACATTCTAAGCTTTCCATAGTCACTGAGTTTGCGTAAATCAGAGTTATATAACTCAAATTATAATTTTTCAAAATTTAAAGCACAATATGTGCACAAGTTGTGTAATTGTGCATATGATGTAATTTCTAAATTGTGAGCTCCATTTTGTGATATTCTAAGCACAATAAACTTGTTTGGCATGTATTTGGGAATTTTTATAACAAGGATAATTATTTGTACACAATTAGAGAAATTAAGGCTTTAATGATAATAAATTTCGCTGCCAAAAGTATTGCTACGAGAAATTCTTGTTATAGTAAGGATATGAAATGAGACATATGTATGTTTTTATGATGGTATGACATAGCACAATTTATAAAATACCAAATGTCAATTCTTCTTTTGGAAAAGAAAGTGACACTAAAAATATTTCCATTAGTAGCATTAAAGTATATGGCTTCCATTCCTCAGGAGGAAGTATCATTAGGTTTATTAAACTTTTAGATGCACCAATATCTATTTACGCTATCACTAAATTTGGTCTATCATATTTTGAAGGGAAAACATTAATTTTTATGAATGGCAATGGTGATTCCATCTTTTGTAATTGGAAACATGGTTATGATAAATAAACTAAATGATTTAAATGTCCTTCATTTGTGCTTTATTTTGTGTATGAATCATTAAATCTAGGAAGAACAAAGATAGTGTCTTCATCTTCTTTTTCTTGCTTAAAGAATACAGATTCAAAATTTTCATCATCTTTGAAAGGAATGCTAGATTGAAATTGTTGAACTAGCTTGATTGCTTTCTTTCATTTGTTTGGATATTGTTTTACTAAGTGCCTTTTTTGTCTAACAAGTAACATCTATTAGTCTTTTTCTCTTTAGAAAACCTCTTTTAAAGAATCTAATTGATTTTCTAGATCTTCTTGGTTTGTAATTTTTGTTAAGGGGATGCTTGAAGAAATGAGACTTTTTTTTTGGTAGAACAAGAACACTTGTCTTTGTCTCTATACTCTATTAGCAAGTAGGGTTTCTTATAGATTTTTTGTAGTTTTTTCTTTCCTTCCATAATGGAATGGAAGAGTTTTTATTATTCACAAATCTTATCAAGTGTAGACAAGGCTAATTGGTATATTTCTCCATATATTTCTAACTCCTTTCTTTAAAAGAAAGTTTTGATCTTTCCAATACTAGTTATAGTTTTTCAAGGAGTGAGATAATGAAAATATGTCTTATATCCGAGTCACACTATATCCATTAAGTATGTAATATCTTTTAACTATCCTTTAATATTGTCATTGTAGATATTTTTTGTTCAAATAGTAACATCTCATTTTAAAATATTATTGCTTGTTCTTTTTGCCTATAAGATGAAAGTCTCCAATGAATTCTTTGTTAGTTATTCCCAATATAGTTTAGGCATTTGGCAATCAGGTAACTTGAATTTGTCTGTATTCCTTAGGTCTTGGAACTATTTTTGGAGAGTACCAATCATTGTTAAGATAAATTCTTTAAGGATTGTTTGTAAGGTAGCATTAGGTTTTGTCATCTACAAATCAATTCATACTCTAAATTCATGAATTTTAAATCTACACTAATATGTTATGACATCATCGAAGGTGAACCAAGGACTAGATGTTGGATTAAATTAAGCATTTTGTTGGTTTAGAGGATGTGGAGAATTTAGAGGATCTTTTAAGAAATCATCAGGATCTTCTAGAAATGGTTCCTTTTCTTGAGGATGAGATGTAACCATGTAAAGTGCTAAAATATCAATAATACCATATGCAAATTCTTCTAATTCCATAAGAAGACTTTCTTCTATCTCAGAGTTCTCATAAAAAGGAATCTATGCAAGAAAATTGAGACATTGTAGTTTGTAATGTGGCAATAGGTTTAGGGTCTTTTGGATTATCTTAGTTCACTAGTTGTCTATCTTTACCATCTATTGGTAATGGATGATTGTGGCAAGGAGATGGTAAGGAAGTTTATATCTTAAAAGGTTTATATGTAAGAGGCTTAGTGGGGAAAGGTTTGGTAAATGGTGGAGATGTTTAAAGGACAAGGGTTGTCCGGGTATTTGAGCAGTTTTCTTTAGTTAAGAATATGTTTCTAGTGTTTTAAATATCTTATAAGTCTTTTTCAAATGTTTAGAATAATTAGATTATGAGGGATATGAATAATATGAAGGAGTGACAATGAGGTGTAAAAAGGTGCATATGATGAGTAGGTATCATAAATGGTTTGTGTTTGGTTTTGCTTTGCAATATCTATCTCAATCTATTAGATTTATAATTTTAAGGATTTGATTTCTTACTCTTTCATAAAAAATTCTAACCCAAGATATTTATTGTCAATATACCATCGTAGATTGTCATTTTTATAAAGTTCTTGTGCAGTTTAAAGCAGCATTAAGTTGTGCAATTTTGTTTGTCAATTTAGTATAAAGTTGTTGCACTTAAGAAGAAAGTCCATCAAATCTAGTATTAACTTGTCCATTGTGGATAGTCAAATTATTCAACCAATTGTCATTTCTATGAAGGGCTTAGTTCTAGGTAGTTGCATTCTATAGATGCTAATTTAGGACTTCTTTAGTTTATGAAATTGGCTTGAACATCCCATTAGGAGTTATTTCTATTGAAATGGCAAAAAGCCTAATAATTACTTTTGAATTAGTATTTATTCTTCTTTCCAATGGTGGGAAGTTTGCATCATTGGATTAAGGGGCTAAGGAAAACATCATACAAATTTGATAATAGCTTAGGCTTTAGTAAAAGTTTAACATGACCAAGTTTCTTTTAAAGATTATAAAAGGAGGTTGGCTTTGGCTTGGGATTCTTTATTCCTACACATGGCTTAGGGCTAGCGTCATCATGATCATCATCATCATGCTTTCTTTCTTTATGTGAATAAGGTAATGAGTAGCAAGGCTTATTTTTCATAGTTATTGCTACAAAGTCACATTCTACAGACATTTTTCCTATAGTCTTTCCCACTTATTATAATCCTAACATTCTTTAGGAGTACAATCCCATACAAGATGACCATTTATTTTTGCAACATAACTATAAGAGCCTTCAGCATAGGCAAAACGAATAAGAACCATACTCTTATTTTGTCTTTGTTTTATTATTATGATGATCATCATGTATTATTGTAGAGTAGCTATGTTAAGTCACTTTCTTCTTCTCCAGGTCTTTTGAATACTATTTTAATTGAATCATCACTTATCAAAAGGAGATATGGAGTAACATCTTTTCATAATTAGTAATCCATTCCAAGGGCAAAAGCTTAAGCAAGTTTGACTTTGGAATTTGCTTAGGGATTTGAATAATAGTAGGTATATATGATCTATTGGCTCTAAGGAACAACACATCCTCTATAGAATTTGGAAGGTGCAAATCTAATGCATAGTCTTAAAGCCTATAGATTATCTAGTGGTGAAGAGTTACTGCAATAGCTATAAGTGCTTATTCAGCATTTATTATCTAAAGTTGAACTTTCAATTTTGTTGGAAGGTTAGGATCTTTAAGATTTACATTGAAATTTAAGGCTATTATGAGAATAACACTTCCAACATTCAAAGTAGTGAAGGTTGTGCCAATCAAATCATATTGAAACTATTGGTTATTATATGTTTGTGCTATACATCACTGATAACTTTCATATTTTCATTTTTTTTATCCATCATTCTTAGTGATTTTAACATATAGTTTTGGCTAATTACGACTTTTTAGATGATTTTCATAATTTTGGTCAAGTTTTGGATTTGATGGCTTTTTGGGCTAATTATTTGGGATTATATTCATTTTGTGTATATTGTGTGATTCCATTAATTTTAGAGCTTAGTTCTTTCTATCTTGCCTAATCCACACATTGCAATGTGATTTCATGCCTAATTGTACTTTACTGGGTGGTTAACCATGCAATTCTTGATGTTTTCTAGTGAGTTTCTTTTGGGGAATATCCATTCCTTCATCTATTTGATGATTCTCTTCATTCCATATCATTAGTTTTCATTTCATATTGAACCTAAAATTTCATTATCTCTACCATTTTTCACTTTCCCAACATACCCTTACATAGGGACCCACTTAGATTTTTCATTAATAAATTTTGATTTGATCATTTCATATGATTATTAGGCAATTAATCTTATGAGATTAATGGTTAAAGTTAGGTCATTTGATTAAGGATGTGATTAGTAAAAGAAATTAAAATTTATTCAACTAGGGGTAAAATGGTCATTTGTATAGAAAAATAATTTTTCTTGTGAATTTCTTAAGGTTTTTTTGTTTATTTCTTTTTAATAATTTTATCCCAATATTCGTTCTATTTTTAATACCATAATTTCTTAGCTCATTCCATGCTATTTTTATATCTCATATCAATCAATTCATATGAGAGGCAAGAAAATAATATTAAAATATTGATTATTTTTGTATTACGTCGCATATAAAAATTTTGTTCGGTGTCACGTGGACCGTGTGAGCTCATACTATACTTTCTCATATTTAATTACATGTATAAAACTCATTTGCATCATAAAATATGGCTCACAACTTAAGAAAACCAAAATAAAGCATAAAACATAGAGGTTTATTTTCATACAGATTTTGCCTCTTTTCTGTCCAAACTTTAAAAAATCATAACTAATTCTAGAAAAATAAAAAATATTCATTCTTGGTCATTCTGGAAAGCTACGGATGTTTAATTCATATAAAAATATGTTCAGACTATAACATCCATCATAGAGGACGTTTGACATCCAAAAAAGTCTAGAGGTCAAACTGCATTCTGAAACTATTATAGAATTCTACAGCAAAATTTGAAAATGTCCAATTAATTCCAAAAAAATCTAATCCATGCAAATGATACCAATTTGAAAAGTTGTGGATATTAGCTAGAGGGAAAAAATATTTCCATATCAGCTCAGGTAGCCCAAACCTTGGAATTCAATATAATAGTAACTTAAATCAGACAAAACTCCTGATACTGGATAGAATGTTCAAAAATTCATATCTCCCTCTCTAGACCTCCAATTGAGGTGCTTCTAGTTGGCACAAGTCACTAGAAATGTCCAATTTTTCTGTATAAAATTTTATAGCAATTGGACATCATTTGCTCTATGAGTGACAGAATTTAATTTCGGACTAGTGCTACAGTACCAAGGACCAAAATTAAAAAATTTTCAACTTCAATAATTCACCAAATATTCCACAGACCTCCAAAAATTATTAACTTTAGCTTCTCAAAAATCTCTCAATAAGCTCTAAATGCATGCCAAATTTTAAACTAAGAAGAGCTCATTTGGATAAAAAGTGGTATAGCTTCCTAAAATGGTAAATTTTTACTCCATATGGGTTACCAATTTGTCCAAATGGATTTCTTAATTGTTTGGCACCTCTTGGGCAAGTTTCAAAGCACAAACATGACTTGTAGAGACTGCCCAAATGGTCTCAAACCCTATGCATCTTATTTTGGTCTCTCAACATCCATTTATGCACTAAACACACATGTCATTCAAGGGTCCACTTACATAATTTCATTGATTTAATACTATATACATTATACATATAGTCTATACATCATGTTACATATGCTCAAGGTTTTACACAACCAAAAATAATATGCACAATGCTTTTTTACACTCCATTACAATTTAAACTACAAATTAAACAAAGTGTAGCCATTTAGTATTCTTAGCTTGCATTTCCTTGGCCTTGGACACCACCTAGACATTTTAAACATGAGAGGGAAAAGGGAGTGAGATCCCAAGAACCTCAATAGCTTATACACCTATTCACACCACATTCAAGGTATACATACATCAAATCTATGAATATGCAAGTATAAAGTGTGCAATAAATCTCATTTCATGCCACATCAACATGTCAAGACCACTTTCATGCTCTAAAGATTTTTGGTTTAGCCTCACCTTATTTCTAGACCTTTTGGATTTGTCTCACTATTGGTCTAGGGACTTTTGGCCTTCTCTCACTCATGCCATGAGACTTTTGACATCTCCTTACCTTCATTAAGGGACTTTTGGCATCACCTCACCCTTATGAGCTCTTTCCACAACCATAGTCATTCAAGAAGATACATTGGTACCAATGCAACCTCAAGACATCAAGTGGTATGTTCTCAAATCACAAGAGCATATACAAGCACACAACATATACATATGCACACAAGAATGCAAGAGAATGAGGTAGAAAGCTACCTTTTAATTTATGCGAGCTTACTTTGCCAATTCCTTTCCCTCCTTGGTCTCACAAGAGTACTTAGGTGGAGTAGGGTTCTCTTGACCTAGACATCACAAACATCATACAATTACACACTTGAAGCAAGCCAAGACATTAGGTTCACTCTTAAACACACACTTGGTTCCATAATGGGCATATTGGTTCCATAAATGGTCCATTGAAGCAACTCATATCATCCAAGTTCTATGCTCCATTCTCTTGTTATATCTAGACTTCTTGGACTCATTTAAGATCCTTGGAGCCATCACATATTCAATTGCACCATTGGAAGACTAAGTTGCTTCATAAGGTACCATTATGGACACCATTGTCCCATCTCCCAACCTATGGCTCCTAAATTTTTTCCAATGGTTCCCCCCATCTTCTAACATCATATGGAGTCCTAAACCAAAGTTAGAACAAATTAAAACACTTCCTAGCCCTATGAATCCTCCTTGGCCGAGACAAGCACATAATTAGGTTTCTTAGAGTTTCAAAATTTTTCTTGATGGGAGAGCCACTTGGAAAGGTTTTTAAGGGTCTTAGGAGCTCAAGGAAACATTCAAATAGCCAAGGAATTACTCACACAAAATTAGATTTTACAAAACCTCCAAGAACACCATACTTTTCTAACTTGACTTCCTTTGGTTTTCTTAGAATTTTTTGCCATATTCTTAATCCTTGCACTCTTTTCCCTAGGTTTCTCCCTTAGTTCTGCCCAAAATTCATCTCCTTCTATCCCCCCTAGGCTGGCCAAAACTACCACAAAGAGGAGCGACCAAGATGAAGCATCAAGAATGGAAAAATACCTTAGTTTCAAGCTTGTTTTCAAAGCTTTTCTTCCTTGGTTCTCTTCTCCTTAAAAAATTCAAAATTTTCCCCTTAGGTCCGGACCAAAACCAGTACCAAATCATTCAAAAAAATCCATGGAAAGAAATGAGGAAGAGAGGAGAACAAGATTAGAGGAAGATGAAGCAAGAAATTACCTAGTTTCTCCTTGGTTTTCTTCCTCTTTTTCTCTTCCTTGTGCACCTAAGAGAGCAGAATAACTTCTGTAATTTAGGTAGAAATTTCGTGCTCAATAAAAAGGAGAAGATAGAAGAAAAGTGTGGAAGTGTTTAGGACATTCTAGAAGCTTTTATTTTCAATTTTGCCCTTCCGTAATGGTAATTTCGTTTCGGCTTCGTTTTAGCTCCTTTTTTAGAACTGTCTTTTCCATCATAAAATCTAGGTTTCCATTTTAATAAAATGCCTTTGGAATCACTCAATTTGGAGCTAAAACCTTCTTAAATGAACTGGTCAAAGTTCGGGTCAACTGACGTTGAAAAACATACACCGGAAGGGCTTTATCAATCCCAGGACTTCCCATAGTTTTTGGGGCCTCTGAGAACCTTGGGAAACTTAAAAACTTCATTTAAAAAGCCCTTCTATGTGGTTTTCCAAAAGTTACACTTATTTACGAAAATGCTATTATGTTTCGTCAGTTTCTGTCGCAAATTGTTTCTCCATCCTAACTCCTTTTTTTCTTTCCATCTGAGCCTAAAATTATTATTTTTAGGAGTCTAGGACTTAACCTAAATTTTTTGGGACATTATTTAGGTCATTTCAGGGGACTTACTTCTATATAGCTCATTTTATTGTTTTACAAAAATTACGTTCGTGACACTATTTCTATTTAATTTCCATCCCTCCATTAGTCTTCAATAGGGCTTAATTGGATTAATTCATTTAATTAATAATTAATGCTACCTAATTGTGTGATTAATCATTTTATTTTATTTTTGCTACATAATATATTTTGGTGTCACATTTTTATAGGTTGCATGGCTCATTGAAAGGTAACTTGGTCATTTAAATAGAGGACAAACTACTTTTTATGGGGTGATAACATGGCATGCTTACATGGCACTCATTAATCTAGGTCATTAACTTGTTTTAATCTCATTAGTCCATTTAAGCCCTTTCTTATCCACCTCACCTTCATCTCATAACCATAGCCAACTAAGCATCTACTTGGACTTATTAATCCATCTCACCATTCTCTCAAGCTTTCTATTGGTCCAAGTGTCTCAAGCCTTCTCCTTATTGGTCCATCTCACACTCACTAATCCACATCAACTCCTAAATCCTAATTATATTCACTAAGAAGCAAAAACCAAGAGGGGGGACAACGTTCTTCATCTTGGCCAAGGGTGAGACATCTTCTTGCTTCTTCCATCTCCTTGAACGTCTTCTTCCTTCTCTTCACCATTCTTCTTCACTTCTTCACCATTTTCCTCTATTGCACCTCCATTCTTTCACTTTTCTTCATCTATTCTTCCATTCTTCCCTTCTTCTTCTTTGTCGTGACCTTTTCTTTCATCTTTTACCATAAGGATGCCATTCCCAACTTGAAGGCTATAAACAAAATTTTCTTAAAGAATGATAGAGGGCTTATGACCATGAGGAGCTAAGGAGTTTGATGATAACCTAGCAAGCTTAGAAGGGATTCAAGAGGCCATGGATTGCAAGCATTAGATTAAGCTAATTATTTCTTCTCCTTTCACTATTTCCATTTCAATTTCTATGTTAATTTAAAATGGAATTAGAATTGTAATAGTTGAATTATGTTAGACTATTATGGATTGTAGTGTGAACCATTGGATTGGTGGATTAGAATTCGTATGAATTGTTATTTTATTAATATGAGATTATGTTTAAATTGGCCTTTGCATCTTGTGTTCTTATATTTTGATTCTTGAATTTTAGCTTCTTAATTTAGCATTGTAAGTGTTAATTAAGTGGTTTAATTCTTGATTGAAGTATTGGAATTGTTGAATGGATGTAGTTTTATGAGTATAAAGTCTTGGCCAATGCTATGGATTAATTGTGCAATTCTTGCAAGCTTGATCAAATGTCATATTATCATACAAGTTAGGTATTTGATAAAATGCCCAAGAGAATATTCATTCTAGGTAGTTGGTCTTGCATTTTAAACTTAGAGAGTTCATGGTTTTAATGTATGTGGCATTTGATCATAGTAGTTATTCTAAGTTCAATTAATCATTAGAGCCCAATTTTCTTCCATCTTCATGTATTATTAGGTTGTCATCTCCATTTCATTATATTTGAATTTTTCATTCCACCCAATTTTGCACAATCAGCTCTCTTGAATTTGTTCTAATTTAATTTTCATTTTAGTTAAATTTTCAATTCAATCATATAAAAAACAAAAAAAAAATCTCTCAATTTTTGTAATTAATTTAAATCTTATATAGGTTAGTATTTTTGCATTATTTAGTTTTTGCATTTAAAATAAATTATATTACTTATATTTTTCATACTTGTTCCACACCCATATGCATTTATTTATACTCTCATACACTTACCTACATATTTACATACTTTTCTATGTTCATGAAGACAATTTAATAAGTAAAATATATATATTAAAAATATAATAAGAAAAAATAAATAAATAAAAATAAAAAATAATATTAAAAAAATGCTTGCTTAATTACTTAGTTACTCACCTAAGTTATATTATTTTAAGTTGCTCCAAATGAAATGACCTTGGTTGCACACTTTTACTATGTAATTTTTATTTTGTAATCAAGTTTTTAAATTGTAATCTCACGACAAAGGTGGTCAATTGCACATCACGTTGCTTATCACACTTTCAAGAGATGTGATATCTTTCTAATACCTTTTTCCCATCTTTAAAGTCGCAATAATTTCTGTCTCATTTATTTTTGAATTCAATCCATTATAGTATTTAATTACCAACTCTATTATTTTGTTTTCTTCCTTTTTCGGTGTTCCCTTGTGTCACTATTTCAAAGATCGATCATTAGTCTTCTTTGTATATAGTTCTAGTGAATTCAATTCAACAATTCAATACTTTTGTAACACCATATATTTCTAGCATGCTTCCTATCGTTTCTAAGTCTCACATGAAGAATTGCACAAAAGGGAATGAAAAATAGCATTAAAATAATGCCTTATTTCGCGTTGTGTTGCGTATCGTATGAAAATTCTATTCAGTGTCATACGAACCATATGAGCTCATATATCACATTCTCATATTTAATTACATAAATACAACTCATTTGCATCACCAAAATTTTCCCACAACTCGTGGAATTCAAAGGGAAGCATCAAACTCACACTATTATTTTCGGCCAGAATTTCAATTTTTCTATCACAACTTCGAAAATTCATAACTAAATCCAAAAAATTTGAAACCCAACAAACTTTGCCATTCTAGAAATCTCTGGATGTCTACCCCATGTTAAAAATAATTTCAGCTCATGAATCATTAAGGGGAGAACACTTGACATTCGAAAAGCCACTGAGGTCATTGCTGCTTGGGCCACTGGTTTAGTTTACTGATATGAAGTTTCAAAATTCATAAATAATTATAGAAAAATTGAAATCATGCATTCTTGGCCATTTTGAAAAGCTACACATGTCTACTTTATGTCAAAAATATGTGTAGGCCATGAAACATAACACATAAAACGTTTGACACACTGAAAGGGACAAAGTTTCGGATAGCTATTGGTACTGATGGTGATGCAAATGAGTTGTATTTATGTAATTAAATATAAGAATACAATATATGAGCTCATATGGTCCGCATGACACCAAATAAAATTTTCATACGCAACGCAACGCGAAATAAGGCATTATTTTAATGCCATTTTCCATTCCCTTTTGTGCAATTCATCATGTGAGACTTAGAAACGATAGGAAGCATGCAAAATTTCAAGTTAAGAAGAGGTCGTTTAGTCAGATTTTGTCATAGCTCGAGAATATGGCAATTTTGGTCCTCACAAGAGGTAAATTTTGTTCCAATGAGCCATCTATTGTTCCACACACATTTGTGCAACTTAAAAAGCATAAATATAGCATAAATAAGTCCCTCATAAGGTCTGAACCCTCATGCAACTCAAATTCACCATGCCACTTCCATAAACATACATACACAAGTGGGCTCCCATGTGGTCAAAATACACAATTCTATTTATTAAACTCTATTATTGATATATACACTAACTTTACATAGTTTTATACTTGTTCAAAGTGTCATGGCTTAAAAATAACATTTACATATCTACTTTGACATTCTAGACATCATAGTACATAAGAAATGGAAGGATTTGCCAAGAGATGGGGATTTAAGCTCCTTGGCTTCCATCCTTTGGATCTTGAACTCCACCTAGATCATATGATATGAGAGAAAGAAGGGGGTGAGATTCATTGAATCTCAATAGCTCATACACCTATTCAAGCACATTTTTAAGGCATACAACGTGTCAAAGGTACAAGTATGCAACTACTCAATCGATGAAGCATTCAATTCCCACATCTTTATGTCACAAACACATGTCAAGAATAAGAATGACCTCTAAGGACTTTTGGTTTGGCCTCACTCTTGGTTTTTGGGACTTTTGACTTAACCTCACCCATCCAAGGGACTTTTGGCCTCGTCTCACCCATGCCATGAGACTTTTGGCATCTCCTTACCCATATTAAAAGACTTTTAATACTACCTCACCCTTATGAGCCATTTCCATCATTCAAAGACATTCAAGAAAGCATATTGGTATCAAAATAGCAACATAGCATCAAGTGGCATGCCTCAAACATATAAACATACACACAAGCACATAATGACACATATGCAACAAGAAAAGGTGGAGAGCTACCTTGGTGCAAATTCAAGTTTTACTTTGCTTGTTTATTCTCCTTTTTGGTTCCACAAACACAAGGAGGTGGGGTTGGATTTTCTTGGCCTATTCACAATAAACAACACTTAATTATACTCTTGGATCAAATTATAACATCCAACTCACTCTTAAGACTACACTTTGTTCTATTTATCACAATATGGTTCCATTAAGGACCTAATGAAGCAACTACTATAATTAACATTCTTGGTTCCATTCTCTTGCCATATTTAGACCTCTTGCCCTCATTTAAGGCCCTTGAAGCCATCACACACTCACTTTCACAAACCTAGGTCCATGTTGCTTCATAAGGTTACATTATGGAAGCCATTACCTCATCTCTCAACCTAAGGCTTCTAAATTTTTCCAAGGGTTTCTCCTATCTTCTTTTATCATATAAAGTCCCAAATAAAGTTTGGAACCATTTAAAATACCCCATAGCTATCTCTATGGGTTTTGACCTAGTTATGCTTCCATTAAAGACCCATGGAGTTTGTGATTTTTCCTTAACAGATGGGGCATTTGGGAGGCTCCCTAGGAGTCTTAGAAACTCAAATAAACACTTAAATATGATGGAGAAGTCTTGAATCAACCCAGATTTTAAACTATGTTCAGCACCCTACACTTTTTCAACTTGAGTTTTACTAGTTTTGCATGCTTTTTTTTGGTATAATCCATCTTTCCATGGCTTAGTTTGATGGATTCTTTTGGATTATAAAACAGAAACTCTTCCCTCTTCATGGTTCTATTTGAGACATCCCACCATGGAAGAGAAAAAGGAGAAAAAGAAGCAATAAAGGGAGAGAAACTGCCTTGCAATTAAGCTTCCTTCAAGAGTCTTTCCTCTTCCCTCTTTCTCCTCCTTAAATTTTGAATTTCCCTCCTTTGATCTAAACCCAAATCAGCACCAAAAATTGCATTAAAACCATGGAAAGATGAAGCAAGAAAGGGAGGATGAAGTTTCAAGAGCAAAGAGCATGAAAACCTTACACTTTCTCACCCTTTCTTTGACTTTTCTTCCTCCAAAATTTCCTCTCTTTGTGTACCTAAGACAGCAACTCCTTTTCTGAGATTTGGGTAGAAGAAAGTCAGTTTAGAGAGGGGAGAGCTAAACATGGATTAAAAAGAGACTTTGGAAGCTTCCTTTGTGCAATTTGTTTCTATTTTTGCCCTTCTATAATGGCATTTCCGGTTTGGCTTTGTTTTAACTCCTTTTTTAGAACCGTCTTTTCTATCATAAAATTTAGATTCTCAATTTAATAAAATGCCTTTGAAATCATTCAAATCGGAGCTAAAACCTTCCCGAAAGAACCAGTCAAAGTTTAGGTCAACCAACGTCAGAAAGAGTACACCGGAGGGGCTTTAACGGTCTCGAGGCTTCCCGTAGTTTTTGGAGCCTCTGAGAACCCTGGAAAACTCAAAATTTCCATTTAAAAATCCCTCCTAGGTATTTTTCCAAAATTACACTTATTTACGAAAATGCCACTGGCCTTTCAGCAAATTTTTCGAATCACTTCGACCCCCATTTCTGGGCAACTCAAGGCTCAAATCCTCATTTTCTATTATTTAAAATTTTATTCAAATTTTATTTAACATTGAATCACTCATCTCAAGGGACTTACTTTTCAAATCGACCCATTCCAATGATTGTACAACGTACCGGGCGTTATAACTTTTACATGATATCAAAGCAAAATGCTTGATCCTTCACTAAAGTTTAGTAGATACATTGCCCTTAATTCTAAAACCTAAGATGGGTTTGCTTCCTCTAACAGTGCTCTTTCTACCTCTAAATAGAATCATGCGACTAGGTCTACCCTCAACTTAGGAACCCAGATCAGGCATGGGTCCATCATCTCAGCCAACTCTAACTCTATCAAGTCTTCTCCTGTTATGATAACATGTCACAAACTTAATAGGTGCAACTATTTCTATTGGTCATCTTCAGTCATGATGTATGTTAAAGGTAAAAGGAAAGTTGCTTACCTCCAAGGTGATGCTACTATAGTTGAATGTAATGATCCTAAATGGTTCACATAAGATGCTAAAAATCACATGATATTGTCATATCAAATTAACTTAATGACCCTTAAAGTAGGTGAAAATTGTATTTTGTGCAAAACTATTAGTGAAATATGGGAGGTTGTCAGGGATACTAATTCCTCTAGAGAAAACATTAATGTTCTAATTGAGATTAAGATGTTTCTTCATGATTTTAAATATGGTGATTTGAACATGATATAATACTACAATGTCCCATGTCATCATTGGTAATAACTAGACACTATGAGACCTGTCCTTCATTCTATACCTCAAATGCACTTCTGTTCAAGAAGATTATAGAGGAGGAATGTGTCTATAAACTTTTGATGGGTTTCAACCTAGACTTTGAGGACTTTAAAGGCTAAATAATAAGCACATGACTTTTACTTAGCCTTTATGATATAGTCTCTGAAATCAAACTTGAAGAAAGTTACCAAAAACTCACTCGAATCTCAGAACTTGCTACTACTACTGACATATTTGCTTTTGCTACCATAAGTGACAATTTGTAACAACTTCCTCACCTAGATGGCAAGTTTTAGAAAATCCTAACCAACAATCTTGACCATGTTTATAAACTTGGTCACAAAAAGGACTAGTATTGGAAAATTCAAGGGAAACCAATTAACTTCAAACCAAAATCCATAAATAAGCCTAAAGAAAATATGGTGAGTTGTGAGACATCTCTTAATTCCACCTTATTCTCCCATGAACAACTTGAATTTCTCTAAAAGTTATTTAGATAGAAGGCATAACAATCGACGAGACAAAGGATACTGTTAAGACAATTAATATAACCCAATAGGATCATATGACTCACAATGCTACTCTCTTTGATAAACTAAATTCATGTCCCTCTTATTTAGAAGTAAATTGGGATTACATGACTCATAATGCTACTCTCTTTAATATACTAAACTCATGTCCTTCTTCTTTAGAAGTAAATTGGGATCACATAACCTACAATTCTACTTTCTTTGATATACTAAATCAATTCCCCTTCTCCTTTAAAAGTAAAAACTATTGATAACCTTAAGTCATTGGGATAAGAAATATCAACATATTTGAAAATCTAATTCTTAACGATGTTTTACTTGTACCTAACCTTGCATGCAACCTTATCTCCATTAGCAAAATTATAAAAGATAGCAATTGCAAGATTAACTTCTTTAATGGTAACTATTATTTTTAGGACTTGATATCTAAGAAGATGATTAACAAAGCTAAAGAGGCAAATAGGCTTTACCTTATAAGTACAAAAAGGCAAAATAAGTGAAGTTTGAACATGTGGTCTAATTTTGAGGTTATATTATGGTATAAAAAATTAGGACACCCAAATGTTCAATACATGAAAAGAATTTACCCTAGTTTATTCAATAAATATAACACTATTATTACTTGTGAAACTTGACAATTTGCTAAGGACACTAATGCTTACTATCTCACACACACATATAAACCCTCATAGCCTTTTCACCTTGTTCATAGTTTGGGGCCTATCAAGGTTCAAGGGATGATGGGTAATAAATGGCTTACAAGTTTTGTATATGATCACACTAGAATTACTTTAGTATTCTTGAAGAGAGAAAAATCTAAGGTTCCTAAAATATTTCAAAATTTTCACCAATTGATTAAAACTTAATTTCAAAGGAATATAAAAATCTTAAGGAGTGATAATGGAAGAGAATATGTTAACTCATCCTTAGGAAACTACTCATCTTTCATGGCATTTACCATCAAACTTTTTGCATCCATGACCCTTAATAAAATATAATAGTTGAGTATAAAAATGGACATCTTTTTGAGATAACTAGAGCTCTTATGTTTATTATAAATGTTCCTCACCATTTTTGGGGAGAAGTTGTACCTATCACAACTTATCTCATTAATAGGATGCCCTCTAAGACTTTTAACTTTCAAACTCCTTACGACACTTTTCTTAAAATTTATCCCACCACTCACTTTATCTTTTATCTTCCTATAAAATTTTTTAGGTATACAACCTTTATCTAAACACCTCGAAATTAATTAAGAATAATCATGATAAATTAAGGGATTAACATGGGGATTTAGGAAGATTAAAGAAATAAAGATTTTCAAAGAAATGGATTTATTTTAGACATTTCAAGGCAATAATCATTTTTTTGTCATTGTTAGGTAAAGATATATTAATTATGGTTATGGGTTTAATTAATGAAATTGATTAAGAAAAGATGGACATTTAATTTGGGCCATAAGCTAAGTAGGAAAGCTCAACAATAATCTTTTTTGTAGGCCCAATGTGATGACCCTAACTTCTAATCATAATAATTAAGCTTAAATACACAGTCAAAAATCATAACCCAAGGCAAGAATCATCTCAAATCGTTAAATTAGGAAAAAGTGAGAAAATTTGAACCTTAATACTAATAGAGTCATTAACTAAATAATTACAACCATTCATGTATATAAGTGAAACAAATCCCCAATTAAAAGCCTTTAGATTTATTACCCATTAATTTTCAACTCTCAAGAACCCCTTACAAGTATTTCTAAGTCATCCCTTGATGTTGCCATAGAAAAAATCAAGGTTTCTAGGCTAATATGAGGGTTTGAGAACCTTCGCGCACGGCTAAATGATTTCATACCATGGCTAATTAATGAAATTGATTAAGGAAAGATGGACATTTAATTTGGGCCATAAGCTCCCAATAATAATCTTCTTTGTAGGCCTAATGTGATGACCCTAACTTCTAATCGTAATAATTAAGCTTAAATACACAGTCAAAAATCATAACCTGAGGCAAGAATCATCTTAAATCATTAAATTAGGAAAAAGTAAGAAAATTTGAACCTTAACGTTATCATAGTCATTAACCAAATAATTACAACCATTCATGTATATAAGTGAAACAAATCCCCAATTAAAAGCCTTTAGATTTATTACCCATTAATTTTCAACTCTCAAGAACCCCTTACAAGTGTTTCTAAGTCATCCCTTGATGTTGCCATAGAAAAAATTAAAGTTTCTAAGTTAATATAAGGGTTTGAGAACCTTCGCGCGCGGCTAAATGATTTTGTACCATGGCTAATTACTTTCATGTTCACTTCTTACATCTTCACCACGACGAGTTGGAGCCTCGTCGCGACGAGCCTATGTGGCACCACAGCGAAAGGACCTCCTAGAGTGTAACACCCCGGGAATAATTAATAGTAATTATTTAGGGGTTATGAAATTATTAAGAGGGCTTAAGGAAAATGACAAATTTGAGTATCTTAACATAATAATTATTACTTGGACCATTTTGAAAAAGTATGATAACATTTATGGATTTAAAGGTGACTTGGGCCCATGATTAAATTATGTGTGTTAAGAACATTATTAAAGGCCCAGTCTCATCTAATTATGACCAAACTCTATTCTTAGGGAAGCCCAACCCATTTTGAACCTAACTAACTCATATATCATGGCCCAACATGTTAAGCATCAGCACATTTGGAATAATAGACCTTTAAAGCTTAGTCCAACCCTTATTTAACTCATATAACTCTGGAATCCATGGCCCAACCTAACTAAAATATGAACCCACAAGGAATTGGGCCTTTGGGTCAGCACATTCCTCCTTAACCCCAAGAGTTTCTACAACCCACCTCACAAAATAATGGCCCAATGACTAGAAATGAGCTTAAATAGACCTTGGGTTGATGGGTTAGCCCATTTCCCCTTAATAACCCTAAAGGCTTAGTAGCCTCCCTCCCCATTCAGTAAAAAACACAAAAGGTAAGAGAAGAAATTCACATGTTAGGAGAGGGGCTAGGGTTTCTCAACATTTTAGCTCAAATTTGCACTCTTTGAGGGAGATTTAGCCAAGGTAGGTTCTATATGACTTGACCCTCTTATCTTCCTCTACATTTTGGTCCGATTGGTTTGTCATTTAGAGAATTTTCATCTCTTCTTAGGATAAAATTTGGTTTTTGGATGATTGTTACAAGATTTTTAGTGTTAAAGATTAGAGGGATGATTGGGTAAGCATTTCCCTTCCATTTTGTGTATTATTTTACTAAGAAATATCTTTAAGGGTTGATTTTCATAATGGGTTCTGTTATTGTGTGAAATTACAAGGAGATGAAAGTGAAAAATTGAATTTTCTAGGCTTGATGACTCAAATCCAAATTTGGGAATGTCTCATGGTGTGTTCTTGGTAGTTGAGGCTCAACTCAGTCTATTTAACCTCTTAGATATATGGGTAAGTGATTTCTCTCCTTTTATGAGATGTATGTACTAAATTTCCATCATTTGGAATGACTTTTGATGCACGGCTTGTATATGTACGAAAATGGAAATATGGGGAGTGAACCATTGTGAGCTTTGATATCTTGACCTTGAATTGGTGCAATTGGCCCTTTAAGAAGCTAGGATTAGTGTGCATTTGAGCTATAATGGTAGCTAAAAACAGAGTAATTGGCTTCATTGAGGTAACCAGGGTTATTTTTCTTAATTCCATGTATATGCTCATGTTAATCTAATATTTGTTACACATGTATGATTTTAAAATGGTAAATGATTGGTTGACTACATGAATTGTTGTTATGATTAGACTTGGTGAGTCCATGGTGGAACTGTGGTGCGACTTCCACCTGTGCATGTACTTTGATCAGATACCGGGTTGTAATCAGACCCCAGATGCACTAAGTCTTGGTTGTGCTCATTATGGAGTAGGTGTCATGGACAGACCTCTCCTAGTGTTATTGGCCATTAACATGTTGTGTATGTGATAAGTACTAATTTTCATATATTTTATCCACATTTATTATTGTTTTTAATGATTAATTTGAACTTAAAAGGATTTATTATACAATATTTGAATTTGTGGTTAATTTTGGAAAATAATACAATTTTGAATTAATTAGGAGAATTTTTGGATTTAAATTACTAAGATTTTATTCTCCAAAATTCTTTGATGATTAAATATTTTTTATCCTTAAAACACTTTTTAATTTTGGGCAGAATTTTCTTTTGGACAAATGAATTGAAAAATCAAAATGAATTAAGGAAAAAGATTTGGATGATAATTCTGTTTTTATTAATAATATATTGGATTTTTTTTATATTGGCTTGGTTATCTTGGGCAGAACATGGTTTATGAAGAGTGGGAAAAAGCTCCACGTAGAGAACAACACACACACCTATGGGGTCATCAAGAAAACATGTTGAATGAGGTCTAATACAGCAGAGAAGAAGCAGCCAACGTGGAAAACAAGAGCTGGGCAGAAACACAAGAGAAGCTACGTGTTTGGCTAGATCATGCATGAGCTTTATCCACGTAGCTCTAGTAATACAGTAGCTGAAACAAGAAGCATGGAGGTCAACGTGGGCAGAATGAGATGGAGGCTGAGCACGAAGAAGCTGAGAGTAAAGCAAAGAACAATGCTGCAAGCTGGAGAAAATGAACGAAGAAAAGAGCTGTGGGTTCTGGATTAAAGAAGAAACAGCAAATAAAGAAGCCATGAAGAGTTGCAGTTTCAACATGATACAGAATGTATTTGCTACAGTTTTTACGTAGAAAACAGAGCATGAAGCGAAGCAACGAGCTGAAGCTTGCATGAGTTGGGAGAACTAGCTACGAATTAGAGGAGAAGGTTGGAGCTGAATAATGGAAAGAAAAGAAGCAAGTTCGAACTGCACGAGCTGAATGGGAGCTGGAGAAAAGTAACGAGCAAAACAGAGCATGCAGATAAATGAAGGATATGAAGTTGAATCACTTGGGAGCTGGAAAAAGCTGAGCTGAGCACGCGAGGAATGCAGTAGCATCAGCACGAGAATTATGGGAAGATTATAAATGAGGCACGTGATTATTAAGTAAAGAAAAGAAGCGATGAAAGGCAGCTGAAAATTGATGTGGAACAAGACGTGGGTTTGCATGAATCTGAAACGAAGGAGTCAATAAAAAAGCACGTGAACAGGAGCAAGTTTAAAGCGTCCAGAAGCACATTCCAAGGAGGATTCATACTTCATTCACGCCTCTCACAGTCCAGCACAGCCACGCCTCTGAATTCTCACCCAGAATTTACTCCATTCACGCCTCAATATCTCAACAAATCCTTGCCTATATATAGAATCATTCACTCATCAAGGACAACGTGCTTTTGAACGAGGAAGAAGAACAGAAAAGGGTGGTTTGCAACGAAGAAGAGGAGAACCAGGGAGAACGTCCAGGGAGCAGTATTTTTCGTGATTTATCCATGGCTAATGCAAATCCTATCAACTCTTCTCCAATTAACATCTCCATGGCAGCTTAATTCACCCATGGTGGCTAGCTGAAAAATTGGAAGCTCCCAGATGAAGATTTAAGCTCTATCTTTTCCCACAAAATTGGATAATTATTCCTTACTATGTCTTTTAAATTCCAGCATTGAATCTTTGATTAATTTGACTAGGTTTAGTTAATTGATTTAGGAATTTAGTTGCTGAAATTTTATTAATTTGTTTTATGAATTGAATTTGATTTTTGGAATTTTGATTATGATCATCACATGTTTATAAAAAAAAAATTCCAGAATTAATGTGCAAATTACTTTCAAATTCCTCTTGATCTTGAGTTAATTGATGCAATGGTTATTGGATTAATTAACTAGAAATTGTATGCAAATTGTTTGAGGAATTAATTAATCTAATTGGTCAATTAGTATCTTAAGTAAATTGTGCATGTGATTCTATTAATCAATTGAATTTGGTTAAGGTGTGTTCTTGTTCTTAATTCAATTAATTAGTTATTCAAGGTTTCTTGTGGTTGCAAATTCCTTGTATAATTAATAAATTGAATCTTGGATGGTTATTCAAGAATCTTTATAAGGAATACACTAAAGAGCAAGGAATTAATTCCAAATTTGGTAAACTAAATCAGGGGCAAGGATAATTGAATTCTAGGGAGTCCAATGCAAAGCTAGCTACCATATTCTCTTAATTGTTCATCTCATTTAGTTTTAAATTCTTTTGATTTTTGTCAATTAAATTTAGTTCAATTAAATTCTAGCACTTCAACCCCAAAATAAGTTTCAGTAGAAATACTTAGAATAACCTTTCCATAAATAAATTGAGGCATAAACTCTAAGGGAAATGACCTAGGATTGCACCACTAACTATAAAAATTTATTTCGCTTCCTAGTTTTATTTAAGATTGCACGACACAATCGTCAGTATGATTGCTGGTATGGGACAGTAGTCATTAGTAGCTCAACTAGTTCATTTGTAAATTGAATTGATGGTTATGGTATTAATGATATGAAATTGCATTATATTGATTAATTTGTACATATATATGAAATTTGCCTCTTGTTACTGAGATTGTATATCTCACCCTGATTATGGGTTAACATTTTCAAGGACCGAACCTCTTAGTGGCAAGGAAAAAATTAATGGAAGTTTATTATGTGATTTGGTAGTAGGTAGGTTTGAAAACCTTGTCAGATTATATTCATATAACTAGACTATTAGTTTTATGTAATTGCCACATTGCATCATGAATTGCCAAGCATAGGGACTGTAATCATTTTATACATCAGATGTCAACTTAAACTAGTGATGTATGAAATTTCTAATGGGATTTATATTTGAATGGAAATGTAAGTAGTGTATGAACTCTTTGCTGTCATTGATCTATGAACTCACTGGTTTATGGTGACTAGAGGGTTAAGGATCCACATTTGAGTTTTGAATGGGTAATGATAGATGTGTTAGGTAGATTAGATAAATGAAAGACACTAAATCTTCACAAATTAAGTTAAAGTGGCCTAGAGTATTGCTAGAGGGGGAATTGGAAAGCATGAGATGAAATCTTGAGAGTTATAGGAACAGAAAAGAATTGGCCGCAGCCAAAATTTAATTAGCCACGACCAAATGATAACAGAGGGTAATTGGTCATAGCCAACATTTAATTGGCCTCGGCCAAATGTGGCAAAGCTGCCAGGGAAGAAAACAAAGAGCAATTGGCTATGGCAAACAATGAGGTTAGCCGCAACTAAGTCTGAGAGGCAGGTCTAGGGGTGTTCTAGAGGGTTTTTAGCTCGGCGAAATGTGCAAAATTTGTGAAGGCATAAAGAGTCGAACCCGAGAGTAATTGGCCGCGATGAAAGGGAATTTAGCCACGACAAAGGTGCTCAATTTCTCATATATACCTAGAAACCTTAGTTTCTCTTATGGTAATGCTAAGGAATAATCTAGAAACACTTGTAGAAGGATTTTGTGAGTTGGAATTGATGGAAAGAAGAATCAAAGGCTCCTCATTGATAATGAAATTCACTTGCACATTCGAATAATTATGGTTATCTAGTTAATGACCCTAATAACATTAAGGTTTCAAATTTCCTTATATTTTTTAATGTAATTAGTTGTAATGACTTTTAACATTGATTTATAGTTATTAATCACGTACTTAATCTTAATTATGATAATTAGAAGTTAGGGTCGTTACATAGAGCCTACCTCACTCGCTCTCGATATTGGCCATGGCCAGTTGCCCTTTTCACCATGGTAAATTCCTCTCTAGAACATGACCAAACTCGCCCCTCGATTCTAGCTGCAGCGAATTCCATTTCGCGTCATGGCGAATTACTCTCTAGATGACTTTCAATTTAGCCTTTCACATTTTGTCGTAGTAAATTCTACTTCTCACCGTGGCTAATTGCTCTTTGTTACTTTCTCTGGACAACTTCGCCTCTATTGGGTGCGGCTAATACCATTTTGGCCTCGGCGAAACACCTTCTAGTCTTACAACTTCAAAAATTTTATCTCATATACTCTAACTCTCCCTCTAGTGACACCCTAAGGCTACTCTACCTTAATTTGTGGGGCTCTAATAGCTTTCATTTGCCTAATTTACTCAACTTATCTATCATTACTAGTTCAAGCCTTAAGTGTTAAATTTTTACTCATCCAACTATCATATATCAGCAAGTTTATAGATTAAGGATAATAAGAATTCATGAACTATCAACAATTATCATTCAAATACATATTCTATTAAAGGTTTCATGCATCACTAGCTTAAGTCAACATCCAATATGTCATGTGGTTACATTTCCAAAAAGTAAACCATATCATAGGATCTACAAAGTTCAACGTCAAATGTTATAAACTCATAAATCAAATATCCATTTAATATGAGGCCTAACTCTTCAATAGATACATTCTATGCTGTCAAAATATATACTCCTACACTTAGCAACATGATTACATAATGATGCTATATAAAAGAATAATAAAATTTGTATCTGCTCTACTCAGATCAACCCAAATGTAACCTTCCTCACACATGGTTGGAGCTCATGGTTTTTCATCCACTTGCTTCCCCTTATTATTACTCGAAGGACCTTCACTTGAAATAGTTAGCCCATGAAACGGGATGAGATGCAAATCTCAATAATCAAAGGCAAATTCTATTCATATATTCTAATTTAATTAACATATATGCATGATATTATATAAGCATAAAAAATGTATCAATCATATTAGCAAATGAAATAATTAGGCTATCAATAATTACTATCTCATACTAATAATCACATTTCTACATGTTAAAGGCCAATAACATTGGGAGGGGCCTATCCATAGCACTCACTCCCAAATAAGCATAACCAAAGCTCAGTGTATCTGGAGTCTAATCATAACCCAATACCCGATCGAAACACATGTACTGATAGCAGCTGCACCACAGCTCCACCATGGACTCACAAGGTCCAAATATAATACAATAGATAGTCAATAAATTCATTTAGCAATTCAAATGTTTCATATGCATCAAATATAAAATTAAAACAAATATATACATGGAATTACATAATCCCCAGTTACCTCACTTGTAGCCAATTCTTTAAGAGCCAACTGAATGCTACTTCAACCTATGGACACAAAATCAAACCATTACTAACCCTAATCATCATTTATATTAGCAAGCCCATCACTCAAGGAGTTACACTACAAAGGATTATTCAGAAATACTTACCCAATTACCACAAGAACTAAATTCGGATTTAGTTGAGCCTACACTAGTAACCTTAGAACAACACCTCAAATTCTATGTAAATTCCTATAAAAACAATACCCATATCATAAATCAGTTATAGGGGTCCCAAACTAGCAGAGAAAACCTCAAAATGAGAGTTTATACTTACCTAACAACACTCCTAGCCTCAACCTACAAAATTTCACCATGAAAACACCAAAAACACATTTTCATATTTTTGTGTATGGTGAAGGTGCTCCAAATAAGAAGCCAATTAAGTCAAATTGAAGAGAAAGAGAAGAAGATTAAGTTATATAACACTCACCTTGGCTGATTTTGACTCTAGAAGTAAGAAATTGGGCCAAAAAAGTGATAGAAACCCTAACCTCCAAGAGACCTCCAAATTTGCCTTATGTTTCTTGTGGTTCTACAGAATGGGGGGTGGCCAGAATGATTTTTAGGGTTTAAGTTAGGTCCTAAATAGGTTATGGGCTGACCCAAAAGTCTAACTCCAAGTGGGTTTCAAATTTAAGCTTTGTTGGGCTACAAAATTATAATTGGGTTAGGCCAATTTTAAGAGCTCATTTAGTTTGGGTTTACATAAAGGATAATGGGCTAACTATAAGAGTTCATGTAAGTAGGGTATGGGGCCTCTATTTCACTAAATGAAATTAGATCATTGCTAGGTGATCTCTTTTAGGTCAAGTCTCCCAATAAAAAGTTGAGTTTACATTTATAATTATTGGGCCTCTATTAATCTCTAACCATGGTCTACTTAAATTAATTATAGGCCCAAATTAAGCTTCTATCCTAATTGAATCTTAAACCCATATTAATAATTTATTTCTCTCTAAATTTTCATTCACATGGTTTGCCTAATTATTCCATAATAATTATTCTTAATCAACCCAAATCCATGATTAACACTTTAATTAATTTTGGGGTGTTACACACAACCCTCATTTAATTCATTTGACCTATAAACCTATGACCCAATAAGCATATACCTGAACCCACTTGGATTTTAGGCTCTTAGGTCTACCCAAACCCACCTAAAACCCTAACATAATCAGCCTCCACTCCCTTATTCTGCAAAACCACTCTTTTCTCAGCTGAAGAAAACTTCATTTTTGCACCTTAAGAGGGGAGGATAGGATTTTTTGCACATATCCACCATTCCCCACTTCTAGAGGAGGAATTTGCCAATATGTGTTACATGAAATTTAATCCTTTCTTCTTTCTTTACATTTTGATCTTAATCATTTTTAGTTTAACGAATTTTCTCCATCACCTAAATCTGACAGTTACTCTTTTGATGACTTTATTGTTGATTTTTAGATGTTGAGGCTAGAGGGGTTATTCGATAAGTATCCTCTCTTTATTTGATGTGTTTTATATTGGTTTGAGACCCCAATGACTGACTTATGATATGAGCTTTGTTTCTATACGAAAATACCCATAATTTAGAGTAATATATTGAAGTTTCTGATGTGGAAGGGATCACATCCGAGATTAGATTCACTAGAGCCTAGGTGAGTGCTCCTTAAATGCTTAAGATGTTAGGAATGATAGGTGACTGATTTTGGTGTTGGTATTAACTAAGAAACTAAGTTTTGATGCATTAGGACCTTTAAAGTGTGGGCATTTACCTTTGACTCTAGAATTTGACGCTATTAAGTGAGGTAACGAGGGTTTAATTTAATTCCTTACATATGTGCATTTATAATCTGATAATTGCCATATAATGTATCTTTGCCTTACTAGATGATTAGTTAGCTACTTGATTGTTATGTTTGGACCTTAAGTATGTCCTTGGCGGAGCTGTGGTATGATTGCTGCAAGCATATTATGCTTCGATTAGGCACCAAGTTGTGATCAAACTCATGAATGCCTTGAGTCTAAGTTGTGCTCAATTGGGAGTTGGTGCCATAGACGAGCCTTTCCTTATGTTATTGGCTATTAACATGATATATATGATTATTAGTATGGGATAGTAGTCACTGGTAGCTCAACTAGTTCATTTGCTAATATGATAGATGATTATGATGTTTATTTGATTAAAAATGCATTTATGCTGATTAGATTGTACATATGTTTGAAATTATCTCTTAGTTACTGAGATTCATATCTCACCCCGTTTTATGGGCTAATAAATTTCAAGTGAAGGTTCCTTTGATAAGAGAAAGGGAAAATAAGTATAAGAGCACCCCTAATCTGAAGCCATGTGTGGAAATTTCTACACTTAGATCATTTTGACTTAGAGTAGATGTTAATTTTATGATTTATTTTGTATAACATCATGGGGCGCTCATATTGCCAAGTGTAGACTTTTTGATGTTTTGTATCTAAGATTGAATCTAATAGGAAACTAGACCTTGTAGTACTTGAAATCTGATGTATATACTTAATTATTATTTGATATAGATTCTTGGCTAATTAAGAACTATTACTCATTTACTTGAGAGTGTAATTATGCTATGTGATGAATGATTATTTAAAATAGTATTGTATGGTAGCTTAGCTGGAATATATATATATGTATGCATGTATGTATGTATGATGTTGTTAGTGGTATTGATTATCAATTGCTGTCATAATGTGTTCATGTGCTTATATGTATGGTAGTAATCAATTATTATGAATTCCCCCTAAGGCTATGAATAATGTAGAGTATTAATTGCAGTATTTAGGAGTTATGAGGTCTATAAAACCATGTATGATATCTAGGGAGGCATTAGAATTCATTAGGAGTTAGTGGTATATGGCTAGGAAGTGAGATAGTGAGGAAATAGAACTAGAGGGGGATGGAGTCATGACCAAATCTACTTAAGTTACAACTAAGAGTCATCCAGAAGCGAGGAGTGTTGCAATGCAGAAGACTGAGCCACGACGTAACACGAAAATTTTAGGTCCAAAGGGTACCTGAAAACAATCTCACCACGACGAGCATCGAATGAGAAGCTTGGGAAAGCTCCAGAAAGGTCTTTTGTTGTAGTGCCATAGAGGCTTGCTATGGCAAGACTCAAGAAAATTGGAACCCTGAGTTCCAGAGGTTCATCTTGTCATAGTGAGAATCATGAAAACTTCCATAGTAGGGTCTAGAGAGCATCTTCGTCACAGTGCAGAAGGCTTATGTCGTGATGCAAATTGTATATTTTTTGTTTTGAGCTCTAATAACTACTCGAGTCACGGCAAGCAAACCAAGTCACGATGCAAGTCCAATAACTTAGTTTTTAAGTTTTAGTAGCCAACTTAGCCGCGGTAGGAATGTCCAAGATGCGCCCTAGAACACTAAACTCTTATTTTTAGCCTCTAGAACTTAGTTTTTATAAGGTTAGTGGTATACAATGGCTTGGGAACAATTATAAGAGGCTTTTGTGGATGTAGAGTCAATGGTAACATGATATGAAGAGGATGCTTTTGATGACTTAAAATTTCTTATAAACTTAAATGGCTTTGCTTATTAGATAGTGATACTAAAAAAGAATAAGGTTCAAATTTCCTCAATAATTTTTCTGAATGGCTACTTGAACTGACTTTATATATAGTATTTATGACCTTTAATCACGCGATTAAACTTAATTACTATAATTAGGAGTTAGGGTTATTATATTATCCACCTCTATCAAGGAAATAAACTTGACCTAAAAGCAACTAGGGGCATTTTTGTAGGGTACTTCCTATCCAAAAAGGGTTTCATGTCTTACTCACCTTCCTTACAAAAATTCTTCATTTCCATAGATGTCACTTTCATTGAAAAGCTATTCTTTTATACCAAAACTTCCATTCAGGGAGAGAATACCAATAATGAATAGCATCTTTGGTTTTCTCTTGTTGTAATGGCACCTAAACCCATGAACAACCCTATAATGGCCCTAAACCCATGAACAACAACACCATGGTCCCTGAACTTGAGTGTAACAGCATTGAATTCCCTAATATTGCCTTCTTTAGTCCAAATGAAGATAAACAACCTAAAAATACTCTGACCACCAATCATGACCTACCTATTGATATTGAAAATTACACGTTCCCTTACACTTACTCAAAAAGGACAACAACTCATAAGGTAACTAAGAGTGCACCATCTCTAAAATAGCACAAAGATGTCTTCTGTCCATGTCCAAGAATTACTGAAAACATGGATTTAGATTGGCCAATTACTTTAGGAAAAGGTAAGAGATCTTGCACTCAACATCTAATCGGAAATTATGTTTCATATGATAAATTATATACTACCTATAAAGTTTTTGCTACTAATATTTCAAATGAGAAAATTCCTTAGGATATTCATGAAGTTTTACATCATAAAGAATGGAATAGAGCGGTTGAAGAAGAAATGAATGTTCTTAAGAAAAATAATAATTAGGAGCTAGTAAATCTTCCTCATGGAAAAATTATTAGATGCAAATGGATATTTAAAATTAAGCACAACTTAGATAGGAGTATTAATAGATACAAGGCAAGACCTTTTGCTTTAGGATTCATTCAGATACAAGAGATAGATTACCAAGAAACATTTGCTCATGTAATAAAACTTAACTCAATCAAAGTTCTTTTATCTGTTGATGCTAATCTCAACTGGCTTCTTCATCAATAAGACATAAAGAAGGCCTTCCTCAATAAGGACTTAAAGGAATAAGTCTATATGTCTATAGCCTATGGCTACAAAGATAAAAGTAATAGAAGGGCTTGCAAACTTCATAAACCTCTCTACAGCCTTTAGGATCACCTAGAGCATGGTTTAAAAGGTTCAACAAAGTTATCAAGAAGCAAGGATACAACTAAGGTCAAGCTAATCACCAAATTTTTACAAAGATATCCTCTAAAGGGGAAATTGTTATTTTTATTAGGTGCATGGATGATATCATTATTATTGTGAGCTACTAAGAAGAAATAACCAACCTTAAGAAGGCCTTGACCAAGGAATTTGAAATCAAGGACCTTGGTCTTCTAAAGTACTTCTTAGTTATAGAAGTATCAAGATCTAATAAGGGTATTCTCATATCCCAACAGAAGCACACTATTGACTTACTAAATGAAATGGGGATGTTTAGATGCAAACCTGCAAACACACTTATAGAGGCAAATTACAGACCTAAGTTCTCTTAAGAAAACCTTCTTATTGTTACTAAGACCTTCCAAGTATTAGTAGGCAAACTCATTTACTTATCCTACACACTGCCAAACATTTGCTTCCCCTTAATGTTCTTAGTCTATTCATGAACAAGCCATGTGAAGTTTATCTTGAAGTCGCTTATGGAATTCTAAGTTACCTCAAGTTTGCCTAAAGAAGAGGGATTTTCTTTTGTGAGAATTCATGTCACACAATGGAGGTATATTGTGATAATGACTAGGTTAGGTTAATCACTTATTATAGGTCAACTACTGGCTAGTATACCTATGTTTAGGGAAAGCTAATGATTTAGCAAAGCAAAATAAATCTGTTATTATTCAAAGTAGTGCCAAAGTTGAATACCGAACCTTAGCTTAAGGTATATATGATGGCTTAGTTGTCTCCGAAGTAAGCTAAAAATTAAGTGTCAAGGACCTATGAAGATGTTAAGTAACAACATGGCTACCATAAATATTGCAAAAAAAACCTTGTTCAACATGATTGTACAAAACATATGGAAATTGTTCGCCTTTTATCATAGAAAAGGTAGACTTTGGGGTCCTTAAGCTATGCTACATCTCTACAAAAATTCAAGTTACAGATGTGCTAACAAAGGCTTTACTAAGGATAAAGGTTGAATAACTTGGATGTAAGTTGAGGATGATTAACATCTACTCCCCAACTTTAGAGGGAGTGTTGGTTATTATATGTCTATGATGTGTCACACATCACGTTGTTTGTTGCGCCTTCAAGAGATGCAACATCTCTCTAATGGCGCCTTCCCATTTTTAAAGCTATGATCATTTTTTGTCCCATTTTTTTTTGAATTCTATCTATTGTAGTATTTAATTTCCAACTTTATTATCTTTTTCTTTTTCTTCTTGTCCCTCTATTTCACTATTTTAAAAACAGAGCATCAATCTTCTCTACAAGTAATTCTAGTGAATTCAATTTAATAAAATTAAGTAATTTCATAGAAACTTTGTGTAATTCGTGTAAGAGAAAAGAAATCCTTGCTATAACTAGAATTCCTTTTCTATCATGAAGAGTAAGGATGAGTCTTATGGCTCTAGTATGGATGTGAGTGTATTCTTGGTGTTACCAATGACTGATGAGATTAAGTGAGATTTCAAGGGTAACATATTACTTAGCGTGGGTTGACTACAAGTCATATTGATAGAGATTGGTACTTTAAATGTATTTTTTAATAAAAGACCTTTTGGTGTTTGATTATAAATCTAAAAAATTTGATAATAGGCTTATTTTTATGGTATAGACCATAAGAGTTAAATATCGGGCGAGGTTTCTTGAAAATGGATTTCATTAAAAATATGGATAATATTTACAAGATTATCTAATTGATAAGAAAAAATTTTTATATATGAATTAGGATTAAACAAAAATTATGATAACTTAATAGGTTTTAAGGGTTGGTTGGCTTTCTAGGGTGATTCCACGTGAGTAGTAGTTTTCTTCCTTTCTTTCTTATGTCATTCTTACCATGCCGTTGAAATTTATTGAGACTTTGATACCATATATATAATAATAGCTTGGTTATATTATAAAGTAAACTAAATTTAAAATAAAAATGAATATGATTATAACTTAATTTTTGTTAGAAAATAACATAAATGGAGCGTATATTTTAATATTTTTTTAAAAAATATTATTGTATAAAATAAAATAAAATAAAATAATAATCATATAATTTGGAAAACTTTTGAGGATGGGAAGTAATTTGGCCTACTTATTCCGGTTTCATTCGACGCTGTTAACCGGGCTGAATACGATTCGTTTCCGTCCCTGTCTGCCTCTTCAACTATCAAGACAAAAACGTTTTCCGCCTTCTGCAGTACCGCGAGTCCATGGCGAAAAACCTCGTCTCCGACTCCACCAATGCCGTCTTCAGCTTCGCTGCTCAACCCTAACGGAATTCGAACAAGGCTACGCACCTTCAACCTCACTTCCACTTGGCCGGAAACTAAGCCCTGAAGTTCTCGCCGGTGCTGAAGGAAACGGGGGAATCGATAGCATTCGAGGTTTGTCATCTCTGATTTCTTTTATGCCCATCATGTCCCATTGCCAGTTTGACCAAAACTGACCCAAACGTCCTCAGCTTCTTGAATGATAATTGAGCTCCGCTTCATTTTGTATGTCAAATTTGGATACTGGGGCGAATTTGCATCACGCCTCACAGCTATATTTCATGAGCAAACTTAATCTAGAGAAACTGCCACCATCCTTCCATTTGAAATTAAAGCCAAAAAAGAAAAAAAATCTTTTCGTCCTCTTAACTTCAAGAAGAAAGATTTACAATTCATGTTTTTTGAAGCATTGAGTTCTTTGTAGAGCAACTAGTACTTCTGATCCATGATTACTACTTGCACCAGTGCTTTCCTTTTTGGTTGATTGGTTAGGATTAATTATTCAACTTTTTCGCTATTTGTATAAGTTGTCTACGATGACGTCTGATTATAATTCTCTTCTTTCGGTGCCTTGTATTGTCTTTCCTATTTTTGGCAGGGTGTGTGTAATATACCTAAGACAGTCATTTAAACAGTCGTTCAAATGCAATCCTTAGACATCGAAATGGTAACTATTTCTTGGTTTTTGCCCCAATTTCTTTCTCTATGTTCAGGTCTATTCCAATTATTGTGCGTGTTAATTTATATTTGAGTCAAGTGACATGGACGCTATTAATTTTGAAGGATCCTTATGCTGAAGAGCTGCCTCAATACATACATATAAATCAGAATGAATTTTTTAATAGAAGGTTAGTCGTTTCATATTTATATTTCCTTTGTGGTGTTTCCTTAAAGAGTATTCCTCCTTGATCAGTACTTCATGTTTCATCAACCAGTGTTAGTAGAAAACAACAATGCCAGAGATATGACATTGAAGTACAAGCATTTGCCATGGATGTGGAGTTTATTTTTTAATTTTTCTCTTTCCGTCTCCAGATCTGTGATTGTGATTATAGTAATACTGTAATATATGAATGCCCCTGGTAATAAGTTAAAGCTGTTATACCTTATTTATTTTCTCTTTCTGCTTTTGTAGTTTTTGATGTTGCTTGTACTAATAAGTGCTGTTGAAAATCATGCTTAATATGTGATTATTCTCAGGCTTTAATGCCTTTATTTCTTTATTTTGCTGGTTGGTTCAGTATTTTATTTCTCTTTTTAAAGTTATTGTAATTAGATCTTAATTAAGTCTTTATTTTTATATTTTTTCCTTTCTTGGAAGGTGTGGGTCTATCCATTAATTAAGTCTTTCATTATGCATTTGTTTCTCTGTCTTTTCCTTCCCTGGAGGGCTGTCTGCGCTTCTCTAGAAACATACCTCTATTTCAAATTTTAATGGTAAGAATTAGAGCATTGATCTCTGAACTCCTTCAAGTGCCAACTTGATTTGTCTGGTCAATGTGAAGATTAGTTGTAATTAGATTAAATCTTGGATTCTACAAGGTGAGAATGCTTTATAAATTGTGCTCAGCTCTCAGTATGGATGTTGGTGTCACGTTTCTCTTTAGGTCTCCTCTTCGAGAATTAACTGTGATTGATAACTTAATGGATTAAGCTGATCTAGTGTATATAATATTAATAAAACATGGTAGAGGGGTAAAAGGGTAAGTAACACGGGAGATAAGGAGATCAGTGTTGTCAATGGCATCCACCATGGTGTGGTGCAGCTTTACATGGCACTGCCATGGAATCCGTTTTCGTGTTGTGGCTGCCATGGATAAATTCTACTATTGCAGAATATAGCAATTAAATGTAGGACTGAATGTTTTCTATCAAATAACTATTGGGCTTCCTTGGGTTGAGGGTATTTGTTGCACATTGGTGCTGTTTTTTAGTTATGTGATGACATTTATTTGCTTTGAAATTTTCTTACTATGACTATTTCCATTTTTTTTTTTTCCAATTTTCATTATGTTTATTTAAAAATTTTTGAAGTATATTTTTAAAAGCTGCCATGCATGAAATGGCGCCTGTCACACCATCCACCATGCAGAGTGGCGGTTTTTGGGCTTGCCACTATTTGTCACCATACGCCATTGACAACACTAAAGGAGACCCTGATAATATAGCAAATGCTGTTTTCTGTGGATGTTTAGATGGCAGTTTCTTTAGCCTCGGAATAGAAGGTTTGAAGCTGATCATTTTTATTAATTCCTCTGAGTTTTCCAAAGTTCAAACCTTTCCTATTGGCTGTCTATGTTTTTCTTCTTTGAGCTTGTTGAAATTTATGGTTAAGACAGAGAAATATGATGAATGGGAGGGCTTGCACACTAGTCGTGTATGCACACTTGGCAGCCTCTCCTTATATATATAAAAATATATATATATATACTATACTGGATAAATCAGAATATACAAGATAATTCTCCAAGAGTTAAAGATAATGATAAAGGATAACTATAAGACTCCTGAATAATGATGAACTCCTAAAAGAATGAGAGATGATTCTCAAAATTTATCTATAGTCCTTTAACACTCTCAATTTGTAAGACTTCTCCTTGAAAGACTGATAAGTTTATTGACATTCAACCTCAAGCTAAAGTTTATGTAACCTTCAGCTTGTTACAGATAACTGCACTTTAAAGTAAATGACCAAATTGCTACTTAAGAAGAACATCTTGTGACTTGGGTAGGTCCATTGATGACAATAAGCTTCGTGAACTAGAAGTCACAGCAAATAAAAAACTGACTTGAATGAAAGTTAAATCCAACAATAATGACCTTAATTGGCTGTCAAACAACAACCACACAACTCAATGAAACATATATGAGCTTAACAATTGACAAAGCTTTATAAGGAGTGCTAATTCTTTTGCTTATCTCTTTATTTGTTTCTAGGCACATGAAGCAGAAGGAGGAGGATATTGCTATATGTGAATGTAAATATAATGCCAGTGACCCTGATGGTGCATGCGGGGATGGGTGTCTCAATGTACTAACCAGCTCCGAATGCACCCCTAGCTATTGCCCATGTGGTGTCTTTTGCAAGAATCAGGTGCATGTTTAGGCTTGTTTGTCATGCTGTTATTTTTTGTTTAATCTTCCCTATTATTCTCATTGTTTTAGTTTTGAAATACTGATTAGAATACAGTCCTTTTTTACCATGTAGAATGGAACGAAATAGAGTGTATTACTGTTCTAAGTTACATACAAGGAGTGGGTACAATAGATAAGGAGGGGGCCAAATCAATTGGGACTAATTGCTCCTTGACTGCTCAGTAGTGGTAGAGGGAAGAATTTGAAGAATTCTTTACACCTTATACAGATTTATTCTCAATAAAGAGCCTAATAAGAAAACGTTAGTTCACTCTCTAAAAGAGGCAAAAAAACCCCAATGAATACAAGATTCATTGAGAGGGAAATAGGGAATTTCATACTCTCTCTCAAGTTGGGGAGTAAATATCTACCATTTCCAACATGGATAAATGAGTATCAAGTTGAGTTCTTGGAATAGACTTAATTAAAGCATCAACTATTTGGTGATGGTTAGATATGTAGATCAACTCAATTATTCCTTGTTTTATCTTTTCTTTGATAAAGTAACGATCAATTTCTACATGCTTGATTGTATCATGATGAACTGGATTCTTAGCAATGCTTATTGCTGCTTGATGGCTACAAAGCAGCTTCATGGATGTTGGGGATGGAAATTTCAACTCTTCAAGTAGCCTCCTTAGCCATATTCCTTTGCAAATCCCATGAGGTATAGCTTGGAATTCAGCCTTTGCACTACTTAGGGCTACCATGGGCTGTTTCTTGCATCTTCATGTAATTAGATTCCCCTAAACATAGGTACAATATCCAAAGGTAGACCTTTTATCTATGATGGATCCTGCCCAATCAACACTAGAAACATGTCCAAGTCTCTATTGGTTCCCTTCTTGAAGAAGAGGGACTTTTTTGGAGTCATCTTTAAATATCTTAGTACACAGTTTACTACTTCAACATTTTCTTTAGTACGATTATTCATAAATTGGCTTACTAGATTAACTTGAAAATTGATATATGATTTGGTGTAAGAAAGATATATCAATTTATTCTTTAATTTCTAGTATATCCCTTTATCAACTGGAGCATAATCTTCCTTTGACCTAACCTTGTTAGAAGGATCTATTGATGTATCTGCAAGTTTACATCCTAGCATACCAATATCCTTTAGTAAATCTAAAATATATTTCCTTTGGGATATAACAATCCTTTTGATAGATTGAGCAACTTCCATCCTTAAGAAATATTTTAGATCACCAAGGTCTTTTACTTTAAACTCCTTCTTCAAGACCTTTCTGAGATGAGCTACCTCTTCCTCATTATTACCTGTCACAATTGTGTCATTCATATAGACTGTAAGAACAGTCATCTTATCAACAAATAATTCCTTAATAAAGAGAGTATGATCTGTTTGCCTTTATGTGTAGCCTAATTGCTTCATTGCGTTGGTTAATCTTTCAAATTAGGTTTGTGGAGATTGTTTGAGCTCATAGAGAGATTTTCGAAGCTTCATACTAGATTTGCATTATTAGGTTGCCTCAAGCTAGGAGGTAAATCTTTAGCAATTAGCCTTGTCTTGTACCTTTCAATACTCTCATTTGCTTTATATTCCACATTAAACACCCATTTGTATCCCACGAATTGCTCCCTTGAGGTTTTTGAGTGACCACCCATGTACCATTCTTTTGTAAGGCACTCAAGAATCATTTATAGCTTTTCTTCATTTAAGATGTTTGAGGGCTTCTTTTTCACAACTAGGAATTTTAATGTTGTCCACATTTGCTATAAATGCCTTGTAATTGGAAGACAACTTTTCATAGGAGACAAAGTAAGAGATAAGGTGTTGAGTATATCTAATTCCTTTTCTAAAGGCAATGGGAAGATGAAGATTAGTAGATAAACTCAAATTATCATTTGAAGACCTTGAATCAGAAATACCTTGAGGATTTTGAGTGCCTTCAATAGGATATGGATTTGGGTTAGCTTGGTAATGCTCCACGGCCTTAGGATGCCTTGAATAGACCTTGAGCTCCTTATTTTTCCATTGTTTTTGTTGGAAATTACCATTAATTTTAATTAAGTTATTTTATTTGTTTTATTTTAGTTAATGTTTATTTGTTGTTAATTAGTTTTGGATAATATTTTTATACATTTAGGATTAGCTCAAGTGTTTTGTTTTAGTTAGGATAACATTATTTTAAGTTTTCTATTTTAATTAGAATATAGTTATCCTATTTTGATTAAGATAAAGTTATTTCATTTTTTTAGAGTTACATCTTTTAGTTTGAGTAGTAATCTACTCTTTCTTTTATTGTTTATAAATGTAATATTACTTCTGTCTAATCAAATAAGTTCAGAGGAAATTAAACTCTAAATTTCTACATGATATTAGACCCTCAAGAGGCCTGACTTCTTTTGAACGGCCAAATTCAGCAAATAGGAGGTACAGAAACACCTTATTTTGGAGTTCTTCCTTCATCTTTTTATTAGAAACATCCAAAATTTGGAATCATCATTGTGCTATCATAGGAGACACCACAACCCCATCACTGTCCTTAAAAGGCTCCAGTTGGCCAAATTGCAGAATCCAACAGCTGGTCGCCCTTCCATGCGCTATCATGCACCACCACATGTAGTTGCAACTTGTCCTTCACTGCTGTTCACCCGGAACTAGTCAACTTGGCCTCCTCTGAGGGTTTGCTGGTACAATTGATGAAAATTTAGTTCATTACAGAATTGGATCAAAACTGAAGTTTGAAAAGAATGAAGAATGGTTATTGTTGCTAATGACAAGAAACCAATTATAATTTTTTTTTAAAGAATCATATATTAGTGGTTAGCATAAAAAATCATATGTGGATAATTGGTATGAGAAAACTATACGTTAGTGGTTAGCGTAAAAAAACCATAATTTGATGGTTAGTGTAAGAAAACTATACATTGATAGTTAGTGAAAATTAATATCTTTACTTTCTAGAAAGGTTGAGGAAAGGATGTTTAAAATCAAGACCATTGCTAAAGAGTGAGGGGAAGAAGACAAAGAGTCAGAAACCAAAATAAAAGAAATGACAAAAATAAAATAGAAGCGTTGTCATAAAATAGCTAAAAAACAAATAAGTCTGAATTAGAACAAAACAAATAAAATAAAAAACAATTTAATTAAAATAGATGCATAATAACACGTAATCTCCGATACTAGGAATGCGTGATGGACTCCAAATGTCAATATGAATGACTGAAAAACGATGGGATGGTTTATAATCATGACTAGGATATGAGTTGTGACATTGTTTAGAAAGATGACCGACCTTATATTGAAAATCCTTTGAATCTTTATTAATAAATAAGGGAGAAAACATTTTAGCCAATTATAAGAAATTTGGGCGGCCAAGCATTGGTGCCATAGCATAACTTCATTTTCCTCATCCAAACGTGGGAGGTCTGAGTTGTATTGCTGGACTTGAGCCAATACAAGCCATCTTCCGCTTTTGGCATTGTCAATCATTCTCCCTAAATCCAAATCCTGTAACAAACATCTAGAGGTAGAGAATTTAGCAAAGGCAATTCAAGTTATGAGTAAGATTGTTGATTGATAGCAACTTATAAGATAAATTTGGCACTTAAAGGACAGATTCAAGTGTCAAATTTTCTGAAATAATCACTTTCCCAATGCCGGTCATCTTAGTATGAAGTGCATTAAAAAAAGTGCCTTTTTGAGCTATTGAACCAAAACCAATACTAGGGGTAGTTGATGAACCTGGGTTGAGGAATATCTATACCCATTCTACTTGCTCTTTTCTGAACAATGCTTGTTCGTTGGAGGCTTTTTTTGGTCCTTCTTTCTACCTGTTGTTCTTCTTCTCTTTATTGGGCTTCCAATCAGCAAGCTTGCCATGTATTTTCCAACATGTCTCATGAGTGTGACCCGAGCAGTGGTAATGGTTACACTAGGGTCTTCCCTTTTTCTGCTTACTATCATTGTTCTGGTTTGCACTTTTAGTTAAGAGAGCTGAACCTTCAGGAGTGGCAGTGGTAGTGGCAGCTCCCAACATGAGTTTCTTCCTGCTTTCTTCTCTTTGAACCTCAGAGAAGGATTCTCTTATGGATGTTAATGGCTTGGTGCCAAGAATCCTCCCCCTTCATCCAATGATTTGTTCAGGCCTTGGAGGAATTTAAAAACTCTCTCCTTTTCAATGACTTCTCTGTATCTCTTTGCATCTCCAAGACACTCCCAATTTGGGTTTTCAAAAACATCCAACTGTTGCCTAAGGGAAGTTAGTGTACTATAATATTGTAGTATAGAGAACTCACCTTGTTTGAGATCATGAAGTTTGCTTTTGATCTTAAAAAGCTCAGCAATATTCTTACAGTCTAAGTAGGTCTTCCTCACAGCCTCCCATACCTCATATGCTATGTTGAAGAGCAGGGAATTTCATCCTATGTCAGTGTCCATGGTGTTGATTAACCCGGACATGACCATGTTCTCTGCTTGCCATGTTGGGTACTTAGGGTCCTTCTTTTCTGGAGGAACAATGGCTCTAGTCAAATAATCTTCTTTCCCTTTGGCTAAGATGAACATCATCACAGACTTGGCCCATTGAAGATAATTATGACCATTCAACGTGTGTCCAGCGATGAGTTGAATGGTCCCTTCTGCTGCAACCTGGCTGGAGGAGTCAAGCCCAGAAGGTTTGCTTGAGCCTTGACTGAATTTTGAAGACATTTTCATAGGTCACAAACAAGGGAGATGTGCTGTGGGGAAGGAAACAAAAGCACGAATTTAAATAAGAGTTTTTGCTCTAATAACATGTAGAATGGAGCAAAAGGTGTATTACTGTTCTAAATTACATACAAGGAGTGGGTATAGTATATAAGGAGGGGACTGAATCAATTAGGAGTAACTGCACCTTGATTAGTCAGCAACAGTAAAGGAAAGAATTTGGAAAATTATTTAAACCCTGTACAGATTTATTCCCAATAAAGAGCCTAATAAAAACATAAGTTGACTCTCTAATAGAGGCAACAAACCCCAATGAATCCGAGATTCATAGAGAGGGAAATCAGGAATTCCACATCCCATAGGAATCCTGCTTGTATTTAATTGTTTGAAGGACTTGGACTATATGTCTTAGTGTGCTTGTTATAACTTGTGCATGTTTATGTGCTGCTTCTACGAAATTGTTTAAATTTGAATTTCTCGTGCATCGAGGAATTATAACTATAAAGTGTTGGGTTTCTAGATTTGTTGAACCACTGACCTACTATATTATATATTTATATGGAATGAAACTAACTGCAATTTTTTGTATTTCTTCTAAACCATATCTTATGGTTACAGAGATTTCAGAAGTGTGAATATGCAAAAACAAAGTTGTTTAAAACTGAAGGCCGGGGATGGGGTCTTTTGGCTGATGAGAACATTAAGGTAACCATGTAATCAATTTCAATAAAATTATACAATAAGAAAATGGAACTTTATTGCTTAAATCCATGGCTATGATGGCATTTTCAGACTTGTTATGACTTATTTTGTATCATAGCTTCAATATTTAATCTCTCTTAACTGCTACAGGCAGGCCAATTTATCATTGAATACTGTGGAGAAGTAATTTCATGGAAAGAAGCCAAGCGTAGATCCCAGGCTTATGAAGCTCGAGGTCAAATGTTAATTTGTTAGATGTTTCCATATGACAACCAATTTCTCTGTTTTTTAAAAATTTTATTTAGTTTGCAGGTCTCAAGGATGCATTTATTATTTGTCTTAATGCCTCTGAATCTATTGATGCAACTAGAAAGGGAAGCCTTGGTAGATTTATAAATCATTCCTGGTAAATCACTTCAAATAACAGCTCATATGAAAATGAACCTTTAGTATGCATATATAGTAGGCATTTTGTTATTGTCCATATTTTCCATGACCCAAGGTTTGAGATCAACTTAAACCTGTCAAGTTTGCAGTCAGCCAAATTGTGAGACAAGAAAATGGAATGTCTTGGGCGAGATAAGAGTGGGAATATTTGCAAAACAAGATATTCCTATTGGAGCTGAATTGGCATATGATTATAATTTTGAATGGTTTGGTGGGGCAAAGGTTCGTTGCCTCTGTGGTGCAGCCAAATGTTCTGGTTTCCTTGGAGCAAAATCTCGTGCTTTTCAGGCAAGTTTTGTAAATCTAGTAGTAACCCTGAAATATTCAAGTGTTAAATTTTGATGTTCTTTGTTCCTATGATCCTAATAAATTTTTTAGCCAAAATTGATGTTGCAGCCATATTAGGTTGTTAATTTTACTTTTTGGATGATGTTGTGGATCCTTTTTGGTCTCATTTAAGATTTAAGAATATCAGGAGTGCTACATTGGAGGACATAGATGGTATCTTAATAAGAAGCATTGGGATTCAAGTTTTAAATGTTGAGTGCTGTCAATGGATTGGGGCTTTGAGTGGTTTTGTGGTCATGTGGGATACAAGAGTGGCCACTAAGGATTCAGGAGCAGTGGCTGTGTCAAGCAAATCTTCAGGTTCTTTTAGCCATTGAGTTAACTTGTTTGAGCTGGAAGAAGGAGCATAAAGCTTTTTGGCAGTGTGCTGTCTTGGCTGGTATTTGGTTTCTTTGGTTAGAAAGGAATGTGATAGTGTTTAATCAGAGGTTTCTGCCTTCACATTTGATTTGGGGGGAGAATTACTTTCTTGGCCTCCATGTTGGTTTCAGCAAATGGTCTTCTAGGGTGATTTCCATTGTGGATTTACAAAGGGATCGGAAAGCCCTTTTGAGCTAATGAGTGTGTAATTTTTATTTTGGTTTTGGGAGGACTTCTCCTCAATTTTTTGTATTGCTCTTCTCTTTTAAATAAATTTCTCTTTTTTAGGGGAAAAAAAAAGAGTGGCCTCTAACGAATATTTGTTTCTTTTATTCCTTCCCTTCCCCTTATATTCCCCCTTGGGGAACTTTTGTTTTGATGTAAAATGGTTTTCATCTGGTGGAATTTGTACTAAAATTATAATTTAACTAGGAAAATTCCTGTATTAATGGTAAACAGTAATACTATATAGTAGTAGTTCACTGAACCTACTTTGATGTCCTTGTTCTGGTTATTTGTGTCTTTTTGTCAATTTTTTTCCTTCCTTTTACTTGTTTTACCTTTTTAATTTCTTTTTTTTTTTAACTTGTATTTGCTTATAATTTTCTATTTTTGCCTCATGTTGTGGAAATTCTAAGCAGGAGGATACTTATTTATGGGAAGATGATGATGAAAGGTAATGTGTTATTTATCCTTGCTCTTTTCTTTTAAATGCATTGATTTCTTACTAGTATTCTTCATTGAAAGTATTAATGACTGTGTGAGTATTAAATACAAAATTGTTAGTTCAGGATCTGTCAATTGTTGTTTATTGTTATTCAGTCTTGTTAATTTTAGGATATCTCTGATGGATCAGTTGCAACTTTTGAATTATGGGTTATTTGATTAAATTGCTTATTGCAACTGGTATTTGTGCTAAGTTGATGGGTGAATACCAGCTATACTTCCATTTCTTCACCAGGAGTCCAACATGCCAAATTTGAGAAATCATGAGAACAGTAAAATTGGGTACTTGGGTACCTGGTATTGGATGCCAGAGACCTGATTTTAATAAAACCCCATAAAATTATGTACCTGAGAATTTTGGTGAAATCCACTTCGTGCTTTCATTTGATGGAGTCTAAGGTCTTGATGGATTGTTACTAGCAAAATCTTCCAATTGTTGATGCATTGACTATTTTGGTTCAAGTGCTTGCAATTGTCAAATCTCTCCTTCAAAACATTTTTGGTGTAATAATTGTGAATAGAATAAAGAAAGAAATAAGAGAGACAAAGGAAGAGGGAGAAGGGAGAGAGGGGGGGAGAGAGAGAGAGCTAATTTTCTTGGAGCAGACACCTATTTATGATTTTATATACAATTGAAAGTGTAGTACAATATAGTATGCGTAGTACAATGCGATATTAATGACAGCCCTACCCATTCTCTTAATCACTTGATAGCTTATTCTTAATACTCCCTTTCAAGCTGGAGCATGAATATTGATCATGCCCAGCTTGTTACATAAAATTTCAATTCTTCTCCCATCAAGTGCTTTGGTAAGTAAATCTGTTGGCTAATCTCCTAGACAAACATAGGAGGTGTGAATCAGATTCTATTGAACTTTCTTCTCTGCAAAATGACAGCTTGCTTATGTCTTGTTCTCTCATGGAACATTGGATTAGATGAAATATGCATGGCAACCTGGTTATCATACCATAATTTCACTGGGAGAGATACTCCAAATCCAAGCTCACTCGACAGCTGTCATACCCACAAGTTCACAAGTGGTTTTGGCCATAGCATGGTAAGGCCATAGCATGGTATTTGGCCTGGACATTGGATCAGGCACTTACAAGTTACGTCTTGCTTTTCTATGGCTCTAGATTTTCACCTATGAACATATAATATCCTATTGTTAAGTTTCTATCATTTGGAGATTTGGCCCAATCCACATTTTTAAAGGCCTTAACTTTTTTATGGTAGTGACCTCTAAACAATATTCCTCTTCTTGGAGACAATACATTCTAGGTTCCTAGTGAGTGGTAATTTGGAGAATACATAAACTTAACACTGACTGGAATGCGTTTAGTCAGGTGGAAGTTATTTAAGTTTCCCAATCAGCCTTCTATATTTTTTTGGGTAATCAAGGGCCTCCTCATCTCTTGATAATTTTATTTTGTGATTGTCTCATCAGTTAAATCAAGGATATACTCTCTCTGATAGAAAAATTACCTTCCTTGGATCTTATAACCTCAATCTCCAAGAATTACTTTAACTCGCTTTACTGTATCTCTGAAATTTGGTTTGGAGAAATCTCGAGTGTTGCACTGCCAAATGCATCCTACATTGGAGTACTGTAAGAACACTGTATGATCACTTGTACTTTATCTATAGACCAAACTCAATAACCACCACTAAATTGTCCAAACCATGTCCATCAAGCTGTTTATTTTCAGTCAACATACTTTACCATGCTGAGCCTGAGCAACAAACCCATGCTTGCTCGATATGTACTTCCAAATCTCCATGGAGAAAAACATTCTACACATCAAACAGATGCAAGGACATTATTAGTAGCAGCTAGAAAGATGAAAAGGCGCACATATGTCAATTTTGCCACAAGGGCCATTATTAGTAGCAGTGAGAGTAAACCTGTGTAATATAATAGTAGGTTGACAGGAGATGATGGTACATAGTAGGTCATAGCATAGATTAAGAATTAATCTGTTGAATTATAGACCTGTCAAGATCAAGAGAAAAACATTGGTGCTGCTTTTGAGTTCAGGAATACCCTAGAGGAAAAAAAAAAACATTTTATAACTTTCAGGTCTAATTATGTGGTCGTACCCTGTGAACAAAGTATGTACTCCCAAATATTTTGGGAAGTGTATTCTAAAATTATTTCCTTAAATTTGGTCTGCCTTTTGGGGAGCATTACTTGCCCTTCCCCTATTCTATTAGTTGGGCAAAGCTGATATACAATATTTATTTCATTGGAACTTTATAGCTCTTGGGTGCAGAACTCTAATTTGGAGGAGAATCATACTTTCTAGCCATTCATCCTCATTGATTAGCTGACACCAAATGTTAAATATGTACATGCCAGGCTTGCTGGTATCATCGAAGGATTTAGTTATTGCAATTAGTAAAGAAAGGGCAAATATATTATGTATCTGTTAATTTACTTTATGCCATGAAGGTTGAACTACCTTAACTGCAATATATAACATATAACCAAATCCTTATTTCCTTATGTGTGTGTGAATATTATATATATATATATATATATATATATATGCACAATCCCTTGAATTCCTTTGTCCTGTGATGTTATAGTTCATCAATCTGTGTTTTTGGTTACAGGTACTCTGTTGAGAAAATTCCAGTATATGACTCTGCAGAGGATGAGCCTCCCTCAAAGGTCCTTAGAAACTTAAATTCTGACAATCCTGAGAACAGATTTAATGGAAAAACTGAACACTCCATGGATGTTATTATAAAGACTGAACAACTATCAGACTCAACTGCTTTTAGCATTCAGCCTTTTGATTCAGTTCCAATGAAGGGTTTACATGTCGATTTGGAAAAAGCTGAAATAGGAAGTGAGGATATGAAATTGTACTCAAGAGATACTCAACAGGCCTTTCCACAAAATAATGCAATGATATCACATATCCAAAGTAATACTGCTGGCCGAAACTATTGCATTGGACCTGGGTCCATGTCTACCAGAAGATCAAAGACATATAATGGAAGGTTTAAAAATATCATACAGAAGCAAGTTGATGCGAAGTCTGTAGCTGAATCTTTAGCATCCGAAGAAGCACAAGAGGAGATTTTAAGATATGAGGTATGACTTTCCTTAGTGCTTTGTTATGTACTGTCTGGTTTGTGTTAGTAGCATTGTGTTAGTAGCATTGAAAATCGCATGGCTTTAGGCTCTGTTACTTGTCATTTTAATCTTATTTGTGCGGTAGTTCAATTTTGAAAATTTTATGTGGTTGTGTATGGCTAGTGGTTTGGTAGATGGATTTGGAGGTTCCATATTTTAGATTCAGGACCTAGATCTGTCCTTTGAGGAAAGTAAAATGCAGTCAAGTTTGGGGCTGAACCCAAAAAAAGTTTTATTACCTAGAGGTCAGATATACATATAGTTAGGAGACTTCTAATTACAAAATCTATGAATTTTATTTGGTCTAATTTTGATCTTACCACGCCTTTGTGATGTGCTGGAGAAGGCCTCAAGTGCATTGGTGTACATCCCAGTATGTTCTCATTTTACAGGCAACCTTACTTTCTCTAGAGCAAATTTTTTGGTTTAGATTGGGCATTCTTTTCCTTTCCAATTTTACTGGCCTTAATATTTTGTTTGTAATTGCTCCTTTATACATAATTACATATAATATTCTAGATTTCTTCTTTCTTTTTTGTCATAAAAATAATCAAATTCTGAGGCATTCCTGCGATGAGAATTGCCATGATGGTGCTTCATCCTGCAATGGTTAATACTCATTTTTCATTTCATTTGCACATGTTTATATGATTATCATACATATGGTCTTATCTTAGGGCTTGTTTGGGAGTTTTAAAGTGAGAGGAGTGGTTATTAATGAAGTGGAGTGGAGTGGAAGATAAAAAGTTCTCACTTTTTGAAGTTTAATGAAAAAATAGATGGTGATACATTCCCCACAGTTTTGAAGTTGCAATATCATTAATAGGGTTGGGACGTTGAGTGAAGTGGATTTGAAGTATAAACTTTCAATATTACCCTTACTGATGTAAAGGAAAGTGAAGGATATTGGGATGATAAGCTAAAAATGAAGTTGAAAATAATAATAATAAGAGAACCATCCAATTTGGAGGGATTTGAAATGGGGGTGTAGGCTGGGGATTATGGGTTTGAGATCTGATCTTGACCTACCCAATCCATTACTTCTTGACCATCCAAATTGTTTGAGGGTTCCCACCCCCCCCCCCCCCTTCCCTTCCTTTTTTTTATTTTCCTCATCCCACTCCACAATTCTAAACGAAGGCTGGTTTGGGATTTTTGAAGAGAGTGGGGTGCAATGAGGTGGGAGAGAACTTATTTAATTGTTTGGAAGTTCAATGAAAAAAGAAAATGGTAACCCACCGTCCCTACTATTTGGAAGTTTCAATAGCATTGATAGGGAAGGACTGGTCTGGGAGGTGAAATTCCTAATATTACACTTATGTATGTGCTGCTAGGTCTGAAATACTAAGAAAAGGAAAGTGGAGAGGGTAAAAGAGTAACTGGAAAATTAGAAGAAACCCAATCCATCTAAAACCCCACAAATTGAAGGAATTTGGAATTTGAGGTGTGGGATAGGTTGGGATGAGTTCTCAACCTCTCATAATCCATCCCACCCCATTATTGATGCTTTGGACGCTTAATCCACCCCGCCCCACTCCTAAACAAGCCCTTAGTTTTACGTTAAGCTGGTATCTAAGTTTTTAGGCATACATGCAGGAAATGAAGAATGAGGCAACTACTGCTCTTGATGTCTTATACAATGAAATACGACCAGCCATTGAAGAACATGAGAGGGATAGCCAAGACAGTGTATCCACAAGTGTAGCAGAGAAGTGGATAGAAGCTTGCTGCTCGAAATTGAAGGCAGAGTTTGACCTGTACTCCTCCATTGTCAAAAATATTGCCTGCACTCCTCCAAAGCCACGTGACCGTCCAAAACCTCCTTCTCAAGTTGATAATGAAAACGAAAATAAGCTCTTGACGAATTGATATTCTTCTGATATATCTTATTCATTCATAATTCGTAGTTCATGATTTTGCAAATTATGTGGAGGTACTTCGAGGAAATTCCTTCTTACCTTTTGTAAGTTACATTCATAACAAATCCAATCTAAAGGGTTTTCTACTTAAAATCTCACATGATAGTAAGTTGGGTTAATTACCCTTTTTTTTAAATGTTTAAATTACATGATCCTCATACATAGATCTCTCCTAAAATCATAAGATGACCAGAAAACTCTTAAAGATAATATTAATTTTTTTTATAAAAAATATAAATAATTAGAAAATGTATTTTTTTATATGTTTATTTCAAAGTTATTTTATTTTGAAAATTATCATTTAATTTATTGCTAAATTTATAAAAAGTAGTTATTTAATATTTGTCAAATATATATTTAATGTTTGTTATAAAATTATATAAATGATTATATAAGGATATTTTGATTTAAAAAGGTGTAGTTATAATTGATCATTTATTGTAAAAGGTAAGTGTAGCTTTTTTTCCTTTTATTTTGGAGGTGTAATTTTTTAAAATAAAGAGAAACTCCCATATAATTTATGCTTCTCATGGGAATAACGAACTAATGTATTCTAGTTCATTGTGGGGGAAACACATGATCGTTTTTTTTTTCAATTTTGGAGTAACAAACACATTATTATTTAAATATTAATAAAAATTCATTTATGGGTATTTCTGAACAACTGAAGGTGTTAGGGGTATATTTTCTTGACGATTTCAAGTGGTTCTACAAAGTCTCACAACCTTTTCAAAACTCACATGTGAGTGTATTTAAGTTCGTTTGGTCTATATCCCTCGGTGTTCCCTGGTGATGAGGTGTAGATGGATCGGGATTAGGAGTGTAGATAGATAGCAAAAGTTCTCGAGTTCAAATCTACAAGAATTCGGATGCAGTTACACTTCAACGCAAAACCAAAAGGCTTTTACAGTTTGGCCGGAAAAATAAACCTTACAGTTACCAACGGTTGGATTCTTCCATGCACCCCACGATTAGGGTGCAAGGTTGCATTCTGGCTCAATTACAATTTGTTGTTATAGCATCACGTGTGAAAGGATATATTGATTATGTAACAAGTTTTCAAAAATGATAAAAGCCCAATATATATAATAATATTTATACTTAAATATATATATATATATTTGGTTATAAAACAATACCTTGTGATATTTACATTTCTACCCCAAATAACTTTAACAAAATTCCCTTCGTTTATATTTACTACACAACCCTAATAGATTGCATAAATTTTCCCAAATTCACGCCACTTTACCATAGCTTAAGAAAACTTATCCACAACCTGATGAGCTTTTCTTTCAACCTCATACATGCAAAAAGCCAAATCATATTCCCAATTTTGGATTAAATCTGATTTTTTTGGAAACTTAAATTCAATATATATATAACTCTAGTTTACATGTAAGTGCTATCTAACCTCACATCCAAACAGTGATGTCCAGTAAGAAGAAGCTCATGAGCTACATGCATTGGCACCGATGTTAGAACTTCGACGTTGTCTAAACTCCCGTTCAGAGCAACTTTCGTGCTTCAAACTTCAAACAAACCCATAATTCAATTCAATAGAAAGAAACAGAATACGAAAAGAAAATAACAATCAATTGCAAAACTAAAGAAAATCTAAAAAATAGAACAGTACAAAATTAAGAGGAGAAATGTAGAAACACTTCTTATTTATTTGAGTACCAATTACTTAATGCATATTATAGGGTTTTTATCCATAATGATCATCCCAAGAGTTACAATCATATAAATAGAAAAATTCATCTATATAATTATATAATATAAATTCTTTGAAGGTGATAGAATATATGCTATTAAACACAAAAATAGATTCTATAAGGTTACTCTTTGGTGGGTTATAGACATCCATATTATTATAATATTTATAACACTCCCTCTTGCATGTCCATCAATAAACAATGTGCTTCGTTAAAATTTTACTAGAAAATATCTAGTAAGGTAAAAGCTTAGTTAAAGAAAAATAGTACATAGTATTTATAAATAAATTATAGGCTACTTTATTAAAAATATCATTAAGAAAATTTAGTGAAATAAAACCATGATAAGGAAAAAAGAGTATAGCGAGTCATTAATTCCCCCTAATGACAACATCATTTTATATCTTTATATTAGTGAATTCCGTTCCCATACATAAACTTTTCAAGTGTAGCACTTGATAATACCTTAATGAACAAATTTGCCATATTATTATATGAACGAATTTTTCGAACATATATATATATATATATAACCATTCTTTTAAAAATCGTGAGTAAAACAAATTTTAGTGAAATATATTTCATTTTATCTCTTTTAATATATCATCTTTTTAACTCAATCATGCATGCTATATTATCTTTATACAATATTTCTCTAAAGATAAACTACACATCTTTTGGATATGTTGAGTTATTACCCTTAGCTAAAACACATTTTTGACTTGCCTTAGGCACTACAATTATTTCTACATGATTTGATGATATAGCAATTAAAATTTGTTTTATAGAGTGCAATGATATAACTATATTCTGACATATAAATAAATAATCAATTTGAGATTGGATTTTATATGGATCAAATAAGTATACTATATTTGCATAGCTAATCAATTGTGATACAGAGCTAGTTAAATAAAATAACTCCATATAAATGGATTCTCAAAGATATTACAATAGATATTTAACTCCATTCCAATTCTTCTTGTTGGGAAAGAATTAAATCTTGTTAATAAACTTAAGGTAAATGCAATATCAGATCATTTTGAATTAGCAAGATATATTAATGCTTCTATAGTACTAAAATATGGTACTTTAGAACCATCAAGTTCTTCATTGTTCTTTCAAGGATGAAAATGTTCTTCGTTCATATCTAATGATCTTACAATTATTGTGGTACTTAGTGGATGTGCTTTATTTATATAGAGTCACTTTAAGATCTTTTTGGTATAAGTTGATCAATGAAAAAGAATTCTGCTTGTTAAATGCTAGATCTGCAAGTTGAGACAAAAATTTTGTTTTTTTAAGATTTTTCATTTCAAATTCTTTCTTTAAACAATCAATTGATTTTTGAAACTTTTTAAAAGTTCTAATAATATTAAAATTATAAACATATATAGCAATTATTACAAACTCTAATTTAAATCTTGGTATAAAAATACATGGGCAAATTGGATTATTTTATGACCTTCCTTTAACAAATATTTATTAAAACGATTATAACACATATGTCCAAATTGTTTTAATCTATATAAAAATTTATATAAACATATTAAACAATTTTTCTTGGAACCTTTACATGCTTTTTGCATTTTTAGGGATTTTCATAAATCTTAAACCTTAAACCCTATAAATCCTTCAATATTTTCATATAAATTTAACTATTTAGTGAGCCATATAAATAGGTTGTAACATCCATTAGACATATACCAAACTTTTTCATGTATTGCTAGATTAATAAAATATCTAAAAGTGATTGTATTCACCATAGGAGAATATGTCTCTTCATAATTAATGCCAGGTCTTTACAAAAACTCTTATCTACTATAAGTTGCATTTTATATCTAATGACTTTATTTTTTTTCATTTCATTTTTGCACAAATATCCATTTGTACCTTATTGTATCCATATTTTTCCTACAGTAACATAACTTATTAAGATTTATTTATTATTTTTAAATTCTTAAATCTCTTTTGGAGTTTTATAATTTGTTATATCTTAAGTCTTTTTTTGAGTAATCAACTCTTCAATATGACCATATTAGTTATTTACTCCTCTCTCTTTTTTCTAGGATTTTTATCTTTGGAATTGATTGATTTACCCTACTTTAAGCACTACTCAACTTCATTTGCATTAATCAATTTTTCTATTGGGACATCAATTTAGATTGGAGTATCTTAGTTAGGACACAAGACTTGGTAATTCTCTTTAAGTCAATAAATGTAACTGGAAGTTGATTTGCAATGTTTTGTAAATGAATTATTTTCTAGATTTCTAGTTCACATTGCTTTATACAAGGATTTAGATGAGATAATAATTATGAATTCCATGTAATTTCTTTTCCCAATTGTTTATTATCTCCCCTTAGTGTTGGGAAAATTGTTTCATCAAAATGACAATCAATAAATTCTACCATAAATAAATCTCTAGTCAATGGTTTAAGATATTTAATGAGAAAAGAAGACTCATAACCAACATATATTCCAACCTTCTTAGGGGACCCATTTTTGTGCATTACAATGAAGCATTTGGAACATACACTACATATCTAAAAATTCTAAGATGAGAAATATTTGGCTTTTGACCAAAAGCTAATTGTAATAAGGAGAATTTATGATAGCATATTGGCTTGATGTGTATAAATGTTGCTGCATGTAGAATTACATATCCCAATGTTTGAATGAGAAGTTTGTTTTTATAAGCATTAGTCTAGCTATTAATTAGAGGCATTTGATGAATCTTACTAAACCATTTTGTGTGTGAACATGAGCAACAAGCTTTTCAACTATTATTCCAATTGACATATAATATTTATTGAATGTTCGAAATTTAAATTCACTAGCATTATCAAGACAAATTGTCTTAATTATATAATTTGAAAATTGTGCTCTTAATTGAATTTTCTAAGTAAGCAATTTCACAAATGCTAGGTTACAAATTGATAATAAATATACATGTAGCTACTTTGTAAATGCATACATCAAAATTATATAATATCTAAATGATCCACTTAGTAGATAAATGAGTTCACATATATCACCTTAGGTACATTGCAAAAATGCAAGGGATTCAATTCCGACTTTAATTAGTGATGGTTTAGTAATTAGTTTACTTTGAGAATAAGTAACATATAAAAATTCTTGAAATTGAAGAATTTTTAAGTTCTTTAATGGATGTCTATGTGAATTCTCAATAATCTTTTACATTACAATTGATTTTGGAAGACTTAACTAGTAATGTCAAATAACAAATGTATTTGGACTAGTAAACCTTTAGTTTATTGTAACACATGTTTCAACTATACTAATATTTGTATAATATAAAACAAAAGATAAGAAAAATGATTTTTTCAAAACACGTTTCTTTCTTGATACAATAGTTGTGATATGCAAATATTTAATGTTTTTCTTATTTACAATTTCAATGTGATATCCATTGTAATAGATGTTTTCGAAGTTTAATGAATTTTTTCGAGAGTTAGTAGAAAATAATATATCATTAATAATAAACTTTGTCATTCTAGGTAATAATATAGTAGCTTTTCTAGAATATTTAATTAGTTTTGTACTACTTGATATAGTATTAATGTTCAAATCATGTATTATTAATGAAAAAAATAACTTTTATCTTTTAATATTATATGTGTTGTAACACTATCTACGAGACCTATGTTTTCATTATAGATCTTATGTCCAATGAAAGGATGGAGAATATTCATATTCTTCATTAAAAAAGGATATATTATAAGAGATGTTGCACTTATATATAAAATATATAAAAAATATATTCAAAGAAAACATACTTAGAAAACACCAAAAACAAACAACATAAAAACATAACTTCAAATATTCTTATCATTTCCATACCCAATCATATCATGATTCTTGAAGAAGTTTGCTACATTCAAATGTATTATATCATCAAAACCATTAAGCTCACCATCCTTGTATACAAAGTTTGTCTCAATATCATCATTTTGGTAAGTCAAATTTGTTTCCACGTTATTCCCTTTCCTTTTAATGAAAACTTGATAAAGTTTTATAAGATGCTCAGACGTACGACATGTATGCAATTAGTATTCTTTTATACCACATCAATAAGATAGATTTTTTATTCTTTTTGAAAGACCATTATGACCACCCTTGTTTTATTTCTTGTCCTTTATTATTATTCTTCGTTTGGTACCATTACAATAACAATAACCTTATTACATTTGGAGCTGTGGCTATTGACCACCGCAACCACAACCGTGATAATTATTGTGATCTATTGCATTCACTTTATGGAATGGAATAGATCCAATGGGAAGAATTTCATGGTTTTTCATCAATAACTTATTATTATGCTTAGTCATAAGAAGGCATGAGTTCAATTCAAAGTATTTTTTGAAACCTTTTTCATGATATTGTTGTTTCAAGAATACTTTTGAAGCATGAAAAATTGAAAAGTTTTTTTTCCCAACAAGTCCTTATTAGTTATCTTTTCTCCCCATAATTTTAATTGAGAACTAATTTCAAAAATTATTGAATTATACTTGCTTATAATTTTAAATTTTAAAATCTTGTAATCATCTAATCATAATAATTTTAGATAATATTACCATTTTTTTGTGGTCATATCGTTCTTTTAAATTATTTCACAATTTAAATAGAGCTTTTACTATTAAATATTGTACTTTTAACATTTTATGTAGACGATAACAAACAAAAAAAACCATTGCTTTTAATTGGTCTTGATTAGATACTTCATTTTTTTTTGGGATAAAAATGCATTTCCTAACCCCTGTAACATCAAGGTGAATTTTAATATCTAGCACGCAAGATAAATAATTCTTGCCCATTATATCAAGAGGTGCAAACTTGAGTTTGGTAAGATTTGACATGATTCAAGTTAATATAAAACAACAACACTAATTAGAATCAATTTTAGATGTTGAATAAAATCTTAATAACACAAATAAAGTATACAAAATAATAATGCAAAATTAGCTTCTATGATTTATTTGTAATTTAATAGTATTAATATGAAACACCAAATAATTTCTACAAACTAAATATTAGTAACTTTTAAAGAAAACTAGTAATAGTTTATCTATAAATACAATCAAATGGATATATGCCTATAAATCCTTTGTTACAAATGCACACATAAATCCATAATATTTATAAAACTAAATATATTCAAATGCAATCAATCATAATAACATTATTTTAACAATAAATATAATAACTTGTTAAGATAATGGTCTAAAAGAAAGGATTACCTTAGATCAAATGAGAAAGAAACAATTTAATTTGAGCTAAGCACTTACAATGAAATTGTGATAATGATGTGCTACAAAATTAATGAAAACATAAGAGATAGAGCAAAGATAATGGAGAAAAGAAATTAAGAAGAGAAAAGTGAGAATATTTCTCATTCACTTTGAATGCTAATTGCTTGGTACATGACCTCTATTTATAAACCTTTTATCTATAAAGATTAACCTAAGCATTACAATGACATAAATAAAAAAATTAATTTATACAATATAAATCCTTTAGGGATTAAAAGATATATGCCATTAAATACAAAAAAATAATTCTATAAGATCGCTCCTTGCAAGTTATAAACATCCATATTATTATAATATTTACAACACAACCATCAATTTTGAAATCACCCAACGAAATTTCCATTTTCCATATACTTTCCAGTAGTTTGAAAACTTAGGTTCATAAATAGAAATTCTAACAAAATAAAAACATTTCAAAATAATGAAAAGTAACCCTAATTCTACAAAGAGAGATCATAAATAGAAATTCATACTGGCATTGACTTCAAACTGTGAAAGTTGAGAGTCATGCAATTTGGGATGCAATTTTTATAACGAGCAGCATAGACAGCATAAGGCTGTGATATGAATTTCTAACAACTTCAAACACAACTTTTTTTATAGGTCCCAATCAAAACTGAAAAGAATATGTGATAGGATAATGTTAATTTTTTGCTGTCCTTTGCACCACTTTACTAGGTTCTTAAATACATCCTAGACCCACAACTAACTTAACTTACTTTCTATTAAAATATTCTAAATTAATAAAATAATCAATAGTTATCCTATCGCTACGTGACTACATGCAACAAACCATAATTTAATAATCATGCTACGTGCTTTATGTGCTACTACAAGTTGTGCCACATCTCATGCGATATCCTCTTCGTAATACTTAGAGTTTCTCTTGGACATGCGTTGAGATCTTCGTAACGTGTGTAACGTATCAATACCCCCTCTTTCAGAGGAACCTTGTCCCCAAGGTTCAATGCAGGAAAACGTTCTCAAAATTGTGCAATAGGCTCCCACATGGCATCTTCTACTGGAAGAGAACTCCAATGAACCAAGTGTTCTTTAATGAATCTAGTACCCTACTCAACCCAACGAGTATCCAAAATTCCTTGTGGCTTGAGCAATATTTCTCCATCATCTATAAATGGTGGAACTTCTAAAATGGGTTCGATAGTTTCTCTTGCTTTTCATTTGAACAGCGAGATGTGGAAGACAGGGTGAATACGAGACCCAGGAGGTAAAAGGAGCTTATAAGCAACGGGACCAAAGCATTCTTCGATTGAGTATGGGCCATAGTACTTGCTTACCAACTTTTGATAAGCTCTTTTAAAAATGGATTGTTGGCAATGGGGGTGTAGCTTTAGATAGACCAGATCTCTAATTTGAAACTCAATATCTCGTCGTCTGCAATTCGTTTATTGTTTCATCTTGTTGTTGGTAGCTACTAGATTAAGTTTCAACCACTGAAGTAGTGCATCACGATCAAGAAGGCTTCGATCAACTACGTTGACTTGATAACTACCTTTTTCATAACATGGAATAAGTGGGGGTGGTCGGCCATAAAGAACTCGGAATGGCGTCGTCCTAATGCATGAAATGTTGTATTGTACCAAAAATCGGCCCACAAAAGGAAATCAACCCATTTTCGAGGTTATTGGTGACAGAAGCATCATAGATACTATTCAAGGCATCGGTTAACCACTTCAGATCGTTCATCAGTCTGCGGATGATATGTAGAACTCATTTTTAGCTCAGAGCCAGACACATGGAAGAACTCATGCCAAAATTGGCTTAAAAAGAGTGGGTCACAATCACTAATGATTGATCTTAGTATTCCATGAAGTTTGACAACTCCATCAATGAATAAAGCAGCAATAGTTCAGGCTGTATAAGGGTGAGAAAGAGGTAGGAAGTGAGCGTATTTGCTTAATTGATCTACCACAATGAGAATGACATTCTTACCGTGTGAAAGAGGTAAGCTATCAATGAAATCAAGTGTTTTATCATCCCAAACTTGACAAGGGATTGGAAGTGGTTGAAGGAGGCATGCTGGAGAGTGTTTCAGCCTTGTTGCATTGGTAGGTATCATAGGTAGCCACATACTGCTTAACAGTTTGATACATTGAAGGCTAATAGAATTGTTGTGCCAGCTGCTTAAATGATGCAATACACCTGAGTGACTGCCACGAGGTGAGTTTTCAAACTCATAAAGAAGTTGTTAAATAGCAGTAGAAGTTGGGGGCACTACCACACGCTGTTTATAGCAAATTAACCCATAATGCCAAGAATAAGGATTTCCAGGATTGTCAGTAGCCAGTTGACCAATCCGTTGCATATAAGGGTTTTCATGTGAGTTTTGCTTTATTGTATCCCAAACTGAGGAGTGAGAAACAAAATAAGGAATTCAGACTTGGGCTTCCTGCTACTCGGGATAAAGCATCAGCAACATTATTAGTCTTGCCAGGTTTATAGAGGATTTCATAATCATAAACTAAAAGCTTCGTTACCCATTTTTGTTGTTCAGGTGTAGTGACCCGCTGCTCTAATAAATATTTAAGGCTTCTCTGATTAGTTTGAATATAAAATTTTCTACCAAGTAAGGAGGGATGCCAAGTCTAAATAGCAGTGATAATTGCCAAAATTTCCTTAGCATACATAGACCAAGCATGTTTAGTCACACCTAAAGCACGACTTATAAAAACAATAAGGCGGCCTTGCTAGGTGAGAATAACACCAATGCCATCTCTAAAAGCATTAGATTCAATCACAAAAGGTTCTTGAAAATTTGGCAAGACTAACATAGGTGTCATGGTCATTGCCTCCTTGAGATTTTGAAAAGCCATCTTAGCTTCTTCAGTCCACTGAAACTGTCCTTTTTTAAGAAGGTTGGTTAAATGACGAGCGATGAGGCCATAATTGTGAACAAACTTGTGATAGTAACCTATGATACCTATATGGTTGCACATTGATGGGCTCTATGCCATCCTTGAGATTGATATGGTGTTCAATCTCTTGAGGGAGTGGAAGTTGTGATGGCTCCCTGAACAAATCCTTGTACTCCACCATTAGTTGTTACAACTCAATAGGAACATCATGAAAATTGCCTTGGCTTGTTAAATTGAGACAAACTGCAAATAAAGAAGCCCTACTTTGAGCCTCCTTAGAAAATATGTGAATAGAAGCTCATTGAATAGCTTAAGAATCAAGCCATGTAATTTGTAAGGTTGGTTATTCCATTGAAACTCCATAGTTAGCTCTTTCCAATTGCAAAGAATAGACCCTAATTATTCCAACCATTGTACTCCTAATACCACATCCAAACTGATTAGCTATAAAGCATAAAGAGTAAGGAAAAAGGTATACCTTGCAATGTTAAGGGAACCCATTCAAATCTGTGTGACATCTTAAAGGACCACCATTTGCCACCTTGACATCAAATGGTTTAGTTGGAACAACGCGCAATTGTAAGATGTTCGCCACCTAGTATTGATGAAATTATGGGTCGAGCCGCTATCAATCAGTACAACCACCTTCGTTTAACCAATGGTGGCCAAGATTCGCATCGTCCTAGAGGGAGACCATCCAGTAAGCATGTGTAATGAGATTTCAGGTTGGAGATCTTCAAACTCCTCTAATTCACCTTCCTCTTTAGATTCATGAGGACTTGATGTACTACCTTCCAAGAGTAGAAGTTATGGTCTACGACACCTATGGCCAAAGGTAAACTTCTCATCACAATTAAAACAGAGCCTTTGTGCATGTCACTTCTGCATTTCTTGCCATGCGAGATGTTTGATAGTCGAAGAAGATTGAACCCTTAATGAAGCAGTAATAGCACAAGTAAATGGCTTAGGGTCATGCCACTGATGAAGGAGTTGCTCGTCCCGAACACGAGCTAATGAGATTGCTTCCTTCAATGTCTTCGATTTGAACATACAAAGTCCATTTACTATTTCTGGCTTTAAGCCACCTATGAAAGCTCTTGCAAGGCCCTTCTAAAGCTAGCCTTGCACTCGGTTGCCAAGTCTTTCGAACTCTTGCTAAAATTCTTGCAATGAGCTTGTTTGCTTGATCTTTGAGAGTGCCTCATCAAAGTTTTCGCAACTTGGTGGGTCCAAAATGAGCCCATAATTCTTCAAAAATGGCCAATGTAATTTCCCTGCTCTCCTTAGTATAAGCTCAATGGATCCATTGCTACCATTGGTTTGCCTCACCTTCAAGATGGAAGGAAGCGAGAGAAACTTTATATATTGTCAAGGTAGCCTGAAACTCAAAAAATTGGTTAACATGATTAAACCATACATAGTTGGGTCATCTCCAGAGAATTTCAGAAACTCAAGTTTCACTAACTTAGAAGAGAACATTGGTCGTCCCCCCTCCGTATTCGTTCAACTGTCATATAAGTTTCCATAAAATTGTCTGCTACAATCATTGGTGTTGCTATTGGTTCCTTCCCGATTTGAGAGTAGAGCCTCGGACAAACGGTTAATGGTTTGATCCATGTTTTGGAGTTTATCAGCAAGGTTTAACTCCATCTAACTCATTCCCTGTTGAAACTCGCCAAGACTTGCTTCCAAATTGTTAATTCGCTCTCTGTTAGAAGCCATGGAGGTAGTAGCTCTAATACCAATGATAAGTCCCAGTTAAAATTGAAAAGAATATATGATATGATAATGCTAATTTTTTGCTACCCATTGTACTACTTTACTAGGTTCTTAAATACATCTCGAACCCATAACTAACTTAACTTACTTTCTATTAAAATATTCTAAATTAATAAAATAATCCATAGCTATCCTATTGCTATGTGACTGCATGCACCAGACCATAATTCAATAATCATGCTACGTGCTTCATGTGCTACTATAAGTCGTGTCACATCTCATGTGATATCCTCTTTGTAATACTTGGAGTTTCTCTTAGACGTGCGTTGAGGTCTTCACAATGTGCATAATGTATCATTGTTGCACAATACTTGAGTTCCTTCATGCTTCCAATAGAACGAACAGGCTTAGAATTAGATAAACCCAATAATCTCACTTGACCTCATTTTATTTTTGTAACCAAGAAAAAGAAAGTCATCAACATTATGTTAAGTAAGTATCTTCTATAACTTGCACATTTTGCCTTGGTCGTGGGTTAATTTATAGGATGGAGCTTCATTAGTCACCCTAGTTATTAGAGAGAGTGTAGTCTGTTTGTTATTATTTTTATTATTTTGTTATAAATTGTAAGTTTAAAAATAAAAATTATAATTAAGTAGTCAAAAATTATAACTTCAAGAAAAAAAATTATATTTTAAAAATTTTAATAATGTAGTCAAAATTTTTAAAATATAATTTTTTTTATAGTTACAATTTTTGACATCTTAATTACAATTTTTATTTTTAAACTTATAATTTGAGACTTAAAACTAAAATTTTTTTGACTAAATCCTCCCTAATCATCCCGTTTTAGTTAATTTATAAGAGTCTCTTCAAATCCTATCAAAAAAGCTAATATTTATATTTTCAGATATATATTTTAGAGGACAAAATTTACATATAAATTTTTTAAGTGTTTGTTATAGCAATTTTTAATTAAAATTAAAGAATATTTTTTGAAGGAGCAAACGACATGATGATATGTCGAAGAAAATTTTTTATTTAAAAAAACAATCACATGTGAAAAATATATGTACATACATTTTGTACTTTAAAAAAAATTAATAACTTTTATCATTGCAATACTATTTAAATATAGATCCTTTACAGTCACCACATGTCAAGCTTCAAAGATGAGCGTTTGAGCCTTTGCTAGGCCAGCTTCTACTGCTCTTGCGTTTTTGATGGTCCTTTCTGGCCATTGGTAACCTTTTGAATCGCCTACGATCAAAAAAGAAGAAACAGTGATAAAGTGAAACAATCTTGAAAATTAAAAAAAAAAATCACAAAACAAAAAATCAAAATTATGCAATGACAAAACTAAACAAAATCATGTATAATGCCCTAACTTTCCTAATTGATGTGTAGTCCTAATTTTCAAGCTATCATGCAATCATGTGAAATCATGGGCTATTAACTTTTACATAGTTGTATAATATTTATTATATGTTTATAATTATTATTTTATTTATTATATTATTTTTTAAAAAATAAAAATATAAAAATACTTTTTTATTTCACTTATTTTCACCTATTTAATTTTTGCATTTCTTCTTTCTTTACATTCTCATACCAAATAGGCCATAAATTTTCAACTTAAATTAAGACCCTTGTGGGCTGATAAAATTGACCTAACAAATAATGTTTGTAGCGCCAAAAAAAAAAAGGAACAAGTAGAGATCCTAATAAAAAAACTTTAGATAATATGATATGGAATCAAAAAAATTCTAAAAAGATTCAGAGACGTTAAGACACCTAATTAAGACTGAAGTTTGAAAAGGTTTCAAAAGATAGTTGTAGAAAAATTTCAAAAAAACCGAACGAAACACGTTCGACCTAGAAATTACATCATCCGGCAATCGGAAAGTAAAAACACGATAAAACACTCTCGGAAAATTCTGGAAATATTCTCCCATGTTAAGGCCTTCCTAAATTACTAGAAATTGCTTGGAAACCAGGAAAACACACGAAAACACCAAATATTTTTTCTCTTTTTTCTTTCTTTTTCTTCTTCTTTTCCTTGCTTCTCCTTTGCGTTTTCTGTCCAACTTCCCTCCGTTGTGAACGCCAATGTTGGACACAGAGACGTGTTCAATAATTTATTTTGAGGTATTAATATACATATATTGGCATTTCACATTTTGGTCTAGATATCTTAATATGATTGGCCAATGTAAATTTATTTTTTCGAACATGTAGATGCGTTACACAGCGAGACATTATGACGCGTGAAGAATAATTTTGTCGTCCAAATGCAGCCAAGATTGTACTGACAAAAATGACCTAACCCGTAATGCATTTAGCCAAAAAACAGGGCAAATAGATATACTAATCTAAAGATCTTAAAATAATATGATATGGACTCAAAAAATTCTAGAAAAATTCGGGGTGTTAAAACACCTAAATAGGATTGAAATATGAAAAATTTCAGAAAATAGTTGTAGAACAATTTCAAAAAACCAAACAAAACAAATATGACATAGAAGAAAAAAAAAATTATATGTGGTTTCTTATATCTTTGCTATCAAAATTTTTAATTAAAACATAATAAATGTAAATTTTTTTAATAATATTATGGTAAGTGTATGATTTTTATAAATAATTGTATAATTCTCCAAGTAAACCATATATTTATCATGGTCAAACACTTATCATATTTTAATTAAAAAACCTAATAGTAAAATTATAAAAAAAATACACCTAACTTTAATAGTAACTTAGAAATTACATCATCTTAATTACAACTCGAACCAAAAACACAATAAAACATGCTTTGAAAATTTTGGATATATTCTTCCGACCTTCCTAAATTACCAGATATTGCTTGGAAACTAAGAAAACACATGAGATATGGGTTTGTTTGATTTTGTTCTGGTATTAATATTTTTAAAATAGATATTTTTTAGAAAAAATTTTGAAAACAAAAAATTAAAAAATCTATTTTAATGATTATTCTACAAAATCACTATTTTCTATTTTTTTAATTTTACAAAATAAAAGTTAACAAAATATCTAAAAAATATTTTGATTTTTCAATTTTCAAAAACAAAATTATGTTTTTATATTTTACAAAACACTTTATTAAAATATATTATCAAAAAAAATTTTTTATTTTTAAAAATGAAAAATTATTCTAAAAACAGGAAATCAAACAACCTTGATCTTTTCTGTTTTTTCTTTCTTTTTCTTCCTTCTTCTCCTTTGCATTTTCCGTCTATCCTCCCTCCGTTGTGAACGCCAATGTTGGACACAAAGACGTATTCAATAATTTATTTTGAAATATTAATATCCATATATTGGCATTTCACATTTTGCTTGGGACATTTAGTATACAAAAAGTTAAAAATAAAAAAAAATTATAAATAAAAAATGAGTTTTATACTTTTACTTTAAAAAGTATTAAAAATGAATAAATATTATTAAGTAATGGTTATAGAAACATAGTAGACATTAACTAAAATTTTTCAATTTTATTTTATTTTCCATAATGATATCAAACTTGCCCTTAATATAAATATGATTTGCTGATGTAAATTCATTTTTTCAAACATATAGATGCATTACACACAGTGAGATATTATGACGGGCGAAGAATAATTTTATCGTCAGATTTTCTTTATTTTTGTAAAGATTGTCATAAAATCTATACTGTTATTTGCATATATGTTTACAATTTTGTGCACCACACTAAGTAAAATGTTAATTGTTTAATAAATAAAGGAAGCTATATTATGGGGTGATTTAGTAGTGAAGGGTGTAAATAGTGTAATAAATAATCTTAATTTTTTTTATTATCAAATAATTTTTAGTTCAGTCTCTTGCTCTTTCATGTACCAAGAAAATTATTAAACGAGTCGTTGGCTCTTCTACATTTCATTTACATGCTTGGTTATCATTTGTCCCAAATTCCTTCATTGGAGAGCTTGAGCAAGATTTAAAAAAAAAAATAGATAAAAGGAAAAATCCTCTGCTGTAACAATATTGTACTGTCATAACAAAAAATTAAAAAACCCAAAAAACAAAAGAAGAGATAGCCCCTGATTAGGGGCAGAGGATGCACCCTCGACAGGACCGTAAATTATCTGGGAGTTGCTGAGAATTCCAAAGCCGAAGAAATACGGAGCCGAAGTGACGACATTAAGGTTAAAATAACTAAATGCGTGTCTCTAGATCCACTGTCACCCATTTGAGCAAAATTTTATTGACTTTCACACTTATTTTGGAAATTATGGTATATAATGAAATATGTCTGTGTATATTAAATCCAGGTTCATACTGTCACCCATTTCTTGACTTCCTTTGCCCATCTCAAAGTCTTCTATATCTTTGACCTCCATTTCCCCTGGCTTTTGCTTTCGTGATTCCTGACCATTTGAGTGATGGCTGAGCAAATCCCATTTGGTGTTGCTTCAAGCCTTATTTACAAGTTGGGTTCATTGGCTATCGGTGAATTTGGAAAGGTTTATGGGGTTAAGGATGAGCTCGAAAAGCTCAAGGATACAATTGAATCCATCAAAGCTGTGCTTTTGGATGCTGAGGAGAAGCAAGAGCAGGACCGTGATGTCAAAAAATGGATAGGCAGGCTTAAAAAAGTTCTGCACGATGCGGATGACTTGCTGGATGACCTTGTGATTGAAGATTTGCGTCACAAAGTGGATGGTAGGGGAGGAATAGGGACAGAGGTATGCCACTTCTTTTCATCCTCAAATCCAATTGCTTTTCATTATAGAATAGTCCGTAAAATCGAGAAGATTCGACAGCAATTTAAGCATGTTGCAGAAGATATGTCTATGTTGAAATTTAGCCAAAGACTTTCAATAATTAAGCCAAATGAGAGTGTCTGGAGGGAATCGAGTTCTTTTGTGTTACAATCAGAAATTATTGGAAGGGAAGAAAGTAAAAAGGAGATCGTAAACTTGTTGAAGCAAACAGATGGCAACAAAAATGTTTCATTGATTGCTATTCTTGGTATTGGGGGTTTAGGCAAGACAGCTCTTGCTCAATTACTGTATAATGATGCTGAAGTGCAGAAGTTCTTTCAAAAACAAATATGGGTGTGTGTTTCCGAGGATTTTGAGGTAAAAACTGTTTTGAATAAAATGTTAAAATCGTTATATAATTGTACTTTTGGTGACCTAGAATTAGACCAACTACAAATTAAGCTTCAAGAAAGTTTGAATGGCCAAAGATATTTGCTTGTGTTGGATGACGTGTGGAGTGAGAGTCAGCAAAAGTGGAATTGCTTAAGAACTTATTTGATGTGTGGTGCTCCTGGTAGTAAGATTCTAGTGACCACTCGTAGTCAAATTGTAGCACAAACAATGGGTGTAAACAGCCCGTATGTTTTGAAAGGTTTGGCAAAAGAGGAATCTTGGACCTTGTTAAAGAAATTGGCATTTGGAGAAGATGTGAGTAGAATGAAACAAAATCTCATACCAACTGGTGAAAAAATTGCAGAAAAGTGTAGAGGAGTTCCACTAGCAATCAGAACTATGGGAGGCCTGTTACAATTTAAAAGTGAAGAAAGTGAGTGGCTGAGTATATTAGATGGTGATTTTTGGAAGTTGTGTGAAGATGAAGATAGCATCATGCCGGTGCTAAAATTGAGTTACCGAGACTTGCCACTTGAGTTAAAACAATGTTTTTCCTATTGTTCTTTATATCCCAAAGATTGGGAAATTCAAAAGGATGAGTTGGTCCAATTATGGATGGCACAAGGTTACCTTGAATGTTCAACTGCAAATCAATGTTTGGAAGATGTGGGTAATCATTATGTTAAGATTTTGTTGATGAAATCATTCTTTCAAGATGTAAAAATGAATAAGTATGGCGATATTTTATGTTTTAAAATGCATGATTTAATGCATGATCTTGCAATGGTCCTAGCTGGAAATGATTGTTACCTGGATAGTGAGGAAGAAGGAGTTGTTGGAAGATCCATGCATTTCTCATCTGAATCTACCCAAATTTGTTTGATGGATTCCTTTGATGCAAGTAGGTTGCGAACGTTTCTATGGCCTTCGGTCGGGTTGACAGAATTTCGATCAATAAACAATCCATCTGTCATTTCCAACTTCAAATGCTTACGGGTTTTAAACTTGTCATGTTGTTCCGTAACCAAGTTGCCGGAGTCAATTGGCAAGTTAAAGCATTTAAGATATCTTGACCTAAAATACTGCCAAAAGTTAACCACTTTTCCCAAAACAGTAAGTAATCTTGTCAGCTTACAAACTCTGAAATTGTATGCATGTGTCAGACTCGAATTTTCTGTGGAACTTATCACAAAGTTAATTAGTTTGAGACACCTTGACATACGATCTTGTAAAGCCTTCAAAATCATGATGCCAGTCGGGTTGGGGAAATTGTCATCATTGCAGAATTTATCCACCTTTGTTGTAGGGGATGATCAGAAGAGAAATAGTGGCAAACTGAATGAGTTGAAAGACCTAAACTACCTAAGAGGCCATTTGACGATCAAGAATCTTGGTTTGGTAAGGGATGTGGTGTTGGAGTCACAGGAAGTAAGTTTAAAAGAAAAGAAATATCTTCAATCCTTGAAGCTGGAGTGGGGAGATAGGGAAAACAACAATGGTGATAGTTTACAACTATTAGAAAATCTTCACCCTCACCAGAATTTGAAAGAATTGATTGTGGACAGATATTCAGGTGTGAAATTTTCAAGCTGGCTTTCTTCACTCACAAATATTGTTGAAATTTCTCTCTCTGGGTTTCCTAATTGCCTACATCTCCCTCCATTGGAACGGCTTCTTTCACTCAAATCTCTTGTCATGGAGTATATGTCAGCTCTGGAGCACATCAAATTTGAATGGTTTAAAGGTGTTTCTCCCTCTTCAACAGCATTCTTCCCATCTTTGGAGAGGCTCAGCCTCATTGCTTGCCCAAATCTCAGGGGATGGCAGGGAACGCATCAGCAACTGCAACAAGATCTTTTGCTGCCTGCATTTCCTCATCTTTCTTCTTTAACTATCTCAAATTGCCCGAATTTAACTTGCATGCCTACTTATCCGCGTCTGGCTGAGAAGTTGCATTTGGAGAATAGTAGCGTAAACCCATTGATAGACACACTGAAGATAAATATAGCGGCAACAGAAGAGGACCCAAATCCACCTCGATTTATTACTCCTCTTTCGATACTCAAGCATTTCACAATTTGTGACATAGACATAGAGGCTTTACCAGAGGAGTGGATCTGCAACCTTTCATCACTCAAACATTTTACAATTGATTCTTGCTCTAATATGGAGTCTCTGCCAGAAGGAATGGGCCGCCTTACCAATTTACAGACACTAGAAATCACAGCATGTCCCTTCTTACTGGAAAGGTGCAAGAGAGAAACAGGAGCAGATTGGCCCCAAATTGCTCACATCCCAAACATAAAGGTGACATCATAGTAGTTGCAGATTGGAATCTGATTCTAGCATCTAAAGATAAGTGATGAAAAACCTCATTCTGCTGTCACAGATCAATTACAAGGTCTTGAGAACTATGTAGGGAGTACTTAATCATTTCTTGTGTATCTTTACTTGCCAAGTGCTTTTACTATATGTATAGAAAATTCTAAATGTAATTTTTATAAGAAAAACACAAATTTTAAATCAAACTTGCTTAATCAGTGCTAGTAGACCTTTATTACTGAAAGGAAAAATTGTGAATTATTTAAGGTTGTGTGTGGTATGGCGATGGAAAAGGAGAGAGGAGAAAAAATTTTGACAATGTTTATTATATATTTATTATCATTATTGAATAGTAATATCTTTTTTTATCATTTTTTTAAGTAAGAATATGAGTGTTATTTTTTTACTTATTCTATTTATTGTTATATTTAATATTTTATATACCAAATATAATTTAGCAAAGAATACGGGTGAAATCACACAAGTTCTTTCAAGTCCCATGGCCAAGAACATTTGTTGTCTATGGCTTTGTTTGGTTCATTGCATTTAAAACATATTCTCTTTATATAATTTGTATAATATTTATTATATTTTTATTCTTATTATCTTATCTATCAAATCATTATTTTAAAAATAATGACAAAACAATCATTTTTTATTTCACTCACTTCTACCTATTTTTATTTTTTATTTCCTTCACTATACATCTTTCAATTAAATATATCCTATATTTTAGCTGCTTGCATCTCTCTCTCTCACAAACATAGAAATTATTGAAAATCTTCATAGTTTTTCCATTTACTTAATCTTGTCTTTGCTTATTTATTTGTCATATAGTTTAAGCCAAACTGATTCCTAGCAATGAGTTACTACTTACTCTTCACTCCTTACTATAAATTATGATAGGGATTGATATATAAAATTTACCATTCAACATGTGATTTTACTAATTTAGACAATTATTCTTCTAGCGTCTCTATATATCTCATATCTATAAGATATATAGGCAGAAGTTCTATTGTGTTCACTTGGAATATTGATCGAAGTCCTACTTGTAATAATCCAACAATTTGGAAATTAAAATTATTGGGAAATTAGGACAAACCATTTAACATAAAAGGGAAAAAAAAATCTAAACTTCAGAAATTGTAGATAGATCGTCGCGAGATTAAAAATTTTCTATTTAAGAAGTACTTGTTTGCAAAATAAAATTTGAGCAAATTCCCTATCTTACTCTTTTATTTTTCTCCCTCATTTTCTTTTATTCTTTTCCTCCGTTGTTGTTTTTTTTTTCTATCTTCTTTTTCTTTTTCTCATTTTCTTCCAATTGATCTTCTTTTCCCATCTACCCCTGACTTTATTCCTTATGCCAAACTGCCCTCGGCTGTATGACATGCTGTTTCTCCCCACCCTGTTCTGAGGATTCATGAAGCTTCTCCTATCTCCTCCGCTGCTGGGTTCTCCAACCGAGTGTCGGCCTCGTTCTCCCATGGCCTCTCAGCAAGATTTCAGCAACGATTTTGCAAAAGCTTCTTCATTTTCGCCACTGCTCCTTCTGTTTCAGCCACATTTTCACAGGTATGGCAGCTCCTTACTTGATTCTCGATAACCCATTCCTTGTTCCGCCCTTCTCCCTTCGTTCCCATGAGTTCAGCGCCTTTTCCTCCAATTTTCGCAGCTCACTCTCTTATCACAGCAGTATTTTCGCCTAAACAGCCCCAAATCGCAAGCCTGCTGCAACGTGAACAGTGAGTTGGGGCTCTGTAGCTGTGATTTTGAGCGAAATTGGGAGTTTAAGCTTCATCCATCTTGGTAAAAATCATCCTCCTTCCTTTTCTTGACTCTTCCATGTTTGGGTTAAAGTAAACCTCACTCCCCTTCTCCATTTTCATGTTGAATGGGAGCTCAAATTAAGGGTTTTGCTATTGTAGGAAGAACTGGTCCAATTCGCACTTGGTGAGCTACCCATTAATTGAAATTCTTTATCCTAGTTCCTATAGTAAATTCTAAATGGTAAGTTGATCTGAAGAATAACTTAAAGATAGGGTTTAGGGGTAGTGTTAAGAGTAGAATTTAATTAGATAGTGAGTAACCTAGTCTAGCAAGCTAGGGTAGGAGAAAGAACTCGAATGGTGCATAACAAATGTAAATGTAGCCACTTTGAAATATACGTATATGTTCAAATATCTTAATTCTAGTATCGGATTAGTTCATCCCTATTTTTTAACTCGTTTCTTCTCATTTTAAAAATCCATTCGATTATGTGATATTTTCATTTTTTTCACTCGACTTTTTTAAAATAAAAATTCAATTTAATAATTAAGAATTATACAAAAAAATTGTGTTTTTGACTTTTTATTTTAAATTTAAAATTTATACTTAAAGATGTGTTTGATACAAATTGTAAAGTATACAACAATAACAACAACAAAACCTTTTTTCATTAAGCGGGGTCGACTACATGGATCAATTGACGCCATAAACACCTATCGTAAATCATATTTTTAGACAAACCATTTAAATCTAAATCTCTCTTAATAATTTTTTCTATAGTTTTTCTTGATCTTCTTCTATCTCTAATTATTAAACTATTCTCCATTTCATCTACTCTCCTAACTAGGGTTTCTATAGGTCTCCTCCCGACATGACCGAACCATCTAAATCTTGATTATACAATCTTTTCCATAATAGGTGTGATTTTTACCTTCTCTCTAATGTATTCACTTCTAATCCGATCTCATCTAGTGTATCTACTCATCCAACGCAATATTCTCATCTCTGCAATATTGAACTTATTCTCTTATTGACTTTTTATTGTCTAACACTCAATTCCATATAACATTACAGGTCTTATAACTGTATCGTAGAATTTATCCTTAAGTTTGAGTGGTACTTTTTTATCACAAATAACACCCGAATCACTTCTCCACTTCATCCACCTCACTTGAATCCTATATGTTACGTCTTTTTTTATTTCCCTGTTATGTTGTATGACAGATCCAAGATATTTAAATCATGTAACTTGTGGTATAATATGTTCTCCAATTTTCACTTCTATACTAGAAGTGATGTGTCTCTTATTAAACTTACACTCCATATGCTCCGTTTTACTTCTACTTAAACGAAATCAATGAGTTTCCAAAGCTAATCTCCACCTCTCCAACTTCTCATTCATTTCCACTTTCGATTCTCCAACTAAGACAATATCGTCTGCAAAAAGCATACACCGTGACACCGGCTCTTAGATATGTTCAGTAAGCACATCTAATACTAGAGTTGACCCTTGTAAAGTATATATATATATTTGAAAATCAATTCTATTTGCTCATGTAAAAGGTATGATTATGAGAACTTCTTATTCCCAAATATATTTGATAAAATAATATGTTGTTAATTTATAAAATAAAAATTATATATGTATATATAAAAGGAGGGATTAATTCCCACTTGTATAATAGTTTAATTCTTACATCAATAGCGGAAAATATTCTGTTGCAAAGTGGGATATCATTGGGAAAAGAAAAATCAACTACCTTGGTCTTTCTCTTCAACGTCATTAATTACTACTCTCTTTATTTTATCTCTTTAATGTGTGTGTGTGTGTGTGTGTATATGTGCATGCCCATGCACACACGCGTGTATATTTTATCTCTTTAATTTATATATTTAGTTTTTAATTTGTCATCAATACTTAAATCTCTTTTCTTTTGGTTATATGTCAAAGGTATTTTTATAAGATGGCACATAAATAGAGGTTATAAGTCCTTAGAATAATTTTAAGAATGCATCCTACATCAATTTAATGCATTTTTTTAAAAATAAATTCTCCTAGTTACAGGTCCTCTAATTTGAACTTAAATTTTTTATTATATTTGAGAGATATGAATTATATGGAATTCTTAAAAATAATGTCTCAAGACACTATATTAGGTACTGAATCAAGTCTCTTTTATTTGAAGAATGAGCAAGCCATTCTGGAGACAAGAAAATGACAAATGATTAATGAGGGTTGTTTTGGTTTCTCTTTGTTTCTTATACAGATGCACAATACGATGCATATGAATAACCTATGAAGTCTAAAGAATAGCAAAGAAGAAGAAGGAAGCAGTAGCAGCAAATGGTCACATTGATGATGATGTCTTGGAATTGATTCTAGAACAACTATGCCTCACCAATGCCTTTGAATCGATCGCAGTCGTTTGCTCGAGTTGGTGAGCCACTGTTGCTAAAGCCATTACAAACAAGCATTGCACTCCTTCACCTGAATTGCCACTTATTCTTCAACAAACATATTATCACACAAACTATTTTTCCTTTTTCAAATTGTCCACTGAAAGCGTCTTCAACTCCACAAGGACACCAATCTCAAAAAACAAATTTGTCATAGCACAGTAGAAGGCTAGATGATCATGAATGAGTTTTTAGATTTTTCTTGACCTGATGTGTGAAAACCGAAACGGATATATATAAATATATTGTGATTATCATATCTAGCAGAAGGTGAGGCTTTGGTCTGGTGGCAGCCAAGGAAAGTTTCAACTGTGTGCTGTGTGTCCAAGTCTAGTGTGTTCAAGTCTAGTAGCACACATTTGCCAAGTTTTTTTCTCCTCTTTCTGTCATTTTTTTGTTATACCAAATATCCCCTCATTTGCCTAATTTAAAGAGTTGGTTTTAGGTCATTTCTTATCTCCATCTTTTATAGCACGCTTTCTTCCACCTGCAGCCATCTTTTCAGCCAGAGAACAGGAGCAAGAGATGGCCAAAAATCTTTGCAACTCATCTTCCTTTTTTCATTGCAACTTACTCCTTCTTGCTTGAGTTTCCCGCACGCCATTCTCCTTATGCAACCCGAGCTGGATTGAGCTATATTAGGCAACACATTTTTGTGCTGAATGGTCTCCATCTTGGGCAGAAGTTTCAATGTATGGGTAGTTAGAGGTGTTCATAGGTTCAATTCGGTTTGGTTTTGGACCAAAACCAAATCGAACCGAGGTTATCAGTTTTGCATTTTTCAGGACCTTGTCGGTTTTAACTTTTAATCGGTTTGATTCGATTTTTGTTCGGTTTTGTTTAGTTTGGTATAGTTTGATTCATGATTTTTTTTTAGTTAAAGTGATTTGATTTTTTTTTAAGATTTTGTTTATTGTAATATATAAAATTTGACTTATAATATAATGCATCTTTTAATATTCTAATCAATAATAGTGTTGAAATAATTAATTATTATATATCTTTTTTTCTAAAAAAAAATATCCCTCATAATTATATTTAATTATTATACAATTGTAATTGAATATCATATATAAAGATAATAAAATAATAACATTTCCAAGATAGCTTATTTGATAAATTCATTTAAATATAAGTAAAGTAGAAAAAAATTATTACTATTTTTTTTATTGGTAAAATGTTTATACATGATTTGAACTTAATTAATAGAAAAAAAAAAAAAAATTGGTTCGATTTAACCAAACCAAACTTGATAAAACCAAGAACCGAATCGAACTAATCGATTTTATAATGTTCAAAACTGATTTGTTAGAATAAAATAAGGATAATAGATTTTTGTATGATGGAACCATGTTTTCTTTTGTAGAATGATTTGTCATTGATCAATAAAAAAAAAATTCAATGTGGCAAAAATGCTAATGTTGTGGATATAAGAATTTTGGGATTTTGTAGGGATAATTAAGTAAGATGAGTATTTATGAAAGTATAATGAATATTCGACCCTAAAGATGTCATACGAAATAGATGTGCTAAAGGATTGATTCTCATTTTTAAATAAGTATGATTAGTTTTTGCCATTAAGAGTACCACTTTGTTGGTGCACCAAGGAAAAAGCCGAAGCTATTAGATGAAAATGAGAATTCTAATTCCACTTTTCATCATACCCAGCCTATCATTTGATTTTATGCATATTCTAAGGTCTTTATGTTTTAACTTGAAACTCTTCAAAATTATCAAGTAACTCCTAGATGAAACACGTGTGCTTTAATAGTGGTTGGAATCAGGAAATGAAATGTGGAGAATTAAAAAATATATATATAGTTTGAACAAATTCATATGGGTATTATGTTAAAGGGATCTAATTGGTCACCATATCTTAAGAGAAAATTTTCTTTCTATTATTATGAAACAATCTAGAGGCATTCAAGTATTGAGATTTTATGGACCAATGTTATAGGTCATTGGATAGAAGTAGGCACATTAAGAATTTAGCACGGGATATGATAGGAAAATTTTCCTGTCATCGTAAAAGGTAAGTAGAGAATGCTGACTATATATTAATTACGTATATTTATATATCGATATTGATAATCCTCTCTGTTTTATTGTGAAAAATTTTAATACAACCTTTTTGATATCTTTGTAAACTAGAATGCTAATGAGGTACTCTATTATATTTTCTCATGACATGTATGTAAAGTTGCTAATCTTGATTAATTTTGAGTATGTGTTTATGAGTTGATTTTCTTTGTGGGAGCTATCAGTGTCGAAACCTTGTAGCTAATTGTAGTAGTAGTTAGCCACGGTACATTATGATATGTATCCTAATTAGCAGGGGTATTACTAGTCCCGTGTGGTTAGTCACCATACGTGGATCTGTTCTGATTTTCGCGAGCAGGTTGCTTGGCGTTTGTGTTATTTACTCTTGTGAGTTGTGTGCTCTGCATTTGATTTATTGGTATTGATTAGATGCTCCTGCTGAATTAATGAATGATTCTGTTAGAAGGCTTATTAATCATTGTTTAAAATTTCAATTAGGGATTGCCTTTGTAGTAAGAAATTTAATGTGAAATGGTTCTTATATTTTATAGTTAGTATTATCTACTCATTGAGCAATTGATTCACTCCTTTCATTTCCAACAATTTTAGATAGCATATTTGATCTTGACACACCTTTTGCAGCCTAAGAACATGGCACATCTTTGTTTTGGTGAGCCTCACGTAAATCTAGTGAGAACATGTTTTGATTGTAATTGTATAATTGATTTCACATTGTAACAAGTGTGTTGCTCAACTGAACCACGAATAAGGTACCCCACCCTAAAATATTGATGTATATTGATTTTGGCTAATATTAGGGCTTCTTTTTTATGTATTTGTACTGGTTGACTAATTATAGAAATTTTAAAAGGTTTAGATTTCTGGAGAGATTTTGTCAAAATTTCTACAAAAGCCTATGTAATTGATAATGGTTACCATAAGTATTAATTACAGTTATTCTAATTAGTTTTATTATCAAGAATTGGAACATCATGAATCCCTAATAAATTTTGGTTTGAATCCTAATTTTATTAGGCTTACGAAGGGTAATGTGTTTACTTTCCATGCCGATCACACTCTTATTTTTAGGATATGACATGATGTTCGAACCATCTTTTTGTTAAACATAGTAACAAATGCTAGAGTCTTTATCCCATCAAGTTTAAAGATATTCGCACCCCAATTTATAAAATTATGGCTTCTTTAAAACCCAGTGACCCATATTGTGTTGTGGTGTGTGTCTTCTGTGGCTTTTGCAATTTTGCATTTAGTAGGATTTCTAATTAGTCATGGACTGTAATTGAAGGAGATAAGGAGGTTGGAATTACTTTCACAAAAGTGGAGATTTGGGAAATTGCATGCTATTATTGATATGATGTTAGATCCAATATTGGTTTATAATCTACAAGAACCCATAATAATGCCAAATTTGGTTGAGGGAGGTTATTGAATAATTTTGTTTGATATTCATTTTATAAGATTAAAAGAAAAATTTATTTCTAATTTATAAACATGCAAATTAAGAATAATTATTATAAATAATTTATACCAAGTCTATTATACTTTACTCATTATTTTTTTAATTCCAATATATATATGAAGGTTATTATTTAATCATTCTTTTTTATTCCTATATTATTTTTACCCAACCAAATGATATTTTTATTCTTTTTTATGTTATATTAAGCATAATTATTTCATTCTACTCACATTATCATTTCCTTTCCATTTTCTTATCTAATAACTCTATGCACTAAGAAGGACATAAAAGATTGGCTACATTTCTGGTAGGACTTGCATGACTCAAGGCTTTTGGCAATATTTACCAAAATTATGGTTAACATATTTAGTTAACTAGCATTGATGCTTCATCTAAAAAGTTATTCCTTATTTATCTATTTTACAACCTAGTCTATGTGCGTGAAAGTGTGGGCTATATCAATCTGGAGACAAAGTATAATAGTCCATCTCAGATTACAACATGTTAAGTTTACAAATTGGGACATGAGTAGTGGACCTAAGTGGGTGATGGTTAATAACTTGAGAGCAGATCTTCTCCTATGACTTCCTCTCCAGTGCATCTCCTTTGCCATGAAATCCAGTCATTCAATGCTTCTCCATTTCATCTATCGAACCATGCGGCATTGAAAGTTAAAACACATGGTATTAGCAAGTAAAATGGTGCATTTTATATTATCCGAAATAGTGATATATATATATATAGGAAGATCAAAACACTCTGTTTTGAAGCAAAAAATCTAATGCAAAACGTATTTTCATTGCATTTGAGAGTGACAATTTTTTTGCACTAAGAGTTTTGCATGGTGAAGGAGAAAAATGGCTAAAAGTGTCTTCTAATTCCATTTTTCTTACTTAGCTTTTATTACTCTCTCTCAGCTTCTATCTTTCTTCTTGTAGATGTCTATCAAGTTTAAGGTAAAGAATTTTTGGTACTCAATTTTTTTTAGGTACTCCTTGTATAAGGAAAAAAAACTTATAATGGTCTATGTAGTAAAAATTGTTTATTTTTATTTTTCTTTTACTTTGGGAAAATTAAAGTAGTTATAATGTTATTTTTATATGTAGTAGGAAGATCATTTGTAATCATTGATTTTTTTTTTCATTTTTCCATTTGTAACGACCTTTGTAAAATGAATTTTTTTTTTTTAATGTTTAATAGAAGTTTGCTAGATCTCTTTGGTCTAAATTTTATTGTATTCTAAGATTAGCTCAAATGTTAAAAATTTTTAGTAACACTATTGATATATAAGTTGCAATAGAAATTTTAATAGAATTTCTAGTTAAAATTTTTAAGAGAATTTAAGGTAATAGTATGGCAAGCATTTCATTGATATAAGAGCGAACTTGCAAAGGGATCTTCAAGGTGACCAGTCACTCAACAAAAATTTATCCACTATGTACGCATATGGCATTGCTTAATTTGATTCAATGTTATTTATGTTGTTCAAAAACAATGTTGTTATATAGGAAATTAGGTATGTCAAGGTTTCCTTTAACAAAAAATGCTAATATTAATATTGCTTAGATGCCTAAATTGGGGATAGTGTTTGATAGCTTAGAGATTGCTTGAAAGTTTTGAGTTGCTTATGGCAAAAGAGTTGGATTTGGAGTCAGGAAACAATACCATAATAAGAGCAAAAAAGATGGCTCCATTGGGGCATGCAGGTTTGTTTGCTGTAAAGAGGGTATGCAAAATCACGATAAAAGAGAATATCTAATGACTAAACCACGACCTAAGACTAAAAAGAATTGCTAAGTGAGAATGAGAGTTGTGAACATTGGAGGAAAATTTAGAGTGCATGACTTTGTGGAAGAACATAGCCATATTCTTCATCTTCTAGAAACAACCTATATGTTGGCATGTCAGCGAAATCTATATGAAGTTCGATGCCATCAAATTGATCTAGCATATGATGATAGTTTGCAACAAAGAGCCTTATTTGATTTGATGAGTATGCAAGTAAGAGAAAGAACTAATTTTGGCTATACTTGCTTAGATCAAAAGAACTATCTATGAACTAAAAGGTAAAGGAACTTGGTATATGGGAAAGAAAGTTATTTGATGTAATACTTTCAATGACAATTGGTAGAAAGCCCATCTTTCTACCATGTCTATCAGATGAATTTAGATAAACAAATAACAAATATGTTTTGGACAGATGCAAGTATGCTCATTGGTTATGGATATTTTGGTGATGTTGTCTCCCTTGACATTACGCATTGTACTAACCATGTGCATAGATCGCTTGAAGTGTTTTCAAGATTCAACCATAATCAAGGAGCAATTATTTTTGGGGCTACTTTGTTATATGATGAGACTGCAGAGTGTTTTAAGCGGTTGTTAGAAACGTTCTTGGAAGCCCTTTCACTAATCAAGATAAAGTCATAGCCCAAGCACTTAGAGAGGTTTGGCCCAACACATATCATAAACTTTGTACAGGAAGTTTAGGTAAAATGTTATCGAGCACTTAGACAATTTGATGAAGGATGAATCTTGTTTCCTAACTGACTTCAATAAATGCATGTATGACTATGAAGAGGAAGCACATTTTGAGAAAGCTTGGAGTAACTTGCTTGCAAGATATGATGTGCATGAGAATGTTTGATTGAGCCATATGTATAGTATAAAAGAAAAATAGGTTGCATGTCACATGAAAAAACTATTTACACTAGGTATGCAAAGTACCCAGCTAAGTGAAATTATAAACACAGACATCAAGAATTGTATAAATGTAACATTGGATATCATTAATTTTTTCAAGCGATTTGAAAATGTGGTGGAAGATAAACAATATAATGATTTAAAGTGTAAGTATGAATCGCAACAAAAAATGCTAAGATTGAAAAGTCAATATTCCCTTATATTGCTTTAGATGGCATAGATTTACACACCCACAATTTTTGTCCTATTCTAAAAAGAGTGGAAGAAATACAAAGTTGCTTATGTAAAGCATAGGAATGAGACTCCTCTATTGATTAACTATATCATTACCATGGTCCACCATTTTTTTCCCTTGTAATATAGGCTCTAATTGATCAACCTTTTCTATCACACAAGATACTAGGTTTTTCTGGTGATGTTACAGATCTAAGCAGGAACAAAAATTAATTGGTTCTATTTTGTGATTTTCTCATTGTGGATGTTCTATTTTTTTAGCAAGGTTCTTATTGTTTTGCAATGTATATCATATCAAAAATAGAAAGTTACACATTCAATGAAAAAAGAAATGCACCATTTTATTGCATAGAATATATTCATTAGAATTTTGTGTCTTTACACATTCTATGTATAACTTCATTACAAGTTAGATTCATTCCTATTCTCCTCAACCATACACTTTCATTCTTATATTCAATTTTGGATCTTTGCATAGCACTTTGCATAGAAATATCCATAAAACTTGAACTTTGTGAGCCCAATATAGTTTTCCAATCTTGAACTTGAAACTTAAATATTCAACCCTAATGCAAAAAACTTGAACTTTGTATCTTCACAAGGTGCGCTTTGGTTGAAGCCAAAGCATGTTTTATCAAAAAAGCGGCAAAAAAGAAATTAGTAACTAACATCTTATAGAAACCAACCAAAAAGCAAACCAAATTGATAATCTAAAATATAGTATTATGCTTGGCTAAATGTGTGCTTTACTAACATAGTCATCTCAAGAATAATTGTTGAAATATTACATTCAATGTAGTGATGTTAAAAGTTGTTAAAACATAAATAAGAGACAACCTTATAAATTTTATAAGCAAAAAGATAATTAGTTAAAAGTATATATTATGTTTACATGTGCTTTTATTACTAGATGTATTAGGGTAGTAATTTGCTTCTAGCATTTTGGTAGGATTGTATCAAACAATTACTTGATGTATTAGACTTCTGCTTACTTGAAGCTTCTATCAACTTGCTTCTAGCATTTTGGTTGCATTTTGTTTTAGCACTAAATACCTAACATAAATATTATAAGTCAATAAAAATTCAAAATGTATAATATGAACAGAAAGTAGTCTTCAATGTGCATTATTCCTTAATGTGTAATATTATTTAATGTGCAATATCAATTTAGAATGTGCAGTAGTTAAACTAAGCATATACACCTCCACAATATGCAGTAGTCTTAAATGTTACAAGCTCTAAAATATTGTTTGATAAGAATAAATGACAAGATGTCCTTTTACCCTAATATTTTACATGCACACAATTGTCTGCAAAAGCCAAGTGTAATATTGATAAGGAAAAGAAATGAACGCTTCATTAAACTTTTATTAATATTGCAATCAAGTGGTAATTAAAGTCAACTTGCCTATCTTGACTATCATACACCTAAATCATATTTTCTAAATAAATGTTGCCACCATCAACTATAAACTATTATCTCTTATAAAACAAGTGATTTCTTATTGCACACTCGAAACCACATGATGCATGCACCTCCATATCTTAGTTTTCCATATTAATATCTAATTTCATGATATGCAAGAGCAAGTGATATGCATGTCTTTACATGTAAATATCTAGATATGTCCATAATAAACATTTAATAGAAATTTAATTATAAAGAAAGAAGTTAGATACAAATTCAGTAACTAGAACATCTAGCATAGATTCCCCAATTACATCACCTTGGTAGCCAATCTCCAAAATCTCCATATTTTCCTAAATAGTATGCATTTGATCCATCAACAAAAATGAAGCATTAGAAATTCTCCAATGATTTAAAACCCAAGAATTCCTCAAGTTAGTTTGAAGACAAGGTTAGTAGGGCAAATTACTATACATATTACTTGTCACAATCCCCCTATAGAAAAAAAAATGAAAATTTAAAGTAAAGATTGTAGCTGTTATTTAGTTAGTGAAAGCTATCAAAATCAGATTTCATAAGAAAATCATGCCATAATGATATTAGTACTAAAAACAAATTATATAGAATGAATTTCAATATAGTCAATGGCATTTCTAATCTCATTTTTGCAATTTTTGTAATATAGAAATCCAACTTTAAAGTTAACGTTTATGACATCCAATATTCAACAAAAGCTACTAGCAACAATAAATAATCAAAGCCAAACCATCTACCAATAGCAAACACAATTCAACAACAACTACCAATATCTACAAATGCCACACCCAAAATATGACTATATGGCACTAAAAAAATTTCAAAAAATTTGATTTTCGAAAACAAAAATTGAATCAAGTAATAGAGTCATCACCAAAATTTTATTTTTTAAAAGGTACAATTTAAAAAAAAATCTTTTTATAAGAAAAATGATTTTTGAACCAGAAATGGATTCATGAGTCGGTTATGAGTAGAGAAAGTGTTAGGCATTACACAACACTTGTTTTGAAAAATGATTACCTTAAGTTAGTCATGCAAAATTGATATAGCTTTTATTCTATTTTAATTCTCCTAACAATCACATGCAGTAATAAAGAGAAGAAAAGCAATAAAAAAAAGGAAATAAAAGGAAAAGAAATAGTTTATTTACAAGAATGGACTTGACCTAAGATGAGAATTTAGGGATTACGTACCCTTTGAACAAGATCAAAGTCCATGTAATTTGAACAAGTAGAAAATTGTTGTGTTTGGTTGGCATTTTTTTCTTAATTTTAAATATTTTTTTGGTGAAAAGAGAAAGGGAGTAAGAATTAATTTTGCCTTTTGCAAATAAAATGACTTTGAAATTGGTTGATTTGTTTTAATTTGTAAAAGATATAATTAATTTTACTTCTTTACTCTTATCATTTTTTCATGATTTTGATTTTTTTGAGAAAGGATTTCTAATTTTTTGAAATGAAAGAATTTTCATTTATATTTTTAAGAAAATTTGAGAAAAGCATTTAAGTTTCAAAATGGAAACTAATTGCTTACTTTTCTTCTCTTTTTATTTTTTTCTTTTTTTGTGTTTTTTTCATTCATTTTTTGTGTTTTTTTTATTTTTTAAATTAATGATTTTTTTTTTGTGAAAAGAGAAAGAAAATAAGAATTACTTTTTCTTTTTACAAATAAAATGATTTTGAAATTGGGTGATATATTTTAATTTGTAAAAGACAAAGTTAATTTTATTTTATTTTCCTTTCTTCATATATTTTTACTAATTTTTTATTTTTAGATTTTATTTATTTATTTTTTGTACGATTTTTTTGTTTTAATTTTAATTTTAATTTTAATTTTTCTTTTGATTTTTGGTTTTTGATTTTTTACTTTTTGATTTTTGTTAGAGAAAGGATCTTTAATTTTTTTGAAATGAAAGAATTTTCATTTATATTTTTAAAAAAAAATTTGAGAAAAGTACATAAGTTTGAAAAAGGAAATTAATTGCTTACTTTTCTTCTCTTTTTATTTTTTGCTTTTTTCTTTTTTGTTGTTGTATTTTTTTCATTCATTTTTTATTTTTCTTTTTTTTCTTTTTTTTTTGGGAATTAAACTCTTAAAATTTAAAACACAAATATTTGAATTTGAAAACTTCATTTTCATTTTAAAGGGTTAACATTGAATATTGGTGTCATCTTTTTTTTTAAAAAAAAAAACTTCCCATTTACTTAAAAAGGGATATCTTTTCATTCTCTTAAGAATTATTTTATTATTTTGGATTTTGGAAACTATTTAGAAAGTTTCTTTTTTCTAAGATCAAACCCAATTTGATATGGCTCATTGGAATCCAAAGTTTATTAAAACTTAATTAAAAAGCCCTATATGGACTAAAGAGACTTATTGCCACACAATGACTCTTAGATTTTCTATATATATGAAGGGATGAAAAATCCCATATAACAATTGTAAAAGAAAAATAAAAATAAAAAAATAGAAACAAAACAAAATGACAATATGTACAAGGAAATATCTATGCGTATGCACTTTGGGTGCATCCAAGAATCATAATATTCTAATAACATATCACATCTTACTCAAGGTACCCAAATTAAAATGAAAGTAAAATAATAATAATAATAATAATAATAATAATAATAAATCAATGTAGTATCTTGTCTTACCATTATGTAAGCCCTATATACAGCTTTCCTCTCCTTACTTCACCAATTTGTAGGCCTTATACATAATAGAAACAGAAAGGCATATTAGTTGCTATGATGACAAATTTTTCTATAAATGATCAAACATCAAATGCCTCAATACGTGCCCAAAATCAACATAGATGAACTTCATCTACACAGCAAGTAATCCAAAGGAATCATAATTAACTTCAAAGTGTAATCATGCTTATTAACATACAAACTGGGGGCTAAATCTTTGTTAAACTCAAAAGGGGTTGCAATAAACTTTTGGCGTAAAATGGAACTTTAAGGCTAGGGTTAAAACCATATTAGAGACTTAAAAGGGAATGAAAACATTAAGCATTTTCACACAAAACTAAAGGCAGTGGGAACAACAACAAGTTTGAAACAACTTTAAGATTCAATCGAAGCTAATAGTTAATGCTAATCATATCAGAAAATTCCAGTGGGACAACTAAAAATGTGAGATAGATTTAAAACTTATACCAACTTAATAATCAAGGCTAAACAATAACAAGACAACAATTGGGATTTTACATGAAGTGACAAAGTCACGTTACAAGCCAAGGTTGAAAATAGCAAAATAGCGAGCAATGTTTATACTAAAACTTTGCACAAACTTATGCTGAAGGTTAAGATCTAAACAATTTGAAAATAGCATGTAGAAACCTTCATAATAAAACAAATTGAATTAAGAAGTAGCACTTCTTATTCCAATAATGAAATCTAACCAGAATAGACTTTAAAACTCCTTGAACCTAATTGACTTTGCAATGCATCCAGTAACCATAGTCCTTTACAAGTCATCAAAGTAACACATGTAATAGGGGAAAAACTTGTCTAGAATTTCTTATACAAAAATCAAGACCAACTGACCAGAGCCTGTTCATTTTTCATTTTTGTATAATCGAGCTATATAGCAAGAACACATTAATACGTTACAGAAAGGAACTAAAGATTCAGAGAGAAATTAAGAAGGGATCACCTTTAGGAAGTTGTAGTTGTTGGTCTTGCTCTTCTTCTAGTCTCTGACTCTATAGGTCTTCATTTTCGAATTGCTTTTGGTTGAGGATGCTCTTAATGCCTCTTCCTTCCAATTCCTTTCTTACTCTTTCAAATTCCTAGAATTTCTCCCTCAACTTCTCTGAACTACTTGGCTTTCAGATCTCCTTTCTCTATCACCTCTCTTAATTCCCTTTTCTTCCTCTTCTATCTCCCTCTTGGTCTCTCCCTCTCTTAGTCTTTGTCCTTCTTTTATGCTCTCATTCTCTTTTCTTAAAATCCCCCCTAAAGCCTTGCTCAAATCTCTCCTCTGATGCTCTCCTTCCCCTTTGATGCTTTCTTTCTCTTCATCAATCAAAATCTCTATGCCTTTTTCCATTTTCACGTCATCCTTTCTTTGCCCCCGATGGTGAAAGGGACTGGAGGAGGAGGTCAATTCCTCAAGCCTATTGTAACTCTTTGTTCCCTTTTTTTTAGTTTCTTTGAAACGTTGTCCTACTCCTATCCATTCTTGTGCTCCTCTAAGATGCTTGGCTATTCTGTGCTTTCGTTTTGCTTCCTCTTGTGATAACGTTCAGTAGAGTGAAAAGAGGTTAGGTTAAAACATAAGATCAAAACATAAGGTTCCTGCATTTTGACCTCCTCTACTTTGTTTTTATTTTATTTTATTTTTTATGTATTTTCTTTTTTTTTATTTAAGCATTGGGCTGGTGGGTTTGGAGGAATTGGGCTGGAGCTGATAACTTGGTTTTAGTTGTTAGTTGGTTTTATTTATTTTTTAATTTAGGCTAAAGTTTTTGTTTTTTTTTATTATATATATTTTAAATTTTTAGGCTGAAATTTTTTTTACTTTTTCTTTTTCTCTCTCTCTTTTTTTGGGTGACTTTTCTTTATTTTTTTTTAAAAATGTTTGTTTAATTTGATTTTATTATTGTTTTTGAAACTTGCCCAAACAAAATGTAGTATTCACAGTTGCCCCTCTTTATTTATTTCTTAGGCAAAAAAAAATTAAAAATGTAATTTTTAATTTTTTTACGTGAGAAACAAGTAAATATAAGAACATATATTTTGTCATAGACAAATTGATTACCCCCTACACCACTAGATAATAGCAAATTGAATTGAACTTATAAAAAGGAAAAAACAACCCAAACAAAATATGATATTGACAAGTTACCTTTTTTACTTATTCCTTAAGTGAGGAGATTGAAAATGTGATTTTTGATATTCTCAACTTAAGGATAAGTAAATATAAGAATGCATATTTTGTTTGAGGAGTTATGAGGTTAGGAAATAAGGGATCAAATCGAGTGAACTTGCTTAGAAATGAGAGAAACATGAGAAAAGTAAACATGTTGAAGAGTGCTTGTCAGTACAAGGCTGTTTAGTGTATGCATGGTCTATGCAAGGCTTTAGAGTGCTTGATATGTGCATGGCTTTAAAGGGTATCTAGTTTGTGCAGGGCTTTAAGGGTGTTTGATCTATGTAGAGCTTTAAGGGTGCCTATTCTTATGTAGGATTTTAAAATGTGTCTGTTCTTATGCAAGACTTAAAGATGCCTATCTTTGTGCAGGATTTTGAAAGGTGACTATTTTTGTGCATGACTTAAAGGTACCTATCCTTATGTAGGACTTAAATATGCCTATTCTTGTGTAGGACTTTAAAAGGTATCTATTCTTGTGCAGGACTTAAGGTGCATGTTCTGGTATAGGACTTGAAAGATGATTGTTCTTGTGCAAGACTTTAAAAGGTGCCCATTTTTATATAGGACTTAAAGATGCCTATTCTTGTGCAAGACTTTAAAATATGCCTATTCTTGTATAGGACTTAAAGATAATTGTTCTTCTACAAGACCTTGAAAAATGCCTATTCTTGTTCAAAACTTAAAGGTGCTTGTTCTTATATAGAACTTTGAAAGGTGTTTATTTTGTAAAGGAATTAAGATGTCTGTTATGGTGCAGGACTTAAAGATATCTGTTTGGTACAGGACTTAAATATGCCTATTCTTGTACAAGACTTTGAAAGGTACCTATTCTTTTGCAAGATTTAAAAATGCCTATTATTGTGCAGAACTTTGAAAGGTATTTATTCTTGTGCAAGACTTAAATATTCCTGTTATTCTGCAAGACTTTAAAAGGTGCCTATTTTTGTATAAGACTTTGAGGGTTAATACTAAAGGCATATATGCAAGTTGCATAGAGCATGAAAAAGATCCAATTTTATACTTGATTTTGCTTTCTTGCAATTGATCTTATTTAGTTTTAAGATTTTTTTTTTTTTTTGCATTTTTCAATTCTTAAGTGTAATAATTCTAGTTTTCATTGGTCCATGTTTAGGTAGCGTATATGCATATAAGAAGTGCACGTTGTATAAGGAAGGCCTCATTGAGAATGCAACTAATGGATTCTTTGTTTGCCCCAAAATAAATTAGAGATAATGCATGCAAATTTGGAATGCATGAAACATGAGATATGCAAATTTTGCTTTATTCTTGTCCCGACATGAGTTTGGCTTTAAAGTGAAGTATGCATGTATAGGATGTGTAAAACATACGAGACGCTTTATTATTACTGTGTAAATTCTTGCTTTTGCTCACCCTAATGTACAACACTTGTGGACTATCAAATGATAATTTGTCCTTAAATTACTTAAGTGAAAATAAGGGTAATATTACTTTGTATCAAAAATAAGAGAAAGTGTTTACCTTTTAAATGAACAATCATAGAGGGGAAGTATATTGCACTTCCTAAGCATGATATCCATCAAACCAAATCTATAGTATTTTTAATTGTCTCTAATTTGTGACCCCTAAGATTTTACTAATGGAATTTATTATCAAGTAAAAGATTTTTTAACATTACCTTGAAAATCTACAATTGCCCCTCTTTACTTGTTTTCCAGGCAAGAAAAGTTACCAGGCCCATCATTCTTAAGTGCCATGATGATGAAATTTGGGATGACAATGGCATCCAATTACTCATGTCTAACTTTTGGCCTTGGTCTTCCTTCCTAGCAATGATTAGGAGCTTTGTGGAGAACAGGTGGTCTAAAGAAAACATCAACCGCATTGCATAAGGTTGTCATTTTGATAAGTGTCATTCTTTAGTTATTAATTTATTTATATGAAGTATGAATGCAATAGTCATGGCATGAATTAAAATGAAATGCAACTATGATGAATGAGAAATTATTGAAAGAATAATTCTCATTAATAAGTATTTTAAACAAAGCATATTTGTGGTGAAAACAATAAGTAACTTTAAGACAAGGAAAAGTAGAAGAACTTGGCACAAAAAGTTCTTTAGAAAAACATCATCTATTGTTAGTCTTGTATGTTCCTACAGAGTGATTTGTCGTATTATTAAAGATATGCATTTCATTGCTCCTTGATTTAAGACCCCTAATCTTGTTTGATTCGTTTCTATCCATTACTCCCTTATTCCTCCTAAGGTTGGATTTTAGATTTTGCCCTAACGTTTGCTTAGACATCTTTTTTTCCATTGCCTAATAGGTTTTTTTTTTTTTTGCTCTAACTTTTACCTAAATTACCCTTTCAAGTTTTCAACCTAGCGAGCTTTTACTGTATTCTAACTTTTTTTTAGGCTGCCTTTTTAGGTTTTTAACCTAGCGAGTATTTTCTTTTTATGCGAAATATCTTTTAACAGTGTTGGAATTGAATGGCTTAGCTAATTCATGACCATCTATGTCAACTAGAACCACCATACCTCTTAAGAAAGCATGCTTAACAATATAAGACCCCCTATAAGTGGGAGCCCATTTACCCCTAGGATCATCTTGGTTTGGTAGAACCTTTTCTAGGAGTACGTCAGCAGCTTTAAATCTTTTAAGATGAAGCTTTTTGTTGAAAGTTCTTACCACCCACTTCTGATATAATTGTCCATGACATATAACAGTAAATCTTCATTCTTCAATCATGTTCAACTACTTGTATCGAGTTTTTACCCAATCACTTCCATCAAAATAGGATTCAATTAACACCCGTAAAGATAAGATTTCAACTTCAATTGGTGTGACGACCTCCATTCCACAAATCAAGAAATAAGGAGTTGCCTTATTTGAGGTACGCACAGTAGTACAGTAAACGTGTAGGGCATATGGGAGCATCTTATGCTAGTCTTTATAGGTGACTATCATCTTAGCAATGATCTTCTTGATATTCTTATTTGTTGCTTCCACTACCCTATTCATCTATGGCTGATATGGTGTTGAATTATGATGCTTGGTCTTGAATCTTCCACAAAGTTTAGAGACTTTTGTCTTATTCAAGTTTGGAGCGTTGTCTGTAATAATCCTCTCAGGTAATCCATAACGACAAATGATATTTACTTTGAGAAATTTGCATAAAGCATTTTGAGTAACACTAGTGAAAAAATTCACTTCTATCCATTTGGTGAAATAATTAATGGCAATAAGAATAAAATAGTGTCCATTGGAAGCCTTAAGATTAATTGAACCAATTACGTCAATGCCCTACATTAAGAATGGCCAAGGTCTCACTAGATTGTGTAATGAGACTGGCAGTGCATTGATTTTGTCTGAGTAAATTTAACATGTATGACATTTTTGAATATACTCAATATAATCCTTCTCCATTATTAACAAGAAATATCTACACCTCTTAGTTTTTTTGGCCAGAGTATGACCATTTGCATATGTACCATATATTTATTTATGGACCTCCATCATTATTTTATAGGCCACCTTCACATCAACGCACTGCAATAATGTACCATAAGAATTTCTCTTATATAAGATACCATTGCTGATAAAGAAACTCAAGGATAATTGTCAAATGGTCTTTCTATCACTCTCAGTGGCTTCAGTTGAGTATTCTCTGCTCGTCATGTAAGTTTTAATATTGTGATACCATGATTGCCCATCATGCTCTTTTTTATGTTCAAGCAATATGCCAACAAATCTTTGCCTTCAACTTGGAGTAGTTGGACTTAAACCCTATAGTCAAGCTAGATCATCACTACTAAAGTTGCTAAAGCATCAATAAATTGGTTCTTGTCTTGAGTCATATGGTGAAAATTGATTCCTTCAAATTGGTTAATCAACTGAGCCAAGAATTTTTAACAGGGAATCAATTTTGAGTCCTTAATCTACTATTCTCAAGTCACCTGATGAATTATAAGGCTGAATCTCCAAAAACTTTCAAACTTTTTATACCAAGGGTTATGGCTGCATTCATCCCATTGATCCAAGCTTCATATTCAGCTACATTGTTTGTGCATTTAAACTCTAATTTAATGGAAACTGGGTATTGCCTTCCTTCAGAGAATACAATTATAGTTCCAATGCCATAGCCATGCATATTCGCAGCACCATCAAAGTACATCTTCCATCTCCCTCATTACCATCTTTATTTTCTTCATCACCTTCTATAGCAAATATGCCTTCGTCAAGGAAGTGGAAATCCAATGGTTAGTATTCATCAAAAGGATTCTCGACCAAGTGATTTGCTGTGACACTTCTTTTTATAGATTTTTTAGTCATATATTTAACATCATACTTAGATAAGATCACTTGCCATTTAGAAACTTTTCATAAAACACGTGGGCTTTCAAAGATATAATTAATGGGATCTATTTTGGATATCAACCAAGTGTTGTAATAAAGCGTGTATTGTCATAATTGTTTGGTGGTCTATACCAACCCATAATAAGTCTTTTATATCAATGGGTAGCTTTTGGAAAATCACATAAGAGGGCTTTCTAAATAGAAAATTTGAGTTTCTTAGGGTTCTCAAATGCCCCAAAAACTATGAGAAGCCCTGGGACTAGTAAAGCCCCTCTGGTGTACGTTTTCTAAAGTCGGTGAGCTCGAACTTTGACAAATTAGTTCAAAAATGTTTTAGCTTCAAATTGAGTGATTCCAAAAGTATTTTATTAAATTGGGAACCTAAATTTTATAATAAAAAATATGATTTTAAAAAATGATTTAAAATGAAGCCAAAATGAAATTGCTATTATGGAAGGATGAAATTGAAATTTTTAAAAAGGTGTGTTTCAAGAAGCTCCCACACACTTCTCCCTTTTTCTTCCACCTTTTTAAGCTTAACTTCCTCTGCCCAAAATATAGAAAAATAGCAACTACTTGAGGTGCACTGAGAGAGGAAGAAAAGGAGGAGAAAAACCAAGGAACAGGTAAGGAAATTTATAGATTTTCATGCTCTTTCTTCCTCCAACCTTGCTCTATAACAACCAGAAAAAGAAAAGAAAAGAAAAGAGAAAAGAAAAAGGAAAGAAAAGAAAAGTTAAAAATTTTCGAAGGCTGAAAATTTTCTAAGTCTGCTAGCTACAGCCTAGTTATAGCGAATGTACCTGTTCGCTATATCGAGAAATAGGCTAGCTATAGCGAGAATGCCTTCTCGCTATAGCGAAAATGCTGCTAGCTATAGCGAGTGCGGGCATCCCATACAAATTCCAGGGACCTGCTCGTCATAGCGAGAGCTATAGAGAAGGCAGAGGTCTGGGACTGACACGAGCTCGCCGTAGCGAAAGTTATGGCTCGCTATAGCGAGGGTAAGTCTAGAAAAGTGTGAAAAAAGAGATTTTGACTTTTTAAAAGCTTCCAAACTTTCCTTTCTCTTAGAACCAACCTAAGCTTCGACCAAGGAGAGAGAAAAAGGCTGTGGAGAGAGAGACCTAGAGAAGCAAGGAGGCCAAGCAAAGAGGTGAGTAATCTTTAGATTTCCATAGCTTTTCTCCTTAGCATATTGTTCTCCTCATTTTGCCTTCTCTTTCATGGTTTTAGAAGTTGATTTAGGTTTGGTTCAGAAGAGAGAAGTGGAAAACTACTCTAGAAGAAGGGTAGAACTCATATATCTTCATTTCTTCTTCCTTACTTTCTTCTTTGAGGGCTTGAGAGAGGAAGGAGAGTGAGTAGAGTTCTAGAGAGAGAATCCCTAGATCTTGCAAGGGTAGTGGGGGTTTTGTTTCGATGAAGAGCCCCTTTAGCTTTGTGAGTACTTATTTGAGTTATGAGAGAATGATTTGGTGCTCTTTGTTGTGCCTAGGCTCAAAGGAAGCAACCCCATCTAGTTGTGAGTGTGAAATCAAGAAGGGAGAAGATAAATTGAAAGGGAAGACTTATGTTATCCGATAAGGTAGCTCTCTACTCTTTTCTTGTTGCATTCTCGGATGTGTAATAGTCATTGTATGCTTGTGTATGTGCTTGTATGATGAGATATGCCATTGATGTTGCCTTGATGCATTAGTACCAATATGCTTGTGATATAAATTGTGAAAATTGCTCAGGTGAGGTGGTGCCGAAAGTCCCTTGAGACGGGTGAGGTGGAGCCAAAAGTCCCTAAACCAAGGGTGAGGCCGATCCAAAAGTCCCAAAAGCTCAGGTGAGGCTAGATCGAAAGTTTCTAGAGCCTATTCTTGGCATTGATATGTTGTCATGGCATGAAACACATATATTGTGTTATTGTGACTTGTGTGCATGCTTGACTAGTTTATATGCCTTGATTGCATCTTGAATAAGTATGAGCTATTGAGATTCTCCGAATCTCACCCCCTTCCCTCTCCCATCTTAACATCTTAGGTGGAGCTCAAGGAGAATCAAGTACACCTCATGGAGCCTAGTGAGCATACTTAGAGAAATGTACAGTTCTTTTGGTTCTTTTATTGTATAAGGTGCCAAAATGAAGATGCACCTATTATTTTTGAGTTGTAAGTATGTGAGCATATGTATATACATGTACAAATGATGTATGAACTGTGGAAAGAGCCAAAACAATGGAAATGTGATATTTGGCCCTTCAGTGGCTTATATGAAATGAGGTATTTTGTCCCGTAGCATAGTGATTTTTAAATGTATAATATTTTAGATCACTTAAACAATTCACATATGCTATGTTTATACTTTCAAACTTGCCCAAAAGAGGTTAGAGCATGTGGGAGGCCATTTGGACCCATTTTGAACCAAATGGGGTGCCAAAACCATCAATTGGGTGAGCTCCGTCAAAGTATGACCGGATGAGCTCTTCTTGGTATGAAATTTGGCATGCCTCTAGAGTCCATTGAGAGCTTCTTGAAAAGCTAAAGTGGGTAATATTTGGAGGTCTAGAGAATATTTGGTGAATTGTTGAAATTAGGAAATTTTGATGGTTTGGCCATGGTACTGTGCATTAAGTCCGAAAATGAAACCATGCCATTCATAGACCAAATGGTGTCCAATTGTCATGAAATTTTATGAGCATAAACTAGATATCCACAGTGACCTATACCAACTAGAAGCACCTCAATTGGAGGTCTGTAGAGAGAGAAATGACTATCTGAAGTTCTGTATCAGCATCAGGGAAGCTTTCTGACCTTCATTACTGATCCATCGATTTTCGAGGTCCAAAAGCTCCTGAACTGATCTGGACTTATTTTTTTCCTCTGGTTAACATCTGTAACTTTCCAAATTGGTATAGTTTTCCCAGATTGGATTTTTTTGGAATTAATTACGAATTGTCAAAGTTCATGACAGTAAACTGCACCAGTATCAGGGACAGCCGGACATCTGTCACTTTTTCGATGTCAAAGATGGTCTAAACGTTGAGATTATGGTTGAAATTTATTTTTAGTGTAAATTTAACATCTAAATCTTTTCAGAGAGCTATGATTTGCTTGATTCCCATTTTTTTAAAATTAGTTATGATTTTCCAAAGTTAGAGCCAAAAATCTGACTTATGGGCTCATTTGAGAAATTGCATTTTCTTGGTTTTTGGCTTCATATCCGTGGTTTGTGAGGTGATTGAGACTATGTACAAGTCTTATAAATGGTGTTTGAGTAAAGAATGTAAATGATGGGTTCACAGGACCCACGGGGCAAAATATGACCGGTTAAACTCCGACTTAAAGTAGTAAAATACCACGGTTTCGGTCATTTTCCTAGGAAATCATATGGAATCAAGCCTAGAAGGAGATGAATTGGAGTTAAGATATTATGGTGTTACATGCTCCTCTCTTTCCATGCTTTCTTTCTATGATTTTCTTGAGATGATTGGCTCTGTTTTTGGTCTAGAACTTAGAGAGGTAGTTCAAAAATTTTGAGGAGAAACAAACTAAAAAGAAGAAAGTGCAACTTCTTCTGCCCAAAATACAGAAAAATAGTAGCTCCTTGAGGTGCACCAAGAGAGGAAGAAAAGAAGGAGAAAAATCAAAGATAAGGTAAGAAAATTTGTAGATTTTCATGCTCTTTCTTCCTCTAACCTTGCTCTTCTCTTTCCATGCTTTCTTTCTATGGTTTTATTGAGATGATTAGTTCTGTTTTTGGTCCAGAACTTAAAGGTATAGTTCAAAAATTTTGAGGAAAGACAAACTAAGAAGAAGAAAACACAACTTCCTCTACCCAAAATATAAAAAAATAGCAGGTTCTTGAGGTGCACTAAGAGAGGGAGAAAATGAAGAGAAAAATTAAGGAAAAGGTAAAGGAAATTTATAGATTTTCATGCTCTTTCTTCTTCCAACCTTGCTCCTCTCCTTCCATGCTTTCTTTCTATGATTTTCTTAAGATGATTGGTTTTGTTTTTGGTCCAAAACTTAGAGGGGTAGTTTGAAAATTTTGAGGAGAGACAAACCAAGAAGAAGAGGCCTTGAAAGCACACTTGAAACCAAAGTAAAAGCTTGTTATGGTTGCTTTTTCTCCTTGCTCCATGGATGTGTATAATTTGGCCAAGAATATAACCATATAGAGGGAGGATTTTCTGTCCAAAAACAAGAGAGGAACTAGGGTTTTAGACTATGAGGAAGAGGAATATGGCAAGAAATTGCAAGAAAAATCTATGGAAAACAAGATAGCAAAGTGTAGGCTTCTTTAGGGTTTTGTAAAATTTGATTTTGTGTGAATAATTCGTTGGCTATTTGAATATTTTTTTGAGCTCCTAAGACCCTTAGAAATCCTCCCAAGTGACTCTCCCATCAAGGAAAAATCAAAAAGCTTGTGAACATCCATTATGGTGCTTGCTTCAGCCTAGGCTAGTTTTATAGGTTAGGGAGTATTTTAAATTGTTCTAGCCTTAGTTTGAGACTTTATATAATGTTAAAAGATGGGAGAAACCCTTGGAAAAAATTTAGTAGCTATGGATTGGAAGATGGAACAATGGTGTCCATAATGTTACCTTATGAAGCAACTTAGTTTTTCAATTGTGTAAGTGAATGTGTGAGGGCTCTAAGAACCTTAAATAAGTCCAAGAAGTCTAAAAATAACAAAAGAATAGAGTCTAGAACTTGAAATATGAGAGTTACTTCAATAAGCCATTTATAGAACTATTATGCCACTTATGGAACCAAGTATGTGTTCAAGAATGAGTCTAGTATCTTGGCTTGCTTCAAGAGTGTCATTGTGTGTTATTTATAGTGTTTAGGCTAAGAAAACACCAACCCACCTATGTGTGCTTGTGGGATCAAGAAAGGGAGGGAGTAAAGCAAAGGAAGCTTGCATCCATTAAAAGGTAGCTCTCCACCTCATTCTCTTTGCATTCTTTTGTGCATATGTATGTAATTATGTGCTTATGTATGCTCTTGTGACTTGAGAATATACCACTTGATGCCTTGACATTATATTGATACCAATGTATTTTCTTGAATGGCTTTGGTTGTAGAAATAGCTCATAAAGGTGGGGTGATGCCAAATGTCCCTTAATGAAAGTAAGGAGATACCAAAAGTCTCATGGCATGGGTGAGACAAGGCCAAAAGTCTCTTAGAATGGTGAGACCTAGTCAAAAGTCTCTAAGAGTGAGGCAAATCCAAAAGTCCTAGAAATAGGGTAAGGCAAAATCAAAAGTCCTTAGAGCATGGTCTTAGCTTAAATGTGAATAAGTGATATGGAAATTGTGACTTTGCATACTTTATAGTTGCCAAACTTTTCATACATATGTTTTGATGTATATATACCTTGAATGTTTGTGTGAATAGGTGTGTGAGCTATTGAGATTCAAGGAATCTCACTCTCCTTCCCTTTATTATCTTGAAATGCCTAAGTGATATCCAAGAAACAAAGAATACAAGCCAAGAAAATTGAAAAGCCAAGTGTTGATAGTTATATAGCTTGTTATGTAATTAAATGCCAAAGTTACTGTGTACATATTATTTTTGAGATGTAAACTCATAAACAAATGTAAAATAATGTATGAATATGATGTAGACCTTATGTGACACCAAATCCATGGAATTATGCAAATTGGCTCTTGGATGGCTTATACGTAACTATGCATTAATAGATGTTGGATGGTCAAATTAAAATGTATGAGATTTGGGACCACTTGGACAATTTATACAAGTCATATTCATACTTTTAAACTTACCCAAGAGGTGCTAAACCCAAATGAAGGCCATTTGGACTAAAGTGATACTTTACGATAGGCAAAATTGGCCATTTTGGTAAGCTATATTACTTTCTATCCAAATGAGCTCTTCTTGGCTTAAAATTTGGCATAAATCTAGAGCTTGTTGAGATATTTTTTATGGCTAAAATAGGTAATTTTTGGAATTTTATAGAATATTTGGAAAATTTTTGAAATTGAGAAAATTTTCTTGTTTAGCCACTAGTACTGTTCATATAGTCCAAAATTTATTCTTTGTCATTCATAGGGCAAATGATGTCCAATTAACATAAAATTTTACAGAGAAAAACTAGACCTTCCCAATGACTTATTCAAATTAGAAACACCTTACTTGGATATCTAGAGAGGAAGATATTAATTTTTGAAATTGTTGTCTAGTACCAAGCAACCAATCAAACCCATGTTACTATTTCATTGATTTTTGGGGTCTGAACGTTCTTGGATTGGTTTGGAGTTATTTTTTTCCTCTAGCCAACATCCATAGCTTTCTAGATTGATATCATTTGCATGGATTGGATTTTGTTGGAATTAATTGAATATTTTTGAAATTTATGACAGTAAATTGTATTAGAATCAGGTGACAGTTAGACCTTTGTATCTATTTTATTGTCAAATGTGGTCCAGATGGAATTTTTGTGGTTAGAACTTATTTTTATGTAAATTTGACATCCATAGCTTTCCAGAAAGCTATGGTTTGTATGATTTTGATTTTTCTACATTTAATTATGATTTTTTAAAGTTATCCCTGAAATCTGCCACATGCTATTCGAGAAGAAATAATGGAATTTCGGGGTTTTGAGCTTGAAATCCGTGGATTGCTTGATGATTTGAGTTGTTTGTGATTTTTTCCAATGATAAATGGCTAGAGAATGTTGTTAGATAATCCACGGCGCTCACGTAATGCAAATTGAAGAATTTTACCTTGACACAATGCAATAAAAGTATATTATTTTCATACTTTTCTTTACTTTTGTCTTGTGAGTGTGCACCAATTGCCTGGAATGGAAGAGTATGATAATAGAAATATAAGTTATTACATCCCCTCTAGGTTTGAGCTAAATATGGTTAGACTATATTAAATCTAACACATTCCTCTTAAAAGTGACACAGTCTTCAATTGAGTGCCCTGGAGTGCCCATATGGTATTCACAAGAAATATTAGGATTGTACCAAGTTGGTATAATGGTTGCATCCCTTTTACATGTTACGACCCTATGAGCTTTGCATCAAACAGCTTTTGATACAACTCTGCATTAGTAGAGTTGAAATTAGACCATAAGTGATTATCCTTTGGTCATACATCAAACAGTATGTGTAATGTCTGATTTTTGTTAAACGATGAAAATGGGTGTGTTTTCAAAGTAAGTCCCCCAAAATAAATTAGTTAAGGTTTCAAAAAATTTAAGTAGCATTTTAAACTTTTAAAAATGAGAATCCTAGGCTCAGACGAAAAAAATATAGCTAGAATGAAGAAACGAATTTTAATGAAAGGTTGATAAAATGTAATGGCATTTTTATAATTTTAAGCAAATTTTGGAATTCTTACAAGATGATTTTTTAAATAAAATTTTTGAATTCTTCGGGGCTCTCAGAGGCCTTAAAAATCATGAGAAGCTCTAGAATAGTTAAAACCCCTCCAGTGGACATTTTCTAATGTTGGTGAACCTAAATTTTGATAGATTCATTTAAGAAAGTTTTAACTCCGATTTAAATGATTCCAAATGCATTTTACTAAATTGAGAACCTAAATTTTTTAATAGAAAAGACGATTCTTAAAAAGGAGCTAAAATGAACTAAAAATAAAAATATCAAAACAAAAAGACAAAATTGAGATTTTTGAAAAGTGTTTCTTAAACCCACCTATATATATAAGGTGCCCCACCTCCTCACTTATTTAGCTCATTTAGTTTCTACCCTAAATTAAAGAAAGAACCCTAAAAGTGAGGCGCATAAGAAGGAGAAGAAAAGAAGAAAAAAAAATAAAGTAAAAGGTATGGAATTTCTTAGTTTTTTAATACTTTATCTTTAGTAAACCTCTTCTTCTCTATTTTTCTTTTTTTTCTATGATTTTATTGAAATTTTTGGATCTGTTTTGAGGGAAGAACAGAAGAAAAAATTTAGATTTGAAGAGAGAAGGCCAAGGAAAGGAAGAATCAAGCAAGAAAACAAGGAAAAATAAGGTAAATCTTCCTTCCATGGTAGCTACCTCTTGCTCCCATATTCTCCTTTGTTCATCCCACATATGGAGCTTCAAGAAGGCTTGGATTTTAGGCAGAACCAAGGGTGAATCTTAGGAATTTAAGGGAGGAGAATAAAAATATGCAAAGAGAATTAACAAACAACCATAAAAAAATCAAGATGGCAAATCTAGGGTTTCTAGTGTTTCTTGTAAAATCTGATTTGGTACAATGATTCCTAAGTTTAAATGAGTTCCTAAAATCCCTAGAAGACTCCCTATATGCATCTTCCACTAAGAAAATAAAGCAAAGTCCATGAGTGCCAAGAACAAGCATAGTTTCGGCCTAGAAAGGTTAGGGTACCTAGGGATAGTTTTAATTTGTTACAAACCTATTTTTTAGTTATATATTATGAGTGAAGATGTGGAAAAAATTTAAAAACCATAGAAAGTGAGACGGTCATATATGTTCAATAATATGATCTAAAGAAATAACACCTAGTTTGACTCTTTGTTTTAATTATATGATGACTCCAAGAGGCTTAAAAGGAGTCAAGAATCATAAATAAAAAGAAGGAATGGAGCCTATAACTCAATTAATAGATGTGACTTCATTAGGTACATTTTGGAACCATAAAAGGGCTATTAGACCAAGTTAGTGTTTAAGGAAGATGTATAACTTTAGAAATGATTCCATGAACTTAATTGGCTTCCATATACTGTGTTTAAGCCAAGAGAAACAAATCCCACACCTTTGTATGTGTGAGGCCAAGGAAGGGAGAGCATTTCCAAAAGAAAATGTGTGTGATTGCAACAAAGGTAGCTCACTTCTTTTTCTCTCATAGATGAATGTGTGCTTAACTTGTCTTTAAATATGTGTATATGTATTTTAAACCATGATAAGTGTTCTAGCATGTGCATATGTATTATGGTACCATGATGTTGTAATATGTTTTCAAATGATACTTAGTATGTGTGCTTGGGTTTACTTGAGTGTGGTGAAGCCAAGAACCCTTAGCCATGGTAAGGATGAGTCAAGAACCTTTAAAATTAGTTAAGACAAAGTAAAGAATCTCTCAAAAATGAAGTTGACTCCCAAAAGTGAGGTTAAGTCAGAACTTCTTAAAGAAAATGAGTGAGATAAATCTAAAATCTATAAGAGAATAGATGAGACTAATCCACTTACTTGGCAAGGCTATATATGCTTTGTATGATTTGTTCAAGTGCCAAGAATACTTCTTGAATGATTGCACATTCTATGATGCTCATGCATGCATTTTTAAGACCTGTTTTGCATTATTTATGTGTGATTGAAAGGGAGATGAGTTATTAAGATTCTTTGAATTTCATTCCCTCCTCTTCAATATCCTAACATGCTAGGTGGATCAAATGAACGAGGTAATGGAAGCCATTAACTTGGAAGATAAGAGTATGACACCAAAGTGCATAGATTTTGCTTCTTTATGGCCATATGAGTGGCAAATGTTGTAATTAATTATTATATATATCCTATGACCTTATGAACATATGTAATTATACAAATGTATCATATACAAATGAGATTTAATGTTATGTGTATGATATTGTACATTTTGGACATTGAGGAGCAAGACTAGACTTGTGTAATCTTGTGTATAACACGGAGTGAGAGAGTGAGTTTTTAATTTTTGGATTTATGCACCTTTGAGACAAGTCTAGAAAGTCATTTTGGTGCATTCCCATGTGCTCAAGTGGTCATGATGATTTTAGAACTCAAAATGAACTATTTAGACCCTTTATATGGCACAAAAATGACCATTTCACATCCTAATATCAAGATTTGACCACATGAACAAATTTGTCTATGAAATTTGACACACATATAGATCTTATTTAAAACTTTTTGGAAAGCTAAAAATCAGATTATTTGAAACTCTGTGGAATTAATTATGAATTTTTAAAATTATTTTTCTGCTGAACTGATGCAGACACAATTCATATAAATATAAACTTAGGCTAAGTCATTCATGGGCTAAATGATGTCCAATGCTCATGAAATTTTACAAGCACAAACTAAACATGATAAACTTTCCATGGCTACTAAAATCACCCTAATTGGACCTTTGAGTAGGAAGATATGAATTTTTGAAATTAAAGGTCAGTAACAAGAATGACAGTCAACTTCTGGTACTGTTCCATCAATTTCTTATAACTAGCAGCCCCTGTTGAGGTCTGGACATATTTTTACCATAAATTAAACATCTTTAATTTTTTAGAATGGTAAAGAGTTCATGATTTTTATTTTTCTAGAATTAGTTATGATTTCTCAAAATTTATGACAGAAAACTAAAAATTCTAGCCAAGGCTGCACCTAATATTTTTATGTACTCCATCTATTTGCACGAGTTTTAGGCCACTTCCTTAGATGGTTTTGAGTTGTATTAGTATATTGAAATATGAAAATGAGTTGAATGAGTTTATATCATCCACAGAACACCGAATGAAGAATTTATCCACTACGCAACGCAAAGAAATTGATTATTTTTATTGAATTTTTCTTCCTCTTCTTGTGTGGTAATGGAAGGAAGCTTAACATGCATGTGGAATGAGTTTTAGAATTATGGTGTTACAGTATGTAGCATCATAGTTAGGAAATTCATACATATCTTTTGCCTCATCATGGAAACCTTGTCTATCATTCACCTTCATCGAAGGATCTTGCACATTCTTTTGTCTCTAAGTAACATCCGTCATTGGACTAGAATGTGCCTTTGTTATGATCACCCTCAGTGAGCTTATTCTTATTTCTGCCATATTTGCCTTAATAGGCAAATGACTAGATGCACTAGGCAAGTTATCAACACCTTTTCCCTTTAAGGTCTCAACTAACATTTTCATCATCTTATTCATTTGGGCCATTTGATTTTCCATAATCATTATGCGACTGTTTAGTATAGTCGTATCTCCTTAAGCTCTTTGGCTCCCTTCCATCTAATGTCCTTCCATGAGCCTGCTTCTTAAGCAAGTGTGGTAGACTGTAATAAGAGGATAGGTCTAATTAGATGAATTGTATTTCGAAGGCACAATATTGTCTTTCCCTTCTTACTTTGCTCTTTTCTATAAGAATCAAACAAATTTAATTATTTTAGGAAATACTTTATTTTGAATCAAAACAGTGATTTGTACTAGCTATTTTAGTATAATGGCAGAAAGACATTAGGCCCTTCGATTTCTTAAGGGGTTTTATTAACTCACATAAAAAATCAAAGTTAACCTTAATGTAAGAGGGTATCTAATTCCTTACATGATCAGTATCTTTGCATTCATCTAAGTCATTCTTCATTTTTATTGAACACTTATTGTGTATAAAGGAACAAATTCATCAAGGAAAATTTGAAATTTCATAATAGTAGTTTGGCAATAAATTACATCAATGCTTAGGAAATTAATAACTATTAAGGTTTTTCAATTCTATTACAATATCATTGTATAACATAAAGAATTTTGTTATCTCCACCAGTTTGTTTAGTGGATTAGTCAAGCCTTCAGCTTCCTTAAGTACACTTGTGAAATTAGCGATGATCTCATTAACTAAGAGAATCAACTTTTTGAACCATCTCATAAAACTTTCCTTTTCTGTCGCTTGCTCGGTATGAAGAGCTTTCCATGCCTCCACAGTCTCAACTTGTCAATTAAGTTGCTCTATTAAGTTTTGGCATTATCACTCCTGATGGTAACTAGGTCATTCATTCTTCTCTCCGATTCTCTAGACATCATATCAATTTCTTATTATACTTCTCTTGATTTAGACCTTTGCATTTACCTTTCTAGGGCATCCCTTTCTTTGATTACTTTCATTCACTTGGCCTTATTACTATGCATTTTCTTCTTCTTTTTTTTATCCATTGTTGTGCTTCTTCCATAACATCCTTCAGCTTTATGTTTTCTTCCCACAACCTTTTCATTTCAACATTTCCCATGCTTCCCTTATACCTTTCTACCTTGGCTTCTTTCACTAACAAGATTGTATATTCATTTCACTTCTAATTTAGGCCATTCAAATGCTCTTGGCTTTCTTTTTCCAAATTCTTTAGCTTTTCTTTTTTATCCTTTAATTGCTTAGCCAAATGCTCATTAATCACTTGTATGTCACTATCAAGTAAAGGATTGGGTGGCCGAAAAGGGGGATTAGCACCTTTGGTCCTTTCTTTAAGCCATTCTTAATATTCTTTAGTTGTAGCCATAATGCACTTGCCCAATTCAAATTTACCATTGTATATCACTTTGTCCAATACACTTCTTATATTTTGGCTTAAGACTTTAGCTTCTAGGTCACTATAGTAAAAGTGAATCAAGTGGGTTACTTTTTCAAATTGAATATCTTGCCTATATGCAAATTGTTAGAGAACAACTAATATATTATAATTAATACAACCACAAGGGCCCATAAAGGGTACATTCTAGAATTCTCCATAGTAATATATGATTTCCTCACTTTTTTGCCAGGCAAGCTTCCACTAGATTGTGTTTTCATCCAACTGACCAAGCAACCTGGCCTAATCATTATAATTCATCTTTGGGGATGACAACACAGAACCTTCAAAACTAAAGAAATCCCTAATCAGATGGTGTATGGTGTCATATCTCTGACCCAACTAATACTTCCTCCTATAAATGTGATTGAAAATCTAGATGGTTAAGAGTTGTAGACAACACTTTAGTTTCCCTCTTTTTTCTTGTTGGCAAAAGCTTAGTGTCAAAAATGTTTTTGCTAGAACAGTTGGTATAGGATTTACACAATGATTTTTCATCATCCACAAGACATTCATAGTAGCCAAATCAATTATTCCTACTGCTGATGGGAAAAGCATCAATCCATATATGGCTAAGGCTAAGACCCTCTTAAAAGTATTCCAATCCTCTTTTTTTGCTAGGATTTCCAGACACTTCTCTACATATTTTCTTGAAAGGCCTTTAGTTTGTCCCCTTTAGTGTAACTGGACTCTACCAAGGTCTTTTTATAAAATTTACACCACCACCCACTTTGATTGTAAATACCCAGGGTAAGTATAAATCAATACTTTCTTTCCTACAAGTATTTTCATAAAACTTCCATATTCTTCTAAAATGGGCATAATCTAGAATGTAAGAAATGTAAAACACCTTAGAGAATTATCTCAATACTGAGCCAAAGCTGAAATTGCTTCCAATTAGACTGGTATTTGTAATAAGCTTGGGATATGACCATAATCCCTTCGAAAGTCTTGAATATGTCTTCCTTTTAGTTTCTTATTTAACCTTCAACTGACTTTGTTTTTTCCTTGACTTTCATCTTTACTCCAGTTGTAACTAGCCATGTTTGACTTGAACTCAAATGCTAATTACTACCTAAAAGTTTCATTACTGTTGTTATGCCAATCAACTTGTACAACTCACTCTGTATCAAAGTACATTGGTCAATACATCAGGGATTATTGATTAGTGGATTATTATTATTAGCTTGATAACTTTACACATTCCTTAAGGATCTTATTAGTTTGTAAGTGTATGAGTCTTTTAAACTCAATTAACAAGCTAATATAATGACCCACTAACATATGATAAATTCAATATTAAATGTTTGCTCACACATTATTGAGAACAATGTCTTGATATAGGAAAAGAAGAAAAACTTTGTACTTTTTCTTGAGGAGCTTATTACTTTATGGAAAAAAATATAGTTGGCAATCAATTTGAGAGAAATATGCCTTCCTACACAATTGATCTCCTAAAAAAATGATTTAGATCTTTAACTCAAATATGATACTCAATTCGTGACACACTATTGTGAATATCGTAATTCCCTAAAACTTTAAAAATTCTCTTTTTCTATGCAAAATTTATTACCTTGCAAGGATGAAAACTTTAGAGAAATGAGTTTTTTTTAGTTTAATTTCAATAAAATTAGATTGTGTGTCATTTCTTATTTTATCTTATCTCTTTTTTTTATGCACATGTTTAGAGAAAAATGAATATGTGCTAAAGATTTCCCTTAAAAAGGGTTATCATGAATATGATTGTGGCCTTTCGGGGTTGAAAACCCATTAAGCTGGAGTTGGTTTAACTAATTAATACTTTCATCATAGTTAATGTATGACTAAATGTGCAATGACATTTTGTCCATTATTTCAGTAAATAGTGACAATGTGCCGCTTTCTCTATGGCCTTTATTGAATGCATGAATGAGATGAGAAATAAGTAAAAAGTGCTCTCTGTTGTCCTAATATGGGTAAACCATAAGTTCAAGTCACAAATTTACAAAAGGTTGACTCCAACTATTTGGGAGACGTCTATTGTTGGACTATAAGTGCAAGGTCTCAGGATAGGTTTATAACTTTTAAAATTATTGGTCCACAAATTGCCCCTATTATAAGATGAAGATCTTACTATATAAATTTGACCTTGATAAGAAAAAAGTACAATTTAGGCAAGGTTTTCATGATAACCTTATGAAGCATAAGACTTCATAAGAAAATCAATATAAACCTCTACTAACCTAAGGTGCACTCAGACCAAGTATAGGGCACATAATGTGTGTGAGGTATTTATGTCTCAGTTATGTGTATGAGGAAAGCATTCATACCTTCGATCCTATGAACTACCCTACCTTCATTTGTTAGATAGATTAGTAGAGCAAAGAGAGCCAAAACATATATACAGGTATCAACAAAAATATATACAGATATGATCATCTATCTTAAGCAAATATATATAGATATAGTCATATACTCTAACTCATATTATATGCATAATCAACAAAATGAAACTTATGAAATAAATGTATAAATGGCATGTTATCTACCCTAATCATGTGAGGCAAACAACAAACAAAAGGAGAATCAAAATAAAAGAAAAGCTATAATATTTTGCACAACTGATTTAAATTAAGTTTGACTCTCTAACTTATCCCCAATGGAGTCGCGAAACTATCACACCCGAAATGCAACCGTGTGGTGCCAAAAAAATTTTTAAAAATTCAATTTTTGAAAAAAAAAAGATGAATCAAGTAATAGAGTCACCATCAAAATTTTATTTTTCAAAAAGTGAAACTTTAGAAAAACCTTTTTATAAAAAAATGGTTTGCAAATTAGAAATGGATTAAGAGTCAATTATGAGTGGAGAATATGTTAGATACCTTACGACACCCATTCCAAAGAACAGTTACCTTAAGTTAGTCTTGCAAATTTGATATAACCTTTATTTTATTTTAATTTCCTTTACAATCACATGCAATAATAAAAAGAAGAAAAGCAATTAAAAAATAAATAAAAAGAAAAGAAAGAGTTTATTTATAAATGCAAACTTGATTTAGGATGAGAGTTTAGAACCTATATATTCTCTAGAAGAGATCAAAGTGCATATAGTTCAAACAAGTAGAAAATTGTGTTTTGTTTTTTTTTTAATTTCAACTAATAATTATTTATTACTTTTTTTTTTTACGTGAAAAGAGAAAGGGAGTAAGAATTACTTTTGCTTTTTGCAAATAAAACGACTTTGAAATTAGTTAATATGTTCTAATTTGTAAAAGACAAAATTAATTTTACTTTTTTACCTTTCTAATTTTTTCATTTCTTCATATTTTTTTATTTTTATGATTTTTTTGTTTTTTGTTTTTTGTTTTTGTTTTAATTTTTCTTTTTCTTTTGATTTTTTACTTTTTGATTTTTGATTTTTCAAAGAAAGGATCTCTAATTTTTTGAAATGAAAGAATTTTCTTTTATATTTTTAAGAAAATTTGAGAAAATTACATAAGTTTGAAAAAGGAAATTAATTGCTTACTTTTCTTCTCTTTTTATTTTTTTTATTTTTTACTTTTTTTTTGTTTTTTCATTTTCTCATTTTTGTTTTTTTTAATTTTTTTGAAAATTAAACTCTTAAAATTTAAAACATAAATATTTGAATTTGAAAACTTCATTTTCAATTTAAAGGGTTAATATTGAATATTAATGCCATCTTTTTTTTTCCTTAAAGCTCTTCTCGTTTACTTGAAAAAGGAATTTTTTTCATTTTCTAAGAATTATTTTATTATTTTGGATTTTGGAATTTTCTTAAGAAATTTCTTTTTTCTAAGATCAAATCCAATTTGATATAGGCCATTGGAACCCAAAGTTTATTAAAACTTAATTAAAAGGCCCCATAAGGACCAAGGAAGTTTATTATTACACATGACCATTGGATTTTCTGTATGTTTGAGGGAACAATTATAAAAGAAAAATGAAAATAAAAATAAGAACAAAACAAAATAACAACATGTACAAGAAAAAATCTATACGTGGGTGCTTTCCGTGCATCCAAGAATCATGATATTCTAATAACATATCACATCTTTCTCAAGGTGCCCAAATTTGAGCTAAAGGAAAATAATAATAATAATTATAATTATAATTATAATTATAATATAAAAAAAATAGTAGTGTCTCATCTTGCCATTATGTAAGCCCTTTGTACAACTTCCTTCTTTGACATGGTTTGGTTGGAGGATTTTGGAGGAGATCCTTGTTTGATATGAAAAAATTGGAGGGGAGTTTTTTTAGGAGAGAGAAATTTTTTTGTTTCATTTGACTAAATTACCCCCACTTTGCTTTCACTTAAAACATAATATAGATCTTATTTTTTTAATGGGATTCAAGATAATTTTTTATGAAAATAAAAAATATTTTTGAATAAAAATAAAAAAAATATTTTTTATAATAGAAAATAGGAAAAAGATTTTTGTTTATAAAAATATCTTAAAAACAAAAAAAAATTAATTCTAATATCATAAGAGTATAATTATCCATTTAATTTTATCTCTCTTCCCCTCCCCTCCTTAACCAAACAAGATTTTATTAAAATACCTCTCCTCCCCTCCCCTCCCCTCCCCTCCCCTCCCCTTCAAATCAACCAAACAATATATCATTAAAACTCCTCCTCTCCCCTCCCCTTGGTTGAACCAAACACTACCTTCACCATTTGTAGGCCTTATTCATAACACAAACAAAAAAGGGAAGGGTTAAAAGCATATTAGAAACTCAAAAGGGAATGGCAACATCAAGCATTTTCACACAAAACTAAAGGCAATGGGACAATAGCAAGTTTGAAACAACTTTAAGATTCAACCAAAGTTAACAATCGAGGCTAATCATATCAGAAAATTATAGTGGGACAACGGCAAATGCGAGATAGATTTAAGACTTATACCAATTTAATAATCAAGGCTAAATAACAACGGGACAACAACTGGGATTTTACACAAAGTCACGTTACAAGCCAAGGCTAAAAATAACAAAATAGCGAGCAGTGTATTATACTAAAACTTTGCACAAACTCATGCTAAAGATTAAGATCTAAACAATTCGAAAACAGCATGTAGCAACCTTCACATTGAACCAAATTGAATCAAGAAGCAGCACTCCTTATTCCAATAATGAAACCCGACCATAATAGACTTTAAAACTCCTTAAACCTAATTGACTTTGCAATTCATCCAGAAACCCATAGTCCTCTACAAGTCATCAAAGTAACACAAGTAATAGGGTAAAAACTTGTCCAAAACAACTTATACAAAAATCAAGACCAACTGAACTGAGCCTATTCATTTTTCATTTTTGCAGAATTGAGCTATATAGCAGGAACACATCAATAAGCTACAGAGAGGAACCAAAGATTCGGAGAGAAGTTAAGAAGGGATCACCTTTAAGAAGTTGCAGTTGTTAGTCTTGTTCTTCTTCTAGCCTTTGACTCTGTGGGTCTTCCTTTTCAAATCGCTTTTGGCCGAGGATGCTCTCAATGCCTCTTCCTTCCAATTCCTTCCTTGCTTTTTCAAATTCCTGATCTGAGCTACCTGGCTTTAAGACCTCCTCTCTCTATCCCCTCTCTCAATTCCCATTTCTTCCTCCTCGATCTCCCTCTCGGTCTCTCCTTCTCTCAATCTTCGTCCCCCTTTTATGCTTTCCGTCTCTTCTCTTAAAATCCCCTTGAAAGCCTCTCTCGAATCTCTCCTCCGACGTTCTCTTTCCCCTCTGATGCTTTCTTTCTATTCATTGATCTGTGTCTCCATCCCCCTTCCATTTCGCATCATCTTTTCTCTACCCTCGATTGTGAAAGGGACGTGAGAGGGAGGTCAATTTCTCAAGTCTATCGCTAACTCTCTGCTCCCCCCTTTATTAGTTTCTCTGAAACACTGCCTTGCTCCCTTCCATTCTCGTGCTCCTCTGAGACGCTGAGCTATTCTGTGCTTTTGTTTTGCTTCCTCTTACAGCAACATTCAGCAAAGTGAAAAGAGTTGGGTCAAAACGCAAGTTCCTGCATTTTGACCTCCTCTTCTTTTTTTATTTTATTTTTTATTTGTTTGTTTGTTTTTTTGTTTGGTTTTTTTTATTTAAACATTAGGCTAATGAATTTATAGGAATTAGGTTGGAGCTAATAACTTGGTTTAATTTTTAGTTGGTTTTAGTTTTTTTTATTTGGGCTGAAAGTTTTTTTTTTAGGTAATTTTTTTCTGACTTTTTTTAAAATTTTTTATTAATTTAATTTTTTTTATTTTTAAAATCTGTCCAAACAAAATGTGATGTTTACAACAGACAGCAACAAAGAATTTTCATTCTACTCAGTCAATAATAGAAGTCTGAAGAGAAAGGCCAAATCACTTTCAATCATGGCCGAATCACCCTTAATCGTGGCTCCAACCTCCAAGCTCGTGAAGGGAAGATGAGAGTTCCCATGGTTGAACATAGACAATGTCCAAATCTGAACCTACGTTTTCCTTCGCATCAGCATCTAGGGTTTTTGTTTGTGAAGGTGTAAGAAGGAGCAGGGAAGATGAAAGCTACGTTTTCCTTCAAAAAATTCTGTTGCATCTGCGATTTCGAAATTGGAAGCTGGCATTTTCACTTGCAAAGATAGACGCTGCAACTTGCGACACTTGGCACACTAAAGGCATTAGATTTGGATTGCAAAACGGCACCATTTTGAGTTCATATGCAACCTGTCTCTCTTTATGGTGCATGATGACAGATAGCTAAGATCTTTGCACTACAAAGACACGGGAGACAAAAAGCATGGGAGAGGATCATGATTCTTAATAACTTGGATAATCGTTTGTTTTTTACTGGTCATTTTAAGAGCTTAGTAGTATCAACCACTGCCTTTGGTAGCTTTGAAGAGTTAAGTAGATAGAATTTTATCTATTTTTCTTTGTCATACATTGACAAATGGAGATAAATGGAAGGTGATGCAAATTCAAATTGGGAGGCTTTCCCTAACTGATTAAAGCATTGAACATTTCACCTTGAATAAATTTTTAGTAGATGTGTATACTTCTGTTTGGTTTATGCCATGTCTTTTTGTAACTTGTCATTAATATATACATTTTTTTATATTGATGTTATTTATGAGTTATTTAATTTTTTTTGTGGAATTTTTTTTCTTGTTCATAATTTGTTTTTAATTATGATGCCTATTTCTTTAAATTTATGGAGTACCATGGAAAGTTTTTGAATTGATTAGGGGAATCACAACCTAGCATCCAATCTACATAATTATTAAAATTATATATATATATATATATATATAAGGGATTTTTTGTAACTGACCAAGAATCTTGAACAACTATAAATTCAAATTAGATTATATCTTTTGAAATTGTTGCATCCTTTGGTTTACTAAATTATTGAATGAGACAAGAATAACTTGCCCAAACAATTCAAGTTTGTTACAAATATCTATCTTCATTTAGAAGAATTCATTCTGTTATATTAATTAGAGTTATTTATGTTAGACATTTGTATTAAATATTGTTCTAAAAAATTAGGGGATGAGATTTATACCAATTAGATTTTGTATTTCATTTTTAAATTTAAATGCTATAACACAAGTTGTAAAAGTATATTTTTATTCAAGACAAAAAATAATAATTTGCTTATAAGATGTATACATACATCATAGACTTGGACTTTCAAAACTATAATATTTGAGTACATGCAATTTTTACGTACACATCTAGTTATTTATACATTCAACAAATTATTCTCCATATATATTCCACCTATACTGCACATACACGTAGGTACAAATTAAATTTTACTCATTGATTGGATATGATGGATGTATAAGAAAATTTCGTTAGAAAGAACATTCACTTGGCCCCATGCAGTAGCTATCCCCGTTAATCTCGGCACCCACCTTCTTGAAGCCACATTGCCCAGCCCCAATGCCACCTTCCTTGAAGCCACAATAAGAAGAAGGCTCCATTCACTACTTTCTTCTATCCTTCCTTTTCTTCTCTACTTCACCAGCACATTTCAGTTTTCGTACACACTCACACTCTCTCTCTTCCCCTCTGATCTCATCCCAGTACATAATCTCTCTCTTCATTTTCTTTCTCCTTTATAGTCTTTGCAACAATATTCCCTACTGCATATGGTAGAAGAAGAAGACGTCACCACCCCAGTCCGAGCTCTCCTCCGCCACTATTGATTCTAGTTGGTCTTTCCACCCCCGTGTACTGATCTCCATGGATGAGATCGCAAAGGCCACAGACAACTTCTCATCGGACCTCAACATCTGCAAAGGCAGATCTGGCTTCATCTACAAGGCGTGTCTTTCCATCGACCTCAAAGCGGCCATCAAGAAGCTCTGACCGGACACCTTTGATGGATATCGGGAATTTCGGACAAAGGTGGATGTTAGCTCCAAGGTTTTAATTTAATTATTTTGATGATAACAAAATTCTTAAGTTAAAATTTATACAAGCATTAAAAGTTAAGAATAATCATTTGTTAAGAAAAACAAGATGCAATAGCAACATATGACATATATATATATATACTTCTACATATCATTAAAACATTTTGACTAGTTGAAGGCTTTGAAAAAGTTGTGGTATTTATTATATTGGAGGATCACCCTTTTACTTTTGCAAAAAGTAATGAAAAAGCATTGGGTAATGAAAAAGCAAAAGCTCAAGAAACAATAAAGGAACTTGAAGCTATAAAGTAAAAGCAAAAGAAGAAGCTTTGACAAGTCCATCTCACACCAATCAGAAAAGAACAACGAAGAACAAGAAAACAAAAGCCAAAGAGATAAAGAAGCAAAGACCATTGTTGGAGATGAAAGGATATGGGAAACCAAAACCACACAAATTCTTTTGCAAATTCTGATTTATCAAACCAGTGAAATCTGGTGCCATAAAGTGAAAGAAAATATCCATCTCATATACAGTCAGAAAGCTACATCGAAGAAAGAAGAAAAGAGAAAAGAGATAAAGAGGAAAAGTTGCAGAAGCAAATCGGTGAAAGGAGAAAGAAAGAAGAGCAAGAAAATAGATGATTGTTTAAAAGTTTTCTCTTAAAGGCTTTAAGAAGGAAAAGTAAAAGATAAAGACAGAGAATGGGAAGGAGGGAAGCTAAAACATCTTGCCTCAATAGTCACTGTGTTTTGCTTCAATATTCTGATCTTTAAGACAATACAAAAGCCAAACGCACAGACTCTCTGAAAAGCTGAAAATTGTCTCTATTATGGGATTATACTTCTGCCCAGCTCCAAAGTCAACTACTCCATTTCTGTTCAATCATCGAAAATATAAAATTTTACCCACTCTCTTTGACTTGCTGACTGAAAGAAGAAATGGTGAAAGAAACTCTGAGCTAATTGATTAAATCTACCCACTTTCCTGGACGTGCTGACTGAAAGAAGAAATGGTGAAAGATTCTCTGAGCTGGCATCACTGATCTTCCGGTGAAATGCTCAGCTACCACTCAGCTACTCAAGCTCTACTGTATTCCAACGGATATATTTCGTTTGGAGCCACTATATAACAATAGGATGAAGAACTGAAGAAATAGAGATAACCGAAAGCAAAAAAAGAAAAGCTAAGTTATATTATTTAGTGTTCTTTTTATCTTAAATATTCTGAGCTTAATTTCTGGGTAAATCTAGCTGGTGAGAGATTTTGAAAGTAAGCTTATTGTAATCCTTTATTGATAAGGATTTTAGATATATCCTCATATTATTCTTTTGTAAATCTTTCCTAAGTGAGAGGAAAGTAAGTTTTGGGTAAGCTTGTGAGAAACCCAAGTGTTGTAAAAGTTTTGGGTAAGCTTGTGAGAAACCCAAATGTTGTAAAAGTTTTAGGTGAGTTTGAAAACCTAACTTCTGTGGGTGTATACTCTGATTTTATAATGGAAATCTCTTGTTGTGTATCAAGGGGACTAGATGTAGATCTTGAAGATCGAACCAGGATATATCAAGTGTTTTCCTTCCTTTACTTCGCTTTTTATTCTGTTTTAGTCTCTATACTAAAACCTTGTCGACAATGTCCTGTTTTATCTCCTTGATCTTTACTTCTCAGTTATCCTTTAGAAGATCCTGTCGACAAGATCTTAGTTTGGCTACAAGGTTTTCGCACCAGCACTCTTTATCAAGTTTTTTTTTGAAATCATTTGATATTAATATATAATTGATTTAATTATCTTTAATTCTATTTTTTTAACAAAAGCACCTATTCACCCCCCTCTAGGTGCATTTTTCAGTGGAAACCCCGGGTAGGCTCCGACACCGTAATATCATCAAAATTCTCAGGTCATTGGCGTCGGGTCCTGATGGATTTTTGGTCTATGAGTTCATGGAGAGACACAGTCTCAATCTGTGGCTTCATCCCACAGGAAACCATGACGTTGCTGTGGAGTCGCTACCTTGGGAAACGAGGGTGAAGATCATTAGAGGGGTGACTAGTGGATTGCTTTACTAACATGGGTTGGAGAAGCCCATCATCCATGGGGATATAAAGTCAAGTAAAGTAGGACTCTGAATTTAAGGCCCGTATTGCAGATTTTTGGCTTGCAAAGATGGTTGCTTCATCAAATTCTGACGTATCCTCTCGACTGGTGGGCTCCAATGACTACATGGCCCCTGGAGTTTAAACATGGGATCAGAGTGGCTACCGTGGTGAAGGAAGTGTACAATTTTGGGGTTTTCATGTTTGAATGCCCTGGCAGAGTTTTAAATTGCAATCCGCATCCTGTGATGTGGTTGCAATATTGTTGTTACGGCGCTTGCTGCATCCGCATCAGTCGGTCGCAACGTTCGTAATTCTTTTTATGCTATCCGTAATGGTCGCAACTGCAATCACAACGTAACTGCAATCGCAACTGTAATTTAAAATCATGTACCTTGGGCATTCGACCCAATTTGTCATCATTTAGACTAACCGTAGAGGTAGTGTAACTCCTATTCTGAAATCGTTATGTGTTGCTGCTTGATTTAAATATTTCGAAGGAGGGAATAAGTGATGATGGTGCGAAGGAGTGTTCTAGAATTGCTTGCTTGTGCATTGGTAAGCATCCAAAATACAAGCCCACAATGATAGAGACTGTAGATTTGTTGGATCAAATGCCAATGTAAAACCTTGTCCTCGTGTACCCTAAAAAAAAATTGTTTTCTTTCTCTTCTTTGAAAGAAGATTAAAATGAAATCATTTATCTGTTGATTTTCCTTCAACATAATTTTTTTGAAGTAAATTAATAATTTAGTTTTTAAAAAATTATTCTCTTATCAATTTAGTCATAAATATTATTTTCTCTTTAATTTGGTGCTCCAACTTAGTCATGAACTCTAATTGAAGGAGATAGGGAGGCTGGATTTACTTTCACAGAAGTGGAAATTCTTGGTGGGAAATTGTATGCTATTACTGATATGATGTTAGATTCGATATTGGTTTATGATCTGCAAGAAGACCCCTTAAAACCTAGAAGATTAGCTACGCTTCTAGCAGGACCTACATGACTCAAGGCATTTGGCAATATTCGTCAAAGTTATGGTAACATATTTAGTTGTCTAGCCGTTGATGCTTCATCTGGAGAGTTATTCCTTATTTATCTATTTTACGACTCAGTCTATGCACGTGAAAGCGTTGGCTATATGAATATGGAGAAGGAATATAATGGTCCATCTCTGATAACAACATGTCAAGTGTACAAATCGGACATGAGTAGTGAACCTAGGTGGGTGATGGTTAATAACTCGGATAATCGTTTGTTTATTGTTGGTCATTTTAAGAGCTTAGTAGTATCACTGCCTTTGATGGCTTTGGAGAGTTAAGTGGAAAGAATTTGATCTGTTTTTCTATGTCGTACATGAACAAATGGAGACAAATGGAGGGTGGCGCAAATTCAAATTGGAAAACTTTCCCTGACTTATTGAAGCATTGAATATTTCACCTTGAACTAATTTTTGGTAAATGTGTATACTTCTGTTTGGTTTATACCATGCCTTTTTGTAACGTGTCATTAATATATAAATATTTTTTCATATTGATATTATTTATGAGTTATTTAATTCATTTTTGGTGGAAATTTTTTTCTTTTATTCATAATTTGTCTTTAATTATATGATGTGTATTTCTTTAAATTTATGGAAGTTTTATCTCCTCGATCGTATGAAAATTTTTTGAACTAACTAGGGGAATCAAAGCTTAGCATCCAATCTATGTATTTATTTTATATATATATATATATATATATATATTTACATCTATTTTAATGATTTTTTGTAAGTAGGAGAGAATCTCGAGAAACTATATACTTAAATTTGGTTATATTATTTGAAATTGTTGAGTCCTTTTGTTTATTCTGGCTATGTTTTCATTTGATAGGCACACATATTGAACAAATTTTAACCAGGTAAGATTTGCATTTAGTTTTCTACCTCTATTGAGAGATATATGAATTACATGAAATTCTTAGTAATAATTCTTTTGAGACGTAAATTGAATTATGAATAACTTGCGCAAACAATTCAAATTAGTCACAAATATCTATCTTCGTTAGGAAGAATTCATTCAATTATTAATTAGAATTATTTATGTTAGACATTTGTATTAAATATTGTTCTTAAAAAATTAGGGGATGAGATTTATACAAATAGATTTTTTATTTCATTTTAAAATTTAAATGCTATGACACAAGTTGTAAAAGTATATTTTTATTCAAGATAAAAAATTAGTGCTATTTGCTTATAAGATTATGCATACAGCTGCGCTTGGACTTACAAAACTAAACTTGTTACGTATGGGGTTGGAAAGATCATTCTCTTGGCCCCATGCAGCAGCTATCCCCATTAATCTCAGTCCCCACCATCCTTGAAGCCACATTGCCCAGCCCCACCGCCACCCCCAGCTTCCTTGAAGCGGCAATAAGAAGAAGACTCCATTCGCTACTTCCTTTTTATCCTTTTCCTCTCTACTTTAGTGGTACCTTCTCTACTTACAGCTTTCAGTTTTCACTCTTCCGATCTGATTTCATCCCACTGCAAATCTCTCTCATTCTCTTTCTCCTTTATGGTCTTTGCAGCAATATTCCCTGCCTGGATATGGAAGAAGAAGAAGAAGAAGAAAAATACCTCCCCACCCCACTCCGAGCTCCCTCCCACCACCGTTGATTCCAGTTGGTCTTTCCACCCACGTGTACAGCTCTCCATGGACGAGATCGTAAAGGCCACCGATAACTTCTTATAAAAGTGTCTTATGTTGTCTTTAATTTTTTACATAATATTTTATTTTTTGATAACATCATTATACAGTTTTTTCTATTTTTGATATCTTCATTTATTTAACTTATTTAATACATTAATAATTACTTTAATTTTAATTTATTTTTTATTTTAAAGAAATTGAAACATAAAAAAAATATTTTTTAGTTAAAAATGAAAAAATAAGATTTAAAAATAAATAAAAACAAAATCTTAACCAAATATAAGCATGTGACTTTTTTCCATTAACAATCGTACTCATCGCTCATAATGTCACATGAAATGTTATTTTTTATTGAATAAGAAAAATTTTATACTTACAATTAGAGTAAATTACAACACTTTTTTTGGATTTAATTAAATTATACTCAATGCTCGCTTCATTTCAAAAAATTATATTCAACTTGATTGATATTTATATGTATATTATAAAAATCACTTCTCTAATTTATTTTTTATCAAAGAAGTTAACATTTTGCACAATATAAAATTATAATTTTATTTATAATATATTAGTAAAAATAATTAAATTCATGTTTAGTTCTAACATAAGATTATAATTTTATTCTTAATACAATAGTGAAAATAATAAAAGTAATTTTATTCTTGTAAGAGAACCATATTTTAAAAAAAAGGTTAAATGCTATTAATAAAATATAAATTGGTAAAAACCTAGATATATTTTTTGAAATAAGAGGACTTCAAATGTAACTTAATCAAGGAGTAGTTAATATAATTTACTCTTATAATTAATTCATTATTTTTAAACAATAATACCAGCAACTTTATCAAAAAAAAAAAGGTTATACTAATTTCACAATCCTTCCTTTGTGTATAACACAATTTAGTTCTATTTTAAAAAATTTTATTTAAAAATAAAAATAATTAATAATTTTAATATAAATTTAATTAGCATTAACTTATGAAAATCGTTAAACTGCTCACATGAGCATTATGTGTTAAAATCATTAATGGCCAAAATTAATTAAAAAAAATAGTTTTGATAGGTCTTAGGCCTATTATGACATAAAATTAAGTCCTTGAAATATAATTTAAATTTTTAAGGTTTTTATTATAATTTTTGTAGAATTTGAATATTTATGTAAAATTTGTTTCCTTCTATTTTTTACCCTATCTCCAAATTTACAATGAATGAACTTCATTGAGGTGGGTGAATCATAAATAGGGAGCTAGTTTCCAAGTGTAGAAATAAATAAATAAATTTTATAAAAATATAAAAGCAATTTTTATTCATAAAATAATAATTATTTAATAAAATAATAAAAATAATATTATTTTTTGCAAATAATTATTATTTACTAATAATAAATAAAATAATAAAATAATAAAAAATTTTATAGTTATTACTTAATAATACCATTTTTTATTATTTTTAAAATAAAAATATGAAAGTAATTTTTATTTAGTTTTATCTTTATGTATATCAAGCAATATTATTGCCTTTTAAATTTATCAGGTTTTGCAAAGCTAAAATGCAAAAAAAATGGAGAGTTACATTGTGACTTCCTCCTAAATAGGTATACAATTCATCATGTTCAAAATTTTTGCATATACATTTCCATTTAATACATGTATATTTTGTTCATGTAAGATTAACCATATACACCAAACCTTCTTTACAATAATATATATATATATATATATATATTCTATAATGGGACTGTGTAATTAATTAATTAGGAACAAACATATGTACGTTTACTATCAAACATACCCCTCCATTATTGGAAGATTAAAATTAATTCATAAGAAAAATATATTATTATTTTTTATCCCAAGATAACAAACAAACAAAATAGTTGAAGAAAGGAAATCTATCAAGATAGTATTCTCTGCAAGCCTATATAATTATTCTTCTACAACTTTTAAATTTAAGATTTTTCATTCCTTGTTTTCTCATATATTACTTGCTAAAAATGAGAAAATGAGGGAACGGATTGCCTCAATTTGAGGCGTGAAAATGACTATCATTTTTTTCAAATCTTGGTTGTTTGCTTCATCTAAATGTTGTTATTTTGTCATGTGTCCTGAGGTAATTTCTTTTTAAAAAAGATTTTAAGAACAAATCTTAACCTTTCAAGCCATGAATGCTCGAGATCTTGCCATGTTGTGTCTTCCTCCTTTCTTTTTGCTGAGAAAGGCACGAACTAAGCCTCATACCCAATCAGGATTCTGAAGCTTTGCATTCTTCATTTGTGAATGGCATCCAACATGAACTGAGTCTCTACTATACTCGAGTACTTTCCCTTCTTCCATCCTAAGTATGAACAAGGAAATGGATTCCTATGGTAATAGAAAGGGCAATGCATCTGAGACTGGTAATCAACACAAACATAAGGGTTTAAAACGGCATTGCATCGAGTGCACACAAGAGGAGTGTAAGGAAGTACGGGAAGCTTGATCGGTTGCATCAGTGGCATTCATATGATACCAAGTGGGGTGATTAGAGTTGTGGCTTCCAATTTGGTATCTGCCCACGAGTTCCACGATTATCAAAAGCCTTTGACGGCCTCTAACTCCCCAAAATCCATAGGAAAGAAAGAAAATTTTTTAGAGAAATTTCATAGATTGAATTTGAAAGAAAAGAAAAGAGGTAGATTAAATTAAAATAAGCCAAGTATCTTATTATGAGGACAGGACACACATCACTTGATCTTCTCTGCAAACATTTTTTATTTTTTTATACACAAAATTTAGGAAAGGGGTTGGGCTCACCCAAGATCCAAAGGCAGGGCCTCTAACTCATGATCCACAAGGACTGGCTCAGGTTAGGATGTGCAAGCACTCCGTTAATCCCGAGAACCTAGTAGTACACCTGCTTCACTTAGCTATGAAGATGCCTCCCCAAGCGCCGCGACGATCGCAGGAATCGAACCCCATCTCTGCAAACATTCTTTGTGAGGACACACATCACTTGATAGGCATAAAGCTTGAGTTATATCATTGAGGGCCGCATCTACATCTCTTTGCAACAAATGAGACTGGGCTCACAATTCTCTCTTTTTAGATTTTGAGCAGTCAAAAATCCAAAGCTTTATAGGACACGTGGCAAAATGATAACGTTTGGATGAAGCAAATGGTCAAGATTTTGGAGAAATGACAGCGTTATTTTGGCACCTTAAATTAAGGCAATCTGCTCAACTTTTTAACGTAAATATATTAAAAAAAACAAAAGAAAGAAATATATCAATCTAAAAACATATTCCACAAATTTTTTAAAAATAAAAAAAATAAAATGGGACGCAAATAAAACATTTTAAAAAAAATAGAGGGACGCAAAGTCTGTGGCTCTGCATCTCTATTTTTTTTTTATTTTTTTAAAAAGAAAACTGACCCTTTCAGGCATGGGTCATTTTTTAAAAAAATTTATTTAAAAAATTAATATTTTAATTAATTTATTTAAAATATAAAAAATATAAATTTTAAAAAATATAAAGTTATTGTAATAAATATTGATTAATTTATTTATTATTTAAATTTATATTAATTTTTTTTGTATATTAAAAAATACAATATCTTTAAATTTTTTTATAAGTTTATTAATTTTGTAAGTGTTAAGAATTTATATTTTGAGAAAATTTAAATAATTTTATTGAAATTTGTAAAAGGTGAAATTTAGATAACTCAAAAAAATAAACAAGAATTTAAATAAATTAATAAAAGTATTTTTAAAACTACATTTATATGGGACTTTGTTAAATGGGAAAAAACTTTTAATCTATATATTGAAAAAGATAATTGTTTAATTTATTTATTATTTAAATTTATATTAATTTTTTTGTATATTAAAAAATACAATATCTTTAAATTTTTTTATAATTTTATTAATTTTGTAAGTGTTAAGAATTTATATTTTGAGAAAATTTAAATAATTTTATTGAAATTTGTAAAAGGTGAAATTTAGATAACTAAAAAAAGTAAACAAGAATTTAAATAAATTAATAAAAGTATTTTTAAAACTACATTTATATGGGACTTTGTTAAATGGAAAAAAATTTTAATCTATATATTGAAAAAGACAATTTTTTAATTTATTTATTATTTAAATTTATATTAATTTTTTTTGTATATTAAAAAATACAATATCTTTAAATTTTTTTATAATTTTATTAATTTTGTAAGTGTTAAGAATTTATATTTTGAGAAAATTTAAATAATTTTATTGAAATTTGTAAAAGGTGAAATTTAGATAACTAAAAAAAGTAAACAAAAATTTAAATAAATTAATAAAAGTATTTCTAAAACTACATTTATATGGGACTTTTTTAAATGGGGAAACAATTTTAATCTATATATTGAAAAAGACAACTGTTTAATTTATTTATTATTTAAATTTATATCAATTTTTTTTGTATGTTAAAAAATACAATATCTTTAAATTTTTTTAAAATTTTATTAATTTTGTAAGTGTTAAGAATTTATATTTTGAGAAAATTTTAAATAATTTTATTGAAATTTTTAAAAGGTGGAATTTAGATAACTAAAAAAAGTAAACAAGAATTTAAATAAATGAATAAAAGTATTTCTAAAATTACATTTATATGGGACTTTTTTAATTAGGAAAAAAATTTTAATCTACATATTGAAAAAGACAATGATTTAATTTATTTATTATTTAAATTTATATTAATTTTTTTTGTATATTAAAAAATACAATATCTTTAAAATTTTTTATAATTTTATTAATTTTGTAAGTGTTAAGAATTTATATTTTGAGAAAATTTATATAATTTTATTGAAATTTGTAAAAGGTGAAATTTAGATAACTAAAAAAAGTAAACAAGAATTTAAATAAATTAATAAAAGTATTTTTAAAATTACATTTATATGGGACTTTTTTAATTGGAAACAAAATTTAATCTACATATTGAAAAAGACAATGATTTAATCTATTTATTATTTAAATTTATATTAATTTTTTTTGTATATTAAAAAATACAATATCTTTAAATTTTTTTATAATTTTATTAATTTTATAAGTGTTAAGAATTTATATTTTGAGAAAATTTAAATAATTTTATTGAAATTTGTAAAAGGTGAAATTTAGATAACTAAAAAAAGTAAACAAGAATTTAAATAAATTAATAAAAGTATTTTTAAAACTACATTTATATGGGACTTTGTTAAATGGGAAAAAACTTTTAATCTATATATTGAAAAAGATAATTGTTTAATTTATTTATTATTTAAATTTATATTAATTTTTTTGTATATTAAAAAATACAATATCTTTAAATTTTTTTATAATTTTATTAATTTTGTAAGTGTTAAGAATTTATATTTTGAGAAAATTTAAATAATTTTATTGAAATTTGTAAAAGGTGAAATTTAGATAACTAAAAAAAGTAAACAAGAATTTAAATAAATTAATAAAAGTATTTTTAAAACTACATTTATATGGGACTTTGTTAAATGGAAAAAAATTTTAATCTATATATTGAAAAAGACAATTTTTTAATTTATTTATTATTTAAATTTATATTAATTTTTTTTGTATATTAAAAAATACAATATCTTTAAATTTTTTTATAATTTTATTAATTTTGTAAGTGTTAAGAATTTATATTTTGAGAAAATTTAAATAATTTTATTGAAATTTGTAAAAGGTGAAATTTAGATAACTAAAAAAAGTAAACAAAAATTTAAATAAATTAATAAAAGTATTTCTAAAACTACATTTATATGGGACTTTTTTAAATGGGGAAACAATTTTAATCTATATATTGAAAAAGACAACTGTTTAATTTATTTATTATTTAAATTTATATCAATTTTTTTTGTATGTTAAAAAATACAATATCTTTAAATTTTTTTAAAATTTTATTAATTTTGTAAGTGTTAAGAATTTATATTTTGAGAAAATTTTAAATAATTTTATTGAAATTTTTAAAAGGTGGAATTTAGATAACTAAAAAAAGTAAACAAGAATTTAAATAAATGAATAAAAGTATTTCTAAAATTACATTTATATGGGACTTTTTTAATTAGGAAAAAAATTTTAATCTACATATTGAAAAAGACAATGATTTAATTTATTTATTATTTAAATTTATATTAATTTTTTTTGTATATTAAAAAATACAATATCTTTAAAATTTTTTATAATTTTATTAATTTTGTAAGTGTTAAGAATTTATATTTTGAGAAAATTTATATAATTTTATTGAAATTTGTAAAAGGTGAAATTTAGATAACTAAAAAAAGTAAACAAGAATTTAAATAAATTAATAAAAGTATTTTTAAAATTACATTTATATGGGACTTTTTTAATTGGAAACAAAATTTAATCTACATATTGAAAAAGACAATGATTTAATCTATTTATTATTTAAATTTATATTAATTTTTTTTGTATATTAAAAAATACAATATCTTTAAATTTTTTTATAATTTTATTAATTTTATAAGTGTTAAGAATTTATATTTTGAGAAAATTTAAATAATTTTATTGAAATTTGTAAAAGGTGAAATTTAGATAACTAAAAAAAGTAAACAAGAATTTAAATAAATTAATAAAAGTATTTTTAAAACTACATTTATATGGGACTTTGTTAAATGGGAAAAAATTTTAATCTATATATTGAAAAAGACAATTGTTTAATTTATTTATTATTTAAATTTATATTAATTTTTTTCGTATATTAAAAAATACAATATCTTTAAATTTTTTTATAAGTTTATTAATTTTGTAAGTGTTAAGAATTTATATTTTGAGAAAATTTAAATAATTTTATTGAAATTTGTAAAAGGTGAAATTTAGATAACTAAAAAAAATAAACAAGAATTTAAATAAATTAATAAAAGTATTTTTAAAACTACATTTATATGGGACTTTGTTAAATGGGAAAAAAATTTTAATCTATATATTGAAAAAGATAATTGTTTAATTTATTTATTATTTAAATTTATATTAATTTTTTTGTATATTAAAAAATACAATATCTTTAAATTTTTTTATAATTTTATTAATTTTGTAAGTGTTAAGAATTTATATTTTGAGAAAATTTAAATAATTTTATTGAAATTTGTAAAAGGTGAAATTTAAATAACTAAAAAAAGTAAACAAGAATTTAAATAAATTAATAAAAGTATTTTTAAAACTACATTTATATGGGACTTTGTTAAATGGGAAAAAATTTTAATCTATATATTGAAAAAGACAATTGTTTAATTTATTTTTTATTTAAATTTATATTAATTTTTTTGTATATTAAAAAATACAATATCTTTAAATTTTTTTATAATTTTATTAATTTTGTAAGTGTTAAGAATTTATATTTTGAGAAAATTTAAATAATTTTATTGAAATTTGTAAAAGGTGAAATTTAGATAACTAAAAAAAGTAAACAAAAATTTAAATAAATTAATAAAAGTATTTCTAAAACTACATTTATATGGGACTTTTTTAAATGGGGAAACAATTTTAATCTATATATTGAAAAAGACAACTGTTTAATTTATTTATTATTTAAATTTATATCAATTTTTTTTTATGTTAAAAAATACAATATCTTTAAATTTTTTTAAAATTTTATTAATTTTGTAAGTGTTAAGAATTTATATTTTGAGAAAATTTTAAATAATTTTATTGAAATTTGTAAAAGGTGAAATTTAGATAACTAAAAAAAGTAAACAAGAATTTAAATAAATGAATAAAAGTATTTCTAAAATTACATTTATATGGGACTTTTTTAATTAGGGAAAAAATTTTAATCTACATATTGAAAAAGACAATGATTTAATTTATTTATTATTTAAATTTATATTAATTTTTTTTGTATATTAAAAAATACAATATCTTTAAAATTTTTTATAATTTTATTAATTTTGTAAGTGTTAAGAATTTATATTTTGAAAAAATTTAAATAATTTTATTGAAATTTGTAAAAGGTGAAATTTAGATAACTAAAAAAAGTAAACAAGAATTTAAATAAATTAATAAAAGTATTTTTAAAATTACATTTATATGGGACTTTTTTAATTGGAAAAAAAATTTAATCTACATATTGAAAAAGACAATGATTTAATCTATTTATTATTTAAATTTATATTAATTTTTTTGTATATTAAAAAATACAATATCTTTAAATTTTATTAATTTTATAAGTGTTAAGAATTTATATTTTGAGAAAATTTAAATAATTTTATTGAAATTTGTAAAAGGTGAAATTTAGATAACTAGAAAAAGTAAAAAAGAATTTAAATAAATTAATAAAAGTATTTCTAAAATTACATTTATATGGGACTTTTTTAATTGGAAAAAAATTTTAATCTACATATTGGAAAAGACAATTATTTAATTTATTTAATATTTAAATTTATATTAATTTTTTTGTATATTAAAAAATACAATATCTTTAAAAATTTTTATAATTTTATTAATTTTGTAAGTGTTAAGAATTTATATTTTTAGAAAATTTAAATAATTTTATTGAAATTTGTAAAAGGTAAAATTTAGATAACTAAAAAAAGTAAACAAGAATTTAAATAAATGAATAAAAGTATTTTTAAAATTACATTTATATGGGACTTTTTTAATTGGGGAAAAAATTTTAATCTACATATTGAAAAGGACAATGATTTAATTTATTTATTATTTAAATTTATATTAATTTTTTTTGTATATTAAAAAATACAATATCTTTAAAATTTTTTATAATTTTATTAATTTTGGAAGTGTTAAGAATTTATATTTTGAGAAAATTTAAATAATTTTATTGAAATTTGTAAAAGGTGAAATTTAGATAACTAAAAAAAGTAAACAAGAATTTAAATAAATTAATAAAAGTATTTCTAAAACTACATTTATATGGGACTTTTTAAATGGGGAAACAATTTTAATCTATATATTGAAAAAGATAATTTTTTAATTTATTTATTATTTAAATTTATATTAATTTTTTGTATGTTAAAAAATACAATATCTTTAAATTTTTTTTATAATTTTATTAATTTTGTAAGTGTTAAGAATTTATATTTTGAGAAAATTTAAATAATTTTATTGAAATTTGTAAAAGGTGAAATTTAGATAACTAAAAAAAATAAACAAGAATTTAAATAAATTAATAAAAGTATTTCTAAAACTACATTTATGTGGGACTTTTTTAAATGGGGAAAAAATTTTAATCCATATATTGAAAAAGACAATTTTTTTAATTTATTTTTTATTTAAATTTATATTAATTTTTTTATTATATTAAAAAATACAATATCTTTAAATTTTTTTATAATTTTATTAATTTTGTAAGTGTTAAGAATTTATATTTTGAGAAAATTTAAATAATTTTATTGAAATTTGTAAAAGGTGAAATTTAGATAACTAAAAAAAGTAAACAAGAATTTAAATAAATTAATAAAAGTATTTCTAAGACTACATTTATATGGGACTTTTTTAATTGGGGAAAAAATTTTAATCTATATATTGGAAAAGACAATGATTTAATTTGTATATATAATTTGTTTAATTTTATAATTATAAGAAATTTATGTGTTGAAAAATAGTAATCAATTTTATTTAGATTTTGAACAAGTAAAATATAAATAATAATTTTTAAAAAATTCATATAAGAATTCTTAAACATATAATAAAAGTATTTGTAAAATCATAATACAATTCATTTACTATTGAAATATTAGTAAAATTTTTTTGCTTATAAAAAAAATTCTCTTATTTATAGTTTGAAGAATATAATGTCTTAATTTGTTTAAATTATTTTGAGAAATATTAATTAATTTTTTTTGAAGTGGAAGGAAAAAAATTAATAAAAAATGAAAAAATTAATAAAATAATTTGTAAAACAAATAGTTATTTATGTATTTATTGTTTAAATTTGTATAAAATTAGTTGAACGGTGAAAAAGAAAATTTTAGTTTGTACCATGATGAATATAATATCTGAGTTTCTTGAATATTGTAATTGTGAAATATTAATGTTTCAAAGAATATTAAATAATTTTATTAAGTTGGTAGATATAAAATTTAAAGTTACTATTTTTAAAAAAGTTAAGATAATCATTTTTTAAAAAAAATTGTAAAAATAATTTTAAACTTATTTATAATATGAATAACAAATAGTAATCAAATTGTTTTTGTATATTTGGAGATATATTTTTTATTATTAATGTATGAAAAGAAATTTTTGTAAATGAAATATAACAATTTTAAAAATATAACGCATTGAAATTAAAAAATAATGTTGTAATGTATATATATTCATTACATGGATGTGTATATAATTGTAGTAATTAATTTTTTAATAAGTTAATGTTTTCAAAAAGGGAATAAAGTTTTCTTAAAATATATTTAAGTCTATCATTAAATAATACAAATGAACATTAAACTTGAAAAAGAATAATAATTATCAGTCATAATGACTGCTTGTCCCACACCGAGGCCTTCGCCTCATTCGCTGTGGCCGACGTTGTTGTGGTTGTGGCTATTCTTTCTCTTCATCCTCTTCAATATCATTGACAAGTACTTCTTCATTTTTTTCTCCAAACGATTCATTCTCCACTTGATTGCGAATTTGTTATGAACTTAAATTCCACCGAGGAGATTGAACGGGCAGAATTGGCTGATTTGGAGTGAGAATGCCTTGTTGAGGTTGATACGATGCCCACTATGAGAAAGAAGTATTGCTATATTCTGTACTAAATGTAGCTAGATCCATAAATAATGATGTAAATGGTACTCCGGCAGCTTGCATTGATTGCGATTGCGATTGCGGTGTGGAGAAGGATGACTCAATATAAATGGACGAAGACAATAAAGGTACATAATAAGGTACAAAGGAAGATGGATCTGGAATGCCAACGTCTACAGATGGCGGATAGGAAGAAGAACTAACATCTCCACCGATAGTCTATGGTAAAGTAGAAGAAGGACCAACGTTACCACCTGACATAAGGTCTGTCGTGTAAGATGATGATGGCATGTTCATATGACATCCCCTAAAGTCGCCACCAGACATTGGTTCTCTGGATGAGAGGAACCCATGACCTCTTTTTCCTGGTCTCGCCTCTGGCTCTGGAGGTCTGGATAGATCAGGTGCTGGTGGAGCTGGTTGGGAGACGAACATATCTCGATGTTCTCCTAAAGCATGTAACATATTTCGAATATCACTACTTGCTTTGTGCCTAAAATCTCCATAACTAAGTGTTGGTGGGTCAGTGATAGTAAGTATGTATAAGTCCTCCAACAAATCAATCTGTGAAAAAGAAAATGAATTGTTAAAAATAATACATATATCTATTTAAGGATAGGCAATATAAAAATAAGAATAATGTAAAAGTCATACCACAGAACTTTGAGAACCACTAGCAGGATGGATCTATCTTTGCGTATGTCGCCAATACCAATGCATATAGTCTGAGGCGCGATCTAGTAGTTTATCAGTAAAGTCATTCTGTGCCACTACCAAGGGCCATGAATTCCATGCTGTAATAAAAACTACATGCTCTTCGCACTAGTCTTTGTGAATTTTTCCTCTTAATTGAGGAGTATGCAGTGATCCTATATTAAATGATTTTTTTGCAATATGATGCACCATACCGAATTGACGGAGAATGCGATCAACGTGATGCCACTCAACTATCCAAAAGCAAAGTATAGGCACAGATGCACGCCATACATCAAACATCGCTAGGCAATATTCTGGAATTAGTTAGACAACCTCAGGTGAGCCATATGGACGCCAAATGACCTACACAACAGAAGATAGTTACTTTGGGATATAATTGTAAAACGGATAATAAGTAAGTACCTAAATACAAACCTCATCGTCTTTCATTTGGTCTAACAATATTCTACACTACTTCAAGGCATCTACCATCAGCCGAGGATATTGTGGAACATCCCGCCACCTATGAGGAAAGGGAGAACACACGTTACCTTATCAATTATAAAAAAATAGCATATTTGAAAAATATATATGCCTATACCTGAAACTCAGCAGGGGTCGAGTAGGATAAATAGCCATTTGAGGATCAGGTTGGGAGGGTTTTCGTGGAGCAAGACGGGGAAATTGGTCCCATGCCTATAAATGAAATAGAGTCAGACAACCACCTATGTTAACCTCGTCATAGTAGGTGGCATTGCACATTTCTCTATATAGATGGGCCAACACTGCTGATCCCTAACTGTACTGACCAGCTTCTACAAAATCAGCAAGTAGTAGAAGATACATTAACATAACTTTATATCCAGTCCTATCTGACATCAAATACCCCCCAATCAAAAGCAAAATATATGTTCGTGCAAACTGGCGAATAGTATCATCATCTGCCTCATTCGGCAAGTTGTTAAATGTCTGAGTCAACCAGGGAATGCTCAACCTCTGTCCATCCAATGTATCAGGAGGAGGTATCACACCAAGCAACCCATTACAAACAATTGACTAATTAAAGCCTGTTTGTCCACATACTGCATTTTTCGTGCAAGGTAAACCCAGTTGGATAACAACGTCTTGTAATGTGATTGTGCACTCGCCTCTAGTGAGGTGAAAGATATGCGTCTCCAGGCGCCACCACTCAATCAAGATTGACACGAGAGCGGCATTGAAGTCAAAATGATCGAGCCGTGAAACACCATAAAAACCAACCTGTATGAGATATGGGACAATAGCCAGAGGGGGATCGAATATATTATCTTGTTGCGCTATTCGCCTTATGTGTAAAATTCTATCATCTTGTGTAATTATATTAAAAAAAATGTCATAAATTTAGTTAACGCAACAATAAACAATAAAGTAAATTTGTTACTCACTCATCCTTGTCACACAGCTTGAGACACATGGCAAAATTGTAAATATAGTAAAGACTCGTCCTCTGGTCCAGAATGAACAGCACTCTAATGAGAGTTCATAATGGAAATCAATAACTCAAATATCTATTAATAATAACACTAATATATCAAACTGATGAACGACAAATCATAAGCCAATAATATAATCTTAGTACGTCAAACTAATGAACAACAATGAATATGTAAGACAGATATAAGCAAAAAGGCACTTTTAAACTAATCATTGACAATTCATATGCCACTCATATACAAATTATCATTAACAATAAATATTTAATTCACTCCAATAATTATATCTATCCCCGTAGTTGACGAGAGGGGCATGTGGCACGATTGTGTTCGATCTGTCTACATAAACCATATCTTTAGTTGTCCTTGGAGTTTTATTGCCAATCCATCTCATTGTGTATTCGCGAGGCTTTCAGCTGACCTTTATCTCGAATCATAGAAGAATCAGGGACCAATCGAGGCCCACTTATGTGAAGCCAATAAACGTCTCCTCCCATTGAACGAAATTCTATCTTATAAGTATTTAGGATTGTCTCCAGCCGAAAAACAGCATGCACAAGTTGTAGAGGATCAAGACAAACCTTGGCACATGCAGCAAAGACATGTTGACAGGGATACTTTTGGAGTTGAAACTCATCACAGTCACATGTTCTATTTGTCAGGCTAACCTTGCAAGTTCGCCCATACTGTTTATTGGAAGGATCGTAGGGCTCTTCGACTTCGAATTTTGAAATCCTTCTATCAAATGCACGAACTGATAAAGCAGATGCTCTTGCAGTTCTAACTGAAATCTTTTTGTGGATATCCTCAAAGAATAAGCTGCCTGCTTGCATCTGAGCAAATGTGGTTTGTGCTCGTTCAACCCAATATTTATTCAACCGATACAATGTTGCCTTGACCAAACCAATAATGGGTAAGAATCTAACATCTTTGAAGACACTATTGATACACTCGGCTAAATTTGTTGTCATATGCCCCCAACAACGCCCATCCATATCATATGCACGTGACCACTTACTTGTTAGTATATCTTCTATCCAATTCGCCGCTTCTAAAGGCAACTGTCGGATCTGAGCCAATTGTTCATCAACCAAATGGCGCTCATTCAGATAACCGATATTCACAAACTTCTTCTTCAACCATTTAATCCTGAATGTCGTGTTCAGATTACTCGCAATGTGACGTAAACAAAATATATGATGATTATGAGGTGGTTGCCACCCATTTTCTGGGTTTGCGATTGCTGCTAATATTCCAGGATGACAATCAGATATCAAACTAATATCTTGCTTGTTTGGTACCACTCGTCGCCTAAGGTAATTAAGAAACTACCCCCATGTCTCAAACATTTCACCCTCAACGATGACAAATGCAAGGGGGATAACTTTTCTAGCACCATCTTATGAGCTAACAATTAGCAATGTCCCTTTATATTTCTCATACAGAAATGTGCCATCTATTTGGATAATCGGTTTCAAGTGATCAAAGGCATCAATGTAAGGCTTAAATGTCTAAAATACCCTATGAAACACAGTTGTACCCTCTGTATCTAATGCTATCTGCGGGCATTCCTTAGTCACAAATTCAAAGTATGAGCCTGGATTGAAGTGTTGGACAGTAGCTAGCCATTTTGGGAGAACTGCATACTATCGCTTCCAATTTCCAAAAGCAATTGCAATAACCCGTTGCTTACCCAACTATGCCTTTTTATAAGACACCATATATCCAAAGATGCTATGAATCCTTTCAATGACATCATGAATTGAAACAGAGAGATTTTTTGTGACCATCGATACAATATTTGATGCTATTATATCATAGTCTAGTTTTGGATGATCTTGTGATAGCATGGAAAAGACACAAGTGTGTGGGCCCGCGTACTTTGTTATCCGCCAATCATTTTCTCTCTCAAATTGACATGCTCTTATCCGTCAATTACATCTAACACCATACTCTAGACAACGATACTCCACGTACTTCATTGATGATTGATGCACCTTGAATGTGTACCTTGAATATGTACCTTGAATATGTAATGTCTACGAACTGAATAAAGCTTTGCAACACGACTCAATGACTGCTTATCAAAAAATCGCATGCCAACATACATCTCTTGGTCATCATTCAGATCAATTACCCATCCATGTTAGGTATCTCAAATTCACTCACATTATCATTGCTGATCTGAAACAAAAAAGCAAATGCCTGCTCATAATGCAAATTCAATAGAGTTACAAGATTTCCTTCAGTATCAGTCGCAGCAATATCATCCTCCCCATATTCATTTGGTATTTGGCAGAGCATCATATTCATCCTCTGCCTCAAACTCATCCATTATATCTTCAATTACATTTAGGGGACCGAAAGGATTATTATGACACATCTCACCCCTCGATGAACTTGGTTGAGATATATCATTCATAAGTGGCATTGGTAGAGTATTAGAAAGCTGAGTCTCAAATGGATGAATATTTCTGAGATAAGGGCTAAACAAGAAGACTGATTCATTAGATCTATTAATCTGACTTGCACATGGATTTATCAACGGTTCAATCACATCAGTCTCTTCAACTCTTAGGCCCACATTATTAGTTGAGATGTGTGCATATAATTCAGGTGCCCCTAATTGAGATGGAAAGTGTCAGTTCGCTTCTCGCATGATTTGAATATCTGAATCGTCCTCCAATGTGCATGGCAAGTACCAAGTTAGATTACGTGATTGTGGGTATCAGTACACTAACTCAGATACATACTGTCTTGACTGAAGTCATAATTTTTCTCTAACTACAACCTTCAACTGCTCCAGATTAATGTCAGGGTCAACTCTTAATAATTTTGGCTTATCACAAATAAATGTTGTTCCTTCATTGGTGGAAAAAATTCTTCCATTTGCATGAATGCATATGATTTCCTTCCTTTTACTCATTGTCAATCTTTACTCAATGTCTTTGTGGAAATAATAATTAAACATAATACATTAAAATGATCAAAGATAAAAGATACCGAAGATATTACAAAGAACTTCAGATAAACAAAAATTTTCGTGTTGAATAGAAACTCTTGAGAATCTGTACAAATAGAAAAAAAAACTTATTAGCATTTTTTATAAAAAAATAAAAATATATGAAAAGAAAATAAGAAATAAAAATTAATTAATATTAAATTACATACCTCAACCAGAATATGAAAATTAATAAAAAATTTTAAGTCTTCAATAAATCTAAAATGAGAGATAATATCAGGAACGCAATAATTGATAACCTATTAAACATTTTAAAAAATAATTAATTAATTTTTTTAAGAGAAAAAACATAAGTATTTGTTAAGCACATGAGAAACAAAAATTTTTTGAAAATAAAATGCAAACCTTAGAATGTAGATGAAGAAAAAGAACAAATTTACTGAAGAGAAAAAAACATTCAAGAGATCTGAAAAGGAAGAGAAATGGATGTGAGGAGATAAAAACGAAGAATGCAAAGTGAAATATATAAGGTAGGAAGAGGGGGGAAGGAATATATAACAGGTGCAAAAATTTTAAATTTTTTTTTTCTAACCCCCATTTTGGGGGTTAGATTTTCTACTACTGACCCTTTGAGGGTCAGTTTTATTGACCCTCCAAGGGTTAGTTTCTTTTTTAAAAAAACTTAAAAAAAAATAGAGATATATCTCTCAATTTTTTTAAAAAAAAAATATTTTATTTGGGACGCGGAGCTACAGGTTTCTCATCCCATTTTATTTTATTTTTTTAAAAAAATAGTTATACATTTTTGGAATATATGCTTAGATTAATATTTTTTTTGTTTTTTTTATATATTTATGTTGAAAAGCCCAATCTGCTCCCAAGAAAATAGTGAGGTACATTTTAGGCTTTTTGACTGACGTATGGGAAGGATTACGGGGACAATCACATGTGGGTCCTGATCATTTATATCTTTTCTATTTTTCTAATTTTTACAATTTTTTTAAAATTATATCCATATTTAAATTAAAGAAACAAAATACAACAATTAGGATATGAGACTATTATTTTTAGTCAAAATAATTTTGGGTCAGATTTAAATAAAATAATGGGATTTGAGTCAAAAAGTCCCATGCCGTAGCTATGCCCATCAATCTCAGCCCCCACCTTCCTTGAAGCCACAAGAAGAAGAAGACTCCATTCGCCACTGCCTTTTATCCTTTTCTTCTCTATTTTAGTGGTATCTTCTCTACTTACAATTTTCAGTTTTCGTTCTTCCCATCTGATTTCATCCCACTGCAAATCTCTCTCATTCTCTTTCTCCTTTATGGTCTTTACAGCAATATTCCCTGCCTGCATATGGAAGAAGAAGAAGAAGAAAAAAACTTCACCACCCCACTCTGAGTTCCCTCCCACCACCTTTGATTCCAGTTGGTCTTTCCACCCACGTGTACAGCTCTCCATGGACGAGATCGCAAAGGCCACAGACAACTTCTTACCGGACCTCATCATCGGCAAGGGCAGTTTCAGCCTTGTCTACGAGGCGCGTCTCTCCAGCGGCCTCAAAGTGGCGGTTAAGAAGCTCTCACCGGACGCCTTCCATCATGGATTTCGGGAATTTCAAGCCGAGGTAAAAACTTTGGGCAAGATCCGACACTGTAATATCGTCAAAATTCTCGGGTCATTGGCGTCAGGTCTCGATAGATTCTTGGTCTATGAGTTCATGGAGAGACGGAGCCTCGATCTTTGGCTGCACCATGCCATTAATCCGCTGTCTTGGGAAACGAGGGTGAAGATCATCAGGGGTGTGGCTAATGGACTGCGTTACTTACATGGGCTTGAGAAGCCCATTATCCACAGGGATATAAGGCCTAGTAAAGTGTTGTTGGACTCTCAATTTGAGGCCCATATTTCAGATTTTGGGCATGCAAGGATAATTGGGTCTAGGTATTCTCAGGTATCCACCCAACCTGCGGGCTCCTTCGCCTACATGGCCCCGGAATGTAAAATCGGGATGAGTATGGCTGGTGCGAAGATCGACGTGTACAGTTTTGGGGTTTTGATGTTAGAAACTGCCACAGGTCGTCGGCCCGATTTGCCGGTGATATCAGGCAACGAAAAATTAGGCTTACTGCAGTGGGCCAATAAACTAGTGGCCCAAAATAATCAAACGGTGGATCCAATTATTAGCAACGCGGATGGAATTAGTGTGGCGAGTGTGAAGGAGTATGTTAGAATTGCTTGCATGTGCTGTAGTGAGTTACAGAAAGACAGGCCTACGATGGCGGAGGTTGTAGATTTGTTGGACAGAATGCCCATGTAAAAATCTGTTGTATTTTGTCTCTTGTTTGAACGAAGACTCAGACAAAAACATTTATCCGTTGATTTTCCTTTATCATTTTTTTAAATTTTTTTAGTTGCGTAATAAATTTATCAAGTACACAGTAAAATTTATAAAATTCGTCTTTTCTTTTCTTTCCTTCAGGTGTTATAATTATATTACCATTAATTCCCATGTACGTTTGGAATTTTACAATTAGATATTTGCTTCATGGGGATATAGAAGTTTAAGAAAGGTGTCTATTACTGGTAATTAGAGCCTAACTAACTAACTGTGTAATTCCTCAATTACCCTTATTTATTAAAAAAAAAGGCATAATACTTACAATAAGAATAGATCTAACATAGGCCTTAGTTTGTGATTGGTCATGGAGAAGTTTCATTACCACATTCAACACATTTAACATCAATTAATTATATGGATATATAAAAAGTTCATAAATAAAGATATCTATATTATTAAATATGAAAATAAATAAGAAATTTAAAGAAATTCAGACAAGATAAATAAACAGTAAAAACAAACTAATCATAAGATATGGTAACCAGAAAAAAGGAAACTTAAAACATATAAAATATTAATTCTTCTCTCTAACAATGAGGTAATACATATGATATAATTATCTATATCTTTAAATTAAAAAATTTTAAAGATATATATATATATATATATATAAAGTTTATAAATGAAAATATCTATATTATTAAATATGAAAATAAATAAGAAATTTAAACAAATTCAAACAAGATAAATAACAATAAAAACAAACTAATCATAAGATATGGTAACAAAAAATTAAAAAAAAGCATAATTAAAACATATAAAATACTAATTCTTATCACTAACAATGAAGTAATTTGTATATACATATGATATAATTATCTGTATCTTTAAATTAAAAAAAATTATTAATCTAATTCACACAATTATCTCTCTTTAACTTTTGTTTATATTTTCAATAATCATTAAAACACATTGAGTTAGCCTTCTGTGAGCAGTTATATAATATGTATCCGTGTGAAGCGATAGGAGTGGCCTTATATGTTCACTTGTGACTATATATATATATATATATATATATATATATATGTTAAAAAAATTTTAGTTCCAGTATCAGATTACTTCATCCCTAATTCCTAACTCGTTTCTTCTTACTTTAATAATCCATTTCAATTATGTGATATTTTCATTCTTTCACTCCGCTTCTTTAAAAATAGAAATTAAGTTTATTAAGTAAGATTTATACAAAAAAAAATTGTGCTTTTAACTTTTTATTTTTAAATTTAAAATTTATATTTAAGACGAGCTCGATGCAAATTGCAATACATGTAGTTTTTGAAAATTAATTCTATTTGCTCATGTAAAAGTTATGATTATAAGAACTTCTTATTCCAAAATATATTTGATAAAATAATACGTTGTTAATTTATAAAATCAAAATTATATATATAAAAGGAGGGATTAATTCACACTTGTATAAGTGTTTAATTCTTACATCAATAGAGGAAAATATTCTGTTGCATAGTGGGATACGATTGGGAAAAAAAAAATTATCAACTACCTTAATTACTACTCTCTTTATTTTATCAATTTAATGTGTGTAAGTGTGTGTGTTTTTTCTCTTTAATTTATATATTTAGTTTTTAGTTCGTCATCAATACTTAAATCTCTTTTGTTTTTCTGGTTTATATGTCAAGGGTATTTTTATCAGTTGGCACATAAATAGAGGTTATAAGTCCTTCTCAAAATAATTTTAAGAATGCATCCCACATCAATTTAATGCATTTTTTAAAATAAATTCTCCTAGTTAAGGTCCTAAAATTTGAACTAAAATTCCTTATTATATTTGAGAGAAATGAATTATATGGAATTCTTAAAAATAATGTCTCGAGACATCGTATTAGGTACTGAATCAAGCCTCTTTTATTTGAAGAATGAGCAAGCCATTTTGGAGACTAGAAAATGACTAATGAGTAATGAGGGTTGTTTTGGTTTCTCTTTGTTTCTTATACAAATTTACAATAAGATGCGTAAGAATAACCTGAGAAGACTAATGAACAGCAAAGAAGAAGAAGGAAGCAGCAGCAGCAAATGTTCTCATATTCATGATGATGTCTTGGAATTGATTCTAGAACAGCTACGCCTTACCAATTACCTTTGAATCGATCGCAGCCGTCTGCTCGAGTTGGCGAGCCACTGTTGCTAAAGCCATTGCAAACAAGCATTGCACTCCTTCACCTGAATTGCCATGCTTGTCCACTGAAAGCGTATTCTTACACAAACTACTTTTCCTTTTTCAACTTGTCCACTGAAAGCGTATTCAACTCCACAAGGACACCATTCTTTAAAAACCAGATTTGCCATGGCACAGTAGAAGGCTGGATGATCATGAATGAGTTTTCAGATTTTTCTCGAGCTGGTGTTCGAACCATCTTTTTCTTAAACACAGTAACGAATGCTAGAGTCTATCTCCCATCAAGTTTGAAGACATTCGAACCCCAATTTATAAAATTTTGGCCTCTTCGAAACCCAGTGACCCAGACTGTGTTGCGGTGTGTGTCTTCTGTGGCTTCTGCAATTTTGCATTCAGTAGGATTTCTGATCAGTCATGGACTCTAATTGAAGGAGATAGGGAGGCTGGAATTACTTTCCCAGAAGTGGAGATTTGGGAAATTGTATGCTATTACTGATATGACAGTAGATCTGATGTCGGTTTATGATCTGCAAGAGCCCATAATAATGCCAAATTTAGTTGAGGGAAGTTATTGAATAATTTTGTTTAATTAAAAAATATTATTTTAAATTTATAAATGCGTGAATCAAGAACAATTATTATATATAATTTATGTAAAATCTATTATATTTTACTTGAATAGTCATTTGTTTTTTTTGTTGGCGAGCTCAGTAGTGTCGACTACTGCCTTTGGCTTTGAAGATTAAGTGGAAAGAATTTTATCTATTTTTCTTTGTCATACATAGACAAATGGAGACAAACGGAGGGTGATGCAAATTCAAGTTGGGAGGCTTTCCTTGGCTCGTTGAAGCAGAATATTTCACCTTAAATAAATTTTTGGTAGGGAAAATTAATCATTCGGTCCCTATAATTTGTCTCAATTTTCAATTAAGTCCTTATAGTTTTTTTAAAAAAAAACCATCCCTATGATTTTTTTTCCGTTTCTAATTTAGTCCCTCTACTTTCTAACTATTAAAAACTTACTCCCTATCTTGTCCACCTGGCTTAACGTTTGTTAAATGACTCCTGCCATGTAAAATGTAGGATACCCTTGGCTGCCACACATGAGAAAATGCATATGAGTTGGCTCTAAATGTAGAGGAGATGCATCTGCGTTAAAATGCTGAAATACAGAGGTTGGGCAGAAGAGCAGTGAAACACAAGAAGAGGATATCAACTTCTACTTCTTCTCTTCTCCTATTTTGTTAAAACGCCGAGGTTCGGCTTCTCCCTAGGTAGCTGACCCGCCGTGGTTCTAAGTTCGTAATTAAAACCAGCTAGCTTTATGAAACCACTTCATGCATTGCATTGTATTTGGCGGCCCAAATTGTATCTAGGGTGCATGCTTATTATAAGTGTATAAATAACATAGCTTAATTTCCTTAGTTAAAAGTTCACATGTTTCTTCCTGAAGTTGTGGGTTGACAAACAAAAAATGATTAATAAATAACAATATATATTGAAGAATCTCAAATAATCCCTGCTAGATGCAATCGCAGCTTCAATATAAATTTTCGACATGTGCATGTGATGTAAGCATAAAATCTTGTTCTTTTTCCATCACTCCAATTCACCTTCTGTCTCAAATTAGATTGTATAAAAATCCTTCTCAGGATTTTATTTATTTATTTATTTATTACTAAGGGAAAACGATGATTCCAGATTTGGGAATGGGAAGATTGGACACGGATTAAGACCAACCATATTAACTATCTGATTTGTCTCCCTTGTAGCATGTAATTTTTGTATTTCTAATCTTTTTGCCATTAAATGACCATGTACTACATGATTATGGTCTCCTTCTGGTCTGGTTGCCACATAACAGGGAATGAAAAATCTGCATGGGATGCTTCTTCACTTCTAAGCTTAAGGAATATTTGAGCAAGTTGATTCAGATCAAAATATGGCCATTAATTTTGAACAACCAGTCATGGTCTTTGGTAGCCAACGTCTTTCAGATAACAATTTTAACTTAGAGAAATTCATCTAATTATGATAAATAGTAGCCAACTAATACTAAATTCAGGTTTCTCATCAACATATATAATGGCAAAATAGACCCACAAGAATGAAAAACCAAAAGCAAACCATATTTTGTTTTATATGTGACACATTACAAGATAAAACTTGAGAAAAAAAAGGGGGAGAAAAGGGGAAAGGAGCAGTTGTTGCTATCTAAGAACATATATAAAAACCAAGAAGAATGAGTGGAAAAGATTGTTGAATTTATGATGAGAGAAATAAGAAAGTAGAGATATCACATAATTAATATTAGGAAAGTGCACATGGGAAGTGTGATAGAAACCTCAGATTTTATAGTATTGTTCCGAGAGTGAAATCTCTTCCGATAAAAGGAGATGGTATTACAGTAGCCTACCCGTAACCTCTGGTTTTTGAGAGACCAGAGCTCTCTCCCCTACTAAAAACGTTCCTCCCTACCACTCACACACCCCCATCCTATACCTCTCTCCTCCCTCTCTCCGCTTTCTACACGTGAGAGTTAGTAACAGAATATTCTCTCTCTCTGCCACCTAATCCCTTAATGGTCCCGGCTCTCCTATTTCTTCTAACTTAAGAAGCACGGATATGTCCGTTTTGCCACCGTACCCGTACCAGATACATTTTCGGTATGGATACGCGCACCGTACGGGGTACAAACGTACCCCGTACGTTTCTGTTTTGTCTGTACATTTCGAAACATTTTTTTCGTATCGAAATGTTTCAGAAACAGCTCCGAAACGGCTCTAAAATGTGACAACACCATTTTCTCCTCGTCTTTCCTTCATTATTTGCCCTTCTTCTCTGTCGAAGCTGACGTGTCTCCTCCATCGATCTTCTCTGAGTCTGAATCTGGATCTTCTCCCACCATAGCTGCGTCTCGCGTCACTTTGCTCGCCATCGCTGATTTCTTCCCTCCGTGAAGCCGTCTTTTGCTCCGTCTTTTCTCCGGTGGAGGTGCGTCTTTGATCTCCATGTCCTACCTTCTATTCCACTTCCCCTATTCCCCATTTCATTGCATCTTCATCTCCATGTACTCCTGCCGAATGAATTACTAAATAGAAACTTCTCCTGTTCCCCATTTCATTACTTCACTCTCTTACTAATCTGCCCCATTATAGTCATATGTATATACATATATATAGCCAGAGCCCACATTTAATAGCTTTTTCAGTATTTTCTACTCGGGTGGGTTCTGGTTAATCTGCTGCAACCTCATGCAATGTTAAGGTACTAATTGTTTAAGCTTAATTTATCAAAACCCATGAAAGTTGAAACATGAATTTCAATCCCGAGAAAACTCCACTAGCTTTGAGTCTCTAACCAAAATTACTTTTCACTCTCGAGCTATAATGCAATGACAGTTTTGAATGCTTGATGCATTAACCTACTCTGCTTTCATCTTTCAAGTTTTAGAGACCAAATATCCCCGTTGTCCCTTTTGTTGCGTATCTCCTTGTCTACAATTTTTATGTTTGTGCTAATCCTTGCTATCTTTATTGTTTTGAATTCTTCCCCTTCTGTGGCACTGTAGAATGGTTTAACATTGGCTGAAAGCCTGAGAAATTCATTTGAATTAAAGATCAAAAGCCCCTATATCTTAAAAACACAATTGAGCCATGTGTTTTAACTTACTGGTGAAGTTGGAACTTATCTACGTTCTGTGCTCAAGAATACTAACTTTTCATGTAGGAATGTTGTTTCTCTGATCTCTCTGCTGTAATACAAGTGTCATTTAATATTTGATTGTTACTAATTAGTACATATTTATTTATGTTTTCACATTTCATTCATCATTAAAGTGCTCATTTAGATTATATTTGATTGAGCAGAAAAATTTTAGAAATAAAAAATAAAAAGAAATATGCACTAGTCTAATATACATTAGTCTTATTGTTTCTCCATCATAGATATCATGGCAACTGGAAGTTCTAGTTCTGCTAGAAGTAACTTTGATTGTTAGAAGTAGAGAAGGAGAAACTGCCAATTCTGGTGGAAACAAATATTGGAAGTGTAATTATTGTAACCGTGAATTTCAAGGATCTTATTATAGAGTTAAATGGCATTTGTTGAGAGTATCTGGTAAAGGAATTTCTACATGTCCCAAAGTTGATGCTTGTTGTTTAGCAGAGATGAAAAATTTGCAAGAGGAAGCTGAGAATAGATTAAAACCAAAAGAAGTGCCATTACCACCAGCAGCTAGAGGCTTATCTCGTTTAGGTGTTCAAAGTGAGCATAATCAAGGAAAAAAGAGAGCAATTGGTGCTTTGGAAAAAGCTTTCAACCAAACAGCTAGAAAATGTGATTTCTGGTTTTAAACCTCTTGGCTATAATTCACTAAGAGGTCCTTTGTTGCAACAAGAAAGGGCAAATGTTGAAAGGTTGCTTGAACCAATAAAAGGGACTTGGAGTGAGAAAGGAGTGAATATTATAACAGATGGATGGACTGATGTACAACGAAGGCCATTAATTAATTTTATGGCTGTATCTGATGGGGGTCCTATTTTTTTGAAGGCAATTGATGGAACTAAAGAATATAAAGACAAATTCTACATAGCTGAGTTAATGAAGCAGGCAATTGAAGAGGTAAAACCTCAAAATGTGGTTCAAATTATTACTGACAATGCCTCTGTTTGTAAAGCTGCTGGTAAGATTATTGAGGCTGAATATTCTTATATTTTTTGGACACCATGTGTTGTCCACATGCTTAATCTCGCGTTAAAAAATATATGTGTAGCTAAAAATACTGAGGCAAATGAATTAGTATATGAATAATGTCATTGGATCACTCAAATCAGGGATGATGTAATTTTTATTAGAACTTTCATCATGAATCATTCCATGAGGTTGGCCATTTTCAATAAATTTGTCCCTTTGAAATTGCTTGCCATTGTTGGTACTAGGTTTGCGTCAACCATTGTGATGCTAAAGAGGCTCAGACTCATAAAAATATCCCTTTGCACAATGGTAATAAGTGATGAATGGAATACATATAAAGAGGATGATGTTGGAAAGGCTAATACTATTAAAGAGTTAATTCTTGATGACTCTTGGTGGGATAAGGTTAATTACATTCTCTCTTTCACGAAGCCTATTTATGATATGCTTAGATTTTGTGATACAGATAAACCTACACTTCACTTGATTTATGATATGTGGGATTCAATGATAGAATAAGTGAAGGTATCAAAAAAGATTTTTTTTAGTGATCCTTTATGGTGTGTCTTTATTCGAAAAATGAAAAAAAAAAAAGAGAGAGAAATATAAGGAGAAAGGGGAAACTAAATCTCTTAAGATTTATGGACTCAATTTAAATTTCTTCTGGTAAGAAAATAGGAATACAAGTCAAAGAATATTAAAAAAAAGGGATAAAAACAAAAACAAACCACAAAGTGAAAAGACTTAAACAAAAAAAAAGGGTCATTTTATTTTTCATATCTTACCTTTATTTTGTTTTAATAATAATAAATTTTTGCACCTTAATTAATCAAGGATACAAAAAAAAGGGGTAAAAGGAAAATCGAAAAAAATGAGAAGAGCAAAGAAATGAAATTAATTTTGACCTTAGCAAATTAAAACACATTGACCAATTTCAAACTCATTTTATTTGCTAAAGGTGAAAGTAGTTCTTAACCCTTTTATTTATCTTGATAAAAATGAAAAAAACTACGCTCTTTGGTTAAAAAAAAAAGGGGGGGGAAGAAGTAAGAAATGAAAAATAAGGAAAACCAAAATTCCAAAAAAAAAAAAGAATAAGAATGAGAAGAATGAAATAAAAATAAAATAAGAAGACAAAAATCAATTAAATAAGTGAGAAATCGAAAAATCAAGAATCGAAAATGATAATGCAAAAGCTCAATGCGAAACAAGATAAAAACCAAAAAAAAGATAAATAAAAATAAAAATGGACAAAAAATAAAAAAGACAAACAAACAAACAAAGACACATAAAACAAAAGTCTAAAAAAAAAGTAATCAAATGTTCAAAAAAAAAGGGATTAAAAAAGAAGAAGAGGAAAAAGGATAATAAGAAAATTGGAAGTACAATAAAAACTGAGAAGAACAAAAATTTTTTAAAAAAGGCAAAAAACATATAATAAAATCAAAGGATCAAAATGGAAGAAAGAGTTAAGAGGTGGGAATAATTTAGGCTTTGCAAATTGAAACACACAAACCAACTTCAAAATCGTTTTGATTGTAAGGGTCTAAATGATTCTTATTTTCCTTTCCCTTCAACCAAAAACATAAAAATAAACAAAAACAAAAACAAAAATTAAAGACAAAAAAAAACAAAGGAAAGAGATAAAAACAAAAACAAAATTAAACAAAACAAGAAAAAACAAAACAAAACAAGATCAATCAAAAATTAAAATCAAACAAAAGCCAAGCAAAACAAAAAACAAAACAAAACATCAATCAAAACCAATCTTCGCTGGAACTACGTGGACTTTGATCCCTCCAAAAGGTACGTAGGCTCTAGGCTTTCATCCTAGGTCAAGTCCGTCCTTGTAAATAAAATTTTCTGTTTCTTTTTTTTTTTCTAATTTTGTTTCTTTAATTTCTTTCTTCTTTATTTTTATTTTCAATTTCATTTCCTTTATTTCCATTTCTCATTTTGCATGTGATTTATTAGGGAGAATCAAAATAAATTAAAGGCTATATTGACTTTGCACAACTAACTTAGGGTAACCGTTCTTAGTAACGGGTGTTGTGGGGTGCCTAATACCTTCTCCACTCACAACCGATTCCCGAATTTATTTTTTGATTCGTAGACTATTTTTCTTATTTTCCAAACTAGAAAGGTTTTTTCCAAAAGTTTTGCCTTTTCAAAAATTAAAATTTTGGTGGTGACTCTACTACTTTTAATTTGATTTTTTTTTTTTAGTGCCACGCGGTCGCATTTTCGAGTGTGACAATATGGTGACTCCACTGGGGAGATTTTGAGAGTCAAGCCCAAATTAAGCTAGCTGTGCAAAATATTATGGCCTTCTTGTATTTCGATTCTCCACTTGTTTGTTATTTATCTCACATGATTAGGGGTAGATAACATGTCATTCACATGCTTGCTTTGTTTGTTTTATCTCATTGATTATGCATATAATATATGTTACGATAGACAACATGAGGAATAAAACCTTAGGATAGATGACCATATTTGTATTTAGTTTACGTCTTTTGCTTACATTTGTATATATATTTCTCTGCCTTTTGTTCTATCAATCTGCCTAGCAGATGAGGGTTGGGTAGATGAAAAGGTAAATGCTCTCCTCACACACCTCACCAAGACACAATCACTTCACACACATTATGGGCCCTATACCCGGGTCTGAGTGCTCTCTAGGTTAGTAAAGGTTTATACTAATTTCCCTGTGAATCCTTGTGCTTCCTGAGGCTATCATGAATACCTCACTTAAATTGTACCTTGTTATATGGGTTTGACCTGCGTAGGATCTCTTTCCTCTCATAGTCGAGTCTATATAGTGAGATCCTCACCTTCTGATGGGGGCAATTTAGGAACCAATGCTTAGGAATCATAGATCTACCTGGTAAATTTACACTGATAGTCAAACCATAGATACCTCTCAAATCATTAGAGTCAATCTCCAATGGTCTCAACCTAGGATCCACCCATATTAAGACAAAGGAGAGCGTTTTTTTTAATCATCTGTGTCACACCCGAAAATGCGACCGCGCGGCGCCAAATCGAAATCAAAATTAAAAATAAAGTAGAGTCGCCACCAAATTTTTATTTTTGAAAAGGCAAAATTTTGGGAAAAAACATTTTAATTTGGAATATCAAAAAAAGTGATCTGCAAACTAGAAAATAAATTCGGGAGTCGATTGTGAGTGGGAAAGATGTTAGGCATCCCACAACACCCGTTACTAATAACGGTTACCCTAAGTTAGTTGTGCAAAATCACCATGGCCTTTAATTTATTTCGATTCTCCCTAACAAATTATATGCAAAACAAGGAATAGGAATGAAAGAAATGAAATTAAAAAAAAAGGAAGAAAGAAATTGAAGAAACGAAATTAGAAAACAAAATAAAAGAAAAGAAATTAAGAAAATAAAAATTGAACAGAAAATTTTATTTACAAGGGCGGACTTGACTTAGGGTAAGAGCCTAAGGCCTACGTATCCTTCAGAGGGGATCAAAGTCCACGTAGTTCGAGCGAGAATGAATTTGTTTGTTTTCTTTTTGTTTTAATTTTTTTTTAAGGTTTTGTGATTTTTGTTTTTTACTATATTTTTTTAATAGAGGAAAGAAAAAGGAAATAGGAATAACTTTCACCTTTGACAAATAAAACGAATTTAGAATTAGTTAATGTATTTTAATTTGCTAAGATCAAAGTTAATTTTACCTCTTTGCCTCTCCTGCATTTTTATTATTATTGTTGTTTTTTTCCACCATTTTTTTAAATCTTTATTTAATTTAATCCAAATTTTTGACATTTTTCATTTTTTTCATTATTTTGGTATTATTTTATTTCTTCTTATTTTGACTTTTGTTTTTATTTTTATTTTTTTTTTAATAATTGATGCTTGATTTTTTTTTTGAAAAAAAAAATAGATAGTAAAAATAATTTTGACTTTCATGAATAAAACGACTTCACAATTAGTTGATGAGTTTTAATTTGCGAAAGCTAAATTAATTTCGCACCTTTACTCTTTTTCCCCTTCGTTTCTTCTCATTCTTCTTCCTTTTTTCTTTCTAGGTTTCATATGTTTTGTCTTTGTTTTATTCTGACTTTCATGATTCTTGGTGACATCAAAAGGATTTTCCCTTTTTTTTTGAAGTGTCTATTTTTATTTTATTTTACTTTTAACTTTTACTTTGCTTTTGTATTTGTTTTCTTTTCTTTTATTAATTTTTCATTTTTGATCTTTTCCCATAAACATACTCAAAAGGAATAATTAACTTTTCAATTTTTGTTTTATACTAGTTCTTCCTTTTTAGAGAAAACAAAACCTTTAAGAAAGAGGAAAAAAAAATTATTAGGAATTTATTGTAAGAGACAATTTTTTATTTTTTGTTTTAAAAAAAAACACTTCATTTTGTCTTAAACTAAATGCACTTTATAAAAAACTCTATTTGATTTTTTTCTTTTTTCTTTTTTTTGGAACTTTGTTTTGAATCATAGTTTAATAATACCCTTTTTTTTATATTTTACTTTTCCTTTTGAAATCTTTGAAAAATTAATTGAAAGGGTCGTTGAAGCCCAAAACCTATTAAAACGTAAATTTAAGACCCATCGGACACTAAGGGGACTTATTGCCCCACATAGTCCTTAGGTAATTTCGTATGGTCTGAGGGGATAAAAGGAAAATCCCACACAGCCATTCAAATCAATGGAAGATAAGGTAAAGAGAAACCACGATAAAATGTGAAAATAAACAAACTAAAAATGCTTATAAAATTTGTGCGTACTTGGTGTATTCTTATACAATTGTACTTGAATGCATTTACATGAGAATGAAGGGATTATACAACCTAAATTCAATCATACACAATAGCTCCCCATAGGCTTTTACCTGTCATAATTTTCCATTCACCACTCTGCTTCATTTGGTAAGCCTTCCCAATTCTTCACCATCCTCACCCTCACGCGGGATCCCTACAGAGAGACAAAAAGAAAGGCAACAGCATGGGTGTATTTACAGAGACTATGCAAGAATGCCATATGAACACGCAACCCCATGGATATAAAAACCCCAATATCTTCTAATAAAAATGCATAAACTTTTAAGCTGCAAGTTCGCATATAATATATCAAGCTCAATTTTCATGTACCTAGATTTTACATAGTGTCAAAGATAAAGAGAGGAAGAACAATAATTTCGAAATCCCATTTACTTATCTCCATTCTTTCATCCCTTATTTCCATCCACCAACCAGAAGTGACACTCACATATCAATAAAGTATGACTGCGAAACAATTATTAGAGACTGAAATGAAACTGAAACAACACCCCTAAGCTAACAGGTAGCAGGGATATCAACGAGCCTAAGATTAATCAATCCTTAATTCAAGAGCATAATAAACAGAGTTGTCAAATCCAAGAAAGCAAAATCCCACATGAATCATCGAAATGAATAGATACCAGTATGAAATTCATTAACGAATTAAAGGTCAAATCCATTGAAATGAGGCTATCTATATTTCAATTAAGACTAGACATTTAACATGATGCTACAATTTCCATTAAGTCAAAACACAAACCAAGTAACATTGACCGGACACCAAAGCCCCACTCAGCTTTCTATCAAGCATTTCCTCGAAGACATATAGTGCATGTCCTCGGGTACAAAGGAGACACAGTATTTCGTATTTCAGCTTTCCATTCCCAGCTCACATAATCAGCAATTACAAAGGGGTTCTTTTGATAAGAAAATAACAAGATTCGTGGCTTACTCAAGCCCTTTTTCATTTGTCTTCAAACTCAACCGAGAAAATAAATTAAGGTTACCCAATACTCATACAGGAAATCAGTGATGGCCTACAAAGCTAGTGTCACTAAGCACAACAACTTTGCAACAAGCTGTAAAAAAAAATGCATATAACAACCAGCAAGCCTAATCCAAAACGACTATGAATCTATCGGACATCAACAATCCTAGATGTGGACATATTGCAAAACACGAGTCTCAGATGTATGGAATATAACTCAGTAATCACAGAGGCAATGAGTTTGGGACTTTCACCTGATTGCGAATCTTCATAGTTGATTCTTTCCATTTCTGTTTCCCGAATGAATCCTCTTCCCTTTTCATCTATAGCAAGACCTTGAACCCTTCCGCCTCTCTTTCTATTCCTCGTCTCTCAGTCTTTCGGCCTTCACGACCCGAAATCAACTTCGGAAAGAAACCCTGGGCTTTCTGTCGTTCTGTCTTCTCCCTCAATCTCCCTTCTCTGTTGCTCTCCCAATCAGAAATTCTCCATTCCCCTCTCTCGCTCCCTTCGATCTGCAATCCCCAAGTCAGAAGGCTCCTTTCGATTCCCCCCTATTTCCCTCGATCTCCCCTTTTGTTCTTCACCTCCTTTTTTTTTGTCTCTCCCTCGAGTTTTTCTTTCCAATCGCCTCCCTCTCGAGTTTTCTTTCCAGTCACCTCTTCTCCGTCAATCTTCCTCTCTTCAGAACCCACTCCTCTCTCTGATCTCTGTTTGAATCCCCCCTCCGAAAAACTCCCTCTCCTTTCACTCTGAATCCCCTTTTTCTTCCCTAATCTCCCTTTTTTTCCTTTTCAATCTTCCCTCTCCGTCTCTCTTGCTTCCTTCGATTCCTCCTCCTCCCTTTTTCTCCATCTTTTTCGCTCTGTCCACATCAGAACCCTACATCGAGAGGCTCCCCTCTCTTTCTTTTTTCGATTTTTCCACCCCTTTGATCTCTCGCTTTCTCCCCTCTAATCCATCTCCTTTTTTTTTAGCCATGTGCTTTCTGCGATTCCTTTTCTTCTTTTTAGTGTTCAGTCCCCGTCTCCTGCTCTCTTTTTCTGCCAGCCTCGTTCTCTGCAGCGATCAGAAGGGCTTGGGTCAAAACGCAGGGTTATTGCGTTTTGACCCTTTTTTTTAAGCGTTATATATTTATATTTTTTTGTTTCTGATTTTGATTTTTTTTTTTAGAGTTAATGAACCAGATTTTGGAGAGTTGGGCTACAGGTTTTTTTTTGAATTTGGGCCAGGGTTTAGTTAAATGGGCCTGTGTTGAAAAAAGGACTTGGGATTTTTTTTTAATCCTTTAAATTTCATTTTTTTATTTTTTTTCTTTTCTTTTCTTTTCTTTTCTCTCTCTTTTTTTTGTTTTAGGCTTTTTTTTATTTTTTGATTTTTCCCTTTTGATTTTTGATTTTTTTTGTTTACGGCTTTGGTTTTTTTTCTCTTTTTTTTTATTTTTTTCCAACTTTTTCTTTGTTTTCTAAAGCTTTTAATTTTATTTTTTTCATTTTTCAATTTCTCATAATTTCTATTTTCTTTCTCTTGTTTTTTTTTGTTTGTATTTTTGTTAATTTGATTTTGTTATTATTTTTGTATTTTTTCTGGACAAAATACAGTGTTCACAATCTGCTCATCACATCCATGCATCCGATAATATCCATAGGAAAAGTGATACATTGTCACTGTTACTGGAATAGTTAATAGGCTATCTTGGCACAGTCAGACATGTATTAACTATGATGAAAGTCTGCATTAACTAAGCCAACCTTTGCCTAATGGGTTTTCGACCTTGAAGAGGCCATAATCACATTCCTTGCAACCCTTCAAAAGGGGAATTTTTTTGGCATACATCCATTTGCTTTACACATTCATTTAAAAGAGCTAAAATAAAAATGATGAACCACGCGCAATTTATTTTTATAAAAAATGGTCCCCCTATCAAACAAAGAATTTCGAATAAAAGGAGAGTTTTTTTTCAAAAAAAAAAAAAAGAAAACTTTGAGGATTATAAAATCTAAAAGTTTTACATCAATGAATACGTGTGATGCCTCAGCTAGAGATTTGAATCTATTTTAGGACATTAGTCGTGCAAAAAGGCATATTTCTCTTAATTTAATTGTCGACTCTTCTCTTTTATAGAGTAATAGACTCCTCAAGAAAGAGTACAAAGTTTTTATAATAATTTCTCGTGCCAAGACATTGTGCCCAACGTCATAGTATGAATGTTAGTGGATCGTTATACTAGCCCGCTGAACATATTCGTGTCAATTACGTAGGGAGTTATTCCTTCTTAAATTGATCCTCACATCTTCATTCTCTATGGAATAATAAATTCCTTAAGAATTTGGTAAAATGGTTAAGCTAGCGATGATGATACACTAACCAATAAGCTTTGCTATTTTAAAATAGCAAACAATTACGTGTACTAATTGGCATAATGGAGGTAATGGAACCCTTGGGCAATAAGCGACATCTGAGTTCGAGACAAACTGGCCTAATTGCGACTGGAATGAAGCTTAAAATTAAGGCAGAAGCATAATCAGTTGAGAGCCTAATTACACTGGGTGAGAAATTAAGTGGAAGGCATATTCGAGAGTTTCGAAAGGATTATGGGGACATTCTAGACTTGCTGCGGATAACGGTACAGCCAGAAACACTTTCAGCCTTAGCCTAACATTGGGATAGTTCATTGAGGTGTTTTGCATTCTCTACATTTCAGATCACACCCACTTTGGAAGAATATGGGAGCTTTATGAACAGACCTTTGAGAAAAGATGCCCCAATTTATTACTATCTGGGACATCTACCATCAAAACGTATAGTGGCTCAGGTTTTAGGGGAAGACCTTAGTAGAATCCAATTACATCAGAGAGGACAGACCGAAGGCCTTTCGAAGAAGTATGTGGAAGAGCGTTTAAGGACTTTAGCAGAAAAGGAAGACTGAGTGACTTTTAAGAGGGTTCTTGCCGTAGCCATATACGGATTAGTATTATTTCCCTCAGCAGTAGGGATAATTGATTTGGATCCTGTGCCAATAGTCTTAGCAGAAACATTCTTGACCCTAAGTTTCTGTCAACAAGAAAAAGGAGGAAAGTTAAAGTGTTGTCTACAACTCCTCACCGTTTGGATGTTCAATCATATTTATGGGAGACCATATCAGTTAGGTCGACGGCATGACACTATACACCATCCGGTTAGGGACTTCCTTAATCATGAAGGTGCTATCCTATCATCCTCAAAAATGACTCGTGATGATTGGGCACGATCCCTTAGTCAATTAGACAAAAATACAGTCTGGTGGAAGTTAGCTTAGTGGGAAAGTGAAGAAATTATATACTGTTGTGGAGAATTTTTGAATGTACCCCTAATAAGCCCCCAGGGTTGCATTAATTACAACCCATCAGTCGTTCACCAACAGTTTGCATATAAGCAAGATATCCCATCTGAGGAGGCGATACGATTAATTCACTTTTACCACAATGACCCAAAAGCTAAGATGCTTTGCCAAAAAATGAGAAGCACATGGAGTCGAGTAATATGCAAGGGAAGATGCAAACTGAGCAAATGAATAGTAGCCACAACCGAGGCATACCGAGAGTGGTTAAAGGCAAGGACAAAGGGGGTTAACCCTTCTTTCGGATCACCTAACCCTCTACTCGACAATAACATATAAGTAATTGATGAACAATTAGCCAGGCAAGTCGAAGAAAAGAAGAAAGTGTTGAAAGTTTTAGAAGAGAAAAGACAAGAACACTTAAGGAATTTGAGCCAAATACGAAATGAATGTGCAATCCTACGAGTGGAAGTGAATAGGGCAAAGAGATACAAGGGAAATAAGGGAGGTGTCGAGATGGAAAAATTGAATGAAGAGAATGCAAAATTGAAGGATACCATAGAGGAAGCTCGACAGCGAGTAACCGAAAATGAAAAGAAGATGCTTGTTAGTAGAGCCCAATTGATGAAAGTCCTCAAAGAAAAAGATGTACTAGAAAGACAAATGCAAAAGCTTGAATCTAGTGGGGGTCGGCATGAAATTGATGTATTGGCAAGGGAATTGGAAAAGAAAGCAAATGAACTATCCATCATCAGGAGTGATAATGCCACAATAATATAGAACCTGGTGGAATAACTTAATCGACAAGCTGAAATGATCGAGACATGGAAGACACTCCATACCGAGCAAGCCGCAGAAAAGGAAAGGTTTACATCCTGGTTTAAGAAGTTGATTTTCATGGCCAACGAGATCCTTCCTAGTTTCAAGAATTCGTTCAAAGCAACTGAGTTAAAGTACCTCAAAGGAAATGACAGAATTTTTCATGATGTGTAATGATGTTGTAGACGAGTTAAAGTACCTCAATAGTTATTAATGCTAATATGATATGTCACTTAGAATTTTGTTATGAAAGAATTCCATCCCCTTTGTGTTTGCCATCTAAAAGGAAAGTACCTCAGATGAATATAAAGACTTGATCATGTAGGGGCTTAATCCCCTCCTGCGTCAAGGGTCAACTTTGATGTTTGTTATGTGGATTAATAAAATCCTCTAAGAATCAAAGGGCCCGATGTTCCTCTGCCATTATGTCAACGTAATTAACCCAAGTTAATATGTAAAAAGAAAATGACAATGATAGTAATAATGATAATGTTAATAATAATAACGATAATAACGGCAATAAAAATAAAAATAAGGGAAAGTTCTTTTAACATCATTAAATTTGCCTTATCTTTACAGAGAAAAGAATATAAAGAGTGAAATAAAAGGAAGACAATATTACGCCCCCGAAACGCGTTCCATCTAGCTAGACCCGCCCTACTAAGGTATACAGCATGCATTTAAGCGCCAAGCTCATAGAAGAACATCAAGTGGAGGGTAGCCAGAGAGTTGAGGAAGACACAGTTGCAATGAACAGTTGAATGACAAATATGGAAAATCAGCTAGCTCAGATGAGTGAGACAATGAAAATCCTCATCGAGACACTAAAGAGGAAGGCTGTTGATTCCTCGCCTAGAGTATCCAATCATCCATATGTCACTGCAAATATCCCAAAGGTAGGGACAAGCTTACCAGGAGTGGTCATACCGGAGACATACTTTGACCAGATAGCTGAGGCTGCACAAAGGCAGAAGAATGTCCAGAATTCCCTAATAAAAACGTCTGATAAACGTGGTCCCCATGATGAAGTAAGGGATACACAAGAATTTCTCGGCGATGACCCCACCTATACATTTCAGATCCCAACTACAGAGGCAAAAGGAAAAACTAACTACGACAAGGAAGATTGGGAGAAAGAGTTAGGGGAGGTCAAGAACCAATTGTGAAATTTACGGGGATCCAACACTTGGGGGTCACTGGACGTGGAGGAATTATGTATGATTCCCGAAGTTTCAATTCCGAAGAAATTCAAAGTTCCTGATTTTGACAAATATGATAGCACCAGTAATCCGATATATCATCTGAGATCATATTGCACAAAAATGACCGTCTGGTCAAGAGATGAGAAGTTTCTGATAAACTTCTTCTCAGAGAGTCTGATGGGGTCTGCCTTGTTATGGTATATGCAACTAGACCACTCAAAAATTTAGAGGTGGAGAGACCTCACGGAAGCTTTCATAAAGCAATATAAATTCAACATCGACACTGCCCCAACTAGGGAACAACTAAAAAGGATGAGTAAGAATTCGACAGAGTCGTTTAAAGAATATGCCCAAAGGTGGAGACTGATGGCTTCCCAAGTCCAACCTCCAATGATAGCGTCAAAATTTTGCTCATATTTCATTCGAACTCTCTCAGACCTATTCTATAAAATCATGTTGGGAACCCATGTCACGGACTTTACTGACCTCATTGAAATTGGGGAAAGGATAGATGCAAATATCAGATATGGGAAACTTTCATCTCCTCAGGTAGAAAACATCTTCAAAAGGAACCAAGGGTTGAAGAAGAAAGAGGGAGATATAAATTACATCCAATCTGCGAGATAGTATCCACAACAACCCATTCCTTATCAAGTAAACAGAGGAAATCAAGGTCAAACCCCATTCATACCGATTATGAATAGACAAGGGCAACATGAGAGAATGACTTATGGGCAGCCAAAAGATAACTGCCCTTGGCCCAATTTTAATTCTACAGATGCTAAATTGTATAAGAAGCTATTGGACGCGAAGCTTTTAGGGCCTCGATGTGCAAACCCAATACAACCACCATATCCAGCATGGTACAATCCTAATGCCTCTTGTGAGTACCATATGGGTGTTTCGGGGCACTCAATTGAGAATTGTGTTACTTTTAAGAGAAATGTGCTGGATCTGATTGAATTCAACCACATCCAACTCAAACCAAGAGAAGAGTCAACGATCAACACTAACCCTTTACCCAATCATGGGGGACAAGTGAACGCTGTTGAAGAAGAATTGGGTTTTTCCAAGAACCCTAATGCTCTTAAGTTGTCAATGAAAACTCTATTAGTTAATCTTCAGTCGACCAGGTACGTGTTAGAATTACCAAAAGAAAGGGTCAGAGGGGCTATTGGTAAGCTATCAGTACAATTTTATAACTTTCACCAGTAAAATATAGACCATGGCATCGAAAATTGCGTGCAGTTTCAGGAAACTTTGAAAAAGTTAATGGCACTAGAGGTCGTGGTCATGAAGAAGTCAGAAGAAGAAGTTGGAACAATAGAGGAGAAGTATGTCGACATCATTATCCCAACTAGACGGCTAGAGGCAGTTACCCTAACTGTGGGAGATCTTTTTTCGATGTTGGAGCCATCTTGTTCCCTTCCCCCGAGGCAACCGTCAGTGGTTATCAACATGCCAGCTCTATTCCCATATCAAAGCAGTCATGCCATACCATGGAGGTATGAGGAAACCTGGGATCACCCCTGTAATAAGATGGCAGTTATCGAGTCAGTAGGAGAACCTATTACAAATATAGCTAAAGTAGGAGGGATGACTCAAAGTGGCAGGGCTTACCTCCCAGCAAATGTTGATAAGCGTGGAAAGGGGAAAAGAATTGACAGCGATAATCGAAAGAATGAGAAAGAAGGAAAGAAAAATGACACAGATGAAGAGTTCCTACGGATTATGAAACAAAGTGAATATGATGTGGTAGAGCAATTAAAGAAAACTCCTGCCCGGATTTTCATGTGGTCCTTGGTCATGAGCTCTGAAGTACATCGTCAGGCTTTGCAAAGGGTCTTAGAGGAGGCATACGTGCAGCCTGATGTCACCCCGGAAAAAGTAGCTAGTGTGATGAACATCGTCAAATCCACTTCTGCCATCTCATTTTCTGAAGAGGAAATCATAGAGACATCGACTAATCAGCCTAAAGCCCTACATATTACTCTAAAATTCAACGGGTTTATAATTGCAAAAGTTTTAATTGATGGGGGGTCAGCACTAAATGTACTACTGTTAACAACATTTGAGTAATTGGCAGTAGAAAAATCACATATTAGAAAAAGTGATATAGTGGTCAGAGCATTCGATGGCTCTAAAATAGCCGTGGTCGATACTATATGTTTATCCTTGGAGATTAGGCCAAAGCTATTTGTAGTAGACTTTCAAGTAATGGACATCGACCCCTCTTATATAATGTTGTTAGGAAGGCCATGGATCCACTCTGCTGGCGCTGTCCCCTCCACATTGCACCAAAGGGTCAAATTCATTGATAATGGGAGAATCATCACTATCAAGGGAGAAGAAGAGATAATGTTAAGTAAGCCCAGTTCCTTACCATACATTGAAGCTGCAGAGCGAGATAAGGAAATGCTATTTCAAAGTCTGAAAATGGACAGATCCAAGCCTACTATTGGAAGTGTCGATCAGGTTGTGATGAAAATACTATAAAGGAATGGATTCGAAGCTGGAAAAACATTGGGAATACAGCTACAGGGAATTGAACGACCTATTACGCTCCCAGAGAACCTTAATTGTCAGGGGTTAGGATACGGATCCTTATTATCAAACCCAGAAGGGGAGCGACTAAAAGCAAAAGGAAGTAGAAAGCAGGAAAAGCTACAAATCTCCCACATCAGAGAAACTCTCCCAGCTCCCTCGAAGATTATGAACCAATTAAGTATTTCCACAATTGACGAAAAAGTTGCGCAAGGAGTCAAGACTTAGATTTCGATTGACGATTTGGGGAAAAGATTGGATAATTGGGAAATAGAAGATGTTCCCGATGTCGTAGCACTAGAGTAATTGTTTTGATCATGTTCTTTTTTTTCTTTTCTTTTCCTTTCTTTTTATGTTTCTTTCTTTCTCTTGTTGTGTCTTGACTCCAGACGATCATTTATGAATGACAATGGTATTTTGTGAATGAAATGAAAATTACTTGGATATTCTACTCTCTTTTCGCTTCCGTTTTCTCTCTTTTAGGTCATTCTACTTCGTTCCTTCCTCCAGGAAATTATTTTCCTCGGAACTCTTGCCCAACGCAGAGGTTCCCGAACCTTCATGGGATGATCTGCACGTTACCTTAGATATGCACGATTCTGAACCTGATAATAAAGAGTTGATCCTGACTTTCGAAAAGTTGCTTTAGTCTGTAGATAAAGGCATTTGCCCTCACGAGGAAGCAATTGAAAGCGTCAATTTGGGGATGGAAGAACATAAAAAGGAGGTCAAAATAGTGGATAATCCAGAAGAGGTGGAAATGATTCAACTCTTCAAAGAGTATATAGATATCTTTTCGGTAGGGCTGCAAATATGCATGGTTATGGCGTTGGGGCTGTGGTTGTATCACCAAACGGGAAGTAGTACCCCGTTGCTGTTAAATTAGAATTCGAATGTACCAATAATGTGGCAGAATATGAAGCTTGCATCAGTGGGTTGAATGTCACCGTAATTCTTGGTATAAGAAGCCTGGAAGTTTTTGGGGACTCTGCCCTCATAATTCATTAAGTGACTGGAAAATGGCAAACTAAGGATCCGAAACTGATTCCGTATCCAAAATTTTTAGTTCAGCTAATTAGCCAATTTGAAGAAATCAATTTCCATCATGTGACTCGAGATAAAAATTAATTAGCCGATGCATTGGCTACCTTAGCGGTAATGATTCGACTCAACTATGGAGTCTAGGTCCAGCCACTTCGAGTGGAAGCCAGGGATTTGTTAGCCTATTGTCTAAACATAGAAGGGGAATATGATGGGCAACCTTGGTATCATGACATCAAGGTTTATATGACAAGTAGGGAATACCCCACTGAGGCCACTGAGAGTGATAAGAAGACTATTCGGCATTTAGCCATGACTTTCTTCATTAGCAATGACATTTTATATAAAAGAAGTCATGATGGTACACTATTACGGTGTGTAGATGCGAAAGAGGCTCAGAAAGTGGTCGCAGAGGTTCATAAAAGAATATGCGTTACGCATGCAAATGGTCACACTTTGACCAAACAAATTCAAAGGTGTGAGTATTTTTGGCTGACCATGGAAAAAAATTGTACTAAATATGTTCGGAAATGTCATAAATGTCAAATTTACTCAGACAAAATCAATGCACCACCGGTCTCACTACATAATTTGGTAGCGCCATGGCCATTTTCAATGTGGGGCATCGATGTGATCGGACTAATCAACCCTAAAGCTTCAAACAGGCATCGTATTATCTTGGTGGCCATAGATTATTTCACGAAATAGATCGAGGCTAGTTCCTTTACTAGCATCACTCAGAAGGCTTTTTGCAAATTCCTTAAGGTGAATATCCTTTGTCGCTATGGGCTGCCGGAGAAAATCATCACTGATAATGCCCCAAACCTAAATGGGCCAGAAATCTCTAAACTTTATGAGCAGTTCAAGATCAAGCACCATAATTCGACACCCTATCGGCCATAGATGAATGGAGCCGTAGAAGCAGCAAATAAGAATATCAAAAAAATCATTGCAAAGATGACAATCACCTATAAGGATTGGCACGAAATGCTCCCATATGCATTGCATGGGTATTGCACCACTGTACGTACGTCGATTGGGGTAACTCCTTACTCTTTGGTTTACAGAATGGAGGCTGTCATGCCAATTGAGGTCGAAATCCCATCATTACAGGTGTTAATCGAATCCAATTTAGATGAAAGCGACTAGATAAGAACTCGGTATGAGTAGCTGAATATGATCGAGGGACGAAGACTTACTGTAATATGTCATGGACATTGTATCAAAGGAGAATGGCAAGAGCTTTTAATAAAAAGCTTCGCCCTTGAGAGTTCAAAGTTGGAGACCTAGTCCTCAAAAGAATCTTGCCAAACCAGGATGATGCTCGGGGCAAATGGGCTCCCACTTATGAAGGCCCTTATATTGTTAAGCATGCTTTTTCAGGAAGAGCATTAGTACTAATGGACATGGAGGGTCGGGAGCTAACGAAGCCTTTTAATTCTGATGCAGTTAAAAAGTACTTTGCGTAATAGGAAAAGCTCACTAGGTTGAAAACCTACAAGGGCAGCCTAGGCAAAAGTTAGAGTAAAAAAAAAAAAAAAAAGAAGAAAAATAGGGTAATGCAAGGAGGTATCTGGGCAGAAGTGGGGCAAAGTTTGAAAGTCAATTTCGATAGAAGCTACCAAGCAACGAGCAAAATAGAAGCCCAAGCAGTCGAAGGTCATAAATCAGGTCAGATGAGATGTATATTTTGGGTTGCACAACAGATCGCTTCACCGGGGCATGTGGAACCAATTGTAGTGGGCAATCTTTAAAAGAACTTCTCATGTCAAATTCTGTCAGTTTTATTGTCTGTTCCTATACCATTATAGTCTCATTCTTTGATCAAATTCCATATTATCCGAACTCCCAGATGTTTCCCTTGGCAAGCTTTAATAAAATCATTCACCACAAGTCTAAGTTGCATTTCATTCTTAGTCCATATCATAATCTTTGTCTTTATGCTTCATAAATATTAACCCAAAAATGGCATTCATCAAAGCTTTTACTTGGCACGGCATGGTCAACATCTTCTTTGGATCACTTATCCTTTACAAACCCTTATCGTTACTCAAAAAGTAGACCCATAAAAAGAGACAGTTGTAGTTGCAAAGATCGCGCACAAGCTTCTTTGACAACAGGGAATTGAGAGTTACGAATGGCGCGCAGCCTAAAGTACTAAAAGTTTGGCTAGATGGGCATTACGTTTCGGAAGGGCAACATCCTATCCCACTGTGGTCGATCAGTTAAACAAAAAATAATAATAATAATTAGTCTCATCAATTCAAAAAAAACTAAAAGGGGATCATATTTTTCTCATCAATTTATTTTTCAAAAAAAATGGAGTCAGAAATGCAAAAACAATACTTATTCTTTTTCTCTTTTCGTTCGAGACGATTCTGTTAACACAAAAAAAAAAAAGAAAAAAATGGGTTCAAAACTCAAAATCAAACTTTCAAATTGGAAAATTCAAAAAAAAAGAGAAGAAAAAAACAAAACTTGCATCCTATATGCATTACCTATCACCAAGTTCATACTGGGAACAAAGAAAATACAAAAATGTGCATACCACAACTTGCAACATCTCATATGCATCATGCCGCTCATATATGTATATATTATGTTAACCTAAGCTCATGATGGGGCAAGTAGGGGCAAGTTGCATTTTATGAAATAAGGAATCATATGTTTCATGCGCCCCATACTTGCACACTTCACATAAAACTCTAGTTTGCACTGGGGCAAGGCAAAAGCCAATATTCACATTTTGTAAAGCGAAGTATCACGCTTGCTTTTTGCATTTCATACATGCATACATGTGAACCCAAAACTCACATTAGGGTAATCAAAATAAACATTGTGTATTTCATAAAACATCTCATGCACTTTGTGTATTTTACATATGCATTCATTATGTAGACCTCGATTTCATATTAGGGCACCCTTTTAAAGCCCTGCAAGCCAGGCACCCTCAAAGCCCTGCAAGCCAGGCACCCTCCAAGCCCTGCATAGGCCAGGCACCCTTTTAAAGCCCTGCAAGCCAGACACCCTCAAAGCCCTGCATAGGCTTGGCACCCTCCAAGCCCTGCATAGGCCAGGCACCCTTTTAAAGCCCTGTAAGCCAGGTACCCTCAAAGCCCTGCATAGGCCAGGCACCGTTTTAAAGCCCTACAAGTCAGGCACACTCAAAGCCCTGCAAGCTAGGCACCTTTAAAGCCCTGCATAGGCCAGGCACCACGAAATCCTACACAGAATAGACACCAAGGTCCTGCCCTAGAACAAGTACCCAAAGTCTTGTCTGAACAGGCACTTCCTGAAACCTTACTCTAACAAACATTTCTTAGCCTGTTATCTTTGATCCAGTTTGGCTTCCCTCAATAAGTTAGTTCACTTTTATCTGGTAGCTCCCCAAACAAAATACCTATTTTCATCTTTACTTATTCTTAAGCTAAGGATCTCACAATTATGTTTTTGATCCCCTTACTTAAGAATAAGCAAAGAGGGGCAACCTGTAAACACCATATTTTGTTTGGGTCGCTTTTTCCTTTCGTTAGACAAAATACGTGTTCTTATATTTACTTGTTCCTTATGCAAAGATATTAAAAATTACATTTTCAATCTCACCGCCTAAGAAACAAATAAAGAGGGGCAACTGTGAACACCGTATTTTGTCCAGATGAGCTACAAAATAATGACAAAACCAAATAAAAAAATTTCAAAAAAAAAAGAGGAAGAACAAAAAATAGAAACTTAGGGGAAAATGAAAAAATGAATAAAAATAATAAAGTGTTTTTAGGCTATAGAAAAACAATTGAAAGAAAAAAAAATAATGACAAGACCAAATAAAAATTCAAAAAAAAGAAGAACAAAAAATAGAAACTTAGGGGAGAATGAAAAATGAATAAAAATAATAAAATATTTTTAGGCTATAGAAAACAATTAAAAAATTATTATTAAAAGAAAAATTTTTGAAAAAAAAAAAGAAAAAAAGTGAATTAAAAATAATAATAATAATAATAATAATAAAATTTTGGAAGCTTTAAGAAAACAATCAAAAAAAATTATTAAAAGAAAAATTCAAAAAGAGGAGAGCCCAAAGTCTTTTAAAAAAAATAAAAAAAATAAAAAATAAAAATAAAACACAAAAGGGCCAATCTGAAGCCCTAAGCCCAATCCCAGCACAGGCCCATCTGGTTAAACCCGTAGCCCAATCCCCACTGAAGCCCAAAATCCCTTCAGACTAGGCCATCGGGCCAAAACCAAAACCCTACCCGGCTCCCCTTTTCAGACTGCCCAAACAACATAACGCGACACGCACAGAGGCACAGAGGGCTGAAAACACGAAAATGGCAACGGCAATAGGGGGTGATCAACCCGATGTCTCAGAGAAACGCAAGAGAGGAAAAAGCAAGGTAGCGTTTCAAAGGAACTAGGGCAGAGAGTCAAGAGGGCACGCCTGAGGAGCTGACTTCCTCCTCTTGTCCCCATCATCATCAAAAGTCGAGGAGAGAAAAACACGGAAATGGAAGGAGAAGCGAAGGACGGGAATTAAGTCAAAGACGGGAAGCATGAGAAAGGAAGGGGGATCAGAGAGAAAGAGGCTTTGAAAAGGGGATTGGAGGCAGAACAGAAAGGAGGTAGGTGGAGATTCGGGAGCAGGGGAGAGGAAAAACAAAAAGGCGAGAGGAAAAAAAAGGAAAGGGATTTTTTTCGAATTAGGGTTCGAGAGTGCAAACGGGGATTCGAGGAACCGAGAGTGCAAAGGGGAGATCAACATTCGGGGGGATCGAGATTCGGAGAAGAGAATTGAGATTCGAAGGAGCAGGAAAGGAAGAGAGGGAGAAATTAAAGAGAGGACAAAGAGAGAGGGGAAAAGGACAGAGGTCCAGGGAAGGAAAAAACCTGAGGGTGTATCAGTGAATCGAGGGGAGAAGAGAGGTTTCAGTTTCTACTAGGTTGGAAGGACTGAGAAATCAAAGGATTTGAAGCAAAAAGAGGAAAGGTCGAACGGAGACGAAGAGAGGAAAGCATTCAGAATTTCAACAACGTGACTAGCCAGGTATTCTCCTGATTTCAATTTGTTTCTGATGTATGGGCTGGTTAGTTTCGGATTGTTGAATAATACTGTATTGTCTGGTTTTGTCCCTGTAATTGATTAGCCATCTTATTAGATAGCTTCACCTTTGCAAATCCCATTTCTATACTTTTTTTAATCAATGCCCAGTATACGCTCGACGAAATGCTCAAGAGAAATATGCAATGGACATATAAGTTCGACTATTGTAGTTTGTTGTTGGTAAAGATTGCTGTGTTGAATCTGAGTCTTTACTTGAACATTTAATCTAAAATGGACATCTAATTTGAATCAAGATTTACATGAATATTTCTCTAATTCATTATTTCACAGTCGATAAGATGAGGGTTCGGAGAATGTCTATGTATGTGTTGAATTCAAACTTTTTTTTTTCTTTCGTGCTTCCGTCGAAAACTAGATGATTAAACTCTGTACGATCTGTTTCTAAACCTTTGAAGGATGGGTTTAGACAAAAGAATATAGAGAGCATGAGTTTTTATTTTTGTTACTTTGAGATGGTTGTTTGCTTGTGTTATACTCAAACATCGAGTAGTAAGGGTATACCCGGAACTTATGCGTCCACGAGTTACCATGGGCTTGTGAAGATTTGTTGTATCCCGTCCTACTTTATTTGATTCTTTGTTTCGACATTTTAGAATAGCTGTGTGAGATGCTTTATCTCCTCAACCCGTAATAACCAAGTCATGGATCATGTGTAGCAATAAGCTCCCTTGTTATCTAATGAGTTTTAAAGTTATGCGCTGATAAGCTTTGGGCTTCAACGGCCCACACCGAATCCTTTCTTGTTTTTTTATTAAAGTCGTAAGAACATACCAAGTAGAACGCAAAAAAAAAAAAAGAGGATAACAAAAAGAATAAAAATGAAGACAAGAAAAGACAATAAAAAGCTAAAAAAAAACAACCCCAATGACCAACAAACCAAAGAAAAAATATAATAAAAAGGGGGACATTTCAAAAACTTTGAAAGAAACAAGAAAAGAGGATCTTGATTCCTTAAGAACTTTTATCAAAAAAGATTTTTTTAGTGATCCTTTACGATGTGTCTTTATCCGAAAAATGAAAAAAAAAAAAAAGAGAGAAATATAAGGAGAAAGGGGAAACTAAATCCTTAAGATTTATGGACTCAATTTAAATGTCTTTTGGTAAGAAAATAGGAATGCAAGTCAAAGAATATTAAAAAAAAGGGGATAAAAACAAAAACAAACCACAAAGTGAAAAGACTTAAACAAAAAAAAGGGGTCATTTTATTTTCGTATCTTACCTTTATTTTATTTTAATAATAATAAATTATTGCACCTTAATTAATCAAGGATACAAAAAAAACAAAAAAAAAGGGTAAAAGGAAAATCGAAAAAAATGAGAAGAGCAAAGAAATGAAATTAATTTTGATTTTAGCAAATTAAAACACATTGACTAATTTCAAACTCGTTTTATTTGCTAAAGGTGAAAGTAGTTCTTAACCCTTTTATTTATCTTGATAAAAATGAAAAAAAACTGCTCTTTGGTTAAAAAAAAGGGGGAAAAGACAGAAGTAAGAAATGAAAAAAATAAGGAAAACCAAAATTCCAAAAAAAAAAAGAATAAGAAAGAGAAGAATGAAATAAAAATAAAATAAGAAGAAAAAATAAATTAAATAAGTGAGAAATCAAAAAATCAAGAATCGAAAATGATAATGCAAAAGCTCAATGCGAAACAAGATAAAAACAAAAAAAAAAGATAAATAAAAATAAAAACAGACAAAAAATAAAAAAGACAAACAAAAAAACAAACAAAGACACATAAAACAAAAGTCTAAAAAAAAAATTAATCAAATGTTCAAAAAAAAAGGGCTTAAAAAAGAAGAAGAGGAAAAAGGATAATAAGAAAATTGGAAGTACAATAAAAACTGAGAAGGACAAAAATTTTTAAAAAAAAGCAAAAAACATATAATAAAATCAAATGATCAAAATGGAAGAAAGAGTTAAAAGGTGGGAATAATTTAGGCTTTGCAAATTGAAACACACAAACCAACTTCAAAATCGCTTTGATTGTAAGGGTCTAAATGATTCTTATTTTCTTTTCCCTTCAACCAAAAACATAAAAATAAACAAAAACAAAAAAAAAATTAAAGACAAAGAAAAACAAAGGAAAGAGATAAAAACAAAAAATAATTAAATAAAACAAGAAAAAAAAACAAAACAAGATCAATCAAAAATTAAAAATCAAACAAAAGCCAAGCAAAACAAAAACAAAAATAAAACAAAACATCAACCAAAACTAATCTCTGCTTGAACTATGTGGACTTTGATCCCTTCCAAAATGTACGTAAGTTCTAGGCTTTCATCCTAGGTCAAGTCTATCCTTGTAAATAAAATTTTTTGTTTCTTTTATTTTGTTTTTCTAATTTTGTTTCTTTAATTTCTTTCTTCTTTATTTTTATTTTTAATTTCATTTCCTTTATTTCTATTTCTCATTTTGTATGTGATTTGTTAGAGAGAATCAAAATAAATTAAAGGCTATATTGACTTTGCACAACTAATTTAGGGTAACCGTTCTTAGTAACGGGTGTCTAATACCTTCTCCACTTACAACCGACTCCCGAATATATTTTCTGATTCGTAGGCTATTTTTCTTATTTTCTAAACTAGAAAAGTTTTTTTCAAAAGTTTTGCCTTTTCAAAAATTAAAATATTGGGGGTGACTCTACTACTTTTAATTTGATATTTTTTTTAGTGCCACGCGGTCGCATTTTCGGGTGTGACATATATATATTCCCGTACCCGTATCCTAAAATTTTAAAAATTTTCATATCTCACATATTGTATCGTGTCATATCTGATACGCGTACCCGTATCGGTGCTTCTTAGCTTCTAACACAAACCTTTCCAAACTTGGGCTTAGGGGTTACGTTAGGGGTTACGAGCCCATCAAAGTGCCAGTGACAGGGATTGACACCCAAATAGGGCAATTTGGTCCCAACTTCAAAGAGAATGGAAAAGTCAATGGGCCATATATTATTGGCTTCTCGGCAAACCATAGGAAAATAAGTGCATCAGATGGGAGAAAAACTATGTTTAACTGCAAAGAAGCCACCATCAACTGCCAAGTTGTGTCCACTGATTCTTTCTTTGCAAGACAACATGGAAATTGAATATAGTACGAGTTTGAATCTTAAGCTTGCATAGCTATCCAACTAACATAGTTGATTAGTTGCCTGAGGCGAAGTCAAACCTTTGCGTTTTAACGTGCCAGAGGAGAAGTTGAAGTCAAAGCCTTAACCTTTGTGTGCATCCTCTACATGTGTTTTATTGCTTTTCTGCCCAACCTAAGTTCCAGTGTTTTAACACAACGCATATCCTCTGTGCGGCAACCAAGTATATCCAATGTTTTCCACGTCAGCAATCATTTAACATTGTTAAGTGAGAAGGACAAGTTTAAGAGTAAGTTTTTACAGCTAGAAAGTAGAGGGACTAACGTTGAAACGGGAAAAAATTATAGGGATGGTTTTGAAAAAAATTAAACTATAAGGACTCAATTGAAAATTGAGACAAGTTATAGGGACCAGATGATTAATTTTCCCTTTTTGGTAAATGTGTATACTTCTGTTTGGTTTATGCCATATCTTTTTGTAACTTGTCATTAATATATACATTTTTTTATAATGATATTATTTAAGAGTTATTAGAATTTTTTGTGGAATTTTTTTCTTTTGTTCATAATTTGTTTTTAATTATGATGTGTATTTCTTTAAATTTAGGGAGTACTATGGAAAGTTTTTGAATTGATTAGGGGAATCACAACTTAGCATCAAATCTACATAATTATTAAAATTATATGTGTGTGTGTGTGTGTGTTTTGTAAGTAGCGGAGAATCTTGAACAACTATATATTCAAATTAGGTTATATCTTTTGAAATTGTTGAGTCCTTTTGTTTATTAAAATATCGAATGAGTCAAGAATAACTTGCGCAAACAATTCAAGTTTGTCACAAATATCTACCTTCACTAACAAGAATTCATTCTATTATATTAATTAGAGTTATTTATGTTAGACATTTGCATTAAATATTGTTCTTAAAAAATTAGGGGATGAGATTTATACAAACTATATTTTTATTTCATTTTTAAATTTAAATGCTATGACACAAGTTGTAAAGGTATATTTTTATTCAAGACAACAAAATTAATATTGCTATTTGCTTATAAGATTTTCATACGTCATAGGCTTTTGCTTGTAATTTCAAAACAAAAGTAGTCGAGTACGTACAGGGCTCGAAAGAACATTCACTTGGCCCCATGCAGTAGCATCCGCCTGTCCCCGTTAATCTAGATAGCCACCTTCTCGAAGCCACATTGCCCAGCCCCAACGCCACCTCACCTTCCTTGAAGCCACAATAAGAAGAAGACTCCATTCACCACTTCCTTCTATCCTTCCTTTTCTTCTCTATTCTGCTGGCACATTTCTGTTTTCACACACACACACTCACACTCTCTCTCTTCCCTTCTGGTCTCATCCCAGTCCACAATCTCTCTCTTCATTTTCTTTCTCCTTTATGATCTTTGCAGCAATATTCTCTGCCTGCCTATGGACGAAGAAGTAGAAGATGACCTCACCACCCCACTCCGAGCCCCCTTCCACCACTGTTGATTCCAGTTGGTCTTTCCACCTACTTGTACAGATCTCCATGGACGAGATCGCAAACGCCACCGACAAGTTCTCGCGGGACCTCATCATCGGCAGCGGCCGCTTCGGCGTCGTCTACAGGGCGCGTCTCTCCAGCGGCGTCGAAGTGGCCATCAAGAAGCTCTCGATTTACACCTTCCATAGATTTCGGGAATTTCAAGCCGAGGTGGAAACCTAGGTAAGCTCCGATACCGTAATATTGTCAAAATTCTCGGCTCGTGATAGATTTTTGGTCTATGAGTGCATGGAGGGACGGGGTCTCGATGAATGGCTTCATCCAACTAGAAACGACGACGTTACTGTGGTGTCGCTACCTTGGGAAACGAGGGTGAAGGTCATTAGTGGTGTGGCTAATGGATTGCGTTACTTACATGGGTTGGATAATTCTGTCGTTCATAGGGATATAAATTCATGTAATGTATTGTTGGACTGTGAATTTGAGGCCCGTATTGCAGATTTTGGGCTTCCAAGGATGACTTCAAACTCTACCGTGTCCACACAATTTATGGGCTCCTGTGGTCACATTGCCCTGGAATGGAGAGTGGAATGACTGTGGCTACTGTGAAGATGGATGTGTACAGTTTTGGAGCTGTAATATTGGAAGCCGTCCCGGGCCATTAGCCCAATTGTCCAGTGATATTAGACAAAAGATAAATCGGGTCAGTAGAATATGCCCAAAAAGATGGTAGCCCAAAATCGTCAAACGGAAATGGTTGATACGGAGATTATGGAGGAGGGTGGAATTAATGAGGCTAGTGTGAAGGACTAGATTAGAATTGCTTGCGTGTGCTGCAGTGACCTACAGAAACGCAGGCCTACAATGACACAGATTGTAGATTTGTTGGACAGAATGCCTATGCAAAAATCTGTTCTTTTGCTCTATAAAAAAGAAAAAATGATGTATTCTGTCTTTTGATTCAAATGAAAAAAATTTATATCTTGATTTTCTTTTAGCCTTTTTCTTTTATCTTTTGAATTGTGTAATCAACTGGTCAAGAACAGTGTAAAATTTATAAAATTCGTCCGTGCTTTTTTTTTTCTCTCTCTCTCTCTTCAGTTGTTATAATTGTATTACTGTTGATTCCCTTGTATGTTGGGGATTTTGCAATTAGATATTTGGTTCTTGGGGATATAGAAGTTAATTAAGAAAGGTATCTATTAATGGTAATTAGAGCCTAACTAACTGTGTAATCCCTCAATTACCCTTTATTTTAAAAAAATGCATAAGAATAAGAAAAAGATCTAACATAGCCTTAGTTATTGATTGTCCATAGAGAAGTTTCAGTATCACATTCAACACATTTAACATCAATTAATTATATAGATATATAAAATTTTATAGATAAAAATATCTATATTATTAAATATGAAAATAAATAAGAATTTTAAAAATTTTCAAACAAGATAAATAAACGATAAAAACAAACTAATCATAAGATATGGTAATAAAAAATTAAAAAAGGATAATTTAAAACATATAAGATATTAATTCTTCTCACTAACAATGAGGTAATTTATATATAAATATATACATATGATATAATTATCTGTGTCTTTAAAATAAAAAAAAATTATTAATCTAATTCACACAATTATCTCTCTTTGGCTTTTGTTTATATTTTCAATAATCATTTAAACACATTGAGTTATCTTTTTATGAACAATTATATAATAGGCATCTATATGACGTGATTTATTATGAAGAGTATTAGAATATATATATATATATATATATATATATATAAAAGGATGGATGAATTTACACTTGTATACATTTTTTTTGACCTTGACATTAATATATAATTTTTTAATATTGATATTATTTATGATTCTTTTGTGAAATTTTTTATTTTGAACTTAATTTGTCTTTAATTATGACGTTTATTTCTTTAAATTTATGGAAGTTTTATTTCCTTGTATAGTACTATGAAAATTTTATGAATGAACCACAGCTTAACATCTAATCATCATATTTATTAAAATTGTGCATACATACATACATACATACATATATATATATATATATATATATATTTTCAATGATTAGTTGTGAGTAACAAGAATCTTGAACAATTATATATTCAAATTAGGCTACATATATCATCCTTTTATGCAAAACATTTAACAATCTATTTGGCAGGTTAGGGTGGCCTCCTCCAATACATATGTGGATATATCTCTTTGAGTAGTAATTGATGTTTAGTTTATATTGTAATAATTTTTAATTATTTAATTATTTGTTATTTCATCATAAAAGTTTTAAAACAAACAGAAAAGAATTGTTAAAAAAGTCATTGGTGAAAGGTTTTATTTGCGGAACATATTTACAAAAAGAGATATAACACTTTTGTTCATGGTTTTTTTTTTAATTTGATTACATATATTTTTTAGAAGAAAAGGTACACTTTTGTAGCTTCTCCAATATACAAAATGGATTTTGTTTGGTATAACTTGGCATGAAAGACAAACTAGCTAAAAAACATGAAAAAAGAACATGCTTAAAAAAAACTACATAGGTAATTGGAAAAATTGACAAAGAAAAATATAAGTTGGTAACGGTACTATAGCAGCATTTCATAATTAATAGCCAGCTTACTTTTTTTTTCTTTTTATATTAGAAACTAAATTGTGGGGGTATACTATTATTATAAAAGAGAACTATATAGTAAACTAAACTATGAATTAATCATTGTTTAGTGAATGAATAATGTCTAATACGGGAATTTTGTTTAGCAAAATTATAGGGTAGATTCCACAATTAACATAATTCCAATCTTTGTTTTATAAAAAATAAATCTCCAAAAAGAGTTTTTAGAGATACCATACCTTTTATCTTGAAAGAATAGCTAACAACCCCAAAGTCTGGAAATTTCCTAATTAGTAGCTTAAAAATCAAATCGAAAATGCTTGTAAATCACACACACACTTGAATAGAGGCTATAAGATCAACATAATCATTCTAAAATAAATTGCACCAACTCAATACATTACTTGTGCACAAATGATTGATGCCTAACAATTAAAAATTTTCAAGAGCTATGAATTAATGGAGGAGACTCTCAAAGTTGCTCCACATTTCCCTTACTATTAATTCCCTCTTTCTTTGAAGTTGAGAACTAAAGCTATGTGTTGGAGATCATATTCAGTATGTGATTTTGCTATAAATCACATATAATGTGATTATTCTCACTTTAATGCCTTTATTTATTTCTCTATATTGCTAATTGACTCAAAATTTTATTTCCTCTTTCAAGTGATTGTAAATAGACATTAATTAAGTCTTTGTTTCAATATTTCTTCTCTTTCTTGAAGGGTGTGAATCTTTCTATTAATTAGATATTTTATTATACATATATTTCACTGTCTTTTCCTTTTCTGAAGGGCTATCCACTTCTCTTTCTAAATGTACCTTTATTTTATACTTTAATGATAATAGAATTAGAGCGTTTATTTATGAATTTTTTCATGGTATCAAAGCCTACAAATGAATAAGAGAATATGTTGGTAGTTAGCATTAGAAAATTATATGTTGGTAGTTAACATAAGAAAATTATACATTAATAGTTAGCATGAGAAAAATCAAAAACCTTAATCTTCCAAAAAGTGAGGTGAGGATACCCAAAACCAAAACCCTCATTACAAAGTAGGGTAAGAAAGAAAAAAAATCTTAAAAACTCTATAGAACTCAAATGTGGCTCACTTCTTTTTAGGTGCGAAGCAGTGTCAAACCAAAATACTCAACAAGTATTAGCTCTCCTTGAAAAGGAGGTGATCTAGCCATCTTTGACAATTAATCAACAATTTGAAATGCTTTTCTTGCATATTTTTGATAAGCCAATATTTAGACATAGATGTAGAAGGATTTGCTTGGGAAATAAAAAGTCCCTTTGACATCAAGGAGTAATAAAGAAGAAACAAGAAAATTAGACCTTATTTAAGTATTTATTGTTATGACAAAAAAGGAAAACTTGTGTACAACTTCCAAATGCCAAGAAATAAGAATGGCAATATTAGCTCTAAGCTATTTCCAATTTAAGGGGAAGTACTATAAATCATATTTAATATATAATTATTTGTTGTCAATCACATTTAACATGTGATTATTCTTAAGTTTTAATGCTTTTATTAGTTTCTTTATTTTGCTAGTTAGGTTTACATTTTATTTTCTTTTAAAAGTGATTATAGTTAAACTTTAATTAGGTATTTATTTCTATTTTTTTCTTTTTCTAGAGGGTGTGAATTTATTTGTTAATTAGGTTTTTTGTTATGCATTTTTTCCTTATCTTTTCTTTCCTTGGAGGACTATCCATTCCTTTCTATAAAATATACCTTTGTTTTAGACTTTAATGATAAAAGAATTAGAACATTATCTCTAAACTCCTTTATTATGTGATCCATACAATAAGTCAATATGAGCAATGCATAAAAGCAAGTGGTTTTGGGTATTAAGATTATTGCCAAGATGTACTATATAATGACATTCAAAGCCATAAGATGTACTATATAATGACATCTCTAAATTTTTTTAGACTATTGTTTATGCACTATATAATGACACCGCTAAATTGTTTATGCATAAAAGCAATTGGTTTATGGGTCACATCTCTAAACTGTTTTAGACTATTGCCAAGATGCACTATATAATGACATTCAAAGCCATAAGATGCATCACATATGTCCCAATTTTTCAATGGCAACCAAAAAGCAAAAGATGTCAACGTCACTAAAGTGGACTTGTCACTATCCTTCTTAAATCAATTAAAATAATTAGTATTGAGTTGAAATTATAGTGGGAAATGCTCTAATTGTTCTGAGGGCATTCTAAATGGAGAAAAATATAGTCAATGAACAAGAAGTAAAGACATAAATTATGAAATAAGCAAATATAATGAACAATGCTGATGACATAAAAAATTAACTCTTCAAGACTAAATGGATAATAAATTGGATGATAAAAAAAACTATAAGAGAAAATGCAGTGAAAAAGGCAAGCAAGAAAAAGGGAAAAAAAAAAGAATAATGTTAAGGTCAAAGGATGGTCAAAAAATACATGATTTTGTAGGTGTTAAAATAAAGCAGCAAAGCAAACCCAATGTCATCCTTATTCTCATAAGCAAACCTTGCCTTTGTAGTTAGAACCTTCAACATGTAACTATAGTTGACATCAAGTAAATCATAGTTGGAGATTAGAGATTTCCATAATATGAAACGTAGTATGAAAAATGAGAAGCCTAAATTTACTTACTGACAACATAAGCATCAGTGTACAATTTGCTTATTAGTAGCCTTAGGTCCCCCACAATAAAAGCTTACGTTACATACCTAGCTATGTTTGCGATGTAAATTGTTGTTTTATGTGACCAAATTTTGCTTGGAACATAAAGTAACATTTACTAAATGATGACAAGATTTTGAAAGTATAAGATGCTCGATTTATTTAAAATAAGAAAGGATATAACTATTGAATTTGTCAATTATTTCTCATTTCTCCAAAGAAGCAACCAAGGCTGCTAGAAATACTTGAAAGAAATCAATAGGAATTTTAAAAATAGCTGGACTACTTTTTACTACTTCTACAATAACAAATAAGATAGCAAAAGCACAAGCAAATCAATAATGGAGGCAATGTTTTATGATGAATTTCTACCACCTATTTAAATTGGGTTGGTTCAATGAAGCAGCTAGTTTAGTTTGATTTCCCTTATTATATTATTGTAACTAAAGTCACTTATATCAAGAAAATAGCTAATAGATAGACAGAGATAAAAGGTTATCTAACTCGCACCAGAATTTTATTCAATTGAGTATGGTCTAACGCAACATCTTCCACAAGGCACTAAACTCAAAGGAAAAACAAGAAATTAACAAATAGAAATAAAGATTTCAACATTTTCAAACAATAAATATTAGTGAAAATAAGTATAAATTCTTCAATACGAGTGTATGACTTATATATAAAATAGGAATAGGAAATGCTTTGTGTTCGTTTGAATGCCAATCCCATGCATGATTAAAAAAACTATAACACTATCTTTACTTGATTCAAATTGAAAGAATACAGAGCATTTCAACTCCAAAATCATGATGAAACCCTAAACTAAAATATGGCAACACTCAATAGAGTATGCAGTTTGATAATTACGCCTTCCCTATTGTCATAAACTCAAATTAAGAAGCAAAGCTAGGATAAATGACCAAGGAAATGGAGAAATCAAACACCTGGCTACTTTTAGAAGCATTATTGGCATCTTGCAAATCATAAAATAATAATAAAATGGGTCAACAACCATGGGCATATCGTATACCAAATCAATCAAAGCTATTAAAATAATATCTCCCACTTAGTCTTTTATTTCTTTTTTAAAGTGCAAACTTATGGTGCATATGATGCTTGAAACATTGATTACAACTCTAGACAATACAATGGAACCCTTGGAATAGAGCGATTGATCTTTAAGGTGAGTAGCCCATTTAGGTACTTCAATCAACAAGGTTATATTTTTCTATTAATTATGAGTCGCTAATTGGAAATCATCTTCATTTGCCTAAAATTTATCCACTAATAGAAACATCAAAGCATTAAAAAGAAAACTTTAGGTCAATGCTTAGCTAATTTGACCTCTCAATGTAATCCTAAAATGAAGTCCAAAGACAAAGATGCAAACCCCCATTACATTGCAAGCTACTAAAGTACTGGTTACTATTCATTGGGGACAAATGGGTATTAGTACGCATATATCAAAATGAGAGGCACAAGGAAAGGTCTTCATTGGTGTCACCATGATAACCGAATCTAAAAATCTAAAAGATTTCAACAAAATCAAATAATTCTAGAATGTAATGGTACAAAACACTAATTAGGATTTTTTGCAACTTTGTATAATGAATTCGAGAGACTAAAATTTTGAGCTACTTCAATAGAAAATTGACCTACTTCAATCATATCAAATCCTATTCAGCGAAGCAAAAGTGGCCTTCAATTGCCCTTCATAGTAAGAGAATCTAAAATGAGAATGGAGAGGAGAAAAATAAGGATCAATCTATCGAGATGGAAAATGTGAAAAAAAAGAAAATAAGGCTCCATTGAGAAGGAGATGAAGGGAAATCGAGATCCATTTACTGACAATTACCAAATTGCTAATATTATTAGCAATTACTGGTAGTTTTTAAAATCACTACAAAATAAGCACCAATAAAACACACTTTTTCTAGTAGTGTAAATGATTAAAACATTTTTCTTTAAGCACCTTTTTAGGCTAATTAGGATTTTCATTAATGCTTTAAAAATATTTGTGCCCAATCTTTTTTTTTTTAAATATCCTTTTTCAAATTTAGTTCTTATAATATTGTTTGGTGTAATTAAAACTCATTTAAAAAATCATTTAGAGATTTTTACTTCAACAATCTCCTTCCTTTTTATTATGTCAAATAATTTGCAAAAATTGCTCATAAAATAAATTTGAAGCAAAATAAGACAGGGCAAGTTGAATGCTTTAGAAATAATGAGGATTTTCATTAATGCTTTAGAAATATTTGTGCCCAATCTTTTTTTTAAAAACAATATCCTTTTTCAAATTTAGTTCTTATAATATTGTTTGGTGTAATTAAAACTCATTTAAAAATTTTTTTAGAGATTTTTACTTCAACAATCTCCTTCTTTTTTATTATGTCAAATAATTTGCAAAAATTGCTCATAAAATAAATTTGAAGCAAAATAAGATAGGGTAAGTTGAATGCATTGACATATCACTCCTTATTAACATGGGTGTGGAATTCAAGCTAAAAGGTAGATTTGCTCCCTCTTATTATAGAGCAATTTTTACGTACATTTAATGCATCACATCATTTATATATTTAACGGTTAAGATTTACCTTGCAAGTAGACTCCACTTATATTACGTATAGACCCCACTTGTACAAATTCAATTTTAATTATTGATTTTCTTAAATGTGCCATACAGCAAGTGCACTTAAAATTTTTTTTTTTTATATGAGCTTTGTGAACTTGTACATTTTTGCAAAACATTACTTTCTCCCCCTTTTAATTAAAAAAAAAAGGGTACATTCATCCATAATAAGGCCAATAAAAAGAAGTACATTGTGATTCACACATCATAATATTGGCAGAAGAACTAAAGATGTAAGAGTGTAGGATTGAAAAAAAAAAATCATACCACAATGTTTCAAACGAAGATAATCCTACATTTAGTATCCAAAAAAGGCAATTTTTCTATTGGAATAGCCACCAACTTCAAAACGCACGAAACAGGGCAGCAAATGGAAATCACGAATTTCAGTTAATTTTGGTTCGAAACGCAGCGTTTGGGGATTGATGACATGTGGCGCGAGATCAACGATTAGAAGAGTGGACGGTTGGATGTTGCTGCATTTTGGGTCTCAGGGACGCATGGCACAATAGATGGTGTCGGATCACATGGACGGATCAGATTTGCTTGAATTGTTCCCGTCATTTTCCCGCCTTGACTTGACGGAAGCCCGCGGCATCGCGGACACACTCTCTTATTCCCTCCCGCACAATCTCTCCCTGCAAATCTCTTCCCATTCTCTTTCTCCTCTATGGCCTTTCCAGCAATGTTCCCTGCCTGCATATGGAAGAAGAAGAAGAAGAATAAGAACAAGACCTCACTACCCCACTCCGAGCTCCCTTCCACCACTGTTGATTCTAGTTGGTCTTTCCACCCACGGGTACAGATCTCCATGGGCGAGATCGCAAAGGCCACGGACAACTTCTCACCGGACCTCATCATCAGCAAGGGCAGCTTCGGCCTCGTCTACAAGGCGCATCTCTCCAGCGGCTTCTTCGTGGCCATCAAGAAGCTCTCGCCGGACGCCTTCCGCCATGGACGTCGGAGATTTTAGGCCGAGGTGGAAACTCTAGCTAAGCTCCGACACCGTAATATCATCAAGATTCTCGGGTCATTGGCCTCGGGTCCCCATAGATTCTTGGTCTATGAGTTCATGGAGGGACAGAGTCTCGATCTGTGGCTGCACCACCATCCGACTGGAAACGACCCCGTTGTCGTTGGATCACTGTCCTGGGAAACAAGGTTGAAGATCATTAGGGGCGTGGCTAATGGACTACGTTACTTACATGGGCTCGGGAAGCCCATTATCCATAGGGATATTAAAGCAACCAGTGTGTTGTTGGACTCTGAATTTGAACCCCATATTGCAGATTTTGGGCTTGCGAGGATAATTGGGCCTAGGTATTCTCAGGTGTCCAGCCAAGTTGTGGGCTCCTTGGGCTACATGGCCCCGGAATGTAAAGCTGGGGTCACCGTGGCTAATGCAAAGATGGATGTGTACAGTTTTGGGGTTTTGATGTTGGAAACAATCACGGGCCATCAGCCCAACTTTCGGGTGACATCAGGCCACGAAGAATTGGAGTTAGTGGTATGGGCCAGGAAAATGTTGGCCCAAAATGGTCAAATAGTTGACCCGAAGATAAGGGGTGACGTTGGAATTAGTGAGACTAGTGCGAAGGACTATATTGGAATTGCCTGCATGTGCTGTAATGAGTTACATAAAGACAGGCCTACAATGACAGATTGTAAATTTATTGGACAAAATGGCCATGTAAGAGTGTGCTCTTGTGCTCTATAAAAACACATTGTATTTTGTCTCTTGTTTGAAAGAAAATTCAAATGAACATATTTATCTAGTGATTTTTCTCTATGATTTTCTTTTATTTTTTGAGTTGTGTAATCAAACTAGACAAGTGCACAGTAACACTTATGAAATCCATCCTCTTTTTTTTTTTTCTTCGATCTTATTATTGTATTACTGTTGATTCTCTTGTATGTTTGGGATTTTGCTATTAGATATTTGCTACATCCATGGAGAAACATAAGTTAATTAAGAAATATATTTATTAGTGGTAATTAGAGCCTAACTAACTGTGTAATCCCTCAATTACCCATATTAAAGAAAAAGCATAATACTTATAATAAGAAAAGGTCTAACATAGGCCTTGGTTCGTGATTCCTAACGAAGAAATTTCAAACAAAAATATATCACACTCAACACATTTAACATCAATTAGTTATATCGATTTATAAAGACTTTATAGACAAAGGTATCTATATTATTAAATATAAAAATAAATAAGAAATTTAACAAATTCAAACAATAAAAATAAGCAATAATAACAAACTAATTATAAGATATGGCAATAAAAAAATATAAATAAAGGATAATCAAAACATATAAAATATTAATTCTTCTCACTAACAATGAGGTAATATATAATTAAATATTTCTTCAAATTAAACAAAATTATTAATCTTTTTTTATAGAAAAAATTATTAATCTAATTTACACAATTACCTCATTTCAGCTTTTGTTATATTTATTTTCGTTATATATTGAGTTATCTTTTTTATGAACAATTATATAATTTTTTTTTTGGAATTAGGGAACATTCATATAGGGCATTTGCCATATATGAATAGTTGACCAAATAAAGTGACTTTAGAATATTCATCTGTCATTTTATATATATATATATATATATATATATATGAGTTCCAGTATCACATTAGTTCATCCCTAATTCCTAAATCGTTTTTTCTCACTTTAATAATTCATTCAATTATGTGATATTTTCATTCTTTCATTCCACTACTTTTTAAAAAAGAAATTTAATTTAATAAGATTCATACAAAAGGATTTTGTGTTTTTAACTTTTTATTTTTAAATTTAAAATTTATACTTAAAGATGAGCTCGAAACAAATTGCAAATTATATATATATTTTTGAAAATTAATTCTATTTGCTCTTGCCAAAGATATGATTATAAGGGCTTCTTATTCCAAACTATATTTGGTGAAATACTATGAAATAAATTGTTAATTTATAATATATATATATAACGAGGAATCAATTCACACTTGTATACAAGTTTAATTCTTACACCAATTATAATTATCTAATGGCGGAAAATATTATGTTAGCGTACTTGGATATGGTTAGAAAAAGGAAAAATCAACGACCTTAATCTTTCTCGTCATCATTGTTAATTAGTGCTTATTTTGTTTTGCAAACTAGAACTTGACGGGTCTAACATAGACCTTAGGTCCAACATAGGCCCTTTCTCTCTTTTGCAAACTAGAACTTGACCTGTATGGATAAATATAATGAAATAATTAATTTAATGAATTTTTTAAATTAAGTGATTTAAAAATTATTCAAGTGCTTATTATGTTTGAGTAAATGATATTTAATAGTATTCATTATTAATTTAAATAATAAATAATAAATAATGACATGGCATAAAATACCATCAAATACTCAGCAATTAAAAATATAAAACCTAATGTGTCGTATATGTCATTAAATGTAATGCAAATAATGAGATTGTGCTTCAACATTTCCTCTCACGATGATGTGTTATAAGAAAGTTGAGGTAATATTCCTAACTATTGAAAACAAAAGTTATTAAATTGTTGTCAAATAAAGTATATTAACAAAGTCTATACTGTGTTTTACTAAATGCATTGAGAAATTTATCTGTTTTGCTGCAACTTATACTAAGAAATCCTTGATTTACATGACTATCATTGCATTGTTTAAAAATATTTAATCAAGCTATTCAAGTTTATGAAAAAAAAAGTGTATTGTGCAAGAGATAAAATTATAACTTGCTTTAAAACTTATAGTTGATAAACACAAATAAATAAGACATCCTAGTGTTGTAATCACTTAGAATGATGATGAAGAAGAAATCTTTGAGCGAGAAGTAAACAATTGTGACATCACTTAATTTTTAAATGGGAATTTTTTTAAATCTCAAGCATTTGCTTATCACTTTAAATAATTCTTTGTACATCTCTTTTTAATGTCAAAACTCATTTTAAAACAAATGACACAAAGTTTATTTTAAATAAAATTATCCTTATTTCTTTTCATTTCTTATTTCTACATACATTAAAAATTTAAAAAGATTCTTCAAGATTTACCAAGCAAAATCTTATATTAATCAAAGAACTATTCAAAGGAAATACAAACTTATCTGGGAACCTTGAAAAGTGGTGGTCTTTAAAATACAAACCAAAATATGGAACTTCTTCCATTTTAAAGTTCGACAAAATTTTGGAAGAGTGTAATTATTCATTTAAAATATTTAAATTATATCTTTTTGCCACAAAAAAAATAAAAGTGAAATGAACCTAATGATCTAGGATAATTATCACAAATCCTGCCAAATAGATGTCAGAAGCATAACTTGCTTAGCATTTCTGTCATAATTATCCCAAATCCCATGCAATAGATATTACAGTTAACCCAAAATTATAGCAGTGTGTAAATGACTCTACTATTTGAATATCATCTTATCAATTTACTTACATTGTATTTCATATTAAGTTATAATTCTATTTACAAACAATAAATTAAAGTTATGATAAAAGAATTGTCCTCCAAAACATTTATTAATAATATGATATGTCTATATTTTTTAACATTAATTAATGCAAATACAAATATGTAGCATACGGTAGCAAGGTGGCGGGTGATACATTTGAAAATGAATAATGTAGATAATGAAGCATGCAATTCCACGCAAGAAGGGGAAACAAAATCAAATTTGAATGTTCACAAAACCAAACATTTTTTTTTCTTCAATCCAGAAAATCAATATCCTTCACACCATGAAACAACTAAGCTTCATTCTATATCAGTTCTAGTAATGATCAGTATTCCAGTACTAGCAATTTGTCACTTATTAAGACTATATATAAGAAGTGTACAAATAGATAAACACTTGTACATGAGTCTCTCAATAAAATTTCCTTCCTTAGTTATTAAACAACGAAGCTTTATTCCATATCAGTTTCAAGTGTAGACTTAGTTGTTAAAATAGCTAGCTGCATTGGAATTGATGAAGAACAATTGAATCTCAAGTTGATAATGATTATGGACAAAATTTATCTCCCTGATGCAGAGAATAGCTTTCCTAGCTTCTTGTAGGCACAATATGCTTCTTGATTGGTCCAGGTGTGCCCTCCATCTCCATTCCTTTATAAGGATGCCGTCAAAGTGGATGGTTATTGAATTCAACAGTATCCATTAGACAGTATCTATTCAATATATATGCGTTTTGTGTTTGTGTGTGTAATTTAGATGGAAAAAACATATTATACCTATATAGATAAAATTTGTATAAAATTTTTACATTTTTGTTATTAAGTTTTTAGGCTTTTTTTTTTTTTATAAAACATATGTTAAATGTATGATTTTTGTTACTCGCAATCGTGTAATTGGATTATATATAAAAAAATATTTTTACACGTTATATTTTTAGTAGAGAATGCAATAATAAAAGATACAATAAACCGCATGTAAAATAAGATACCAAAATTGAATCGTACTATAAGTTGAATAATGTTGAAATTTAACATGAATAGTTTATGAATACATTTCAAAGGCACTAAGAGGAAGTGCATTTAGTGTAATTTTCTTTTCTTGTTTTAGTGGATTGGAGAACAAAAATATAGAACTACATAAAGCTTGTCTCTCAGCAATTGGACCACCTGCAATTCTCAATGTCCTTGAAGTAGCCCCAAGATATGTGTCAGCACTATGTCAGATGATATATATGCCACCGGCCCTATGCACTTGAATTGCCATGTCAAGCATCTTAAGTGCCATGTTTGGTGCAACTACATTATCCAAGACCAAGATTGAGCATACCGTTGAGAGAAAAATCAACATGCCTAATTATGAGTGAAATTATCACAATTCAGACCATGATGTTGTATTACAGAGTACAAGCAAAGAACTATCTTGGCCATTGCTAAGATCCCACGATCTTTTTTGTTACCCAGACTATCAAGCTGATCAGTTGCTTGTAACACCAATAATCTCGTCTTCTCTAACGCTATTCGACACTAAACAAATAATTAGAAAAAAAGCTACATAAGCAGGATACGCTTTGCAAACAGTTACTGTTTTTTACCCAATCCCATAAATTAATGTGCTCTAAGCTCCAACTGATTGATCACAGTCATTCTGCTATAGGAAATTTTATGATTATAAATAATACCAATTTACTATTCAAATATCAAATCACATTGTTGTTTCAAATTAACATGTAGTATTATGAAAAGGGAAGAGCAATAAAAATTCCATTGATAGTTGATTATCCACTTAAATATTGTCAAAGTGATATATTGCACATAAAAAATGGGTTCTTTTAATGGAAAAGTAAAATATAAATGCATAGCCAAGTAAAGTAAGCTTTTATATTGTTTAGAATTGCTCTTTTATCTTTTAAAGCATGCACAAAGAATGCCAATTATTCAACTATAATTGTCCATGAAGAAAGCACTTCCTTATCATGGTGGTAGCTTCTTAGTTTTCTTGTAATAGTGAGCAAGTCGGTGGATTTTACTCTCCACCATAATTAACCTGAAGTCCCTGTCCTTTCTCTTTCTATCAAGAAGCTTGCAAGTCTTGAAAACCCAAATATAAAAATATTACAATAGAAAACATAATTCTAAATGATTAGATTAAATATCCCAATGAAAATATAGATCATATATACAAAATCATATTTTCATCTAACCAAACAATAAAAAGAAAAAAGAAAGACACATTGAAGAGAGAAATAATTAGTGTAAAATAAAGAGCTTCAAGTTAAGGAAGTGACTATTTATTGGTGCTAGAATATGAACAAATACTAACATGATTTTAAGTTAGAAGATACCATTGAATAGAGAAATAAGCAGTATAAAACAAAGAGCTTTAGATCAAGGAAGTCACAATTTATTGGTGCCAAAATTCTATAATATACCAAATAAACTCTTGAGTCGAGGTCTACTTTAGCCTTCATTGGTGTCCTTGCTCTATGATACTAAGCTCTGCAGTATCACTTGCAGGTCTGTATATAGTGAACGTTAATGAATTAAGATGAAGATCAAATGTAGGTCAGGTATGTCCAACAATACTTCTAGCTTGCTAATAAGTATTTTGTTGGTGTTTGTATCATGGCTTTTGTTGGTGAAGTTTAGAACATGTTTAAAAAAAAAACATATGAAAATGATTAAAAAAATTCCATTTATTGAAGCATATATATTTGGTTCTCACAATAAACAAATCCAAAAATATTAATAAACCTTATCTTCAACATATGAAACCTTTCGAAACATCCTTCTTCACTGGAAAAATGAAATATGAGAAAAAGAAATAAAAGAGAAAGTATTAGCTTTGGTATTCCATTAAACATCGAGATATAAAGACAGAAGAAATGTGCAAATTTCCTAAGTTCAACTGCTATAATTACAAAGAACTCAAATGGCCTGTACTATCAATATTGATTCCATACCTATAGCCAGTAACATGCCATTATGATTGCTGCCTTTTTTTCTCTCCTATATCAAGATTAACTTAAAAAAGCATCACCACTTAAGGACTCAAACGCTTACCTTGTAAATAAGTCTCTTGAATGCTTCTATTCCATGCTCTTTCATGTATCATATTTTCATCTAATCGAACAATAAAAAGAAAAAAAAAGAGGATACATCCAATGAATAATTGAAAATTTAAAAATTAAAACAGAATTTATACATATATTGTTATTTGATTGAAGTAAGATGTTATTAAAAAAATTACAAATAGAGGTAATAGCAATTATCGTTGTCTCCTGATTACAAGAGAAACAAAGCATCCATGTTTGCACTTATCATTTCATATGAATAAACCTAAATATCCATTTGAAAACCTCTCAAACCAAGTTAGAATTCACTGATCCAAAATTACAAGCAGTATGTCATATAAAGGATTTACAATGTAAAAACAAAGCAAATACTTTATTTTTTATATCCAATTACTTAGAACTAATTTAGAATGCCAATCAGCTGGAATCTGAGAATCCATAGAAGCCAAGAATCAAACAAAATAAGCTACTAAGTGTGGTCTAGTGGTGAGGGGCGTGAATAGTTAGCAAGAAATATTACGTTTAAACTCTTCATCTGTCATTACAAAATTTTAGAAACTTAAGTTATATATTAGGAGCATCTTATTTTGCCATAGCTAATTTAGGAGGTGAAAGAGGTCAAAGGGTATGTAGACTCAAAATTGGTGCCCATTACAGTTGATAGATCTTCAACAATATAATATGCAATTCTTTTTAACTATATCTATCCCAGCATTGTTTACCTAAGATAAAATAAAATCATGCCTGAAGACTAACCAATAGAGACTCAAAAACAAAAAATGAAGAAATATTGACAAAATGACATGAATAAACTATTTTTCCTCTCAACATGCTTTCGTAGAACTCAATTCCTCAAAAACCAATTGGATATAAAATGACACCATATGGCGCTCCTACTATGTGATTTTCCACCTAATGTAAATTTTAAAATAATGAGTGAATTTATATTATGTGGTCAAAGACCAAGTATACCATCTCATAAAAATTTAGTAATGATAAGAAGGATGAAGAAAAGATCAAACCATAGAGGTAAAAATAAAGGGAAATAGAACAACTTTTTAAAGTAATCTCTTTAATGGAAAAAGCTCCAACTCAACATCAATTTCACTCTTGAAAAAATAATTTTTTTAAAACAAAGAAAGGAATTTGGTAGTTTGATCACCATAAGCAGCTGGAATAGATGCAAAACTTGATGCACCTTTCCATTTTGGTACCATAGATGAAACCTAAAAGTTATTTTTTTAACACAATAACCATGATATCTTTTTAAAAATGAATTTTGCATATTCTTTTCAACATGGTATTTAAAGAACCATATCCTCTATCTATAAACTACAACAAAACTTCTTTTGATTATTCAAGTAGAAGTTCTATTAATAATGTTTATAGTACATTCTCTAAGTATTTTACAGATATCAAGTTTCTGTGGACAATGTGAGGATAAGTAAATTCAGTAGAGAACCAAAGGTATCAGCATGTTGATACTATCTTTAAAATGCAAACCCAATTCATTCATTAAGATCACAAATGCTTCTGCAACATATGCTGCCCACCTGTAACAATAATCATGTTAGAATAATAGAATGCCAAAAATGTCATATGCATATAAAATCACATATAATTGCTACCCACCTTTAGGCAGGATATTAAGCAAAGTATTGCTTTGCCTTTTCATATGAGATTGGCTTCTTCCATCCATAAATCAAATAAATTTGATGTCAAAGGTTGGACCACAATTGCTTAATTCCAAGCCATATGATACTTGGCATGATCCATATCTAGTCAAAACATAGGGTTGAGATTAGTTAGGGGAATATGTGGTACTTGGTGAGAATGACAATGGAGTGAGAAGTGGCAGGGCCAAGGAGCATGAGATGAAAGTTACCAAAAGGGGCAAAAAAGATGAAAGTTATTGTTCTACTTGCCATCATTAGGATCCTTGACCAAAAGAAAAGAAAAAAAAAAGATTTTTCTTTATATGTTATTTTTCAAAATATTAAAATCCTTGACCAAAAAATCAAGAACCCATGAGCTTGAATGGCTAGATGCTCAACTCAACAGTGACCATTAAATGACCTACGACATAATCTCATAACTCACGAGCCCATTATTGAAAGAAAATAACAAAAAGACGACTTTAGTTACTTTAGAAGTGAGAAGACATATTTGAAATTTAGCTTAATAGAGGCACAAAGAAGTGATAATGCAATGGGAACCTAACCTTAGCAAACTATTATCAAATGCATTGCCTTCAAGAATCCAAACAGATGTCTTTTTTTTTTCTTTTTTTCTTTTCCCTTCCTTTTTGATTTTTCCCCCTTCTCAAAAGGTAAGCGATATTGATGGCCATCTCTCTAATTTTCAAATTGGAGTATATAGATCAAATCAAATAAAAAAGAACAGTATAAGAAAGAGACTAAAATAATGGGAGAGGAAGCAATAGCATTAGAAAACCTTAGTTTGGTAAAAGCATAAGTTTCATCACTTGGTGGAGAAGACAACAAATAACCAACCTAGTGTCAAACAACAAAGCAAATCCCTAAATTTGAACTGGAAGCATTATATTTACAGTAAACGAAAATGGGAATTGTATCAATAGATGGGTAAAAGAAAATAGGAGAAATAAACAAATAATTCTTCAATTAAAAGAAGATCGAGATTAAAGAGAGAGACACACGTACCCTTTTGGATATTTCATTGGTCACCAGAGAACTACATTCTTACCCCTAATTGAAGATCACCCACATTTTTTATGGTCTAGCTTCCTTTTAAGCTTAGCAGGGGAGAGAGAGGAAGAGAATTGGAGAGAGAGCATTGAAACAAAAATTAAATGAAAAGGTAAAAGATAAAGACATTGGGGTTATAGGATAGAAATAAATGAAACACATTGAAAAGGAAAAGGATAATGTTTAGACTCCAATTATAAGAGGTCTAGATATGCAACAATTAATGAACACCTATTTTTAAAATTACAATTAAGACATGTCTCAAAAATATTAAACAATAAAAAGAATGTTTATTGAAGAACTTGAAAGAGAAGTAATTTAACAATATGAATTGACTTTCAATGACAATCTGAACACAGCAAAAGCTTTCTAAGCCAATCCATTGAAAATCTTCAACAATAAATGACATTGTTGTATAAAGCAAGAGGAAAGATCTTATATTATTTTGCATAACAAAGATTTTTAAGCCAATCAAATTCAAAGATTCAAATATAGTCGTGTATATGTTAATTATGTTAAGACCATTGATACCTATCTTGAAAATGTTTAGACAACATAAATGAATTGCCTTTATTGCTAATTTTCTTGGAAATTGAAACTTGATTATAGTAGCTACATTATTTAGCTAATAAGGGATTATTATGTTTTACTATGGTATGAATATTCTTTATGTGCCCATTATTCTAGATTTTAAAAATGTTGACCTTATAAGTTTAGCTGCCATATTCTAAGCGTCTTAGATGTTGATAAGGAATGCTTAATCAATAATTAATAAACATGTCACAGTAGTTGCAGCCATGTAAGCAATATGAGGTGGAGGCTTAAAATTGTGACAAACTAGTTTCATTAATTGTGCCAAAAACATTCTTTTAGTCTATTATTGTCATACCTAGAGGTTCTTACTATATTATTACGAAAATACAGGTTAGTAATTCTATTTTCTCCTTGTAATAGTAATATTCCTTCCATTGTGGAGAAATAAAAGCTAAACAAGACACCATTAATTACATTTTTAAGACCTATTTTTATAAAATTTCCTTACCCAGTCAAATGCCATCCTAAAATCATGAAAATTGGTAGAATAATTCCTCATAATGTCAATAAAAAGCAACTAAAATATTTTTGAAAACACCCATGGATGACCCTTTAACCAGTACTGTATAAGCCACTACCTAGTTTAAACTCGTTGCACACTATCATCTCTGTTTCTGACTTAGTTGCCCTGGTAAACAAATTCTAAAAATTCTAAAACTTTCCAAATCTAAGTTTATATGTCTTAGCTACCTTACCATAAAATTTCATACATCAATTCATTCATTTGCCTATTTAATGAAATTTATTATGAATCCTATTCAAAGCTGTCTTGTACAGGAGTTGCATTGAATTAGCACATCCTTTCCATGATCTAACTTGTTCCAAAAATTCTGTAACTTTTTAGATCTTATGTTCAAAGGATGGAAAACTCATTATAAAGTTTTGGGCTTAGAACTCCCCCTCAAACTATTTCTACCTGAGGCAGATATTAAGTACCTGAATTGCATATCAATTTGACGTTCTAGCTAAATATACTCTGTTACGATTTCTCCAAACTCAGGGGATTCATGCCTAACATTTTAAGATGGCTCCCTAATATCAAACAAACACATACTATTTTTCCAAAATCATTCCCAAGATTATGATAATCAATTTCATGCAAAAACGGTAATCTAAGTTACTTTTATATACAATGCAACATTTTTGTCAAGTATTGTCGTCGAGCTGCATGAAAAGTTACTTAGGTGCCATTATCATACAGACATAAAATAAAGGGCTACAAAAAACCCTAAGTTCTCAAAATGAAGTCACATTTTAACATTTCACATTATTCAGAGAGTTTATGAAACTAACTATGATAACAATACGTAGCCTATGATTCTGCTTGTTTATTTTCTACTGGTTTGGCTCTATCTGTGGTATAACTAATACCTAAAAATAATTAACTTGATAATGAGATAAAATCCCAGTAGGTAACATTGCACTCAAAGAGTATACACATATACGGCATTGAATATCATCCAGGGTATGTTTGATGCATAATTTAGTGTAAGAGCATGCAATTACCAAACAATAGCATACATTCATACATTCGACTGGTCATTGGCCAACAACAGAGGTTTAATACTCATAAGAGTCACTATAGTGGACATACATGCAATCATACACAGCACAAGGAATTCAAGAATTATTCAATGCAATTACGTAATCAACCAAAATGAATACAGTGTTAACTATCTATTCTGTCAATGCTATTCTATTAAGTTATTCCTTAGTCTGTGTTATCCTAATTGCTTCCCTAAAATTTTAGCCACATATTACCTTAACTAAAAAGAAATCATGGTCAAGATTTAAATTACAATTACACTACTAACTTCCTGTATGGTAAATCTTACTTCTCTTCCATTAGTTGGGAATTTGAGTTTCTAATTTGAAAGTAATCATGTTTCCAATTTCTTTTCTTCTCATTAATTAAATACCATCTGAATTAATTGTGTTCAGTTCAAGGCCTTAAAGTCCAACTTCGAATCTTTATTTGTATGGCAATTTAGTCCCTAATTAATAGCTTTCCTAGCCTTGGTACATTCCTTTCCAATTGTGGCAATTATATATACATACATACATACATACATATATATATACTTTGTATAATATCCAATTACATGGTTCCATCTAGTGTCAAAATATCCCTCATACATACTGCCCTTTTGTGCTATTTCTCTAATCCAATTTAAGACATTCCTAAGGTGCTATTCTTATGGCCAACTAGGTATACATAATGTCCTTTCCACTGCACCCCCACTCTCGGCCTAATTGATTTCAAAGGAGAAGAGTTTAAGCACTTACCTTCAAAGACTTGTGGCTTCCTCCCAAGTTCCTCTAGTATTCGTTTCCTCAATGTACTATGGCTTTGATGAAGTCCTTTGCACCTATGGTCTATTTTCTTGTCCTTTCATCTTTATGGCTTACCGAGCTCTCTTCCATTCCTTCCACTACCATTCTCAGCCTCAATGAATTAATGTGGAGAACAATAGTATAAGTGCCACATTCAGCATCCCAACTAAAAGTGAATGCACTTGAGATGATTAAAAATTCATTCTGTCCTACTTCTTATTTGGTGCTATGCAATGTGGTAGCATATATATGCTTCTTTCCCATTTAAGCACTAGGTGTAATTGATATTTAACTCCCACAGCTAAAAGAGTGCGAGCCATAACCAAATGTAATTTATATACATTTTTTTTTGCATGATGAAAGCATAAGGTGCATGTGATTTGTTTATTGAAATTTCTTTCTCCCATGGTCCCACACCATCGTTCAAGCTAGGTGTCTCCTTATCATGTTCCTAACCAAACAATGTATCAAGCAATGATTCATGGCTTTTCCACGGCTGAAGCATAATATGGCAATTTACCAAATGAATTTTGTATATGCAATTCATGGTGGAGCATTAGAATTTGATGTATGTATTTTATTTATCTTGATCTCTCTCTTTTGGCCCCACTCCACTATCCATTCCAAGTGTCCTTATTCCATATTGTCTAAACCATTGATCTACATGAATGTCATGGCAAATTTCCACAACTGAATGAGGACCTAATGCCATAACTAAATATCTTTGGATTAGTGGAATGTCATGGGGTCACATTTTTGTCTTTATTATCTCTTGTTTGTTTGCCTCTTCCTACATCACTTACTTCACCATGCAAGGTGCTAATGGTTCCAAGGTTGATTCAAGTGTTTATTTAAGTATTAGTTCTTGATATGCATGGCTAAATGGATGGGCTATCACGTGAATGAATGTAAATACCTATATTTTCATGTATTTGAAGGTAATGAAATGCTATAATGGTCACAAGCTTATCTTGAATTATTTCGATATGCTTCCATATTAAATGAATTGACATGCCAATATCTCACTAAGGCTTCCTAACATATATCCTCCTCTTTAGTACTAATGAAATCAATTAGCTCCTAATCAACCTTGGTTAGTTCCTTAATGCTTACTCGAGGTTGTCCCTTGATGTTCTTCTTTAGTTTGTTTAGTTATATTACCATTTTAAAGAAAATTTAGAATGTGACACTCATATAGATGGATCATCTCTAATAACTTCATTTTGTAGGTTTTTAGACTTTTTTTTAAGTAATAAAATATGATGTAGGATATAACACCCAATAATTAAATAAGGAGTATAACTAAAGATTTGAACATAACAATTCATAAGAGAAGTGAAAAGATTAAACAAATAAAAAAATATTAAAACCCTTATTATTGAGACCCAATTTGGGCCCAATTAAAAGACCCAAACCTAATATTAGCAAAAACTATCATAGCTAAATGATTTTGTTCCTTTTCATTTTACACAATCCAAAAACTGAACAAAAAAGAAGGATAGCTCAAGACTTTCATGGCTGCCAACCTAAGCTCGTTGCATGGAGGTTCCTCCAATGGTGCTAGCTTTTAAAGGTTCCTTATTGCATGGAGGATCCAACAAAAATTGTTTTACTCCTTTAGCTCTCTCCCCTAATTTGTATAGTTCCTCCAATAGAGTTGGCTTCTAGTGTGAAGGTTAAGGGAATGAGAGTTTGAACATGAATTAGAGAGAAGAAGGAGACAAGAAGTTGAAACTAGGTAAACCCTTCATCCTTGAAATCCATTGCATGTCATTTTAAGATTGAATTATCTCTCCATAACATCATTCATAATTTGACCAAATCATAGAGGTGCTAAGAAGAGCTAATGGCTTCAGCTTGAGAGTTTCAAGCTATTAGAAGAAAGAAAGTTTGATTGAAGGTAAGTGTTTCCATCCAAGTTCCACTAGAATTGGGTATTTGATAATTCATATGATTGAATGTAATTCTCTATGTTGATGAAAATGCAAAAAGGGAATTAAAAAGGAGACTTGTGATAGGAAGCTTAATTGTAATGGAGATGATGATGGAAGGATAGGTTTGATAAGAAAATAAGCATCTCAATTGTAGCCTTGAAGCATAATAATTAAGTTAATAATAGAATTGAACTTAATGTTTGGTTATGATTGGTTAAATTGTGAAAAAGAATGGAATAAGGATAACATTGTAGAAGAGCTCATAATTGGGAATGTGGAAGCTAGAAGTAAGGTTCTTGAAGACTAGTAAATTGGTATGTAGGCTTTCCATTTAATATTATGAATTTGTTGTATTGCTAAAAGTTGGATTATAGGGTTAGATGTGTTTCTTTATTTTGATTTAATTATGGGAGCTTGGCTAAAGACCTTGGAAGCTTGAAATTATAAAGAAATTCCCCTCTTGGTTCTCATGTGGATAGGAAGAGAACTTTAGACTGTAACCAATTAAGGTATATGCCATTGAATTAAGCGTGTAGATCTTATATGTTTGGAATGACTAAGAAAAAAGGGATAATTATTCATTGCATGATATATGTGTAGAGATCTTATTCTTGTTAGATTGGTAGAGCCTTGTTTTTGCAAAGGAACTAGTTAAACCATACCTCACAAGTGGTTGGTTATCTTTCATGACATATTTCTTTGAAATGGATGTGTATGCATGCTTTATTAAGCTGAGATATTTATTTGATTGCCTATAAGAATGAGTTTCTAAGGACAAAGCAAATTCCTCCCTGTGGTTTATAAGTTTCCAAAGACAATTTCTTCATATGGTTTAGTTTCAGGATTCGCATCGCATTAGCCATATGAAACTAATGAGATATGCTTGAGATGTATGAGACATATGAGTATTTCTTCTCTTTATGCAATCAAATATGCTATGCTTTTTATTGATGTATGCTTATATGCTATTCTAGTTCTAAGTGTTTTATGCTTAATATGCATGGAAAGATAATTCAACTATTGGGATTTCTATCTCATCCCTTTAAAGGACAACTACTTTATATCTTTTAAGAGAAGAATCATCTAAAAGGCTTGACAAGTAACTTGAGGCCTGAAACTAGTAGGTTGCAATGTGTACGGATGGCTAAACATACATACTTTTATGAGAATGCTTGAATTTTCTGGAGATACATAGGGTTCATAAGGTGTATGTAAGGCTAAAGGGCCCACTATGTTGGATCTTGCTTATATATGTATGGATGAATGCCAAGATAGGATTCAATATATGTAGTCTTTTTTTTTTTTTGGCTTGGGGGGGGGGGGGGCAGAGGTTGGAACGATGTGTTTATGGATATGAACAAATACCATGTGTATGGTTTGTGATACTTTGCAATTGAAGAAGTGTATATTTTGTTATGTAATGGGTTGTTGTGGTTTTGGTTCTCTTATTGTGGCTGTGTGGAAAATTATAGTTCATGCCTAGATAAATTCTCTTGTTTCATATTTAAGAAATGTTTGGTGAAGTATTAGAGGCCATGAGTTGTAATGTTTAGGACATAGAACCTAATTCATGTAGAAACTCATATAAAGTTAGTAGTTAACTTGGTATAGTAGAGCTATGGTCACTTACACCATTTGGTGCTCTTGTGGGAAATTTATGCTTTGTGCAAGTGTAATTTAATGGATCATAGTGGTTAGAAGTGATTTAGGGTTAATTGAAACCCAATTGCAAATTTTGAGTATGTGAAACCTAAATAATAGACAAATTTGAGAGTTAGTCTTTGTAATTGTAACAACTAAAAAAAATAAAAAAAATCAAAATCAAATAGTTGACAATGAATCAATAGGAAAATTTAAAAAAGGTATATTAAAGAAAGTAATTGACATAGAAAAAATTATAATCAAGAATTTTAATTGGAACTAAACAAGATAAATTATAGGTTAAAAAAAATCTAAAAAAAGCACTGATTTCAAATTTATTTTTAGCCCATACTATTATTATTATTATTATTATTATTGTTCCAATGTACTCTCCTTGTGACTACTTAACGTGGGGACCATAGCATTTAGTTCATTTCTTTTTTTAATCTTCCTTTATATTTCTTAATGTAAGTCTCATATCCCAATATATATATGCATCCTTTCTGACTTATAGTAGAGTGTGGGACCTCCTTTCTTCACTTGTCCCACTTCTTTCCTTGTTATAATTTTTAATTAACTCCTTACATCTGATCTTTTAAAGGAGCATTCTCGAAGCAAAAAAAATATACATAATTTTGTCTTTCTTGCATCAGACTTGACCATCCTGCCACTTTATTTTCTTTGGGCTCTTTTTCTTATTACCTTGTGTCTCATGAAGCTTCTGTGTGTGCTTCACCTCCACTCAATGTATTGTGTCTTTTGTGTTTTGGGGCAGCAAAGGGACATTAGGAATTCCACAATACAACTTTCCCAAGGTGATTTCCTCCTTCATTCAATCCTTGTGGTTGGCCGAAACTCCTTCGTTTAAAGTTAATATTAGCTTTAATTTTATTCTTTTAGCTGGTAGTCTCTTTTTCGACCAAACTATACAAGGTAGGAAACTTGCTCTTGGTTTTCAATTTCCATAAATTACTACTCATCAAAAATCCTTTTATAGATCAGTCTTTATTACTGATACTTTTTTACTAATTGGTCTTGAAACTCTTGTGCCTTATTTTCTCCCAAATATTTTTCCCCTCTTTATGGCAACCTTGTCATCCTTGTACCACAATTGAGAAACCCATCCCACTTAGTACCTTGACCCTTCTAGTCCTTGTTGATCGCAGGTGGTCCTAAAGTCTTTATGATTTAGTGGCTTGGGTAATTGCAAGGATAAGGCATTGTGGCATATGAGTTAGTAACGCAATTGGGAAACCTTATTGCTTATGGTAAAAATCCCTCTTTCCCACTAATTGTGTATTTCAACTTAAAGTTCTTTGGAATATATATATATATATATATATAGTGTGTGTGTGTGTGTGTGTGTGTGTGTTATAATGTCCGTAAGCTCAAGAATGGAAATTTTGTAGTTGTAGGAAAATCCCTAATTAGGTATTTACGTGTAGTAGTCACTTGCCACAACCTTTAGTAATAATGCAGTAACATAAGGTTAATATATATATATATATTGGTCATTGTGAATCAATACGAAGAATAAGTTAACACTAGAAACATTTATAATAAGTTAAGTACTAAATTAAGGCAATCCTAAAGTAAGAATTGATCTAGTAGTGAGTAAACTAAGTTAGGATGCGCAATACCAAGGTTGTAACTAGCGTATGATTAGTATCTAAATCTAATTCAGGCTAGGAAAATTTAACAAAACTAAGGTAAGAAGAACCCATTAATATTGTTCTTGTACTTAAGTTGAATTATTGCAAATATATTTATAGGGATGGCATCTTTGGAATCTCCTTTTAGAAGCAAGCAACAGTGATTCAGATTGAATGATTATCGCTATTTAGTGAGCACTATGAGTAGATAATGCTGACTGCACAAGCTATGAAAATTCCATTTCATTTCTTTTATTTAAATATTATTTATTTGATTATCATTTACTTAACTCTTTAATGTTATTATTTAGTTTTCCAAATGTTCGCTTAAGTGTTGCAATAACTTGGGAAATAAGACAAAGTTTGAAATATTTTTTTTTATTCAATGTGAGGGTTTAATTAAAATTTTCTAAGCTTTTGTAAGTTTGTAATATTTAAAGACGTATGTTGCTTATATGCTCTAACAGTGAGGGTGATTAAGAATGTTGGTTTATTTATTTATTTATTTTTAGCATCCTTGATGGGATTTATCTATTCCAGAACACTACAGCTAACCGCAATAGAGGTTGGCCATAGTGTACTGTGATTTGTATCCCCAACTAGTAGGGATATTGCTAGCCCCATGTAGTTGGCCACCATATGTAGATCTGTTATGAATTTCACGAGCGAATTGCTCAACGTCTATGTTACTTACCCTCACGAGCTGTGTGCTCTGCATCTGATTCAATTAGTACCGGTTAGATGCTTCCCAATGCATTTGATGAATGATTTTATTGGAAGAAAATATTAATTACTATATTTAAAGTTGTAATTACTGGATTACTATTTTGAATATAACTTTAAAATAAAATTTTCTTATACTGTATAGTTAGCCGTATCTACTCACCATGCGTTTAACTCACTTCTTTTATTTTCATTTTTTTTTTCAGATAGTAGGATTGAACCCGATCCCTCTTTAGTGACTTAGGATAAGTCATCCCCTTTTTGTTCTTGGTAAGCCCGCATCTATTTGCGTGGGCATATTTGGGCGAACAACATGAAATCTATTTTGTTTTGGAGTATGTTTTATATCGCTCCACTGAGTCACAGATAGGGTTCCTTATCCTTAGAAATTAATGTATATTAGTTTGAATTGATAGTATGACTCTCTTTTAATATAATTGTATTGGCTGGGCTAATTGTAAAAATATCGAGAGGTCTAAATTACAGAGAAGGCTTTGTCAAAATTTCTACGAAAGCCAGATGCAATTAAATATGTTTAATACAAGTATAATTCACAATTGTTCTGTTTGGTCTTACCATTTGATATTGAATTATAGGAATATAAATTGAATGTTTGATGGGGTTTTAGTTTTAGATAGATTTACGGAAGAGAAAGTATTTATCTTCTATGCTGGTCACACTTTTTGGTTGCGGGGTGTGACAGTAACGGTGTTGAAAGAGGTTTGAGGGGGTCCTTTTGTGTTCCACCTATTTTTATGGAGCTTTAGATGTTTAGAAAAGTTTAAATATGCTTTTGAAACATGCTCAAAGTGTTTAGAAGAACTGAGAAGGTGTATTTTGGATTTTGATTTAACACTCATTGGTTCTTCGAGGTGAATTTTTACTGTCATGCTCTATGTAACTGCATTTTAGGGGCTGTTTTGCATGGAGTTTGTGATAATTTGGTTGTTTGAAATTGTTCCTTGGTGTTAGTGCAAGAGGGGGGAAGTTTAGACCTCAATCTTGATGAGTTAGGAGAGTAAGATCTCACTTTTTAGTGTTTACAAGGGGAATTTTTGTCATGGGACTGTCATGTAACTCATGGCTTTTGGTTGCTGTCCTAGTGGTTAATTACAGTTAGCTTGAGCTTTTGTGGATGGTTTAGGAAGGGGATGATGGTAACTCGTATGAGAAGCTTGAATTAGTACCATATAGGTCCCTCAGTAATTCAAAGGGTTAGCTTCTAAGAGGACTTTTAGTGCAGAATTTTCTGCACTAAGTGTGTGGTTACTCCATTTTGGTCTATATGGTAATCTAGAGTGCGTGAAAACTCTTAAACCTTGGTAATATCTTCGAGTGGGGAATATTTTAATGAAAGATTACAATTGCAGAAGGCTAGATAGTGAGTTCACTCTACTTTTCCTAGCCAACCCTTGTACCATCTTATGTATATTTGGAATTATGATAATTTTGAGTTACAACTTTCTAGCTTAATTCTTTAAGCTTTTCTTTTTCTAGCATTTTGTAGCCACATAATTCATCCTTAGAAGTGGGAGAATTTGTTAGAAGAAGTTGATCCACTTAGCACACTATAGCCTCACAACCATAGAGCTTTTTTTTTTTTTGTGTGTGGCGCCAAGCTTGTGGTCCTAGTATAGCAAAAGTGTGTCTTGAGCGTTGGTTCTATCCTTTTAGAATGAGTTTTTGAGTCTTAAATTTTACCTAATCTGTAAGATGAGATTCTAAGTATCTAAAGAAGAGTTAGCAACTTAGAAAATGTACTGTTTAGGTACAGATTTGGATGATATACATTTATATATATGGATTAATTCTTGAAGAATGTTAAGTTGGCCTTAATACCTACGCCATTTTTAATGATTATATTATGTTGAGTTCTTCTTCAGAAACTTCTATCCAAGTCATGTTTAGAACAACCTTAAGCCAATTTTTAGTAGTTCCGTCCCTTTAGTTAGCTAGTGTCCATAGATAACTTAACTCTTTTCAAGCTAACTTATATTTATAAATAACTTAAAAATCTTTTTAGTTAGCTGGTATACTTAAGTTTCTTCATTTTACAGTTTAAATATTGGTTTAATCTATTTTTGAAAAAACTTAAAGTTTATCTTTTTTTGGGGGGGGGGGGGCAATTGAAAGCCAAATTAACTATGTCTCCACTATATTTTGCTAAATTTGATTTGCTTTGCCTATGGAGATAGGTGTCACATAAAGTATTTAAAAATTATAAGTGGAAGGAAATAAATTTTAATTATTAGAGAAAATTATATTTTAAACATTTTAATTGTACTATACAGTTAAAATTGTTATCCTTTCATTTATAATTTTTAAATAACTAATTAAATCTTTTAAGTACTCCCTAGAAAAAAAGAAGCCGCACAGTCAGCAGTAATCTGAGTTGCTCTAGATAATCCAGACACCTCTCTTTTATCTTTTTAATATATATACATATATATATATATATATATATATATGTATATGTATATTATATTCTAGAAAATTTGCCCCTTGACTCTTAATTTCTCTACCAGAAAAATGTGCGGAGCACAAACTATAATGAGGTGAGTTTTTGTATATTTAGTATTTAATTTGTCATTAGTGCTTAAATCACCCTTTTTTTTCTGGTCATATGCCAAGGTTTTTTTTTATCAGTTTGCATATAAATAGAGGTTAAGTCCTTTAAATAATTTTGAGAATGCATCTTACATCAATTTGATATATTTTTTTTTAAAAAAAATAAATTCTCCTAGTTACAGACCCTAAAATTTTAACTAAAATTTCTTATTATATTATGAATTATATGGAATTCTAAAAAATAATTGTCTCGAGACATTGTGTTATGTACTGAATCAAGTCTCTTTTATTTGAAGAATAAGCAAGCCATTTTGGAGACGAGATAATGACTAATGAGTAATGAGGGTTGTTTTGGTTTCTCTTTTGTTTCTTATACAAATGCACAATAAGATTCGTGTGAAAAACCTGACAAGACTAATGAACAACAAAGAAGACGGAAGCAGCAGCAAATGGTCACATATTGATGATGATGTCTTGGATTTGATTGTAGAACAGCTACGCCTCACCGATTACCTCCGAATGGATCTGAGCCATCTGCTCGAGTTGGCGAGCCACCGTTGCTAAAGCCATTGCAAAAAAGCATTGTGCTGCTTCACCTGAATTGCCACTTCTTCTTCGATAAACATATTATCGCAGAAACAACTTGTTCACTGAAAGCGCCTTCAACTCCACAAGGCAACCAATCTTGAAAGACCAGATTTTGCCATGGCACAGTATAAGGGTGGATGATCCTGAGTGAGTTTTCATATTTTTCTCGACCCGATGTTCAAACCATCTTTTTCTTAAAACCAGTAACGAATGCTAGAGTCTCCCTCCCATCAAGGTTGAAGAACACTCATACCCCCATTTATAAAATTGTGGCCTCTTCAAAATCCAGTGACCCACATTGTCTTGTGGTGTTTGTCTTCTGTGACTTCTGCAATTTTGCATTCAGTAGGATCTCTGATCAGTGCACATGGGCTCTAATTGAAGGACATTTGGAGGTTGGAATTACTTTCACAGAAGTGGAGATTCTTGGTGGGAAATTGTATGCTATTACGGAGGTGATGTTAGATTCGATATTGGTTTACGATATGCAAGAAGAACCCTTAAAACCTAAAATATTAGCCAAGCTTCCAGCAAGACCAGCACAACTCAGGGCATTTGGCAATATTCGTCAAAATTATGTTAACGTTTTTGATTGTCTAGCCATTGATGCTTCATCTGTCTTACATCTCAGTTAATGAACGTTTAGGTTGGCTATATGAATCTGGATAAGGAGTATAATTTTATGAGCTTCCATTAATTCCATAATCAAAGCAAATGGTCAAAATGGCATAAATCTAAATTCTTGATAGTTATGTGCTACATCTATATAATTGATGCATGTCCATCTAATTATTATATTAAAAAAAATAAAGCTGAAAAATAAAAACGTGAATAACTATATGTTGTACGGATAACTATTAAAAAAATAAATGTGCAGGATCTAAACCCATTTAGTAATATTATCTAAACATAATAGTTTTAGCAACTCACGTGAATAGTTTTAGTAGATGAACGTGTAGTATCTATAATGGGTGACGTGCAGGATATAGAATATGAAGTTTTGCTTCTTCTTTTTTCCATTAATTCTTGTTTTCTTTTCCTCTAATTTGATTATAACAAATTTGGGTTATAATATATATGGTGGAAATAAAAATATAAGAAAATATATTGACATATGATAACTCAATAGAGCAATGTACTTTCTCTATTATTGTTTCTATTTGTTATATTCTCAAATTAATGTATTTAAATATCTATTTATTGAGGAATGAACTTTTTGTTGATGAAGAATGCATTCATATATATTTTAAACCATATTGGTTTAATTCAATTATTAATATGTGTATATATTATTAATTGAATTTTTTTTTACAAATTTATTGGTTTGATTCATATATCTTCTATAATGATATATGCACTTATCATTAATCAAATATATATATTTATTTATTTTAATATGTGCACTTGTTGGTAAATATGTATTTATTTTTAATTTTAGGCATTTACTTGCATATAGATTGTTTTATGAATTAAAATAAATATTTATCACCAAAGTGATTGATTTATGTTAATTTGTAAGACATTTTATCATATAACGATCTCTTATTTTATTAGTTATTGTACACAACTACTTGCTCAAAGGAGTTTTTTGGCTTGTTTTAACTAGGGGGTATACTATTATTATATGCAATTATCTGCCTAAAAAGGGCCATTATTACTTTAATTGGAATTTTATAAAGCATTGTTTATAAAAATATTTTGAATTTAACAGTTTATTTGCTCAAAAGAGATATATTTTTAAATTTTATAACATTCTTAAGCTTGACTCTATGTATTTTAACTACAACATGTACAATTACTATATACAATTGCCTATCCAAAAGGGGTCATTGTGTACTTTAACTAGAGTGTTATAGAATATAGTTTTATAGGGGTATTTTGAATTTAATAGTTCATTTGCCTAAAGGGGATATACTTTTAAATTTTGAAATATTCTTAAGTTTGACTCCATATGTTCTAACTACTAGATGTACAATTGCTATATATAACCATCTACTCAAACAAGGCCATTGTATACTTTAACTGGAATTTCATAAAGTATAATCTTATCAGGATATTTGAAATTTAATAGTTTATCTACTTAAAGGGAATATACTTTTAAATTTTAAAATATTTTTGAGGTTGACTTTATGTGTTTTAATTATTGGATATATAGTTATTGTATACAATTGTTTGTCTAAAGAGGGTCATTGTGTACTTTAACTAGAGTTTCATAGAACATGATTTTATAAGATATTTTGAATTTAATAGTTTATGGGGATATATACTTTTAAATTTTGAAATATTCTTAAAATTGATTTTATGTGAAAATTTACAAATGCCCAAAATAAATACTCATATGCATTTTTTTATTTGATTATGCAATTTCATTTGCTATTAGCAATAGTAATGCCACTATTGAAATTTTGACTGTAGTTATTGAAAGAATTAATAATTATGAAACATGGTAATATTAGTAATATTATGAAACATATTCTAAAAATGGTCCATAGACAAATTTAAAGATTACAAGACAATCATAGATGATGTCTTTATGATCTTTCATATCTTGAACTCCCCTCCTGATAAATTTGGCCAAATTAAAATGACCTATATTACCTTGAATGAAACCTAGCATGTGAGTGATTTAATTACCAAATATATTGTCGAAGATAACAAACTGAAGAAAGAAAAGAGTGTAAATGCCCTCTTGACTTTTAGCTAAAATCCCACACTAGTAAGGATTTTAGTCATCATAAATACAATAAGAATAAAGTTTCTATCAAGAATCATTATACCAAAAGACATGATAAAAATGCCAATCAAAACCACAATATAGGAGGTCCAATGGTTGCCATTCGAAAAACTATCATATGCTTCCATTATAAAAAAGCTGGTCATAAAAGGAAGGATTACACGAGGTTCAAATCTTAGTTGAAAAAAAAAAGATTCATAAACAAGAGAAAACCAAGCCAAAAGGTATAAAGGTTAAGAGTAGGAAATGACATAGAAGTTGTAATTGAATATGTGGGAGAGGTCAAAATAGCTTTAAAGACTTATTTTGAAATTGCTTTAGAAAAAACTTTTCATGTATCCTCATTTAGGGGTAATTTAATTTTTATTTTATCCTTAAATAAGTTTGGTTTTGGTTTCAATTTAGGTAACAAAAAAGTAAATTTGATATACAATTCATAGAAAATTGGTTATGGTTTTTTTGAATGACAACTTAGATAAATTATCTTTAACTTATGATAGTTCTTATACTTCTTTAAATGTCGAAAATATTTTTGCAAAGCATTCTAAAAATAAAGATAATTCATTGATGTTGTGGCGTAAATGATTAGGCCATATATCTAAGGAGAGAATGATTAGATTAATTGAAAAAATGATATCTTCCTTGCCTTAAATTTTTTAGACATGGAAACTTGTATTGATTGTATTGGGGAAAAATTAATTGAAACTATAGAAAGGAACCACTTGTAACTCAAAACTTTTAGAAATAATCCACACTAATATTGGTGGACCTTATCCTCCCACAATATATGGAGCAATAAATGTTTTATTACATTTGGTGATAATTTTTTTGATATGGTTATTTTTATTTGATAAAAGAAAGTCAGATGCACTTGAAAAATTTTAAAGTTTTCAAGATTGAAGTTAAGGTTTTCAAAATTGAAGTTAAAAAGCAATTAGGAAAAGTCATCAAAATTATGAGATTTGACTAACATGGTGAGTGTTATGGCAAACATGACGTAATTGGGAAGTATATGGGTTTGTTTGTTAAATGCTTGCAAAAATGTGACATTATTACATAATATAACATGATTAGTAGTCTTGAACAAAACAGAATAGTCAAAAGGTATAACAACATCCTTAAAGATATGATGTTGTATGATGAGTAGAACTAATTTGTCAAAATATTTAAAGGGTAAAGCAATTAAAATTGCCTTATATATCCTAAAAAAAAATTCATAGCAAAGCTATCTCTAAAACATTTTTTAGCTTTGGACAAATAGAAAACTTATTTTAAACCATTTTAGAGTTTGGAGTTATCCTATTCAAGTAAAAGTTTATAATCCATAGAAAAAAAAAGACTAAATCCAGAATTAGTCACTATTTTTTCATTAACTATCCAAAACATATTAAGGGATACAAGTTCTATTATCCAGGGAAGGGTAACAAAAATGGTGCTGCTGCTAATATTCACCATGGTCAAGACATTTATCCTGACAAAGAAGTAGATGAAACTATCTCTATTTCTTTATGCTTACCATATGAAAATATTACATATGAGCCTGTCGATATGATAGAACTAGAAATACAAAATGCTAATCCTCTAGCCCTTCTTGAAAATACTTAACTAATTGAGTATGTTGAGGAAATACCGATAAAGAGATTAATAAGACTACAAAAACCCACAATCCTTTTACATTTACCTTCATGAAAATAATTATGATATGAGACATGTTATTGATCCTACTATATACCAAAATATTGTAACTTCTCACTAATTAAATGAATTTTTGAAAGTTATAAGTAAAGAGATATTATTTGTGATAAGAAATATTATGTGGGAACTTGTTGAATTATTGTAGGTTGTAAACCCTGCAATATACCAAAATGTTGTGACTTTTTCCAATCAAATGAATGAATAAAAACTATGAATGAAGTGAATGCCTGCCACAAGAAATATTATGTGGGAACATGTTGAATTTTTCGCAGGCTATAAAGTTATTTGGTGCAAATGAGTTTACAAAAATAAAAAAGACTCAAAGGGTAAAAGTGAATGTTTCAAAACTGGATTGGTGGCTAAAGGTTTCTTTCAAAGGGAAGAAATTAATCACACATAAATTTTTTTCTTGTATCATTTAAAGATTTTCCTTTTACTAGTAAGCAAGCATAATTTAAAGTATGACAATATTGAGTGTTTAATAATACTGAATGTCTAATATAATAACACTAAAAAGTCCATAGCTATGAACTTTTATTTCATTACATACGCCAAGACCATACCTCAAGAATACGTTATCAACACAAACCTTATATGAGGCGACTTATTAACAATAAGTGATTTACTAATCTGGACACAAGAACAAAAAGTCCAAATAGATATTGCATCTCATTTATTCCTCATTTTTTACTGCATCCATGAAATGTTCAAAACAATTTGAATTCCTATCTTTTCCTTAAGTGGTTAACTTTAATGAACAACTAGCTGTCATTGTGTGTAATCTACAGCACCCAACTATGGACATTTGATGCTTCCTTATGCAACTACAATTCATGGACAATGGTTACCCAGATTGACATCTAACTATGGACAACAATTTCATGTTTGATTGACCAACACTGGTGTACTAACTCATTATAGTGATTTGATGACTTCTATCTCCAATTTTGTTAATATTGACATTCACTGTACCATACGCTTCCCGTTCCCCAAAAATACAAACAATGTTGTTGAAGAGAATCAAAAGAGTATTATGAATCCGATATTAACAAATGCATACCTTGATTTAAATTTCTATTATTTAAATCACTTTTTTTTACTAATTTTTAACCATTATCTCTAATCAAACAACTTATTTTAAATATTCAAACACTGAACTCTTTATTCTAATTTTTACCCATGAATAGTTGATATATATATTTCAACTTAACAAAAAATTTCTAAATACTCTCTGCAATGCATGGGTCTCTTTACTAGTTTGAGTTAAAAAGATTAAGGGGTAAAAATAAAATAAAAATTATAATTGATGACTCTAAATTAAAAATATATATATTAAATAGTTTACAATTTTGAAATTATTTTAAAAAAATTCAAGAAAAAATTTTAATTTAAAATCTTGAACTATAATTTTTTTTACGTAATTTAAATTTTTAGTTTTTGGTTCCTTAAAAACAATTTTAAAATTTAATATTTTTAATATAAATATCTTTAATTTAAGATTTTCAATTATGATTAAAAAAATTATACTAATAAAATAAAATCTAAAAAGAAGAAAAGGAAGACTTACTTAGTCAAACCCCAAAGGCCTAGATTAATACTCCCTCCGGTCTCATATATAAGAGACTTTTTTGAGATTTGATTTAGTCTTATATATAAGAAACAAACTACCATATTAATTACAGTATTCCAATTATGCCTTTATTAAATAAGTCATTCAAATTATGAGTAGTGGTGGTCATTAATTTCAAAGAGAAAGTGCACATATTAAATAGGGGTATTTTTGAAAAATAATTTTTATTTAAGACAAAATTAAAAAGATTAATTACTTTTAACTAACTTTCTTAATACTCGTGAATTAGTTATTTGTTTCTTATATATGATACCAGAGAGAGTAGCTACTAGACGACCCACTTATTCCATAACTCCAGTTCATCACTAATTTTATTTTATTTTATTTTATTTTATTATATTCTAAATTATTTGATTTTTCTAAGAATTTTTTTAGTCTAAGCATTTCCCCTAATCTTATTTAATTTAAACTAGCTACACTATTTCTAAATCTTTTTTATTATTTTATCTTTTAAAATATTTGGATTATTACAAATGTGTTGAATAACATATTTAATATTTTTATTAATATCAAAGTATGAACTAAAGATTTAGATAACATAAAAGTAAATATATATTTGAAAGAATATTGTAACTAAAGAGACTTACAATTATAAGAATTATCTATTGAAAAAGTGTTTAAATTGAAAATTAAGCTTACCCTCACATGGGAACAAAAGCTGAGTTATTTATAAGGGAATAAAAAGTTTAAAATGTCAAATGAATATTTATGGAAGTTACCAGGGTATGGATTCAAAGTAAAAGTTTATCCAGTTAGGTCTAAATATGAATATTTTTATAGACATTTTAGAAGTTCAAATCAAGCCTAAATAATATGATAACTCTATTGATAAAAATGTCATCCAAATATAATATTTTATTAGTTTTGAATGACATTAACAATTATGTGAGACTTTGAATTGTTTGTTGTGATTTTTTATAAATAAATTTTACGTAAACGAGGCTCTATTAAAAAAAATTATTTATTTTATAATTTTCAAAGTATTCTACCCAATATATTCGCTAAATATAAGAACCCCACCATAATCATTCCTGCTTTGTTCTGATTCCGCGTAAGAAAATGATGACCCTTTCATTGTCTTCTGGTCCACGCATTATGCACCCCGTTAACCTCAGCCCCCACCTTCCTTAAAGCCACATTGCCCAAGCCCCAACGCCAACCCCACCTTCCTTGAAGGTACAAGAAGAAGAAGACTCCATTCACCACTTCCTTCTATCCTTCCTTTTCTTCTTTACTTTACTGGCATCTTCTCTACTTTCAGTTTTCACCATTCACACACTCTCTCTTCGCACAATCTCTCTCTGCAAAGTTTTCTTGGTTAGCCAAAAAAGAATTTAATCATTTTAATTGTTGATAATTATGTTTGAAGTTTGCTTGTCTAACTTGAAAAATGTATAAGTCTAAAAACATATTTCTCAACAAACTATTTTGCTCCAATCTCCAATTCAGCATTATTTACTATTCCTAACTCTAGAGTGAAGTTTTTAGTAACATTTTTTGCAAGTAAGCTCAACCTAAATAATAGAATCTATTTATTAATAATTTCAATATAATAAAATTCTCTTAAATTATGTGTGTGGTAAACACTTTGTTGTGAGCTTACCCAAAAAAAAAAATACTCCTTCCCAGATTCGTTTTATTTCATAATATGCATTTTCAAAACAAAAAATACACTTCGATTTTTGCGAAGCCGTGTGTTAGGTAATGTTTTAAAGATTTTTATCTCATCTTAGTTATAATAAATTTGTGCTCTTTGATACAAAAATTTGTGAAAATGACAACTCAAAAGATAATTCTTAATTTTAGAGAGTGCAAAATTTGTATAAATCTCATATAGGAACATTATATATATTATATGAAATTTAACTGCCATGCCTTACATTTGGCATAATTACCTTGAGGTTTTTTATTTTGGGACTAGTATCTAAAATGAATTATGATTAGAGTAAGTGGATTGGCCCAATTTTTAAACGAACCTAGGTTATTATAATTAGGCTTACTGATATTAAGCTAGTTTGTATAACCCACCAACACATTTTTTTTAACGAAAGAAAAAAAAAAAGTCAAACATACTTTTTATTGAAACTATGAGTTTAAGATGCGGTTGAATTTTATTTCAAATATTTTATTTGTATTAATTTTATTCTATATTTTTTAAAAAAAATTAATCTTGTTCTAATGACTAAGAGTTCTAAATAAATAACGGTGAATGTTGACATAGCAAAAAAGTTTATGTAGCATTTATGTTACCAAAAAAAAATTCTTTACAATCACCACCACGTCATCTTCCTTCTCCTCTTCCCCCTCATTATTCTTAGTTCAGAAATCGCTATATACATTCATATAAAAATATGTTGTATTATTATATTAAAAAATTATAAAGTTTATCAATATCAATTGACCTTAGAGCACATTATATTCCTTCTCCTTCTCCCCCTTTTTCTTCTTCTACTTTAAAAGTTCATTTAATTGACAAAATGTTAAATATGAAAAAAAAAAAAGATAATGTAAAACTGTTATTAGATGAAAGGAAAAATAACACTTATATTAATATATTATAAAAAGTGAATAAGTGAAATATAAAATGATAAGTATTATTGAATAATGATTATGAAAATATAAAAAATATTATATGTAAATGACGGAAAGACTTGGTTGAACCATATTTTACAAAATCCAAGCAGCAAAAAAATAAAATAAAAAACCTCCTTTAGCAGAGAGAGAGACGTTAAATGTTTTAGGCACCTACCAAAATGTATGAAGAACAATGATTCAAAAACTCTAAAACCATCATTGGAATAAAATTTTAAATTTAATTAGCAATGAAATAATCATTCACGTTGTAGTCTTGTATAAATCTGTCAAAATAAATCTCTGGGGCCATTTTCAATCTTAAAAAATAAATTGGGTCAATAAAATGACATCTTATTTTTAACTATATTTTTTGACTTTATCCTATTTAATCCTAAAGAAGTTGGATTGAATTAGGCCCAAATATTTTTTGGCCAATTATAATTTTGTTGCAATTATTTAAAAAATTCTTTTGCCGTGAAAAACTTGTACCCCATTTGTTATGATAAAAGGAAATTGATTTTTTTTATATATTTTTATGTAATTTCTATTATATTTTTATAATCATTAATTAATAGTATTTATTTTTATTATTTTTTTAAATAATAATATGAGAGTCATCTTTTATTCATAAATTTTTTTCTTTGCATTTCTGTTTCTATTCTAATAATTTCATGTGCCAAAAATTGTCAATTAATATATTCATCAACTTGCTTTATTAAAAAAATATTATATACATATAAACTATGATGGTTATTCTGTTTGCAAAACCAGGGCCAAGATTGTATCCATTCAGGGGGCGCCTAATGGGCTTTGTTACATACATGGCCCAATGTACTTAACAACCCTTAATGTGTTGCTGGACTCTGAATTTTAGGCCCATATATCAGACTTTGGGCTTCCAAGGATAATCTTACCCACATAATCCCTACCTCTCCACAAATACAATAGACATGAATTCCACAAACAAAAAAGTTATGTCTCTTTTAATATACAAAATGAAATGGAATAGAAAATGAAAAAAATAATTTCAAAAATTTAAAAAAAAAAATTCTTGTACCTTTATTTTAAAAAAATAATAAAAATTAAAAACTATTGAATAATAGTTATAAAAACATAGTAAATATTTTATTAAAAAAATGAATAAATTCCTTCCCCCTAACCAAATGGGATGTTATATTTGGAGATGGATCCTCTGCAGCGAGGATCCATCTACAGTAAGCCTACTATGAAAAATTGTTAGAGACATGATTTAAAAAAAAAAACCCTATGAAAAGAAAGGAAAAAAACAAGATTTAAGGGAATGTAAAGATAATTTTAGGATCCTCTATTATAGAGGAATCTGTTATATCTTTTGTTGTAATGTAAAATAATGCTTTTGTTGCCTTTGGGTCCTATTTATCTCCACCTCAAAGGTGACTTGGGTGATGTCTTTTGGTTTAAATTATTTAAGTAAACCGACATGAATTTAATGCATGTGTAGCATGTAATTAGTCATAAAAATAAAATTTAATGACATAAATTAAAATAAATTTTTAAAATCTAATTTTAAAATTGTTATCCCGAGAATAGAAACTCCTTAGAACACTCAAGCTACCAAAAAGCTCTCACCATCCTCACAACTATTTTTCTATGAGAAATCTGGGTTGATTGAATGAGGAATGCAAACTACTAAGGCACAATAGTAGAAGTAAAAAGGAAATCAAAGACAAGGGTTTCATACATATGAAATCAGTAAAAAAGCAAGATGGCATTAAATGAATGTACGAAAGGTATGAGTGAAGAGATATTATTTGTGATGAGAAATACTATGTGAGAACTTATTGAATTTCTTACAGGTTGTAAAACTTGTAATAAACTAAAATATTGTAATTTCTTTTCGAATCAAATGAATGAATAAAAGTTATGAATGAAGAGATATTGTTTATGATACAAAATATTATGCAGAAACATGTTGAATTTCTCACCAGCTATAAGGTTATTTAGTACAAATGAGTTTAAAAAACTAAAAAAGACTACAAGGATAAAATTGAATGTTTCAAAACTAAATTGGTGGCTAAAGATTTCATTTAAAAGGAAGCAATTGATCACACATATTCTTCTTGGTAGTAAGCAACATAATTTAAAATATATTAATATCAAGCATATAATAATAGAAAATGTCTAATATAATAATTACAAAAAAGCCCATAACTATGAACTTTTATTTCAATACATACATCAAGAGCATATCTCAAGAATACGTTATCAATGCAAACCTTATATAAGGTGACCTATTAATGGTGAGTGATTAACAAAAAGTCTAAACATATATTGCATCCCATTCATTCCTCCTTTTTAACTACATCCATGAAATGTTCAAAACAATTTGAATTCCCATCTTTTCCTATCTTGTCACCAAAAAACTAGTCAACTTTAATGGACAGCTAGCTGTCATTTTGTATAATCTACATCATCCAACTATATGGACATTTGATGCTTCCTTATGCAACTACAACTCATGGACAATGGTTGCCTAAATTAACATCTAACTATGGACAACTATTTTATGTTTGATTGACTAGCACTAGTGTACCAACTCATTATAGTGATTTGATGACTTCTATCTCCAATTCTGTTAATATTGACACCATGTGTTTTCCCTCTCCCAATAATACAAACAAATTGTCGAAAAGAATCAAAAGAATATTATGTATCTGATATTAATAAACACATACGTTGATTTAAACTTCTACTATTTAAATCACTTTTTTGCTATTAAAGATTATCTCTAATCAAATAGCTTACTTTAAATATTCAAACGTTGTAATTTTTATTATAATTTTTACTTGTGAATAGTTTATATATATATATATATATATATATATATACCAACTTAATAAAAAATTTCTAAATACTCTATGCAATGCATGGGCCTCTTAATTAGTTTGAGCTGAAAAGATTAAGGGGTAAAAATAAATAAATAAATTATAATTGATGATTCTAAATTAAAAATATTTTTATTAAAAGTTTAAAATTTTGAAATTATTTTAAAATGTTAAGAATAAAAAATTGTAATTTACAATCTTGACCTATAATTTTTCTACATGATTTAAATTTTTAGTTTTTCGTTAGTTAAAAATAATTTTGAAATTTAAGATTTTTTAATATACATATTTTTAATTTAAGATTCTCAATTATAAACTCCAGAGACCTGGATGATTAGGTACTAGACCCACCCACTTATTCCATAACTCCAGCTTGTCAATAATTCTATTTAATTTAATTATATTATATTCTAATTTATTCGATTTTTCTTACTATTCTTTTAGACTAAGTATTTCCCCTAATCTTATTTAATTCAAACTAGTTACACTATTTCTATATCTTTTTCATTATTTTATCTTTTAAAATCTTTGGATTATTACAAATGTGTTGAATAACATATTTAATATTGTTATTAATATCAAAGCATAAACTAAAGATTTAGATAACATAAAAGTAAATATATATTTGAAAGAATATTGTAACTAATTAAAGAGACTTACAATCATAAGAATTATCTATTGAAAAAGTGTTTAAATTGAAAATTAAGCTTATCCTTGCATTGCAACAAAAGCTGAGTTGTTTATAAGTGAATAAAAAGTTTAACATGTCAAATGAATATTTATGGAAGTTACCAAGGTATCGATTCAAAATAAAAATTTATCCAATTAGATCTAAATACGAATATTTTTGTAGACATTTTAGAAGTTCGAATCAAGCCTAAATAATATGATAACTCCATTGATAAAAATATCATCCGAATATAATATTTTATTAGTTTTGAATTCCATTAATAATAATGTGAGACTTTCAATTGTTTGTTATGATTTTTTATAAATAAATTTTATGTAAACAAGGCTCAATTAAAAAAAATTACTCATCTTATAATTTCTGAAGTTTAAGTACTCTACCCAATCTATCTTAAAATATATTCACTCAATATAAGAACCCCAACATAATCATCCCTGGTTCGTTCTGATTCCGCGAAAGAAAATAATAATCCTTCGTGGTCTTGTCGTGCACGCATTATCCCCATTAGTATAAGAAAAAGTATAAGTATTCTACCCAATATATCTTGAAATATATTCACTAAATATAAAAATCCCACCATAATCATTCCTGCTTCGTTCTGATTCCGCGTAAGAAAATGATAATCCTTCGTTTGTCTTGTGGTACAAGCATTATATATCCCATTAAACTCAGTCCCACCTTCCTTGAAGCCACATTGCCCAAGCCCCAAGGCCAACCCCACCTTCCTTGAAGCTACAGGAAGAAGAAGACTCCATTCACCACTTCGTTCTATCCTTTCTTTTCTTCTCTACTTTACTGGCATCTTCTCTACTTTCAGTTTTCACCATTCACACACTCACGGACACACTTTCTCTTCCCCTCCCGCACAATCTCTCTCTGCAAATCTCTCCCCGTTCTCTTTCTCCTTTATGGCCTTTCCAGCAATATTCCTTGCCTGCATATGGAAGAAGAAGAAGAAGAACAAGACCTCATCACCCCACTCCGAGCTCCCTTCTCCCACAGTTGATTCCAGTTGGTCTTTCCACCCACGTGTACAGATCTCCATGGACGAGATCGCAAACGCCACCGCCAACTTCTCGCCCGACCTTATCATCGGCAGCGGCAGCTTCGGCCTCGTCTACAAGGCGCGTCTCTCCAGCGGGCTTAAAGTGGCCATCAAGAAGCTCTCGCCGGACGCCTTCCATGGATTTCGAGAGTTTCAGGCCGAGGTGCAAACCCTAGGTAAGATCCGACACCGTAATATCATCAAAATTCTGGGGTCGTTAGCATCGGGTCGTGATAGATTTTTGGTCTATGAGTTCATGGAGGGAGGGAGTCTCGATCAATGGCTTCATCGAACTGGAAACGACGACGGTGCTGTGGAGTCGCTGCCTTGGGAAACGAGGGTGAAGATCATCAAGGGTGTGGCTAATGGATTGCTTTACTTACATGGGTTGGAGAATCCTGTCGTCCATAGGGATATAAATTCATGTAATGTATGGTTGGACTCTGAATTTGAGGCCCGTGTTGCTGATTTTGGAAATGCGAAGATGATCAAGTCTGAGTATTCTCAGGTGTCCAGCCAAGTTGCGGGCTTCTCGGCCTACATGCCCCCCGAAGTTAGAGACGGGGTCACTGTGGCTACTGTAAAGGTAGATGTGCACAGTTTTGGGGTTTTGATGTTGGAGACCGTCACGGGCCATAAGCCCAATTTTCCAGTGAAATTGGGACACGAAGAATTAGGGTTAGTGGAATGGGCCAGGAAAACGATGGCCCAAAATGGTCAAATGATTGATCCGAAGATTACAAGTGAGGGTGGAATTAGTGAGGCTAGTGTGAAGGAGTATATTAGAATTGCTTGCATGTGCTGTAGTGCGGTACAGAGAGACAGGCCCACAATGACAGAGATTGTAGATCTGTTGGACAGAATGCCCATGTAAAAACCCATTCTTTGCTCTATGAAAAAAGGTTGTATTCTGTCTCTTGTTCGAAAGAAAATTCAAACGAATAGATTTATCTGTTGATTTTTCTTTACCCTCTTTCTTTTATTTTTTGAGTTGTGTAATCAATTGGATAAGTATAAACTTTATAAAATCCAAGAATTAAAATATAAATTGGATCTCTTCATTAATGTACAAATTAAGTGAGAGAGAGAGAGAGAGAATGTATAAAGTCTACCCAACTCTCTTCAATTTTTTTGATAAATTAAGAGAATCCACTTATTAAAGTGTCTTTTCTTTTCTTTAGTTGTCATAATTGTATCATTGTTAATTCCCTTGTATCCTTGGCTTTTTGCAATTAATTTTTTTTTTTGTTTTGGGCCGTTTGCAATAAGATATGGTTGAACAATCAATCAAGTGAATCCAAATTCAAATCACAAAGGTGCAAAGTTTCCAAAAATTCAATTGGTTATTACATAAATGAGTAACGTCATCATGAATCAAAAATTAAATTCACTTAATCACTTTTTTCTTGTTAGCCTGAGAAGAATTTTAATTGTTAATAATTATGTTTGAAGCCTGCTTGTGTAACAAGGACTTGAAAAATGTGTAAGTCCAAAAATATAATTCTCAACAAACAATTCTGCTCTAGTCTCCACTTCGACATTATTTACTATTCCTAGCTTCGGAGTGAGGTTTGTAATGGCATTTTTTGCGAGTAAGCTCAACCTAGATAATAGAATCTATTTATTAATAAAATATAATTTCAATATAATAAACGTCTATTAAATTATGTGTGTGATAAACACTCATAAAAAAAAAATACTCCTTCCCCGATTCTTTTTATTTCATAATATGCATTTTTCAAAAGAAAATGTGCACTTTAATTTTTGCAAAGCTATGTGCTGAGTAATGCTTTTAAGATTTTCATCTCATCTTAGTTATGATAAATTTGTGTTCTTAACTTCGCTTGGGTCTCTTTAATACGAAAATTTGTAAAAATAACGTCTCAAAAGATAACTCATAATTTTAGAGAGCTTAAAATTTATATAAATCTCATATAGGAACATTACACATATATGAAATTTGACTACCATGCTATACATTTGTCATAATTTCTTTGAAATTTTTTTTTGGGACTAGTACATGAAATGGATTTTGATTAGAGTCCTTAAAAATGGGCCAATACAACCCATCTGCAAGTTGGCTACTAAGTGAATTGGCCCAATTTTTAAACAAAAATGTAATTCGGTTTACTTGTATTAGGATAGTTTGCATAACCCACCAACACAATTTCCTTTTTTTTTTTAAGGCAAACATACTGTTTATTTAATATGAGGTTGAATTTTATTTCAAATATTTTACTTGTGTTAATTTTATTCTATATTTTCTAAAAAATTTTAATCTTATAGCAATGACTAAGAGGGCTAAATAATTAACATAGAATGTTGACATAGCAAAAAAGTTTATGTAGCATTTATGTTACCTAAAAGGTTCTTTACAATTGCCCCCACATCATCTTCCTTCTCCTCCTCTTACCCCTCCTTCTTCTGAGTTAAGAAATCACTACACACATATATAAACAAAAATATGTTGTATTATTATATTAAAAAAATATAAAGTTTAGTGATACCAATTGATCTTATAGTACATCATATTCTTTCTTCTCCTCCCCCTTCTTTTTCTACTTTAAGGGTATTAGAAAAATCCAAGTAGCAAAAAGTGTTTAAAAGAGAGGAAAAAAAAATTAGCCTTTACCATTTCAAATTACAAACCTAACACTTGCGAAGAGCCGTTAAAAGTTTTAGGCAAGTCTTAGCACTTACCAAGATGTATAAATAACAATGTTACAAAAACTTTAAACCCATCATTGGAATCTGATCTCAAATTTAATTAGAAATGAAATAATCATTAACATTGGAGTCTTGTGTAAAGTTGTCAAAATAAATCTTTAGAATCATTTTCAATCTTAAAAAATAAATTGAGTCAACGTCAAGAAAATGACATCTCATTTTTAAGTATAATTTTTTACTCAATCCTATTTAATCTCAAGGGAAGTTGGGTTGAGCCAAGCCCAAATATTTCTTTTGACCAATTATAATTTTGTTAAAATTATTTAAAAAATTCGTTGGCTGTAAAATACTCATGCCTTGTTTTCTATGATTAAAGGAAACTAATTCCATTTTTATTTTTGTATGTATTATCTATTATACTTTTGTAATTGTTACTTAACAATATTTATATCTTTTTATTACTTTTTTAAAAGTATGAATATAAGAATTATTTTTTATCCATAAAATCATTTTTTTTATTTTCATTTCTATTCCAACAATTCTGTGTATTAAACTATGCATTAATATATTTATCAACTTGCTTAATTAAAAAAAATACCATATATATATATATATATTTATTTATTTATTGATATCAACTGTGCTTAGAGCGCAGGGGCTTTGAGAACCAGAACACCTCACAACCCTTTAACAAACCATGCAAGCCCATCTGTTACAAATGGACCAAATACTTATATATGGACTGACCCGAGACACACAAGGCCCAATATTGAAGAGGAAATTGTTCTACTCAAAAGATCCATTAGGTAAAGAAATAAAACTTCAGAGATCAAGGGGTGTGGCTAATGGGTTTTGTTACATACATGGGCCCATATGAACTTAACGCTGCTTAATGTGTTGCTGGACTCTGAATTCTTGGCCCATAGATCAGAATTTAGGCTTCCAAGGATAATTTCACCAATATAATTCCTAACTCTTGACAAATGCAATGGACATGAAGTCCACAAACAAGTAATTTACGTCTTTTTGATACACAGAATAAAATAGAATAGAAAATAAAAAAATGATTTTGAAAATAAAAATAATCATGTGCTCTTACATTTAAAAAATAATAAAAATAAGTAAAAATTATTGAATAATAATTATTCAAACATAATAAATATTATAAAAACCAAATGGGGTGTCATATCTTCTACCATAATGTAAAAACTGTGGTTTGGTGAGAGTTGGGCTCACATTTGATGCACTTGGGTCATATGGGTGCAGTCGTAGTTATTGCATGTATGTGCCTTATGGTGCACATATTTTTCCTTAGAACTTGCTTCTTTGCACTTGGGTCCAGCTTACCTCCACTTCAATGGAAGTGACTAGGATGATGTCTTCTGGTTTAAATTATTTGAGTAAATTGGCATGAATTTAATGCATACATAGCACTTACTTAGTTATATTAATAAAATTTAATGACAGAAATTAAATAAATTCTTTAAATCTAATTATAGAGATTCCCCAGAATATTTAGGCCACCAAAAATCTCTCACCGTCCTCACAACTATTTGTTACAAGAAATCTGTCGATTAAATGAAGAATGCAAACTGATCAGGCACAATAGTATGAGAAGTGAAAACGAAATCAGAGACAAAGGTCTCATACATATAAAATCAGTAACGAAGCAAGAAGGCAACCATGTCAATTGGGATTTGAGAGCGCTAGTATCAAATTAAACACTACAATTTATTATCCTGAGACGTGAAAATACATTTTTTTAAACCCAAGAAAGGGAAAAAGACACCAACAATAGTTACAATACAAAACAACATCAAATCACCTCTCCCACATAATTACCTCTTACATATCCAACCAATCTTCCACCACATCCTCAACCACAGAGGCCAAGAAAGACACATTATCCTTATTCCTCGCGGAGCAGTTGGCTCGAATCTCCCCTTGGGTACCCGTCAGCACGCCGAGCTGACCCATCTTCAGCATAGCCTCCACAAACCTCTCGAAAAAGAGGTTCTAGTCCACCGCAAAGCTCGTTACGATGCCCTTGGTCCTCTTGTCTGTGTACAGGTCCTGGTCCGAGTTAAAGAGCCCCTGACTGAAAAGGAAGAAATTAAGATGTTCAACGTAAGAATTTTGATAGAAAAAACTCTGACGGTTATATTAATTTCTTGATATTTTGAATTGACAATTGGCTGAGTTATATAATTAGCATTTTATATATATTATGACGTCCAAAATATCAATAAAGATGACGTTCCATTTACTCAGCTTGTTATGGACTTTTTAATTAGTATAAATTATATAATTTCTTTTAAGTTTTATTAAAACTATAAAAAATTTCTCTTTATTTTTCAAAAATATTGAGACTTCTTTTGAAATAAAATACTACTTTACACTGTACTCTAATTTTAAATTTTTTGACCAAATTATCTTTCATTTAAAAATTTTTTTAGTCAAAAAAATATGTATTTAAGTTTAATGAAGGGTATTTGAATAAAAAAATTTTAAATTAGATTGAAGTGTTCATAAGTTTTTGTTTCAAAGAAAGTATCTGTATATTCTAAAAATTAAAGAGAAATCTATATAATTTTAGTAAAATTCAAAAAATATTTGTGTAATTTATTCATTTTATTATGTGCAAGACTTTAATTTTTGTTTTTAGAATTATATTAATAATTATTTTTAGAAAAATAATCAAATTAGAAGTGTCAGTTTTGTTATTTTATATTTTAAAAGGAATCAAGGAAAAAATGCATTGAATTATGAATAACTTGCACAAAAAATTCTAGTCACTCACAAATATCTATTTATTAAGAAAATTTCATTTTATTATTAATTAGAGTTATTTATGTTAGACATTTGTATAAAATATTGTTCTTAAAAAAGTAGGGGATGAGATTTATACAAATAGATTTTATATTTTATTTTTAAATTTAAATGCTATATGACACGGGCGTGTTATAAAGACACGATGAGAACATTGTCGAATTAGATGAAGGAGAATGACAAAGTTAATTTAAGTACGAGTTGGGTGTATTTAAGTGAGCTGGGTGTATTTAAGTGCGTTAAGAAATCTGACACAAGTTGTAAAAGTATATTTTTATCCAAGACAAGAAAACTAATGCTGTTTACTTATAAGATTTTTGCATGCATCGTAGACTTACGCTTGTACTTTCAAAACTAAAGTAGCTGAGTACGTATAGGGTTGGAAGGATCATTCGGTGGGCCCCATGCAGTAGCTATCCACGTTAATCTCAGCCCCCACCTTCCTTGAAGCCACAAGTAGAAGAAGACTCCATTCGCTACTTGCTTTTCTTCTCTAATTTAGTGGTACCTTCTCTACCGATACTCTTTCTCTTCCCATCTGATTTCATCCCACTGCAAATATCTCTTCATTCTCTCTCTCCTTCATGGTCTTTCCAGCAATAGTCCCCGCCTGCATATGGAAGAAGAAGAAGAAGAAGACCTCACCGCCCCCTCCGAGCTCCCTTCCACCGCTGTTGATTCCAGTTGGTCTTTCCACCCACGTGTACACATCTCCCTGGACGAGATCGCAAAGGCCACCCACAACTTCTCGCCGGACCTCATCATCGTCAAGGGTAGCTTCGGCCTCGTCTACAAGGCGCGTCTCTCCAGCGGCCTCAAAGTGGCCGTCAAGAAGCTCTCGTCGGACACCTTCCACAATGGATTTCGAGAATTTGGAACCGAGATGCAAACTCTAGGTAAGCTCCGACCCCGTAATATCGTCAAAATTCTCGGGTCATGGGCGTCGAGTCGCGATAGATTGTTGGTCTATGAGTTCATGGAGAGACGGAGCCTCGACCGATGGCTGCACCATCATTCAAGTGGAAACAACGGCGTTGCAAGTTCCCTGTCTTGGGGAACGAGGCGGAAGATCATTAGGGGTGTGGCTAATGGACTGCGTTACTTACATGGGCTCGAGGAGCCCATTATCCATAGGAATATAAAGGCCAGTAAAGTATTGTTGGACTTTAAATTTGAGGCTCATATAGCAGATTTTGGGCTTGGGAAGAATTGGGCCCTTGTAATCTCAAGGGTCCACTCAACCTGCGGGCTCCTTTGGCTACATGGCCCCGGAATGTAACGCAGGGGTCAGTGTGGCTAATGTGAAGATGGATGTTTACAGTTTTGGGGTTTTGATGTTGGAAACCGTCACAAGCCATCAGCCCAACTTGCCTGTAATATCGGGCCACAAAGAATTGGGGTTAGTGAATGGGCCAAGAAAATGGTGGCCCAAAATGGTCAAATAGCTTATCCAAAGATTACGATTAAGGGTGGAATTAGTGAAGCTAGTGTGAAGGAGTATATTAGAATTTGCTTGCATGTGCTGTAGCGAGTTACAGAAACACAGGCCTACAATGCCAGAGATTGTAGACTTGTTGGACATAATGCCCATGTAAAAATTTGCCCTTGTGCTCTATAAAAAAAATATTTGGTTTTCTACTAACAACTTTAACTGTAACTTCATCTCTATTTATTGGTCTAACCAAGATATGGCTTATGTGATTTGAGATTATGAAATTAATTCAATGAACAATTTATAGAAGTAAATCTTTTTTAGATATTCAATATATTCTATCGATTCTTACCATTTCAATTTCCAACTCTTAGTCCGTAACACAAATTAATATTTAAGGATATCTATTATCTCCCCCTTTCTGCTTTCAAACTAATTTTATGAGTATTCTGTCTCTTGTTTGAGAAATGATTCTAATGAAAAAAATATATCTGTTGATTTACCTTTACTCTTTTATTTTAATTTTTGCATTGTGTAATCAACTCACTAAGCACACTATAAAATTTATAAAATACAAGTATTAAAATAGAAACTGAATCCCTTAATTAATGTAGAGACTCAGAAAAAGAAATAGATAAAAGAAGATAGAATGTATAACTTTTACTCAATTCTCTTCAATTTATTTAATAAATTAGGGAAATTTAACTGATTAAAGTGTTCTTTCTTTTATTTTATTTAGTTGTTATAATTGTATCATTGTTAGTCTCTTGTATGTTTAGCTTTTTGCAATTATTTTTTTTGGCCATTTGCAATTAGAAATGGTTGAACAAAATGAATCCAAATTCAAGTCACAAAGTGCAAGGCTTTCAAAAATTCAATTGGCTATTACATAAAAGAGTAACTTCATGAATTAAAAAGTAGATTCATTTAATCACTTTTTCTTGGTTAGCCAAGGAAGAATTTTTATTGTCAATAATTGTGTTTGAAACTCACTTATCTAACAAGGACTTGAAAAATGTGTAAGTCCAAAAATATATTTTTCAACAAGCCATTCATATCTAGTCTCTAATTTGGCATTGTTTATTAATCCTAGCTCTGAAGTGAAGTTTGCAGTAGCGTTTTTTGGCAAATAAGCTCAACCTAAATAATAGAATCTATTTATTAATAAAAAAATGATTTCAATATAATAAAAATCTCTTAAATTGTGTGTGTGATAAACACTTTTTTGTGATCTTACACAAAAAAAAAGATCCTTCCTAAGATTTTTTTTTAATTTCACAATATGCATTTTTAAAAAGAAAAAGTGCACTTTAGTTTTTGCGAGGCTATGTGATATGTAATGCTTCTAAGATTTTCATCTCATCTTAGTTATGATAAATTTGTGTTCTTCACTTCGTTGGGTCTCTTTGATGCGAAAAATTGTGAAAATAACATCTCAAAAGACAACTCATAATTTTAGAGAGCTCAAAATTTATATAAATCTTATATAAGAATCTTATACATATTATGAGAAACTTAACTGCCATGCTTTACATTTGTCATAATTTCTTTACGATTTTTTTTGTTTGAAGGACTAGTACATAAAATGAATTTTGTTTAGAGCCCATACAACCCATCCACAAGTTGGTTGCTAAGTGGATTAGCCCAATTTTTAAACAAACCTAGGTTAATGTAATTCGGTTCATTTATATTAGGCTAGTTTGTATAACCCACCAACACAATTTTTTTTTTTAAATAGGCAAACATACTTTTTATTTAACCTATGAGTTTAAGGTGCGGTTGAATTTTATTCAAATATTGTATTTGTGTTAATTTTATTCTATATTTTTTCAAAAGTGTTAATCTCATCCCCATGATTAAGAGGTCTAAATAATTAATGGAGAATAATTGCCACCACCTCATTTCCTTCTCTTCCTCTTTCTCCTTCTTCTTCTTAGTTAAGAAATCACTATATATATATATATATATATATATATTGTTACACTCCTAATGTGATTGCGTGACACTTAAAAAATTAAAAATTTTAATTTTAAAAAAAATAAAGTTGCAAAGTGGCAAATAAAATTTTAATTTTTATAAAAAAGTAAAACTTTGGACAAACTTTTTTATTAAAAAAAATAGTTTTTGAATCAAAAATACATTCGAGAGTTAATTACAAGCAAGGAAGGTATTAGGCATCTTATAGTACTTGTTCTTAAAAACGATAACCTAAATAAATTGTACAAAATTAATATGATTTTAATCTTATTTTAATTACTCTTGTCAATCACATGTAAAAATAAAAAATAGAAAAAATTAAGAAAATAAAATAAAATAATTTATTTATAAAGATAGATTTAACTTAGAATGAAAACTTAAAATCTATATACCTTATAAAAAGAATTAAAGTCTATGTTGATTTTTTTCATAATTTCTTTTGATTTTTTTAATGATTTTTTTATTTTTATTTTTTATTTAGATTTTAATTTTTTTATTTTGATTCCTTTTTTATGATTTTTTATTTTGATATTTTATGTTATTTTTATTTTTATTTTTAATGATTTTTTGTTTTAATTTTTAATTTTTAATTTTTAATTTTTAATTTTGATTTTTTTATTTTTTTGATTGATTTTTTTTTTAATTTTGCTTTAACTTTTAACTTTTTCTCCACCTTTGATTTTAAAAGATAAAACTCTAAAATTAAACAACCTAATTTTATTTCTTCTTTTCTCATCTTCTTTTTTTGGAAGACTCTTTCTTTTCTAAATAAAAATTAATTTTTTTTCTTTTTTGAAAAAGAGAATTTGGAGAAATGTCCTTATTCATTTGATCTTTGATCTTTGAATTTTTTTAATACTGATTTTGAACTTTAAAATATATACATCTTTTTTGAGGAAAAATCATTTGATTTTCTAAAAAAAAATATATACGTATATATTTTTTAAATTCTTTTATTTTCATTTAAAAGAGGTACCTTTTTATTTGTTTGTTTTTTAGTTTGAAAATGATATTATTATTATTTTTTGATTTTTGGAAATCATTCTTTGAAATCAATCTCGTTTTGATGTGTGCCATTGGAGCCCAAAATGATTAAGATATAATTTCCAAAATCAATGGGATATCATGGAGGCCTTCGATCAATTTTTACACACTTGAGAAGGTGGGCTACTCCCAGCAATTCTAAAAGAAAAAAAAAAACAACAAAATGTAATAAATAAATACTTACAAATATACACTAACCTGCGTGAGGCTTATGGCATGTGGCTCATGAGTCAACGAGGATGTGTGTTGGGGAAGATGCATTAAGGTATTCAGCAAATGGCTAGGAGAGAAACTTCATTCTTTTCTTTCATTTTTTTAATTATTCGTGAACTATGGAGGTGATGTAAGGTGTATTTCAAACAAAAAAAAATGATGAAAAATGGTAACCAAATATCTAATACAAAAGAAGGTTGGATTATGAAATTAACGCAGCATGTTTATAAAGAACTAAAATACCCAGCAAACAGAACGATTTCAAAATGCAACCTCCAGCAGCCACCAAATGAGACTTTGAGCAGAAATCAACAAAATACCTTTATGAATTTCTCTGTGAATTATAATTTTGACTTCCTTCTTTCTGGCCTTGCTATCTCCATTTCCTCAGCCTTTATCATCCATCACGGCCCTCTCTTCAACTCAGCATCTCTCTTGGTTTTCTCCAACCCGAAAATCTTCTCCAAAGCTCCCTACAAAACCCTCTCTGTTTCTCTTGCTCTCGCGTGACCTCCAGCCGAAAAGAAAGCTTTAAAACCCAGAGTCCCCTCTCCTTTGAATCCCTCTTAGCCTTTCGTTCTCTGGCTGAATCTCTTCCTCTCTTTTTTTTCACCGAATAATCTCCAGCCTTTTATCTCTCTCTCAGTCTTTTACTCCCACCAAATACCCTTCAACTCTCTCATAGTTTCTCTCTCTCATTCCATCTCCCTCTAATCTTCGTTTTATACTAGATTTGAGAGTGGGTTTCACTCTAACAATGCCGTTAAGTGAAAACAGATAGTTTTTCATCTCAAACTAATTTCTAGTTAATTAATTCAAGTTGTTAATAGAAAACAAGATTAAGTTATGACTACTGGTTGTACGAATGTATATAAATACTTGTACTTGTTATCTTTCATATAATGAAAAAAACTCAGTTATCTCTCATTTCTCTCCGATCTCTCTGTTTCTTCACTTTCCTCCCTTTCACCATTTCCACCTTTCTCATTCCATCTCAATTCTGGTAATATGGTATCACAGCAGCCATATTGCGTAGCTTTCACTTTCTCAACCCTTCTCTAACCTTTCGATTTGCTTCATCTGTTTTCATGGATAGCTCATCCGAGAGTTCTACCACTGTCGATTCGTCACAGAGTTTGGCGAATCCCTTTTACATTCATCCCAATGAGAATCCCTCATTAGTTCTGGTTTCGCAAGTTCTCATAGGGCCCAATTATCATTCGTGGGCACGAGCCATGAAAATGGCTCTTTTATCCAAGAATAAATATGGGTTTGTTGATAAGACCATTATTTTTCTCAATCCATTAGATAAAACCTTTGCCGCATGGGAAAGGTGTAATACGCTTGTTGTTTCCTAGCTGAATCGATCTCTGTCAGCCACGATTGCTCAAAGTGTTCTTTGGATAGACAAGGGTTATGAAATTTGGGATGATCTGTGATAAAGGTTTTCACAGGGAGACATTTTTCGGATTGCTGAATTGCAAGAGGAAATATATAGCTGCCATCAGGGAGATTTGAGTGTTAGTGATTACTACACTAAACTCAAGATTCTGTTGGATGAATTTGCAAATCTCAGACCCTTTCCTTCGTGCACCTGTAAATCTAGTTGCTCCTGTGGGGTGATAAGCAAAGCAAGATTGTACCAGCAGCAAGATAGTGTCATTTGATTCTTAAGGGGATTAAGTGAAAAGTATGGCATGGTGAAATCTCAGATAATGTTGCTAGATCCTTTACCGACTATGAACAAAATTTTCTCTCATCTTCAACAATAAGAAAGAGAGATGGGCTGCGTTGGTAAGGCCAAGATTATGTTTAGCAAGAATCAAAATCCAGTTAGGAGATACAGTCCAACACAGGGGAGAGGTAATTCTTCAAAACAATGCACTCATTGTGGGAAACTTGGGCACACGGTTGATACTTGTTACAGGAAGCATGGCTTCCCCCTGGATATAAGCCCCGTAATCAATAAGTAACAGTTAACAGTATAGTCACTCAAGCATCAGATTTTGCCATTGAAGGCTTTAAAGTTTCTCAAGATTTTGCAAATCAATTAGCTGTACAATTTGGTCTCACCCCTGAACAATATCAAAGACTTTTGTCCCTTGTGCAAATCGAATCTCAGCCTAAAACATACTCTATTAACCACATCTCCACACACAATTCTACTGTCATACAATCTAGCACTGAGGGTAATGTCTCTTTAGCTTTCTTTGTTAAAAGCTTGATATAGGTCATTAACTCAGGAGCCACTGGCCATATATGTTCCAATATCAATTGTTTCTATTTTGTTCAGAAAATAAAACCCATAAATGTTACTCTCCCTGATGGTACTCGAGTTGTGGCTTCATATTCTGGTGTTATTCGTTTTAATGAATCTTTTTGCATCATTAATGTCCTTTACATACCAGAGTTCAAGGTCAACTTAATTTCAGTTTCCAAACTTACAAATTCTTTGGATTGTCTTGTAACATTCCTTCGGAATATGTGTCTCATACAGGATCTGAATTATAGCAAGATGATTGGTTCAGCTGAACAAGAAGAAGGGCTATATATCATGAGACAATGTGTAGGCCAAAAGACACCTGAATCACTCATCAATTCAGTTTCCAAACAAAGTGTTCTTGACACCATACCAAGTAACTCAAACCCTTCTAATTCTTCAACAACTTCAAAAATAATCTCAACTTCACAAGCTCATTTTGATTTGTGGCATTTCCGCTTAGGACATCCCTTTAATAATGTCATACACATTGTACAAAAACAGTTCCAATTTGTCACTTGTAATGATTCTTTTCATCAATGTGATACTTGTCATTTTGACAGACAAAGACAGCTTTCTTTTCCTGTTAGCACTTCACAAGCTAATAGAATTTTTGCTTTGATCCATGTAGACATTTGGGGTCCTTATAATATTGCATCTGTTCAAGGTTATAAATATTTTCTCATTATAGTAGATGATTTTTCTCGTTACAACTGGACAATTATGCTTAAACAAAAATCAGAAATTAGAGAATAACTACAAACTTTTAGTATTTTACAAGAAAATCAATTTTCCACAAAAATACAAATTATCAGATCAGACAATGGACCAGAATTTAACATGACTAATTTTTATAAAACCAAAGGAATATTTCATCAAGCAAGTTATGTAGAGACTCCACAACAGAACAATGTTGTGGAGCGCAAACATCAGCATATATTTAATGTTGCAAGGGCATTGTTATTATAAGCAAATCTACCAAAGCCATATTGGTCATATGCTGTTTTACATGCCACCTTTTTAATCAATCGATTACCCACACCACTCTTGAATAATAAAACCCTTATTTTCTACTTTTTAACAAACAACCAGATTTATCTATCTTAAAAGTCTTTGGCTGTCTTTGCTTTGCTTCCACTTCCTCACATAATAGATCAAAATTTCATCCTAGAGCTAGGAAATGTATTTTTCTTGGATTTAAACATGGAACAAAAGGATATGTCTTACTTGATGTACATAATCGTGACATTTTTGTATCTAGGGATGTTCTATTCCATGAATCAGTTTTTCCATATCATAGTAACTCTAATTTTGTTGAGATTACTTCTGATTACACTAATAGCATTGGTCTAACTCTACCACAAACTTCCTCTATTCTAGATGTTCTTGATGACCCAATTTCTATTTCACCATTACCACTTCCCAATAGTACCTCCATTGGTTCTGTTGATATAGCTCTTCATCCATTTTTTGAATTGAATTTACCAAATTCTTCCAATAACTCTTATTGATTCTTCTTATACTCATCTTGATGATATTTCACCTTCACTAATTCTTGTTAGACACTCTACCAGACCCCGTAGACCTCCAACATATTTGCATGACTATCATTGTGCCCTACATGCTTCAGTTGATCCAATCTCCTTGAGTTCAGGTACTATACATCCTTTATCTTCTGTCTTAACCTATAACAATTTATCTCCTATCCACAAACATTTTTCTTTGTCCATTTCTTTAACCATTGAACCCAATTTTTACAGCCAAGCTATTAAACATGCAAAGTGGAGAGAAGCCATCGCAGCTAAAATCAAAGCACTTGAACAAAATCATACTTGGGTACTTACTGAACTACCACCTAGTAAACAGCCCATTGGCTGTAAATGGGTTTACAAAATCAAGTATAAGATTGATGGCAACATTGAGAGGTACAAGGCACGATTAGTTGCTAAGGGTTATATACAAACCGAAGGGGTTGATTACTTAGACACTTTTTCACCAGTTGCTCAGATGACAATAGTGCGCTTATTGCTTGCATTAGCTGCTACCAAGAAATGGCATCTATAACAATTTGACATCAATAATGCATTCCTACATGGGGACTTAAGTGAGGAATTCTACATGGTGCTCCCTCAAGGGTTTTCATCACTTAATCCTAACCTTGTCTGTAAATTTCAGAAGTCTCTCTATGGTCTTAAACAGGCTAGCAGACAATGGTTTACAAAATTGTCCCAAGCGCTTCTATCTTATGGATATTCACAATCTCAATCAGATCACTCCTTGTTTGTTTAATCTCATGACACTTCTTTCACTATCATATTAGTGTATATTGATGATGTGATACTCATTGGAAATGATCTGAATGAAATTCAGTGAATTAAGTCATCCCTTGATAAAGCCTTCAAGATTAAGGATCTCAGAGATTTGAAATTTTTTTTGGGATTAGAGATTGCTTGTTCCCACAAAGGTATCTCTCTTTGCCAACGTAAGTTCACTCTTGAGTTATTGTCTGATCATGGTTTTTTGGATTGTAAGCTATGTAAAACTCCCATGGATTATCATTCACATTTGTCAAAATCTGCTGGAACCCCATTATTTGATGCTACTGATTATAGACAACTTATTGGTCAACTTTTGTATTTGACCACCACCAGGCCTGACATAAGCTTTTCTACCTAGCAACTTAGTCAGTTCATGGATTGCCCAACTTCTGTCCATTTACAAGCTGCTCACCGTGTGCTTCATTTTCTGAAATCTTCTCCTGGGAAAGGTCTCCTTTTTCCAGCAAATTCTACTCTGCAACTTAAGGGATTCAGTGACTCTGACTGGGCTTCTTGCATTGATACTCAACGATCAATAATTGGTTTCTGTGTTTTCTTAGATAATGCATTGATCTCATGATGAGCTAAGAAGCAAACTACCATCTCTAAGTCTTCGTCTGAAGCAGAGTACCGTGCTTTAGCTACTCTAACTTGTGAAGTGTAGTGGCTGTTTTATCTTTTCAAAGACCTACATATTCCTCATCCTCTTCCTGTTGTGTTATACTGTGATAATCAGTCTACCCTCCACATCACTGCCAATCCTACATTTCATGAACGTACTAAGCATATTGAGTTGGACTGCCACATTGTCAAGGAAAAATTACAGCAACAAATCATTCACCTTTTGCCTGTCAAGTCTTATAATCAGTTAGTGGACATCTGTACAAAGCCAGTAGCTCCTGCTCCCTTTTCTACCATTGTCTCCAAGTTTGGAATGTATGATATACATTCTCAAGCTTGCCAGGGGGTAACAGTGTTGTTAAGTGAAAATGGATAGTTTTTCATCTCAAATTAATTTCCAATTAATTAGTTCAAGTTGTTAATAGAAAACAAGATTAAGTTACCTCTCATTTCTCTCTGATCTCTTTGTTTCTTCACTTTCCTCCATTTCACCATTTCCACCTTTCTCATTCCATCTCAATTCTGGTAATACACTCTTCCCCTCCTACGCGTCTTCCTCTGCTCTTCGAGCTCAGGTTTAAGGGTGTATCCTTCTCACTCAGCTCATGTGCTGATCCATCTAATAAGATCAACCCATCTCAACCTTACATTTTTTATTTTAACCATATCATCAATAACTATACAACCCAATTAATTAAAGTCCTTTTTTATAACCAAAGAAAAAGAAAAAGAAACATGATATAGTTCACATCAAGGTTAGACACTCTAGATTTACTACTTTTTTTAATAAATATTTATTGAATGTCATTACTAGCTACTCGCTCATTCTTAAATAATTGACTTTAATTAATTAATTATGTGTGTGTGTGTGTATACACACACACACACACACACACACACACACACACACACACACACACACACACACACACACACACATATCTGATTAAACATTTCCAATAAGAATTTATTCATTTGATGTGCATGGAAGTCAAATGGTCCCAAGAGGTTAAGTCAATTTTATAAGAAAACCTTAACTTGATTTTGCTTGATCTTCAATTTTAAGGACTATGAGTTCAATATATATATATATATATATAACTCCAATCTATAGATGTATATCTATTTCTAAGGCAACAAATACAAGGTGCTAAACATATTTTTTCATTAAATAAATGTCTAAATAACAAGTTAATACATATTAACTAATTGTCGATGAATGTTAGAACTGCAAAATCTCAAAAGATAATTAGCATTACAAAAAGGGCAAAAAAATCTTCACTATTTTCATGCATACATATTTTTTATATATTATTTTTTAATTTTACTCTCAACTCCATCAATCTTCTGAAAGAAACCAAGTAACATAACTTTGACTCGTAAGCATGTAAAAAACATTATAAGAATTGTGAACACCGTATTTTGCTCGGGCAAGTTGTAAAAAAAATGATAACAAAATAAAATTAGCAAAAAAAAAAGTATAATGGAACACTTTCAAAAAGCAAAAGCAAAGAAGTTATTTAACCAAATAATAATAATAATGATAATAATAATAATAATAGTATATAAAAAATAATTGAAATACAAAGAAAAAAATCAATCAAAATTTTCAAAACAAAAAAAGGGATAAGAGAGAAAAAATATATAATTGAAATCTAAAGGAAAAAAAATCAATCAAAATTTTCAAAAAAAGAAGGGATAAGAGAGAAAAGAAAGAAAAAAAAATCAAAAGGAAAAAAGGAAAGAAGAAAATAAAGCTATTAAAAAAAGAAAAAAAGAAATATCCTTTTTCTTCAAAATTCAAAAATCATTAAGCCCAAACAAACAAACAAAAAAGAAGCCTAAGGAAGGAGCCCAACATCTTTAAGACTAAATCAAGCAAAAAAAAAAAACGTTTTAATAACATCTATCTCTGCCTCAATTCTCCTAAATCCCATTGGCCTTATACAAGGAAAAAAGAGAATAAAAAAAATAACAAAGCCCAATATCTAAATATCAAAGGCCCAAGTATTGAAAAGAAAATAAGCTAAAAGAAAAAAATAAGGTAAAAACTGGAGGTCCATTCCTTCAACCCAACAATCTTTCAGACTCTCCCGCTCGTGTCTAAAGCCTAATAACGTGTCGGCCCTCTTCATTCCATTTAGAAACCCACCTGACTCATAATACCATGTGGTCCCTCTGGTCCCCCCCTCGGGCCTTCTCTCTCCCGTATCCTCCAACAGCAGACGATATGGCAAAATGGAGAGAGTGGAGGCACAAAACGAGCGCACGACACTAGCAGGAGGGTAAGCAGGCATAGATGCACTCAGAAGCCAGACGTTGCATACAAAGGATACGCAAAAGGGATCCATAGGGGGATGACTCTGAAAACCCAATCGTACAAAAGGAGGACAAAAATGTTAGTGGAGCAAGAAATCATGAAGGATTTCTGGTGTGAGGAGCAGAAGGGGACCACGCAGGGGGGAACGCTTATAAAAAGCAAGGGAATTTGAAAGGACAGGGGGGTTTTTTGGGCTTGAGAGGAATCTAAGAACTAGAGGGAGGGAACGGAGATTGGTTTTTTTTCGAGGGGAGAGTTTCTCTTATTTTTGAGGATTAATTTCAGATTCGAGAGGGGAAGCGAGAGATTAAGAGATTTTCGATTTGAAGGGAAAAATTGAGAGTTCCGCAAGGGGGAGATTTGAGGGATTCCTTTGGAGCTTGAGGAACTTAAGAACGGAGAGCTCCAATAAAAGAGCGTCGAGGGAGAAATTGAGAGGGGAAGAAGAAAACAAAACAAGAGGAGTATTTTTCTGAGTGTTTGATTTTGCAAAAATGGATTTCGGAGAAGGCTCTGATCGCTGACTTTTGGGAGAGGAAGAGCAATTCCTAACAGCTTCAAATTAGCTAATAGCTTCTGTGACCAATCTAAAGGAGTAAACCTCGAAGGGTATGACTTTTTTCTTTTCTCTATTAAGGTTGATAAATCATGAATCAGTTTCAGTAGCTTAACTTTGGGGATTTGAATTGCTGTTTTAATTAATTTGAGGCTGTTCTTGAGATGCATAGTATGGTTGCTGGTTTTTACCCTGATGGGATCTTACATTTAATGCTATAGTTATGTGTGTTCTGCTTTGGTCGAGGTTGGAGTAAAATCTTGTTTTCTATATACTACCTAAAAATGCCTAGTACATGATTGATAAAATGCCTGAGTGAGATCCAGTGGAATGGCTTAAGTGTTTGATCATAAAATCTTGATATGGAATGCAGAGGTTGCCTCGATTCTGTTGTATTTTGGATTAGAGGTTGCCTCGTTAATACTCTGTGGCTTAGAATCTTAAGATGCATAAATTTGGATTGCCTTCCTATATCATCCTGATTGTTTATACCAGGGATCCTGTTGCTTTAATTTAAATTTGAATTACTGATGCAATGAAACTTTAAAAATTTCTGCTCTTGAGATGTTTCCTTCCCTATTGTTTTTATTGAGTTTTTGAGGATTGTGCTGCTTATTTTGGTGACACGGGCATATTGGTGGAGCAAAAATGGAGAACTCCGATTACAATGCACCAGGAATGGCCCTATTGATCTCTTTAGAAAAAGGAAAGATGTGTTATGGGATTGAGTTGTAACTCGTGTAATTTCTTTTTTTCCATTTTGATTTTGTAAATATGCCTAATAGTAATGCAGAATATTAAGATTAAACACTTGGCACATACTTGCAAATTACTATTTTGGTTTGTAAATATTTTTCTTATCTTTCTTTATTTATTTCATCAATTTTCATGTTAGAATAGCTGTGTGGGATTTCATATCTCCTTAGGTACATAAGAACCAAAAGGCCATGTGTGACAATAAAGCCTCCTTGGTGCTTTTTGGGTTTTGAACTTACATTTTAATATTTTGGACTTCAATGGCCCCATTCAAAAGAGTCTTAAAAAAAATCTTCAAAAAAAAAAAAGAGCAAAAAGTAGAAGATTGAATTTTTAGTAAAAATTATTTTGAGCCTTAAAGATTTATCATTTCTTAAAAGGTCTTTCGCAAAAATTGAAAAATTGTGTTCTAAAGTCCAAAAGTAAATTTTTTTAAGAGTTGGTCCTTTTTAAAAAAATGAAATAAAAAAAATCAAAAAAATTAAGAAAAATTTGACCCAAAAAAGGGGTTAAATCAACCAAAATTGTACAAAGTAAAAACAAAGATAAACAAAAATAAAAAAAAAATAAGAAAAAACAAAAACACAAAAAAAAGAAAACAAAAAATAAAGAAACACAAACAAAACAAAGATAAACCAAAAATTAAAAAAAAAAGACAAAACGCAAAATAAAACTAACAAAAAAAAGAAGAATAAGAACAAAAATAAAAACAAAAAAAATAGAACACAAAATAAAAATGAAACAAATAGAAAAACAAAAAAAAACAATAACAAAAACCCAAAAAAAAGAAATAAAAATAGAAACAAATAGAAAAACAAAAAAAAACAACAATAACAAAAACCCAAAAAAAAGAAATAAAAATAGAAACAAATAGAAAATAAAAAAATAACAAAAACCAAAAATAAGAAATAAAAATAGAAACAAATAGAAAAACAAAAAAAACAACAATAACAAAAACCCAAAAAAAATAAATAAAAATAGAAACAAATAGAAAAACAACAATAACAACAAAAACAAAAAAAAAAGAAAAGCAAAAAAAAAACAACAAAACAAAAAAAAAATAAAAAAAAAATAAACAAAAACACAAACAAAGAATAAGAACAAAAATAAAAATAAGAACAAAAAGAAAAAGAACAAAACAAAAAAAATTAACCCAAAAAAAAGGGAAGAGAAACAAAGATAAACAAAAATAAATAAATAAAAACAAGAACACATTTTTTCAACTTCAAATTATGTGAACTTTGATCCCTCTCGAAGAATATGTAGGCCTTAGACTCTCATATTAGGTCAAGTCTACCCTTGTAAATAAATTTTTTTTTTATTTTTTAATTTCTTTTCATCTTATTTTACTTTTAATTTTATTCTTTTTTTACTTATTTTACTCTTTGAATTTCTTTTTGTTTTATTCTTAATTTTTTTTCTTTTTTTACTTTTAATTTTATTTCATTAAGTTTTTCCTTCTGCTTTGCATATAATTTATTAGGGAGAATTAAAATAAAATAGGAGTCATATTAATTTTGCACAACCGACTTATGATAATCGTTCTTAGTAACGAGTGTAGTGGGGTGCCTAACACTTTTCCTACTCACAATCGACTCCCGAATCCATTATTTGGTTTATAGACCATTTTTGTTTTTTAAATAAAAGATTTTTTCAAAGTTTTTTCTTTTCAAAAATTAAAATTTTGATGGCGACTCTTAAACTTTATTTTTATTTCAATTTTAATTTCAGTTTTCATTTTTTTAAAAAAATAATTTTTTTTTAAATGCGCCACACAATCTTATTTTTGGGTGTGACAAGAATAACATTATAGGCAGATTAATATATAAGGACTAGGTTCTATAAATTATAAAGCATGAATAATTTTTTTTGAGAAAAAAAAAAGTCGCGTCACACATTATTGACACTTATAACAGTACAATATTTTAAATTACATATGAATATTTCAAATTTGATTGTCCTACGTAACAACTTGATTTGTTTGATATATCATTTAGCACAGAAATTTGAATTAAGACCTCCTTTAAAGTTCAAATTACTCAAAAACTTCACCAATATTATATAGACCTAGGAATAAAGAATTAATCTATTATTAATTACCTGAACAAAGCAATCATGGAAATGAAGGTGAAGCAAGCCAACAGCCTGGCCTATGTCTTTCTTGAAGACCTTCTCGAGCTCAGTTCTAATGATGGATTAGAGCTGAGGACAGCTTGAGTCATAGAAAGTTTGATATTGCACGTCCAACTTAAAAAATAACACAGGATAAAGTAATGGAAGAAAGAAAGTTCAGATGGATTAATAACAAGAAAAAGATACAGTGGTCTCCGAATGAAGGGAAACAACCTTCCTTTTTAAGTAAGGAAGAAAACTCCTATATCAAAACATTAGAATATTCATACCCCCTCACCACACTACATTCCTCTATTAAAAGATTCGGAGCTTGCCATTCTCACGCCCCATGCATGCTTGACAGTCTGGCACACTAACGGCTTTTCCTATCGAAAGATTTGCTTCTCAGCCCATTCGATATTCTTGGGTCCACCTAGGTGCTGCATCATTGTTCTTGTTCTATCATCCTTCTCAGCAATTCCACGTGTTGTATCATCCTTTTTAGCAATTCCATGAGCTTTTCCAACCACATCATTAACATTTTGCATATTCCCAACCATGTCACCTGTTGCTAAAGGTTGACTCACGTGAATATCCATATCAAAGTCCATGACAGTCCATTCACTATAGGAGGCCTGATTTTTCCTTCAATAGTGGCATAAGCAAAAACAAGGGAAGAGAAGAGAAGGAGAAAAACACTTCTAGTAGCAACAAAACCATGATATGTTCTCTATTTCTTTCTACTCTTCTGGGAATGACTCCAGACATAGGCAGCCACTTTATTTATAGACTACCAAACACGTCATTAATTAATATATAACTTGCTTTACGGATTGCCCAAATAGAATTGAAAAGGACAACTGCAGAAGAGCTTTTATTGGACTTTTCATTAATACAAAAGCTTTTTAGGATTTGTTCTTCACAATCTTTCTTGATCAATTAGTAAAATCTGCTTTATTCGGGGATAAGATTACGTGGTGAACACATCCCCTTAATAAGGTTCACATCACAGGCGGTATGAAATTGTGCAAGTGGGGGATGCATATTAATGTTGAAACTTGAAAGTGTCATTCGTAATCTAGAGAGGACAGAGATGAAAAACACAAGGCCGAGCTGCTTATAATCAAACTTGGTGACCAAGACTTTAGACAACTACCCTTCTTATGGTCTTATCTTCCCATATCAAACTTCTACATGTACATTTATGATCTCAATTATGTAAGATTTTTTCATATTATGTAATAAACCTAAAACGCCAAATAATTATAAAATTAGAAATGCAATAATGAACGAATCTATATAACATATTCAAGTGATTGTTATATTGGCCTCTTTTCTTGTTTTCAAATCCCTGGAGTTTGTGCTTCATTTGTAACATAAACAAAACCCAATAAATCACTTTATTAACATGTATTAGGCTATCACTATTATGCTACACATTCAACAAGTTATCAATTAAGTAAACAATAAAACTCTATAACATATTAGCTACCAAACCCACTTTTTAGCCACTTATTCCATAACCCCAGCTTGTCACTTGCTCCATTTAATTCAATTTAATTTTATCACATTCTAATTTATTTGTTTTTTCTAAGTTTTTTTTCTAGTATTTGTATTCCCCCTAATCTTATTTAATTTAAATTGGTTACACTATTTCTAAATTTTTTTTATTATTTTTTCTTTTCAAATCTTTGGATTACTACAAATGTGTAGAATAACATATTTAATATTGTTATTGATATCAAAACAAATATTAAAGATAATGTAAATGTAAGGATATATTTGAAGGAATAATAATGTGAGTGAAGAGATATATAGTTATAAGAATTAGCTATTGAAAAAAATATTTGAGCTGAAAACTAAGTTTGCTCTCACATTAAAAGGAAAACGAGTTGTTTATAAGTGGATAAAAGGTTTAGATATGTCTAATAAGTATTTATCGAATATACCAAAGTGTGTAGATTCAAAGTAAAAATTCATCCAATTAGATCTAAATATGAATATTTTTATGGACATTTTCAAAGTTCGAATCAAGCCTAAATAACATGATAACTCCATTGATAAAAATATCATCCAAGTATAATATTTTATTAGTTTTGAATTACATTAGTAATTATGTAAGACAATTGTTTGTTATAATTTTTTATAAATAATTTTTATGTAAACAAGGCTTTCCAAACTTTAAGTATTCTACCCAATCTTTCTTAAAATATATTCAATAAATATAAGGACCCCACCATAATCATCCCTGCTTCGTTCTGATTCCGCGTAAGAAAATGAGAATCCTTCGTTACCTTCCTTGAAGCCACATTGCCCAGCCCTAACGCCAACCCCACCTTCCTTGAAGCCACAAGAAGAAGACTCCATTCCCCACTTCCTTCTCTCCTTCCTTTTTCTAAATATGAATATTTTTATGGACATTTTCGAAGTTCAAATCAAAGCCTAAATAATATGATAACTCCATTGATAAAAATATCGTCCAAATATAATATTTTATTAATTTTGAATTACATTAGCGATTATGTGAGACAATTGTTTGTTATGATTTTTTATAAATAATTTTTATGTAAACGAGGCTTTCCAAACTTCAAGTATTCTACCTAATCTATCTTAAAATAACTTCAATAAATATAAGGACCCCGCCATAATCATCCCTGCTTCGTTCTGATTCCGCGTAAGAAAATGATAATCCTTCGTCACCTTCCTTGAAGCCACATTGCCCAAGGCCCAACGCCAACCCCACCTTCCTTGAAGCCACAAGAAGGAGAAGACTCCATTCACCACTTCCTTCTCTCCTTCCTTTTGTTCTCTACTTTACTGGCATCTTCTCTACTTTCAGTTTTCATCTTTCACACTCTCACGGACGCACTCTCTCCTCCCCTCCCGCACAATCTCTCTCTGCAAATCTCTCCCCATTCTCTTTCTCCTTTATGGCCTCTCTAGCAATATTCCTTGCCTGCATATGGAAGAAGAAGAAAAACAACAAGACCTCACCACCCCACTCCGAGTTCCCTTCCACCACAGTTGATTCCAGTTGGTCCTTCCACCCACGCGTACAGATCTCCATGGACGAGATCGCAAGCGCCACCGACAACTTCTCACTGGACCTCATCATCGGCAGCGGCAGCTTCGGCGTCGTCTACAAGGCGCGTCTCTCCAGCGGCCTCGAAGTGGCCATCAAGAAGCTCTCGCGGGACACCTTCCATGGATTTCGGGAATTTCAGGCCGAGGTGAAAACCCTAGGTAAGCTCCGACACCGTAATATCGTCAAAATTCTCCGGTCATTGGCGTTGGGTCCCGATAGATTCTTGGTTTATAAGTTCATGGAGAGACGGAGTCTCGATCTGTGGCTTCATCCAACTGGAAACGACGACGTTGCTGTGGAGTCGCTGCCTTGGGAAAGGAGGGTGGGGATCATTAGGGGTGTTGCTAATGGGCTGCATTACTTACATGGGCTGGAGAAGCCCATTATCCATAGGAACATAATGGCTGGTAAAGTGTTGTTGGACTCTGATTTTGAGCCCCATATTGCAGATTTTGGGCTTGCAAAGATGCTCGAGTCTAGGTATTCTCATGTGTCCAGCCAACTTGCGAGCTCCTCGGCCTACATGCCCCCGGAATTTAGATACGGGATCACTGTGGCTAATGTAAAGTTTGATGTGTACAGTTTTGGGATTTTGATTTTGGAAATTGTCACGGGCCATCGGCCTAATTTTCCGGTGAAATTGGGACACAAAGAATTAGAGTTAGTGGAATGGGCCAACAAATGAGGGTGGAATTAGTGAGGCTATTGTGAGGGAGTATGTTAGAATCGCTTGCATGTGCTGTAGTGAGTTGCAGAGAGACAGGCCTACAATGACAGAAATTGTAGATTTGTTGGACAGAATGCCCATGTAAAAATCTGTTCTTTGCTCTACTAAAAAAAATGTTGTATTCTGTCTCTTGTTTGAAAGAAGATTCAAATGAATAGATTTATCTGTTGATTTTTCTTTACCCTCTTTCTTTTATTTTTTGAGTTGCGTAATCAATTGGACAAGTATAAACTTTATAAAATTCAGGTATTAAAATACAAATTGGATCTCTTCATTAATGTACAGATTAAGTGAGAGAGAAATAAAGAGTGAGAGACAAAATGTATAAAATCTACCTTGCTCTCTTCAATTTATTTGATAAATTAAGGGAATCCACTTATTAAAGTGTCTTTTTTTTCTGTAGTTGTTATAATTGTATCATTGTTAATTCCCTGGTATGCTTGGCTTTTTGCAATTAGATTTTTGTTTTTTGGCCATTTGCAATCAGATATGATTGAGCAATCAATCAAATGAATCCAAATTCAAATCACAAAGTGCAAAATTTTTAAAAATTCAATTCGTTATTACATAAAAGAGTAACATCATCATGAATTGAAAATTAGATTCACTTAATCACTTTTTCTTGGTTAGCCAAAAAAGAATTTTAATTGTTGATAATTATGTTTGAAGCTTGCTTGTCTAACAAGGACTTGAAAAATGTATAAGTCCCAGAATATATTTCTCAACAAACTATTTTGCTCTTGTCTCCAATTCGGCATTGTTTACTATTTCTAGCTCTGAAGCAAAATTTGTAGTAGCATTTTTTGTGAGTAAGCTCAACCTAAATAATAGAATCTATTTATTAATAATTTCAATATAATAAAATTCTCTTAAATTATGTGTGTGATAAACACTGTCTTGTGAGCTTACATTAAAAAAAAAAAAAAAAGCTCATTCACAGGTTCATTTTATTTCATAATATGCACTTTCAAAAGAAAAGATACACTTCGATTTGTGTGAGGCTATATGTTAGGTAATGTTTTTAAGATTTTTATCTCATCTTAGTTATAATAAATTTGTGTTCTTTGATACAAAAATTTGTCAAAATGACATCTCAAAAGATAACTCTTAATTTTAGAGAGTGCAAAATTTATATAAATCTCATATAGGAACATTATATATATTATATGAAACTTATCTGCCATGCCTTACATTTGTCATAATTTCTTTGAGATGTTTTTTTGGGACTAACACAAAAGATGAATTTTGATTAGAGTAAGTGGATTGGCCCAAATTTTAAACAACCTAGGTTAATGTAATTAGGCTCACTTATATTAGGCTAGTTTTTATAACTCACCAACACATTTTTTTTTAACGGAAAAAAAAGGCAAACATAAATTTTATTTAAATTATGAGTTTAAAATGCGGTTGAATTTTATTTTAAATATTTTATTTGTATTAATTATATTCTATATTTTTTAAAAAATTTTAATCTTGTCCTAATGACTAAGAGTTCTAAATAATTAACGGAGAATGTTGACATAGCACAAAAAATTTGTGTGGCATTTATGTATTGAAAAAAGTTCTTCACAATCACCACACATCATCTTCTTTCTCCTCCTCTTCCCCCTCATTATTCTTAGTTAAGAAATTACTATATATATACATATGGAAATATGTTGTATTATTATATTAAAAAATATAAAGTTTAGTGATATCAATTGACCTTAAAGCACATCATACTCCTTCTCCCTCTCTTTCTCCCCTTTTTCTTCTTCTACTTTAAAGGTTCATTTAGTAGACAAAATATTAAATATTAAAATAAAAATAAAAAGATAATATAAAACTATGAGTAAATAAAATGAAAAATAACACTTATATCTATATATTTTAAAAAGTGAATAGATGAGATATAAAATGATAAGTACTATTAAGTAATAATTATGAAAATATAATAAACATTATGCGTAAATAATAAAAAAACTTGGTTGAACCATATTAAAAAAATCTAGGCAAAAAAAAAAAAAAAAGAATCTCCTTTACCAAAGAGAGAGACATTAAGGGTTTTAGGCAAGTCTTAGCACTTACCATAATGTATGAAGAACAATGCTTCAAAACCATCATTATAATCAGATTTTAAATTTAATTAGCAATAAAATAATCATTTGCGTTAGAGTCTTGTATCAATCTATCAAAATAAATCTCTAAGGCTATTTTCAATCTTAAAAAATAAATTGGGTCAACAAAATGACATCTTATTTTTAACTATAGTTTTTGACTTAATCTACTTTAATCCTAAGGAAGTTGGGTTGAGTTAGGCCCAAATATTTTTTTGGCCAATTATAATTTTTTTAAAATTATTTAAAAAATTCTTTTACCTTGAAAAACTTATACCTATTTCTTATGATTAAAGGAAATTGACAATGTTTTTAAAACTAGACTAATCATTGAATTGGTAGAGACACTGATTCATATTTTATTAGTTAAACTGTGGTCAAATCAGTAATAATTAAATATATATATTTTTTATAATTTTATATATTAAAATTTTAATGTAAGAAATAAGTATTAATAAATTTTAAATATTTGATTACTAATTCAATATTTCTTAAGATATTGCAAAAATCATTTTAAAGTTTTTAAATTATATTAAGATTATACTTATCATTAAAAAATTTAAAAAAAGTAAATAGTAATTTTGGTTAAATACCTTGATATTTGAGAGAAATATTATTAAGAAATAGAACATAAACATAATAGAGAGCACGTATAAAAAATAGCAAAATATGCATATTTTATTTCTTTTATATTCTCTCTTTATTAAAATTTTTTTTTTTATATTTCAACTCTCTTCTTTTTTTTTATTACCTTCTATTTTTAATTTGTCAAATTTCTTTGGAATGAATTATTCTATTATATAAAAAAAATCTTTTAAAAAAATTTGGCATGAATAAGTTCAAATCGATTTTATCCAATTTTGATCGATTTTTGATCTATTTGACCAGTTTTTTGGTTAGCTGATTTTTAAGACTAATCGAACCCGACTAGAGATCGATTCCTGATTAAATCGGCCAATTTGGTCCAATTTTTAAAACTATAGAACTTGATTTTGTTTATATTTTTGTATGTAATTTTTATTATATTTTTATAATCATGAATCAATATTATTTATTTATTATTATTTTTTAAATAATGATATGAAAGTTATTTTTTATTCATAAAATTATTTTCTTTCCATTTCTGTTTTTATTCTAATAATTTCATATACCAAATTGTCAATTAATATATTCATCAACTTGCTTAATTGATAAAAAAATACTACATATATATAAAAAGTTTGTTGATACAGACCCGTATGTACTTAATAGCCCTTAATGTGTTGTTGGACTCCTAATTTTAGGCCCATATATCAGACTTTGGGCTTCTAAGGATAATTTTACCAACAAATCTTCACAAATACAATGGACATGAATTCCATAAAAAAAAAAAAAAATTGTGTCTCTTTTAATACAAAAAATGAAATGGAATATAAAATTAAAAAATAATTTTAAAAATAAAAAATAATTCTTGTACCTTTATTTTTAAAAATAATAAAAAATAAAAATTATTGAATAATAGTTATAAAAACATAGTAAACATTATTTTAAAAAAAATGAATGAATGAATTCCTTCCTTCCCAACCAAATGGGGTGTTATATATTTTGCCGTAATGTAAAACAATGCTTCTGTTGCCCTTGGATCCAGCTTACCTCCACCTCAAAAGTGACTTGGAGGATGTCTCTTGGTTTAAATTATTTGAGTAAACTGGCGTGAATTTAATGCATGTGTAGCACGTAATTAGTCATAATAATAAAATTTAATGACATAAATTAAAATAATTTTTGTAAATATAATTATAAAATTGATATCCCGAGAATAAAGACTCCCCAGAATACTCCAGCCATCAAAAAGCTCTCACCATTCCCACAACTATTTTTTATGAGAAATCTGAGTCGATTAAATGAAGAATGCAAACTACTGAGGCACAATAGTAGAAGAAATGAAAAGGAAATCAAAGACAAGGGTTTCATATATATGAAATCAATAAAGAAGCAAGAGGGCATTAAATGAATGTATGAAAGTTATGAGTGAATAGATATTATTTGTGACAAGAAATACTATGTGAAAACTTATTGAATTTCTCACAGGTTGTAAAACCTGCAATAAACCAAAATATTGTAACTTCTTTCCAATCAAATAAATGAATAAAAGCTATAAATGAAGAGATCTTGTCTATGATAAGAAATATTACGTGAAAACATGTTGAATTTCTCACAGGCTATAAGGTTATTGAATACAAATGGGTTTATAAAATTAAAAAAGACTTAAAGGGTAAAATTGAATATTTTAAAACTAAATTAGTGGCTAAAGATTTAATTTAAAAGGAAGTAATTGATTACACATATTCTTTTTAGTAGTAAGCAGAATAATTTAAAATATAATAATATCAAGTATATAATAATACCAAATCTCTAATATAATAATTACAAAAAAGTCCATAGCTATGAACTTTTATTTCAATACATACACTAGACCATCTCTCAAGAATATGTTATCAACACAAACCTTATATGAGATGACCTATTAACAATGAATGATTTACTAATCTAGAGACTAGAACAAAAAGTCCAAACAGATATTACATCCCATTCATTCCTTCTTTTTTACTGCATCCATGAAACGTTCAAAACAGTTTGAATTCCTATCTTGTCACCAAAAAATTGGTCAACTTTAATGGACAATCGACTGTCATTTTGTGTAATCTTCATCATTTAACTATATGGACATTTGATACTTCCTTATGCAACTATAACTTATGGACAATGGTTGCCCAGATTGACATCTAACTATGGACAACTACTTCATTTTTGATTGACTAGCACTAGAGTGTCAACTCATTATAGTGATTTGATGACTTCTATCTCCAATTTTCTTAATATTGACATTCACTATACCACATGTTTCCCCTCTCCTAATAATACAAACAATATTGTTGAAGAGAATCATAAGAGTATTATGAATTCGATATTAATAAACGCATACCTTGATTTAAAATTCTATTATTTAAATCACTTTTTATGGATTTTTAACCATTATCTTTGATCAAATAATTTACTTTAAATATTTAAACACTACATCTTTATCGCAATTTTTACCCATAAATAGTTGATATATATATATATATATATATATTCCAACCTAACAAAAAATTTCTAAATACTCTATGCAATGCATGGGTTTTTTTAACTAGTTTGAGTTGAAAAGATTAAGGGGTAAAAATAAAAAAAATTATAATTAATGACTCTAAATTAAAAATATTTATATTAAACAGTTTAAAATTTTGAAATTATTCTAAAAAATTAAAAAAAAATTTAACTTAAAATATTAAACTATAATTTTTCTAAGTGATTTAAAATTTTAATTTTTGGTTCGTTAAAATAAATTTAAAATTTAAAATCTTTTAATATAAATATTTTAATTTAAAGTTCTCAATTATAATTAAAAAGAAAAAAACAAAATTGTACTAGTAAAAAAATTTAAAAAAGAGAAAAGAAAGACTTCCTTAATTAAATCCCGGAGGCCCAGACTCGTAACTACCAGGCTCACCCACTTATTTCATAACTCCTGCTTGTCAATGATTCTTTTTAATTTTATTTTATTATGTTCTAATTTATTTGATTTTTCTAATTATTCTTTTAGACTAAGTATTGCCCTAATCTTATTTAATTCAAGCTAGTTACACTATTTCTAAATCTTTTTCATTTTTTTTATCTTTTAAAATCTTTGGCTTATTACAAATGTGTTAAATAACATATTTAATATTGTTATTAATATCAAAGCATAAACTAAAGATTTAGATAACAAAAAAGTAAATAGATATTTAAAAAAATATTGTAACTAAAAAGACTTACAATTATAAGAATTATCTATTGAAAAAGTTTTTAAATTGAAAATTAAGCTTATCCTCACATTGGAACAAAAGCTGAGTTGTTTATACTGAATAAAAGGTTTAAAATGTCGAATGAATATTTATGGAAGTTACCAAGGTATGGATTCAAAGAAAAAATTTATCCAAGTAGATGTAAATATGAATATTTTTATAGACATTTTAGAAGTTCGATATGATAACTCCATCGATAAAAATATCATCCAAATATAATATTTTATTAGTTTTGAATTACATTAATAATTATGTGAGACTTTGAATTGTTTGTTATGATTTTTTATAAATAAATTTTATGTGAGCGAGGCTCAATTAAAAAAATTATTCCTCTTACAATTTCCAAAGTTTAAGTATTCTACCCAATCTATCTTAAAATATATTCACTAAATATAAGAACCCCACCATAATCATTCCTGGTTCGTTCTGATTCCGCGTAAGAAAATGATAATCCTTCGTTTGTCTTGTGGTACAAGGATTATATATCCAATTAATCTCAGCCCCCACCTTCCTTGAAGCCACATTGCCCAAGCCCCAACGCCAACCCCACCTTCCTTGAAGCCACAGGAAGAAGAAGACTCCGTTCACCACTTCCTTCTATCCTTCCTTTTCTTCTCTACTTTACTGGCATCTTCTCTACTTTCAGTTTTCACCATTCACACACTCACGGACACACTCTTTCTTCCCCTCCCGCACAATCTCTCTCTGCAAATCTCTTCCCATTCTCTTTCTCCTTTATGGCCTTTCCAGCAATATTCCTTGCCTGCATATGGAAGAAGAAGAAGGATAAGAACAAGACCTCACCACCCCACTCCGAGCTCCCTTCGACCACTGTTGATTTTAGTTGGTCTTTCCACCCACGTGTACATATCTCCATGGGCGAGATCGCAAAGGCCACCGACAACTTCTCACCGGACCTCATCATCAGCAAGGGCAGCTTAGGCCTCGTCTACAAGGCTCGTCTCTCCAGCGGATTCTTCGTGGCCATCAAGAAACTCTCGCCGGACGCCTTCCGCCATGGATATCGGAGACTTCAGGCCGAGGTGGAAACTCTAGCTAAGCTCCGACACCGTAATATCATCAAGATTCTCGGGTCATTGGCCTCGGGTCCGCATGGATTCTTGGTCTATGAGTTCATGGAGAGACAGAGTCTCGATCTGTGGCTGCACCATTATCCGACTGGAAACAACCACGTCGCCGTTGAATCACTGCCCTGGGAAACGAGGGTGAAGATCATTAGGGGTGTGGCTAATGGACTGCGTTACTTGCATGAACTCGAGAAGCCCATTATCCATAGGGATATTAGGGCTACTAGTGTGTTGTTGGACTCTGAATTTGAGCCCCATATTGCAGATTTTGGGCTTGCGAGTATAATTGGGCCTAGGTATTCTCAGGTGTCCAGCCAAGTTGTGGGCTCCTTGGGCTACATGGCCCCAGAATGTAAAGCTGGCGTCACCGTGGCTAATGCAAAGATGGATGTGTACAGTTTTGGGGTTTTGATGTTGGAAACAATCACGGGCCATCAGCCCAACTTTCCGGTGACATCGGGCCACGAAGAATTGGAGTTAGTGGTATGGGCCAGGAAAATGTTGGCCCAAAATGGTCAAATAGTTGATCCGAAGATAAGGAGTGACGTTGGAATTAGTGAGAGTGAGACTAGTGCGAAGGACTATATTGGAATTGCCTGCATGTGCTGTAATGAGTTACATAAAGACAGGCCTACAATGACTCAGGTTGTAGATTTATTGGACAAAATGCCTATGTAAAAGTCTGCCGTTGTGCTCATTAAAAAACATCGTATTTTGTGTCTTGTCCGAAAGAAAATTCAAATGAACATATTTATCTAGTGATTTTTCTTTATCCTTTTTTATTTTTTATTTTTTGAGTTGTGTAGTCAACAAGACAAGTATACAGTAAGACTTATAAAATCCATCCTCTTTTTTTTTTTTCCCCTTCTTTTCTTCGGTTGTTATTATTGTATTACTGTTGATTCTCTTGTATGTTTGGGATTTTGCTATTAGATATTTGCTACATCCATGGGGATATATAAGTTAATTAAGAAATGTATTTATTAGTGGTAATTAGAGCCTAACTAACTGTTTAATCCCTCAATTACGATCATTTGTTAAAAAAAAAACATAATAATAAGAAAAGATCTAACATAGGCCTTAGTACGTGATTGCTAATGGAGAAGTTTCAGACAAAAATTTATCAAATTCAACACATTTAATATCAATTAGTTATATCGATGTATAAAGACTTTATAGATAAAGGTATCTATATTATTAAATATAAAAATAAATAAATAATTTAACAAATTCAAATAGGTATGGTTCAGCAACTACCCCGATTGAATTATTTGGGATAAAGCAGGGTAACCCACGTTCACGTGGTCGATAAATAAGCAATAATAACAAACTAATGATAAGATATGGTAATAAAAAATATAAATAAAGGATAATTAAAACATATAAAATATTAATTCTTCTCACTAACAATGAGGTAATATATAATTAACTATTTCTTTAAATTAAAAAATTATTAATCTAATTCACACAATTATCTCACTTTAGTTTTTGTTATATTTATTTTTATTATATATTGAGTTATTTTTTTATGAACAATTATATATATATATATTTGGATTATGAGACATTTATAGAAGACATTCGCCATATATGAATAGCTATTCATATATATATATATATGAACATTCTAAGGCCACTTCATTTGGTTAGCTATTCATATATGACGAATGCCCCTGTATGAATGTCCCCTAATCCAAATATATATATATATATATATATATATATATATATTAGTTCTAGTATCATATTAGTTCATCCCTAATTCCTAAGTTGTTTTTTCTCACTTTAATAATCATTCAATTATGTGATATTTTCATTCTTTCATCCACTTTTTAAAATAGAAATTTAATTTCATAAGATTCATAAAAAATGATTTTTTTAACTTTTTATTTTTAAATCTAAAAATATATAAATATATATAATTTGGAAAATTAATTCTACTTGCTCTTGCAAAAGATCTAAGAGCTTCTTATTCCAAACTATATTTGATGAAATACTATGAAATAAATTGTTAATTTATAATATATATATATATATATATATATATAGACATATAAGGAGGAATCAATTCACACTTCTATACAAGTTTAATTCTGACATCAATTATAATTATCTAATAGTGGAAAATATTATGTTAGCGTACTTGGATATGGTTAGAAAAAGGAAAAATCACCTACCTTGTCTTTCTCATCAACATTATTAATTAGTACTTCTCTCTTTTGCAAATGGATTGTCTCCAATAACTTAGGTTTGCAGGATTTTAGACTTTTTTTTAAATAATAAAATATGATGTAGGGTGTAGCACCCCAGCTAGTGAGTAATTAAATAAAGAGTATAGTTAAAGATTTGAGTGTGACAATTTACAAGGGAAGCGAAAAGATTAAAAAAAATAATCAATAAATAAATAAATTAAAACAAAGTAAACCATTTATTATTGAGACTTACTTCAGGCCCAATCAAAGGCCCAAACCTAATATTAGCAAAACCTATCACAGCTAACCCATTTCATTCTTCTTCATTTTACATGATCCAAAAACTGAATAGAAGGGAAGGAAAGCTCAAGACTTCCATGGCTGCCAACTTGAGCTTGTTGCATGGAAGGGATGGATTGGATTCTTGCTAAGGTACTTCCCACAAAAATTGTTTTACTCCTTCAACTTTCTCTCCTAGCCCAATGGTTCCTCCAATTAGGTAGAGGAAAGAAACAAGAAGTTGAAACTAGGTAAATCCCTCATCCTTGAAATCCATTGCATGTTGTTTTAAGATTAAATCATCTCTCCGTAACATCATTCATAGTTTGACCAAATATAGAGTTGCTGAGGAGAGCTAGTAGCTTCAGCTTGAGAGTTTCAAGCTATTAGAAGAAAGAAAGTTTGATTCAAGGTAAATGTTTCTATCCAAGTTCCTTTAGAATTGGGTATTTGATAAGTTATATGATTTAATGTAATTTTGTATGTTGACTAAACTGTGAAAAGGGAATTAAAAAGGAAACTTGTGCTAGGAAGCTTAATTGTAATAGAGGTGATGATGGAATGACAGGTTTGATAAGAAAGTAATGCCATGTTTGGTATAAGGGCTATCTAAGGGGAAGGAAAAGAATGGAGTACAATATCTCTTACATTGTCCATGTGGTAGCTGGTGCAGCTTTTCCCATGGTGTGAAAGATTCCAGTAAATGAAGGAGACTCAACACCTTAGCTGGAGCGAGAGAAAGAGAATGTGTTTGAGGAAGAGGCATTGGAGATGACTATTTTACCCTTAATCTACCACTTGTACATAGCTAAGACCATAAATAACATCGGCTATAATAAAGCACCATAAGCTGTGGTAAGATACACAAACACATGTGAAACCTTCGACCTTTCTTGCTGAGTCTTCACCTTCCTTAGGCCATTGGAGCTTGTGAACACTACCAATGGACATGTTTTATGGCTATAACTCCTCTGTAGCAATTTCCCTCACAATCAAGCAAGGTTAGCTACACTATTTGTCCTTCAATGCTATGGGTTAGCTATAATGTTTGAAATATTTGCATTTTCTAATAGGTTCTTTTGATTATTGATGAGGAGTTTTGATTTCTTCTTATAAGGTCTTTGATTTGATTTGATTTCATTTAAAGTTGCTAATCAACAACTCTCTTTTCATTTCATGTCATTTTCATTGCTAGTATTGTAAGGTCCTAAATTTCTCTTCAAAAAATTGTAGTATCTTTTAACTTGTAACTTTTTTATTAATATAACAACGCACTTATTCATAGAAGAGCTTTGTGGTAAAATAAATCTAATAGGCATGGACATATTAAGCAAGTGTTGATTGATAAGTGCAATAACATAGTCAAAAGGGGTAGAGAAGATGAAGGTATAAAAGGCAAGAGTCATAGAAAAAGAGAAAAATGAGATTTCTTAGTATGTCAACTGGGAGCTAAATAAAAGGGTGGAGGAGTTTCTTATGTCTTATTAGAATTTCTCTAGTATTTGAATTATATTATCGATTGAACATAGTTAATAAGGAATGTTTGTGCATTAGAGTAAATGATTATTAAAAAACACATTTCCCATTTTATATATATGGCTCCTACAATCAGTTTGTTTTAAATTTTCTATTGTAGGAGACAAACAAAAACTTGGCTATCATGCTAGTAGACATTTCATAACAACTTTAAAAGAAAATTCAAAAAGTGATGTGAACCACCCATAGCGATCCTATTTATGACTTAACTGGAACTCAAAGTTTTGATAAAATCAACTACGAAGGCAGCACTTCAAGGTTTTCAATTTATTTATATACACAATATTGCCATTACAAAACTTCATAACTAATATATATGGTTTAAATTTTGGATGGCTCATCTTTTTTAGTTGTTTGGACTGTTTGTTTATTTATGATGCAACAACCTAACTATGTCATTGAATTGCTCAAATGTTGTTCCATGATGAAGTAACATTTTTTTGTTATTTATGTGGGTGTTTCCTACCTTAAAGAAGCATGCTTGTGACATAGACACTACTTATGTTTTACCTTTTGTCCATATGGTGATGGGCTACCTGAAAATGGAGTTGCTTACTACACTCTTGGGTTGGTGGTCAAGTGTTGTGAATGCCATGGTCAAATGGTATCTTACTATATATAGTGTTGTTGTTAGTAGATATCGGATTAGTTATTACTCGTACACTCTAAACTTTAAGGCTAAGAGGTATTACTTAAGAATTTTGGTTTGTACTAGTGACGTTACCTATTATAACAATTTGAGGATGTATAGATCAACATTTTATCACCTATGTTCAATGCTAGATAATATAGGGGTACTTAGACCTACAAAAAATATGCTAGTAGATGAGCAAGTTATAATTTTCTTAAATATTCTAGTGCACCATATAAAGAATAGAGTTATCTAATTGAACTTTAGAAGATTGAGGAAACTATAAGTTGACACTTCCATTTGGTGTTAAATGCCATGATATGATTGCATAGACAGTTGTTCAAAACACAAGAGCCTGCTCTAGAAGATTTAGTCGATGAGAGATGGAAATGGTTTAAGTAGTGATTTTAGCTACTATTCCGTACCATTCCCTAATTGCAACCTCCCTCATATCTTGCGTCTTTTTGCTAGAATTGTCTTGGTGGACTCGATAGAACTCACATTCGGATAAAGGTGTGGTTAGAAGACAAACCTTAATATCATAACAGGAAATAGGATATCATAACTAATGTCTTAGGTGTATACTCCCAAGATGGACAGTTTATATATGTTTTACCTAGATGGAAAGAGTTTGTAGCTAATTTGTGGTTACGTGATACTATTAATAGAAGCCATGGTTTGAGAGTACCCTAAGGTGAGAAGCCAGAACCTTTGTTGTTACATGGGTTTATATTAGGAAAGTATCTTTATTAACTGATTGCTAAATTTTTTATACCTAGGTTGTTACTATTTGGTTAATGCGGGGTACAATAATTGTGAATGCTTCTTTGCACCATACAGAGGACAAAGATATCACTTAAATAAATGAAAATAAGGTAGACAACTAACGACGCCACATAAGTGCTTTAACATGAAACACTCAAGGGCATGAAACGTTATCAAAAGGTGTTTTAGGCTGTTAAAGTTACGTTGGACAATCCTTAGAAGTCCATCATTCTATGCAGTCAAAGCTTAAATCATGTCATAATTACATGTGCATTACTCCATAATCTTTTAAGGCAAGACAATGCTAAAGATCCATTGGATGCTAAGCTTGATGACATAGGTTATATTGCTCGAACAAATGATAACATCCCTTTTATTGATAATAGAACCCATTGATGCATGGAGCAATTGGTGGGAATGATTAGCAATTGACATGTTTAATGAGTTTATAGGTCATAGAGGGACAAGCTAGACAAAGCTTATATTAGATGTAATGATGACCTTAATGTCTGTGTCATATGAGCTATTACTTTTGCATTAATAGTTAGATCTTTTTGTATGGATTGATGTTTGCACTATTAATTACATTGACTTTATAGGTGTAATACATTGGTTTGAACGCTACATTTTATTTTGATGTTAATGTTCATGGTTATACCTTTGATGTATATTTAGTTGACTTGTGTGCATATGTTAATGTTTCTTACAAATGGTTCTTTCATTTTACTTGTGATTAATGTTGATTTTGCTAATTTGCTAATATTAACTATTAGTTATGTTTATTTATTGGATAATATTGACTATTAATGGTGTTTGATGGTTAGATTGCATTGATGGAGCAACATCCCAAGTCTAGCACCCAGGTTTCAAAGCATGTGTGGACGCTCGACGAGGATGCATTATTAGTGAAATGCTTGGTTGACTTACAGATTAAGGAAAAATTCTTAGGTGAAAATAGGTTTAAACCTGGGCATCTAGGAGCATTGGAGGTCAGGATGAAAGAAAAATTTTCTGGGTGTGACCTAAAAGTTATCCCTCCTATACAATCCCAGCTAAAAATGTTTAGAATAGGTTGGAACACTATGTATGATATGGTACATGGACACAATACAAGCGAGTTTGGTTAGGACCCTATCAAGAAGTGAGTGATCATTGATAAAGAAGTATAGGAAGAGTACATGAAGGTAACATTGATTATGTGATGTGACATTAAATTTGGAGTTTTTGTTACAATTTTATTTATATTTGTTGTGATTTGGTTTAAAGTTGCTATGCATTTAAGTTAAAGTTGTTGTTTTAGTATTACTTAAAGTTATTGCATTTTTGTATAAAGTTGCTATGAATCTTATGCAAATGGTTTATTATAAAGTTGTTGTACATATGTAAGCAAGTGCCAAGATAGGATTGAGTTTTGGTATTTTTTTTATGCATGTAAATATGTATAAATTAGCTAGTGGTATTATACATTGGGATGTGGTATTGTTGCGAAAACTTATCTTAATATAACTTAGATAATAGTGCTATGTTTATACTTATTATATAAGGCTTTTATGTGTAATGGTAGCTAGTAAATTTTTTTTTTTATTGTTTACAGTTTGCATGTGGGTTTGATTGTGGACTAAAGTATAGGTTTGGTTTGGCCATTTTCACCAAATGGCAAACTAGAATAGTTCTAATGATTAGAAAAAATTTAAATTAGCCCTTTACACTTGTAATTCAATCTTGTTTGGTTAGATTTAGATCCCATTTAATTAAATTAGGTCTATGGGATCCAATTGCTAAAGTTGTTATCAATGAAAGCTTTGAAGGGTTATTTGTATATGTGATGTTGGCTATATGCATTTTTAACAAATTGAGGTGTAGCTTGTTTCTAATGGGCTAGAATAGTGTAATTACACATTATAGATGGGCTTAAGTTGGTGTGTGGTGAACTAGACTGATGTTGCTCAAAATGGGTATGTACCTTATGCGTAATGCTTTATGTTACAATCATAAACGGGGGTCTTTACTATCATTGCTCTGTTGTTGTCATGTGAACTTTCTCCTTGTTTATTAAGGGTTTGACTCGACCAATGGGGTCCAATCTTGTTTTTAGGTATTTAGAAGTTAAAGCAAGAGTCCTAATTTGCAAAAAGAGGAGAATTGGTAAGATGGTTATGCCATGTAAAGTTTATTAGTCCATTTTACTATAATGAGTTTTTTTGGAGGTTTTAAATTTAAGCTATCATAGGTTGAATTATCATCTTACTCCTTTGAATCTTCCATGAGTTTAATAGTCATGATAAACCATTTTTATAGATTATAAATTGTTTTTGAAAACCCTAGATAGTGTCTTGTTTATTAAGGTGTGAGGCTGCATCAAATTCCTTTTATATATTGCTATTAGTACTATAGGTTAGCCAATTGGCCAATATATACATATAATAGTGACAATTTGGTGCAATCTAGTGGCTAGCATTTGTTTTAATATAATTCATATGTGCAATGTCAACCTTAAGCAAACTAATGTGTATGTGATGTGTATTTTTATTATAATGCATGTTTATGAATTGGGATGATGTTTTGGTTGTGAAGAAGTCTCTATTTTATTTGCCATAGATAAATTTAGCTCTTACTTGCAAGCCTCATATTAATATAATTATATATATATATATATATAGTTATATACCTGTATGTATATGTATATATAGTTGCTATAATTTAAGTGATGGTTTGTTTTATTTGCAGTTATAGTTGTTGTATTTTTCAGTTAAGTTGTTGTTATATTATTTAGTTATGGTTGTTATGATTTTGTTTAAAATTTTTAGTTTCTTTGTAGTTAAAATGGCTATAATTTTGATGTAACTTAGTGAATTTTTTTCTTGCTTTCTAATATATTTGTGGTTAAAGTTATTGATTTTTTTGTAGACACATAAAAGGCAACACCATTTAGGTGTAGGCCATTCCCATACTTTGAGGAATGGAAAAGATCATGCCACGAGGAAGGACACTGCTTCTGCTTATGACATCCTAGAAGACTTGGATGTTGGGAATGAAGGTCTAGGATTAGAAGATATGGTGGACACTGATATACCACTAGAGATTGACCATGATAGTTCATCAATTTACTTGGCCTAACACAATAGAGGTGAGACATCTTCTCGTCAAAGGAAAAGGTGCAAAAGTAGTTGCGATCCGAGTGAGCACATGGCTAAAATGATCATTGCTATTGGCAAAGTAAATAGCAATAGCATTCAACTAGTTATGGATAAAATATGCACCCGTGTAAAGAGGTTGGCACACAAGACTACTATGGATGAGAGAGTAGAGAAGCTATATAAAGCATTACTTAAGGTTGATGGCTTGATGCAATTTGAACTATATGAGACATTAGCCAAGATTGTTAAAGATGATTAACTATTTGTTTTCTTTCCCACCATTCTAGATGAGTCAAAAATGGATTGGATCTAGCATTTGCTCAGATAATATGCTGTCTTCTTGTTGAAACACCTAGGTTTTCTTATGTGAATTAGTAGTTCATCCTTTTTTTGGTATGGCACTTTGTTAATGGACAATGTATATTAGCCATGTTAATAGGGGGTGATGACTTTTTAGAAGGAGTGCTTTTTGGATGTCTTTATTGGCTAGTAGGTGTATGCCCAACAAAGACACTTTTATTTTGGTGTAAATATCGACTAGAATGTGTGTGCCTAAGGTCGTACATGTCTTTTTACTTTATTTTGATGTAAATATTGGCTAGGATGTTTATGCCTAGGATAGTTGCTATTTTTTGACTATAGGGTGTTTGCCCAATACACAAATGGCTACAATACATATGTGCTAAGGATGTAAAATGTAAATGGTGCTTAAAGTGGCTGTAGTGGACCTTTGGGAAGCCATATTGCTTGATGTAAAAAATTGGCTGCATTGGTTGCTGATACATTTGTGCCTACAAAAAGTCTTATTTTAATGTACAAAAGTTAGCTGGGTATGCCCCTGAGTTGCACTTGGGACACAATTGTATATCTTCGGCTATGACAAAGGCCTTATTTTGATGTATCTAAACAATCCTATTATGCTCATGTATATAATGCAGATGACAATTCTCATATATTGTTAGTTCTCTTTGTCCTTGTCATTATAATAGTCTTAAAGAATTTCGGTTGTGTTCTGTAAACATAAAGCTTCCAAATCAAATTAGACTTGCATTTGAAAACATGGTGGGTCTCACAAATCAAATCTATTAGAACAAATTTGAATCTTTTTGGATTACACATAGATTAACTCATTTTATAGACACTTGCTAGTTGCAAATGAAGGTCCATAACCAACATTAATGCATGGTATGATCAATGTTGCACATATGGTGGCTATCCATTTGTAAAATCTAGCAAAATAAAGCTCATTAAAATAACTAAAATTACAATGGTGTGCATTAAGTGTAAGCTGCTCAAATGTTATAACATGCTCGATTTGATATCTTGATACATTGATAAAACACTTATGTCCATCTATCTCACTTACATTTTTCCACATACTACATTAACCCAAATATATACATTGTTCATATGGGGTACAACAAAAGTGACTCACTTACATGATTAAGTTACGAAAAACAACACATTAAATGTCAAGATCAGTATATCAAAAGTGGATATTTATTAGACATAGCACCAACAATATCATCCAAGGTAATAAAACCATCTTCAATCGACTTACAACTCTCTCTAAGCTTGTTATTTGTTGCCTCATACCATTCTCCATCCCTTCCGTAGCCTCCTCTTATCTCATCATCCTTTGCTAAAGTTCACTAACATCTAGGTTCATTATCATACCTCTGAATTGAAGCCTTGCCCTTGCATGCTTGGATGCTCATCTCTCATTGAAGGTGAGAGCCATTGCCAAAACTTACACTGATTTTGGGCATATGTCATAAACAATTTTCTTGAGTTTTTCTCTATATCTGAAATCTGCATGGTTGCCTATCGCTTACAAAAGCAATTCTTATTATGGAATTTAGGACCATTAAGCCCACAGCTATTACCTACACTCGATGTAGACATTATAACCTACAATTGAAAAATATAATAAGTCAAGTTATAAAATACTATATTGAGCTTATGTTAATTTGTTACTAGAATCAGCATATGCATAAGTTATAGTTCATGAATATTAAGTAAATTCCATTATGCACGAAAGCTTTAAAAGCTCCAAACCTCAAGCCAAGTATACCAATTTAATGCAATCTATCATGGTTGATCAATTTTTTCCTTTACCACTTTTCTCAAAATTTCCTTCTTTTATTTTGGTAGGTTAAACAATATAAATGGGAACAAATTAGAATCTTTGATTTGGTTTTTATATTTGTCCTTTTAGCAATCAATGTTTTTCTACATGCATACAAGCATCATATGATATCTAAAGAAATTCTTATTGCTTTTAGGTGGAAATGTTAGCAAAGAGCATTATAACACCAAATATGTTATGTTTAACACCACTTATCGTGGGCAAACATATTGGCCCAAATTCCCACAGGAAGATTCTTGGTCATTCAATTGTAAAACTTATCTAAACCTCTTTAAACAAATACAGGAACAATCGTTTAACTTGTAGTTATGAGTTTTATAACTAGTAAATGTCTCCCATATTATGCCAACACCCAATACTCTTCTTTTCTTTTATAAAAATTTCTAGCAATTTTTTCAATCTTCTATTCTATGCAGCATTTGTTTTGGGGCATGAGAAATAAAAGATTATATAGGTTTTCTTAATATATGCAGGTCTTAACATCTTACCATTACTTAGATGCACAATTTACTAGAATTTTGACAACTTATGAGCCTAAAACTATGGTATGTTTGCTAACTGCAAGTTGCAGTAAATCTCACTAGAAACATGTCTGTTTTGTGATCTTTAGAACTTGTCCTTCTTTTTTCTTTGGCAAAAGAACTAATGTTTTCTTTCATTTGGAATGTAGAATAAAGTGATTTCTGTGTATGTATATTAGCATATAATGTTTGCTTCTACATAAATTAAAAACACATTACTTATCACATAAAAAATTGTTATTATACATCTATAATTACTTATACTATAATATAGTATTTATTACTTTTTTGTTCTCTTTAAACTACAATGTATCACTTACCACTTAAACTAGAAATGGTCCTATAGATATATTTGGTCCCATGGTATATTTCCTTTTATTTCTTATTAAAGATAAAAGAGACATGTTCTTCTCATAATAATGATTGCATATTCCTATCTTTGACCTATTGATGTGGTTATATGCTATGCAAAATCTATAAATTTTTAGTGTTATGCTTTTCCTTCTAAAATGAATTTCTTTCTCTATATGCATTGTACTCAACTTCAATTCTTCTCCCTAAATTTAATAACTTCTTACTAATTTATTCCTAACCACAATTTTCATGATACTAGATAAATCCTCAGTTGTATGGAATGCACCATGCTAGAATGCCTTTGCCATTTGAAATGGAAGAAGAGCTTGTTTATGTCAATGCATAGTAGTATCATGGTATTAAGGTAAAGGCTGTGACATGCTATGGCTAAGCTAGAAAGGAAAGTTATCAAAATTAGAAAGGTATGCTTGACATGTTGATTTAGTTATGAATTATATATTTTAGATAGAACAAATTATAGCTTATTGTTATCTTTTCCACAAAAACAAAAAGTTATTCATGAGAAAGGAGAACATACCTACAGAATTTTAGAATGAAAAAGAAATGAGAAATAAATACATAAAAAAATCTCATGGATTAATAGTAATAGCTTTACTGCAACACTAGCCAAAAGCTATGCAATCATGTGTAATGGCAAATACATAATAAAAGATAAAATAGGTGGGCTATCAAATTTATGTATTAAAATCATCATAAAATCATAATCAAATTAAGAAACACTAAACTAAAGACTACTTGCGTTGTGCAAAACACTAGAGATTCAAGATGAACAATGCAATAATCCATAAATAATGCAAGTAGGGGTATTGATAGATTTAGCAAATGCTTCGATACAAGGTGAAGTTGTATCTGAAAATGTAGGTGCCATAACTACTAATCACATATGTTAGAAATTCACCCACGTCATAATTTAAAACTAGAAAAATGATAGCATGAAACCATATTATAATAGAATAAAACAAAAATTCATCACAGAATGGAGTAAAAGCAAAATCAATTCACCCACAAAATACCTAAAACAAAGGAACAATATAATTATCTTAATCATCTTGGAAATAAGAAAAATCTCAATGGAGTAATACAACGAACCTACTAGTGGTAATGGGTTATACAAAAATTGGATCTGAACTTCTTCAATACAATTTCTCAAAATGTACAAAGTCAGGCATGAGATCAGGAAGGAAGAAAATATATAGTTGATAAAAGATATCTCAACAAAAGAGCCACAGACTTCTCTAAAGTGTGATCAATTGAGAGAGAAGCTATGTTGGAGAAAGGACTTCGATGACAGATGGAAAAGATGGGTGCTATAACAAGACTTGGAGAAGCTGATGATCGGTGTCTGAAATCTGTCATGGTTATAAAGGCTTTTCGATAGAGTGAAGCTTCTTGTTTTGTTTAGTTATAGCTCGTCAAAATTAAGGCTCTAAATTAAGGCATTGTGTTTTTTTTCTTGTTTTTTCTTTGTTCCAAAAATTTGAATCACAAAGTAAAACAAAAGACCACTGTCTTTTGGCCTTTTTTCCTTTCCATATCTTCTTTTTTCCTATTAAACCAAACATAAAAATAACATGTTTTTCCCATTCCTTCCTAGGTCATACCAAACATAATTTGGTCCTTAATATTCCTTTCCATTCTCATTTCTTTTCTTATCAAAATTCATTTTCCATACCAAACAAACCCTAAGTATCTCAATTGTAGCCTTGAAGTATAATAATTAAGTTAATAATAGAATTGAACTTAATGTTTGGTTGTGGTTGGTTAAATTGTGAAAAAGAATGGAATAAGGATAACATTGTAAAGGGGCTCATAATTGGGAATATGGAAGTTGGAAGTAAGGTGCTTGAAGACCAGTAAATTGTTATGTAAGCTTTCCATGTAATATTATGGATTTGTTGTATTGCTAAAAGTTGGATTATAGGGTCTAATGTGTTTCTTGATTTTGATTTAATTATAGGAGCTTGGCTAAAGATCTTGGAAGCTTGCAATTATAAAGAAATTCCCCTCTTGGTCCTCAAATGGATAGGAAGAGAACTTTAGAGTGTAACCAATGGTATATGTGATTGAATCAAGCATTTAGATCTCATATGTTAGGAATGACTAAGAAGAAAGGAATAATTAATTGTTCTATGATACATGTCTAGAGATCTTATTCTTGTTGAATTGGTGGAGCCTTGTTTTTGCAAAGGAACTAGTTAAGCCTTACCTCACAAGTAGTTATTTATCTTTCATAACATATTTCTTTGAACTAGATGTGTATGCATGCTTAGTTTCTAGGGACAAAGCAAATTAATCCCCTTGTTTTATAAGAGTCTAGAAAAAAAGGTAATTCCTTCTTGTGGTTTAGTTTTGGGATTCCTGTGGTATTGCCATATGAGATTAATGAGATATGCTTGAGATGTATGATACAAATGGGTATTTCTTCTCTTTATGCAATCAAATATACTATACTTTTTATTGATGTATGCTTGTATGCTACTCTAACTCTGAGTGCTTGATGCTTGTAATATGCATTGAAAGATAATTCAATTACTGGGATTTCTTTCTCATCATTTTGAGGGACAATTACTTTATATTTTTCAAGAGAAGAATTGTCTAAAAGGCTTGACAAGCAACTTGAGGTCTGAAACTAGTAGGTTGTAGTGTGTGGGGGTGGCTAAATATACCTACTTTTATAAGAATGATTGCATTTTTTAGATGTACATAGGGTTCATAAGATGTATGTAAGGCCAAGTGACCCACTTTTTTGGGTCTTGCTTATATATGTATGGATAGGTGCCAAGATAGGACTCAATATATATAGTCTTTTTTTTGGCGAAGAGGGGGGAAGGTTGGAACGATGTGTTTATGGATACAAACAAATATCATGTATATGGTTTGTGATACTTTGCAATTGAAGAAGTGCATATTTTGTTATGTAATGAGTTGTTGTGGTTTTGGTTCTCTTATTGTGGTTATGTGTGGAAAATTGTAGTTCATGCTTAGTTAAGTTGTCTTATTTCACATTTAAGAAATGTTTGGTGAAGTATTAAAGGCCTTGAGTTGTAATGTTTAGAACATAGAACCTAATTCATGTAGAAACTCATATAAAATTAGTAGTTAGCTTGATATGGTAAAGCTATGGTCACCTAAACCATTTGGTGCTCTTGTGGGAAATTTATACTTTGTGCAAGTGTAATTTAGTGGACCATAGTGGTTAGAAGTTATTTGGGGTTATATCATACCTAGCTTAAATTCAATCACTTCCTTTTGTTTTAGCAATGATCTTAATAACCAATTACACACATTCATTAGCAAAATTGGTTCATTTACATACCAAAATGTGCAATAGGGGTCTGATTTCATTTTTTTTCTTTTCCTTCATCCATATTTATCATATACATACTTGGTTCAGCTCATTAAGTCTGAAATTACATACCAAAAGCATGAAAACATTTATAGACCTAAAATGGCATAAAGAACATAATCTACACTAATTTTAGAAATACATATCTCAGGTTATATAACTTTGATATATACAAATTAGATATCTATAGAAAGCTTAAGATGTAAACTATATGCTATAAAAATTTCAAATACAAATGAATCCATTTGACTTATTAAAAATCTAAAGAACCAAGGCTGTGCAAGGTGGACAGCATCGGACCAACACATATATCAAACCCCAAATTCAGAAATGTATAATTTTAACTACACAACTCCATTTGACAGTGGTTATGGAAAGCTTATAATATCAACTATATATTTGTAAAATTTCATGGACAATGGAGCTCATTTAGCCCCTGAAAATCAATAGAATAGTAACAAATACAATAACCAATTCATATAATCAGAACCTAGATTTTAAAAATTTATATCTTTGGCTATGTAATACCATAATTTCTAAGCTCTTTCCATGCTATCTTTATACCTTATATCAATCAATACATATGAGAGGCAAGAAAATGTCATTAAAATATTGATTATTTTTGCATTGTACCTCGTATAAAAAATTCTATTTGGTGCCATATGGGTTGAGTGATTTTATACTATAATTTCTCATATTTAATTACATGTATACAACTCATTTGCATCATAAAATCATGCTCACAACTCATGGAAACCAAAATGGAACCTAGAATATGGAGGTTTATTTTCAGCCAAATTTAGCCCCTTTTCTGGCCGAAATTTGAAAAATCATAACTAATTATAGAAAAATTAAAATCACACATTGTTGGCTATTCTAGAAATCTACGGATGTATACTTTACACAAAAATATACCTAGACCATAACATCCATTACAGAGGGCATTTGACATCCGAAAAATTCCAGAGGTCAAATTGCCTCCTGATACTGTCACAGATTCTATAACAAACTTTGAAAATGCTCAATTAATTCCAAAAAAATTCAATCCATATAAATGATACCAATCTAAAAATATATGGATGTTAGTTAGAAGGATAAAATATTTCCAAACCAGTTCAAATAACCCAAATCTCAGAATTCAATAGAACAATAACTTAGGTCGGGTAAGGGTCTTGATACTGGGCAGGATGTTCAAAAATTCATATCTCCTTTTCTAAACCTTCAAATGAGGTGCTTCTAGTTGTCATAAATAATTGGGAATGTCTAGTTTTTATGTATAAAATTTTGTGGCAATTGGAAATTATTTTCCTTATGAGTTACAAAATTAAATTTCGGACTAGTGTTACAATACCAAGGACCAAAACTAAAAAAATTCTCAACTTCAACAATTCTCCAAATATTACATAGACCTCTAAAAATTACCAACTTTAGCTTCCCAAAAAGCTCTTAATAAGCTCTAGATGTATGCAAAATTTTAGATCAAGAAGAGCTCATTTGGACAAGAGTAGTATGGCCTCCTAAAATGATAAATTTTTGCTCCATATGGGTAACCAATTTGTCCAAATGGCTTTCTTAATTGTTTGACACCTCTTAGGCAAGTTTCAAAGCACAAATATGACTTGTAGAGACTGTCCAAATGGTCCCAAACCCCATGCATCTTATTTTGGTCTTCAACATCCATTTATGCACTAAACACACATATTATTCAAGGGTCCACTTACATATCTTCATTGATTTAATACTACATATATTATATATATAGTCTATACATCATATTATACAACCAAAAATAACATGTACAATGCTTCTTGACACTCCATTACAATTTACATTACCAATTACACAAAGTGTAGCCATTTAATGTTCTTGCCTTGCATTTCCTTGGCCTTGAGCACCACCTAGACATTTTAAGCATTAAAGGAAAATGGGGGTGAGATTCCAATCTCAATAGCTCACACACTCATTCACACCACATTCAAGGCATACACACATCAAATATATGAATATGCAAGCATAATGTGTGCAATAAATCTCATTTCATGCCATATCAACATGTCAAGACCACTTTCATGCTCTAGGAACTTTTAGTTTAATCTCATCCCATTTTTAGGACTTTTGAATTTGCTTCACTCTTAGCCTAGGGACTTTTGACTTAGCTTCACCTATTCAAGGGACTTTTGGCCTTGTCTCACCCATGTCATGAGACTTTTGGCATCTCCTTACCTTCATCAAGGGACTTTTGGCATCACCTCACCCTTATGAGCTCTTTCCACAACTATAGTCATTCAAGAAGACACATTGGTACCAATGCAATTCTAAGACATCAAGTGGCATGTTCTCAAATTACAAGAGCATATACAAGCACACAACATATACATATGCCCATAAGAATGCAAGAGAATGAGGTGGAAATCTACTTTTTAATTTATGTGAGCTTACTTTGCCACTTCCTTTCCCTTCTTGGTCTCAAAAGAGCACTTAAGTGGAATAGGGTTTTCTTGGCCTAGACATCACAAACATCACACCATTACACACTTGAAGCAAGCCAAGACACTAAGTTCAATCTTAAACACACACTTGATTCCACAATGGGCATATTGGTTCCATAAATGACCTATTGAAGCAACTCATATCATCTAAATTCTAGGCTCCATTCTCTTGTTATTTCTAAACTTCTTGGACTTATTTAAGGTCATTGGAGCCATCACATATTCAATTGCACCATTGAAAGACCAAGTTGCTTTATAAGGCACTATTATGGACACCATTGTCCCATCTCCCGACCTATGGCTTCTAAATTTTTCCTAATAGTTCCTCCTATCTTCTAACATCATATGGAGTCCCAAACCAAGGTCAGAACAAATTAAAACACTCCCTAGCCTTATAAATCCTTCTTGACCGAGACAAGCACATAATAGAGTTTCTTGGAGTTTCAAAATTTTCCTTGATGGGAAAGCCACTTGGGAAGGTTTCTAGGGGTCTTAGGAGCTCAAGAAAACATTTAAATAGTCAAGGAATTACTCAAACCAAATCAGATTTTACAAAATCCTAAGAAAGCCTACACTTTTCTATCTTGATTTCCTTTGGTTTTTACTTGAATTTCTTGCCATATTCTTAATCTTTGCACTCTTTTTCCTAGGTTTCTCCCTTGGTTCTGCCTAAAATTCATATGCTTCTATTCCCCCTAGGTTGGCCGAAACTACCACAAAGAGGAGCAACCAAGATGAAGCATTAAGAATGGAAAAATACCTTAGTTTCAAACTTGTTTTCAAAACTTTTCTTCCGTGGTTCCCTTCTCCTTGGCAATTTTGAATTTTCCCCCTTAGGTCTGGACCAAAAATAGAACCAAATCATTAAAAAAATCCATGGAAAGAAAGGAGGAAAAGAGGAGAACAAGATTGAAGGAAGATGAAGCAAGAAAATCCATGAAATTACCTAGTTTCTCCTTGGTTTTCTTCTTTTTTTTCTTCCCCATTTGATGCACCTAAGGAGCTGCTATTTTTTCTGTAAATTCGGCAGAAGAATTCATGCTCAATAAAAGGGAGAAGATGGAAGAAAAGTGTGGAAGTGTTTAGGACATTCTAGAAGTTTTTATTTTCAATTTTGCCCTTCCATAATGGCAATTTTATTTCAGATTTATTTTAGCTCCTTTTTTAGAACTGAATTTTCCATCATAAAATTTAGGTTCCCAATTTAATAAAATGCTTTTAGAATCACTCAATTTAGAGCTAAAACCTTACTAAACGAACCGCTTAAAGTTCGAATCAATTAACGTTAAAAAACATACACCGGATAGGCTTTACTAGTCCTAGGCTTTCCATAGTTTTTTAGACCTCTGAGAACCTTGGAAAACTCAAAATTTTCATTTAAAAAGCCTTCCTATGAGGTTTTCCAAAAGTTGCACTTATTTACGAAAATGTCATTATATTTTGTTAGTTTCTGTTGTAAATTATTTCTCCATCCTAACTCCGTTTTTCTTTTCGTCTGAGCCTAGAATTATCATCTTTAAGAGTCTAGAACTCAACCCAAATTTTTTAAGGATATTATCTAGGTCATTTCAGAGGACTTATTTTTATATAGCTCATTTCATCGTTCTACGAAAATTACGTTCGTCACAGGCTACAAAACTCTGATTTACATAAACTTAGTGGCTACAAAATACTTATGATATAAACTACTTTCCTATAAAATTTTACAAGCATGTAAGTTCATTTGGCCCCTCGAAGACATGAAATATCATATTTAGACAATAGGAACAATACAGAGACCAAACTATAACTTTTTTTTGAATTTTAAAAATTCATAAAATATTCTGTAAGCCTTCAAAAATTTGATTTTTATTTTGTTAAAAAGTTCTACTAAGGATATAATTGCATACCAAATCTTAGACCTAAACTAGATTATTTAGACTACTTTTGACATAATAGTTGTTTAGGTCATATTTTAATCCATTTTTAGATCAAATTGGACCAATCAGTGTCCAAATGAAAATTTTTCACTTTGAGAATACTTTATTCATCCTAAATGACATGTCCAACCATTCCAATATACGTAAAGAGGCTTGGATCAAAATTTAACCCCTTTACACCCAAGTATGCATGGATAAATATTAGCACCATATAAGCCATTTGCTATACAAAAGCTTATATCTCTCCACAACATGCCATACATTAAAGTATTCTACCTTATACATATGGTCTCATCATCATACATGAAAGATATACATTTTTTGATATCATAAATCATTAAGGATACAAAAGAATGTCATATGGTTACATACATCAAGATTTATTACATGTAATATTTCTAATACAACATTTCTAACATTTAAGTCATCTCAATCTCCTTGTTTTGACTTGGTGACCTTGAAATAGTTAGTGGGAGCATGGGAGTGAGATTTTAGAAAAATCTCAATAGCTAATTTCAACAAATTCAATGCATACATAAATACTATAAGTAAATGCAATATATGTGGTGCAAAAATGTTATGCATATGCATAATGTAATTCAAATGCATCATATAATGTAAAACTCATTCATTCTTTAGCTATGATATCATCATAAACTTGCTAGGCTCAACTAATCTCAACTCAAAAATAAGAAAGAGCTACTAAGTTTAATTCCATGCCTTAAGGAGCTAGGAGCCATCTCATTGCTTTTTCATATACATATAGCTCATTTAAAAAGCATAATGAAACATAGCTCATGGAAGTATCAAGCAACAACACATACAAGTATTTAAACTCAATCAAATATTCAAATGCATGCAAGAAAGGAAGATGAAGCTACCTTAGGGCTTGTAAAGTTCCAACTACAACTAACCCACTTGATCTTAGTTTTTCTCTTTGTTTTCTTCCACTTGACACCTACATTTAGGTGTGTTTAAGCTAAATGGACCTACACATAGAAATCACAAAGCAATTTAACTCATTTAGGTTCATTCTAGGCTTCATCATCCTTACTTAATCTCATTAGAGCTCAAGGTGACAATTAGGACTAGTTTAGGTGCATTATGAAACAACCTTAGGTTTTTTGCTTTTTGTACCCCAAACTCTTGCTTGCTATAAGTTTTATCTCCAAAGAAACTCATTTGAATTATTACATACTTGATTAGAGTGTTTAGAACCACCTTGCTTCATTAATCTGATTTAATCCCTAAAAATTCAACTATCATTCTAGCGCTACTAAATTTAATCTAATAGCTCTACAATTATTTATTTATTATATCTAAGCCTCTAAATTCATTAAAACTCAAAAAATACTCCCTAGGTGCCTTATCTGCTTCTTGGCCAAGCCTATTACTCATAAGGAGCAATATGGAGTTTTGTTGTTTCTTGCTAGGATTTTGATGCATGGAAATATTCCTTGGCTTCTCTATTATCTTATCATAGTTTCATATAACTCAAAATACCTCATAATAATTATAAAACTTTTTAGGTGCAATGAAAGCCCTAGCTTTGTTATCTTGCATTCCATAACTTCTTTTAGCATTCTACTTGCATAATCTAATTTCTCATGCTTCAAAACCCTTAGTTTTGCCTTGCTCTCCTTCAAAACACCTTCCCTTCATATAGGACTTGTCTTAGCTGAACATGAAGAGAGAGGAAGAGTCAAGAGGAAACCAATTTCCCATTATGAATTATATATCATTTGAAAGCTTTTCATGAGGAGAAATTAGTGCTATACTTGGTTTCCTCAAATCTTCTCCTTCTTCCAAAAGTTCAGCTATGAAAACTCTCATTTTAGAAAAATAAAACTACCAAGAAAGAGAGTATGAAAGGGAGAATAAGCTTGGTGAAGGAACTAGCATAAAAGGAGAACAATTTTTACCTTTTTCTTAGCTTGTTTTCCTCATCCTTTATCTCCCTTTTTATGGAACACAAGGTGCTGGTTCAGAGGCTTCAAAGTTGGTTCTAGTCTCATGGGAGGTGATGTGGCCTAAATAAGAAAGGAGGTGAATTATAAATATTTCAAAATTCCCATTATTCCCTTATGCTTTATTTCCTTTGTTTAGGCTTGTTTTATTTCTTTTTTGAGAACTGTCTTTCCATACAAAAATTTAGATCCTCTAGTTTATTAAAAATATTTACTTTTAATTTTATAGGATTTGGGACCATTGCAAATCATCTAGTCAAAATTCAGGTCAACTGATAGTTTAAAATGTACATCAGATGAGTTTTGGTCATTCTGATGGTTTTTATGATTTTTAGGGCTCCGAGAACTTTGAAAATTTTAATTTTTTCATTTAAAATTTTCTCCTTTAAGTTTATAAAAAGTTATTTAAAATTATGATTTTGCCACTGCCTATTTAGTTTATTTCATTTAGTTACTTTGGCCCTAATTTCAGGCTATTTTTAGCTTTCTAATCTCAGTTTTGGATATTTAATTTATCATTTTATCCTTACTTGGCCCTATTTCATTTTATTTTAGGGTCCTCCTTTGTTATATGATCAATTATAATTCTATTTCAGAAGGATCAGATGTTACATAATTGAAACCCAATTGCAAAATTTGAGTATGTGAAACCTAAATAATTGACAAATTTGAGAGTTAGTCTTTGTAATGTTATTAAAAGAGGTTTGAGGGGGCCATTTTATGTTCCACTTTTTTTAGAGTTTGGATGTTTAGATAAGCTGAAATATGCTTTTAAAGTTTCCTCAAAGTGCTTAGAAGAATTGAGGAGGTATACATTGGATTTTGATTTGAGACTTGCTAATTCTTAAAAGTGATTTTTTGCTATCATGCTCCGTGTTGCTACTTTTTGGGGGCTGTTTTGCATAGAGTTTTTTATAATTTGGTTGTTTGAAATTGTTCCTTGGTGTTTGTGCATGGTGGAAGTTTAAGCCTGAATCTTGATGAGTTGGGAGAGTAAAATCTCACTTTTTGGTATTTAGAAGAGGAATTTCTATTATGGAACTGTCATGTAACTTATGGTTTTTGGTTGGTATTTTAGTGTTTAATTATGGTTAGTTTGAGCTTTGGTGGATGGTTTAAGAAGGGGAAGGGGAAGATGGTAACTCATATGAGAAGCTTGAATTGGTAACATATAGGTCCCTTAGTAATTCAAAAGGTTAGCTTCTAAGGGGAATTTTTACTACTGAATTTTCTACACAAGTGTGTGGTTATTCCATTTTGGTCTATATGGTAATCTAGAGTGTTTGGAAACTCTTAGAACTTGGTAATATCTTTGAGTAGGGAATATTTTAGTGAAAGATTACAATTGTAGAAGGCTAGATGAGTTCACTCTACTTTTCTTAGCCAACCCTTGTACCATCTCTTGTATTTTTGGAATTATGTTAGTTTTGAGTTGTAACTTTGTGCCTTAATTCTTTAAGCTTTTCTTTTTCAAGCATTTTGTAGCCACATAATTCATCCTTAGAAGTGAGAGAATTTGTTAGAAGAAGTTGATCCACTTAGCACCCCATAACCTCATGACCATAGAGTTTTGTTGTTGTTGTTGTTGGGGTGATATATATTTATATATATAGATTAATTCTTGAAGAATTTTAAGTTGGCCTTAATACCTATGCCAGTTTTAAATGATTATTTATGTTGAGTTCTTCTTCAGAAATTTTTATCCAAGTCATGTTTAGAACAACCTTAAGCCAATTATTAATAGTTTCGTCCCTTCTAGCTAACTAGTGTCCATAGATAATCTAAACACATTTTTAACTAGCTAATATTCATAAATAACTTAAAGGTCTTTCTAACTAACTAGTATACTTAGGTTTCTTCATTTTACAATTTAAATACCGGTTTAACATATATTTGAAAAAGCTTAAAATTTATCTCAATTTTTTGGCAATTGAAAGCCAAACTAACTATGTCTCCACTATGTTTTGCTAAATTTGATCTATTATAGGTTTTGCTTTGCCCTCTAGAGATAGGTTTTACATAGGATATTTAAAAATTGTAATTGGAAGAACAAAAATCTTAACTATAAGAAAAAATTATGTTTTAAAAATTTTAATAAACATAATTTTCTCTCTCAATTAAAATTTTTATCCTTCCATTTATAATTTTTAGATACCTAATTAAATCTTTTAATTAGTCCCTAGAAGAAAAGGAGTTTGGAAAAACCTTGCTGCATGGTCTGCAGTAGCTTGAGTTGTTGCAGATGATCCAGATGCCTTTCTTTTATCTTTTTAATATATGTATATGTATATGTATATATATATATATATATATATATATTACATTCTCGTAAATTTTCCCGTTGACTCTTACTTTCTTTACCAGAAAAAGTGTGCGGAGAACAAATTATAACGAGGTGAGTTTCTGTACGTTCAGTATGTAATTTGTCATTAGTGCTTAAATCACTTTTTTTTTTGGGTCATATGTCAAGGTTATGTTTTTTTTAATCAGTTTGCACATAAATAGAGGTTAAGTCCTTAAAATAATTTTGAGAATGCATCTTACATCAATTTGATACATTTTTTAAAATAAATTCTCCTAGTTACAGACCCTAAAGTTGTAACTAAATTTTCTTATATTTGAGAGATATGAATTATATGGAATTCTTAAAAATAATTATCTCGAGACATTATATTATGTACTGAATCAAGTTTCTTTTATTTGAAGAATAAGCAAGCCATTTTGGCGACGAGATAATGACTAATGAGTAATGAGGGTTGTTTTGGTTTCTCTTTGTTTCTTATACAAATGCACAATAAGATGCATATGAATAACCTGAGAAGACTAAAGAACAACAAAGAAGGAGGAAGCAGCAGCAGAAAATGGTCACATATTGATGATGATGCCTTGGAATTGATTCTGGAACAGCTACGCCTCACCGATTACCTTCGAATGGATCGGAGCCATCTGCTCGAGGTGGCGAGCCACCGTTGCTAAGGCCATTGCGAAAAAGCATTGCACTGCTTCACCTTCGTCAATAGACATATTATCGCAGAAACTATCTTTCCTTTTTCAACTTGTCCACTGAAAGCGTCATCAATTCCACAAGGCAACCAATCTTTAAAAACCAGATTTTGCCATGGCACAGTATAAGGCTAGGTGATCGTGAGTTTTCATATTTTTCTCGACCCGATGTTCAAACCTTCTTAAAACCAGTAACGAATGCTAGAGTCTCCTTCCCATCAATGTTGAAGAACATTCATACCCCAATTTATAATATTGTGGCCTCTCCAAAATCCAGTGACCCACATTGTGTTGCGGTGTTTGTCTTCTGTGACTTCTGCAATTTTGCATTCAGTAGGATCTCTGATCAGTGCACGTGGACTCTAATTGAAGGACATTTGGAGGCTGAAATTATTTTCAGAGAAGCGGGGATTTATGCTATTATTGACGTGATGTTAGGTTCGATATTGGTTTATGATATGCAAGAAGAACCCATAAAACCTAAAATATTAGCGAAGCTTCCAGCGAGACCAGCACAACTCAGAGCATTTGGCAATATTCGTCAAAATTATGTTAACATTTTTAATTATCTAGCTATTGATGCTTCATCTAGAGAGTTATTCCTTGTTTATCTGTTTTACTTCTCAGTGAATGACCGTGAAAGTGTTGGCTATATGAATCTGGATAAGGAGTATAATTTTATCAGCGTCTATTAATTCCATAATCAAAGCAAATGGTCAAAACGGCTTAAATCTAAATTCTTGATAGTCATGTGCTACATCTATATAATTGATGCATGTCCATCTAATTATTAAATTTAAAAAAAAAAATTAAAACTGAAAACATAAAAACGTGAATAACTAAATATTGTACGGATAACAATTAAAAATTTAAATGTGCAGGATCTAAACCCATTTAGTAATATTATCTAAACATAATAGTTTTAGTAACTCACGTGAATAGTTTTAGTAAAGGAACGTGTAGTATATATAATGGGTGACGTGCAGGATTTAGAATATGAACTATTGCTTTGTTTTTTTTTAGTAATTCTTGTTTTCTTTTCCTCTAATTTGATTATAATAAATTTGTGTTATATATATATATATATATATATATATACATATGTATATATATTGAAAAGAAAAATATAAAAAAAATATCTTGACATATCGTAAATCAATAAAGTAATGTATTTTTTCTATTATTGTTTCTATTTATTATATTCTCAAATTAATGTATTTAAATATTTATTTATTGAAGCGAAATTTTTGTTGATGAAGAATGCATTCATATATCTTTTAAACCATATTGGTCTAATTCAATCATTGATATGTGCACCTATTATTAATTGATTTTTTTCTTTTTTGACAAATTTATTGGTTTAAATCATATATCTTCTATGATGATATGTGCAATTATTATTAATTAAATTTTTATTTATTTATTTTCTAATATGTAACTTGTTGGTATATATCTATTTATTTTTAATTTTAGGCATTTACTTGCATATATATAAATTGCTTTATGAATTAACATAAATCTTTATCACTAAAGTAATTTATTTGTGTTAATTTATAAGACATTTATCGTATAAGGATCTCTTACTTTATTAGTTATTATACACAGCTACCTGCTCAAAGGGGCTTCTTAGTGTGTTTTAATTAGGGATATACAGTTATTGTAGACAATTATCTACTAAAAATGTGGAATTACATATTGAATGGAATAGTCTTCTTTATCTCCAGCAATCAAACTCAATAGCTAATGCGCTTCATCTGCACCCCATCGGTCTCAATCCTGAGACAGCAACTGCAGGCTCGGCTTAGTGAGCGTTAAAGGTAGCTGTCCCTTGCCCAAGAGCTGTCACTTCAGAGATAGTATTCTCTCTTTTGTCCCCAGATGCTAATTAAGAAGTGTTCACACGCCAAATGGGTGGTAAGCTGTAGGATCTGGATCAACTGGCACGGTATATTATGCATCCGGGGTGGTATCCACTCGAACTACTTATGCAATTAGGTCAATCGGTGAACCTCAAACTGGCTTCCAAGGATTGAGATAGGCAGAGTTCCCTCACCCAAACAGCGGAACCTGATATACCAGGAAGATTGGCTTATTCCACTGATGCGGGCGCTGGCAAATATTCGTCTCTTCCCTCTGCTCCTTCAACCGATTGACCCAGTCGTCCGAGGCAAGGAGTTGCCTCTGAGAACTCAGGAGTAGGATCGTTGGGAATGACCCCCTTTTCAAATGAGGCCATATCCATTTGACTAAACAACTCGTTGTTTTCGTCGAAACGAAAGACCTAAAGACTCAAGACCTGCCCAGCTTTATAAAAATATTTTGAATTTAATAGTTTATTTGTTCAAGGGGCATATAGTTTTAAATTTTGAAATATTTTTAAAATTCCGTTTATGTGTTTTAACTGCCAGATATACAATTATTTTATGCAATTGCTTATTCAGAGGTTATTATGTATTTAAACTAGAGTTTTATAGAATATGATTTTATAAAGGTATTTTGAATTTAATAATTTATTTGTCAAAAGGAATATACTTTTAAATTTTGAAATATTTTTAGACTTGACTCTATGTATTTTAACTACTAGATGTATAATTATTGTATACAACGGTCTACTCAAATAGGGCAACTATGTACTTTAATTAGAATTTCATAAAGTATAATTTTATAAAAGTGTTTTGAATTTAATAGTTTATTTGTTCAAATGGAATATACTTTTAAATTTTGAAATATTTTTTAGGTTAATTTTATGTGTTTTAATTATTGGATATATAGTTATTATATACAATTCCCTATCCAAAGAGGGCTATTGTGTACTGTAACTAGAGTATCATAGAACATGATTTTATAAGGGTATTTTGAATTTAATAATTTATCTACTTAAAGGAGATATATTTTTAAATTTTTAAATATTTTTAGAGTTAATTCTATGTGAAAAATTTATTAATACAAATACTCATATGCATTTTTTAATTTAATTATACAATTTCATTTGCTATTAATAGTAGTAATGTCGCTATTGAAATTTTGACTATACTAAATGAAAAAATTAACAATTATGAAATACGATAATATTAGGAATGTTAGGGAATATATTCTAAAAATGGTTCATAAACAAATTTAAAGATTACAAGATAGTCATAGATGATGCCTTTATGATCCTTCATATCTTGGACTCCCTTCTTAATGAATTTAGCTAAATCAAAATTACTTATATTACCTTGAATGAGACTTAGCACATAAGTGATTTGATTACCAAATATATCATTGAGGATGACAAACTTAAGAAAAGAGAGTAAATGCCCTCTTGACCTTTTAGCCAAAATCTCACACTAGTAAGAATTCTAGTCATCATAAATATAATAAGAATAAAGTTTTTATCAAGAATCATGGTACCAAAAGACATGGTAAAAATGCCAATCAATACCACAATATAGGAGGTCCAATGGTTGCCATTCGAAAAACTATCATATGCTTCCATTGTAAGGAAGTTGGCTACAAGAGAAAGGATTATAATAGTTTAGGTCTTGGTTGGAAAAGAAAAGAAAAGGTTCATAAACAAGAAGAAACCAAGCCAAAGGGTGTAAAAGTTGAGAGTAGAAAATGACATAGAAGTTGCAATTGAATATGTGGGAGAGATCAAAATAACTTTAAAGACTTGTTTTGAAATTGCTTTAGAAAACAATTTTTATGTATCCTCATTTAGGAGCAATTTATTTATTTTTTCATCCTTAGATAAGCTTGGTTTCAGTTTCAATTTTGGTGACAAAAAAGTGAATTTGGTATACAATTCATAGAAAATTAGTTAATTTTTTAAATGATGACTTATATAAATTATCTTTAACTTATGATAGTCCTTATACTTCTTTAAATGTTGATAATATTTCTACAAAGCATTCTAGAATTAAAGAAAATTCATCTATGTTGTTGCATAAATGATTAAGCCATATATCTAGAAGAGAATGACTAGATTAATTAAAAAATGATATTCTCCCTACATTAGATTTTTGAAACATGGAAACTTATGTTAACTACATTAAGAGAAAATTAATTAAGACTAAAGAAAGGGCCCACTTGTAGCTCAAGACTTTTAGAAATAATCTACATTGATATTAGTAGACCTTATCTCTTACAATATATGGAGCAATAAACATTTTATCACATTTGTTGATAATTTTTTGATATGGTTATTTTTATTTAGTAAAAGAAAATATAATACACTTGAAAATTTTAAAGTTTTTAAAATTGAAGTTGAAAATCAATTAGAAAAAATCATCAAAATTATAAGATTTGACTAAGATGGTGAGTATTATGGCAAACATGACATAATTGGGAGGTATATGGGTTCGTCTGCCAAGTACTTACAAGAATGTGGCGTTATCACATAATATAACATGACTAATAGTCCTGGACAAAATGGGGTGGCCAAAAGGCATGGTAACATCCTTAAAGATATGATATTGTATGATGAGTAAAATTAACTTGCCAAAATATTTATGAGATAAAGCAATTAAAATTGTCCTATATATCCTAGAAAGAGTTCATAACAAAGCTGTTCCTAAAACATTTTTTAAGCCTTGGATATGTCGAAAACTTAGTTTAAACCATTTTGGAGTTTGGGGTTATCCTATTAAAATAAAAGTTTATAATCCATAGAGAAAAAAGGACTAAATCCAAAATTAGTCATTGTTTGTTCATGAGATATCCAAAACATGCTAAGAGATGCAAATTCGATTATCCATGAAAGGGTAATAAAAACAATGATGTTGCTAATATTCACCATGGTCAAGACATTTATCCTAACAAAGAAGTGGATGAAACTATCTTTATTTCTTTATGCTCACCATGTGAAAATATTACATATGAGCCTAATGATAGGATAGAACTAGAAATACAAAATGCTAATCCTTTACCTCTTGTTAAGAATACTTAGCCAATTGAGTCTTTTGAGGAAATATTGATAAAAAGATTAATGAGAGTACAAAAACCTGCAAATCCTTTTACATTTACAATAGTGAAAATGATTATGATATGAGACTTGTTATTAACCCTGTATATACCAAAATGTTGTGACTTCTTTCTAATTAAATGAACGTATGAAAGATATGAGTGAAGAGATATTATTTATGACAAGAAATATTATATAGGAACCTGTTGAATTTCTTGCAGGTTGTAAACCCTGCAATACACCAAAATATTGTAACTTCTTTCCAATCAAATAAATGAATGAAAGCTATGCATAAAGAGATCTTGTCTATGACAAGAAATATTATATAGGAATATGTTAAATTTCTTACAAGTTATAAGGTTATTTAGTGCAAATGGGTTTATGAAAATAAAAAGACTCAAAGGGTAAAATTGAATGTTTCAAAACTAGATTAGTGGCTATAGGTTTCAGTCAAAGGAAAGAAATTGATCGCATATAAATTTTTCACTCATATCATCTAAAGATTTTCTTTTTAGTAGTAAGTAAATATAATTTAAAGTATGATGATACTGAGTGTTTAATAATACCAAATGTCTAATATGATAATACCAAAAAGTCCATAGCTATGAACTTTTATTTCATTACATATGTTAGGACCATACCTCAAGAATATGTTATCAACCCAAATCTTATATGAGGTGACTTACTAATGATAAGTGATTCACTAATCTATACACTAAAACAAAAAGTCCAAATAGATATTGCATCCCATTCATTCCTCATTTTTTATCGCATCCATGAAATGTTCAAAACAATTTGAATTCCTATCTTTTCCTAACTGGTCTACTTTAATGAACAACTGGCTATCATTGTGTATAATCTATAGGATCCAACTATAGACATTTGATGCTTCCTTAAGCAACTACAACTCATGGACAATGGTTGCCTAGATTGACATCTAACTATGGACAACTATTTCATGCTTGATTGACCAGCACTAATGTACCAACTCATTATAGTGATTCGATTACTTCTACCTCCAATTTTGTTAATATTGACATTCACTATACCACATACTTCCCCTCTCCTAATGATACAAACAATATTGTCAAAGAGAATCATAAGAGTATTATGAATCCAATATTAATAAACACATACCTTGATTTAAACTTCTATTATTTAAATCACCTTTTTGCTAATTTTTAAACATTATCTCTGATCAAACAAGTTATTTTAAATCTTTATTCCAACTTTTACCTATGAATAGTTGATATATATATATATATAGATATATTCCAACTTAACAAAAAATTTCTAAATACTTTATGTAGTGCATGGGTCTCTTAACTAGTTTAAGCTGAAAAGATTAAAGGGTAAAAATGAAAAAAAATTATAATTGATAACTCTAAATTAAAAATATTTATATTAAAAGATTTAAAATTTTGACATTATTCTAAAAAAAACTCACGAATAAAAAATCTTAACTTAAAATCTTGGACTATAATTTTTTTATGCAATATAATTTTTTTATTTTTGGTTCTTTAAAAATAATTTTAAAGTTTAAAATTTTTTAATATAAATATCTGTAATTTAAGATTTTTAATTATAATTAAAAAATTTTACTAGTTAAAAAAACTAAGAAAGAAAAAAGGAAGATTTGCTTAGTGAGGCCCAGATTACTAACTACCAAACCCACTTTTTCAGCCACTTATTCCACAACTCCAGCTTGTCACTTTTAATCAAATATAATTTTTTTAAAAAAATTATATTAGTGAAAAAAATGAAAAAAAAAAGGAAAACGTGCTCAGTGAAAACCAAATTATTAACTACCAGACCCACTTTTTTTTTTAGCCACTTATTTCATAACTCCAACTTGTCACTAACTTTGTTTAATTTAGTTTTATTATATTCTAATTTATTTGATTTTTCTAAGTATTTTTTTAGTCTAAGTATTTTCCCTTATCTTATTTAATTTAAACTAGTTACACTATTCCTAAATCTTTTTCATTATTTTATTTTTTAAAATCTTTGGATTATTACAAATGTGTTGAATAACACATTTAATATTGTGATTAATATCTAAGCATAAACTAAAAATAACATAAAAGGAAACATATATTTGAAAGAATATTGTAATTAAAGAGACTTACAGTTATAAGAATTATCCAGTGAAAAAGTGTTTATTGTTTATAAATGAATAAAAAGTTTAAAATGTCAAATGAATATTTGTGGAAGTTAACAAGGTATGGATTCAAAGTAAATATTTATCCAATTAGATCTAAATATGACTATTTTGATAGACATTTTAGAAGTTCAAATAATCAAGCCTAAATAATATGATAACTCCATTGATAAAAATATCATCCAAATATAGTATTTTATTAGTTTTGAATTACATTAATAATTACTCCCTCCGATCCTATTTATTAAAAATAAAAAACTATTTCACTGGTATTAAGAAAAATAGTTAATATTAGTTTAACTCATTAATTAGGTTTAAATTTGATAATTTTTTCCTATTTTACCCATCTTTATTTTGTATGGGAAAACGTTATGCATTATTAAGTATATTTGATATAGCAATAAATGAAGGGTAAAAAAAAATTATTATTTAGTGAAATAAAAAAATATACTATATTTCTTATATTTTGGGACTAAAAAAATCTCTTCAAATTTTCTTATAAACAGGACCGGAGGAAGTATGTGAGACTTTGAATTGTTTGTTATGATTTCTTATAAATAAATTTTGTAAACGAGGCTCAATCAAAAAAAATTATTTATTTTATAATTTTCAAAGTTTAAGTATTCTACCCAATCTATCTTAAAATATATTCACTAAATACAAGAACCCCACCATAATCATCCTTGCTTCATTCTGATTCCATGTAGGAAATGATAATCCTTCGTGGTCTTGTCGTATAAGAATTGTGTGTCCCATTAATCTCAGCCCCCAGCTTCCCTAAAGCCACATTGCTGAGCCCTAACGCAACCCCCACCTTCCTAGAAAAAGATCCTCTCACGTGCCTTTTTCTCTTTTACCTCTCCCATAAGATCTGAATCATTTAAATTTTAATTTGAACGGTCTAATTTTTTTTAAAATTTTTTTAAGCTTAAACAATATTTTTTAAAAAATTTTACAGTTAAAAAAATAATCTTATTTTATATTTTACTCTCTTTCAAAGATTTATTTTTTAAAAAATATAAAAATAATAATAATTAAATCTGGACCATCCAAATTAATTTTGACAAAAAAGCATGAGAGAAGATCCAAATCCCACCTTCCCGGAAGCCACCACAAGAAGACTCCATTCACCACTTCCTTCTATCCTTCCTTTTCTTCTCTACTCTACTGGCATCTTCACTTTCAGTTTTCACCATTCACATAATCACAAACACACTCTCTCTTCCCATCCTGCACAATCTCTCTCTGCAAATCTCTCCCCATTCTCTTTCTCCTTTATGGCCTTTCCAGCAATATTCCTTACTTGCATATGGAAGAAGAAGAAGAAGAACAAGACCTCACCACTGCACTCCGAGCTCCCTTCCACCACTGTTGATTCCAGTTGGTCTTTCCACCCCATGTACAGATCTCCATGGATGAGATCGCAAATGTTACTGACAACTTCTCGCCGGACCTCATCATTGGCAACGACAAATTCAGCCTCCTCTACAAGGCACATCTCTCCAGCGGCCTCGAAGTGGCCACTAAGAAGCTCTCGCCGCACCCTTCCCATGGATTTCAAAAATTTTAGGCCAAGGTGGAAACCCTAGGTAAGCTCTGACACCGTAATATCGTCAAAATTATCAGGTCATTAGCGTTGGGTCCTGATAGATTTTTGGTCTGTGAGTATATGGAGGGACGAAGTCTCGATCTATGGCTTCTTCCAACTGGAAACGACGATGTTGTTGTGGAGTTGCTACCTTGGGAAACGAGGGTGAGGATCATTAGGGGTGTGGCTAATGGGCTGCATTACTTACATGGGCAAGAGAAGCCCATTATCCATAGGAATATGAAGGCTAGTAAAGTGTTGTTGGACTCTGAATTTGAGCCCCATATCGCAGGTTTTGGGTTTGCGAAGATAATTGACTCTAGGTATTCTCAGGTGTCCAGCCAATTTGGAAGGTGCTCAGTCTACATGGCCCCGAAATTTAAAGGGGGTCACTATGGCTAAAGTAAAGTTTGATGTGTACAGTTTTGGGGTTTTGATGTCAGAAACAATCATGGGCCATCAGCCCAATTTTCTAGTAAAATCAGGCCATGAAGAATTGGGGTTAGTGGCATGGGCCAGGAAAATGGTGGCCCAAAATGGTCAAATAATTGATCCGAAGATAAGGAGTGCAGTTGGAATTAATGGGACTAGTGCGAGGGAGTATATTAGAATTGCTTGCATGTGCTGTAGTGAGTTACAGATAGACAGGCCTAGAATTGAACAGGTTGAAGATTTTTTAGACAAAATGCTCGTGTAAAAATCTGCCATAGTGCTCGGTAAAAAAATGTTGTATTTTGTCTTTTGTTTCAAAGAAAATTCAAATGAACATATTTACCCAGTGACTTTCCTTTACCCTTTTCTTTTATTTTTTGAGTTGTGTAATCAATTGGACAAGTATAAACTTTATAAGATCCAAGTATTAAAATAGAAATTGGATGTCTTCATTAATGTACATATTATGTGTGTGTGTGTGTGTGTGAGAGAGAGAGAGAGAGAAAGAGAGAGAGAGAACAAAAAGTCTTTCTAGCTCTCTTCAATTTATTTGATAAATTAAGGGAATCCACTTACTAAAGTGTCTTTTCTTTTCTTTTCTTTAATTGTTATAATTGTATCATTGTTAATTCCCTTGTATGTTTGGCTTTTTACAATTAGATTTTTGTTTTTTGGCCATTTGCAATAAGATATGGTTGAACAATTAGTCAAATGAATCCAAATCCAAATTCAAATCCCAAAGTGCAAAGTTTTCAAAAATTCAATTGGTTATTACATAAAGGAGCAACATCATCATGAATTGAAAAATTAGATTCTCTTAATCACTTTTTCTTGGTTGGCCAGAAAAGAATTTTAGTTGTTGATGATTATATTTGAAGTTTGCTTGTCTAACAAGGACTTGAAATATATATAAGTCCAAAAATATATTTCTCAACAAATTGTTTTGCTCTAGTCTCCGATTTGGCGTTGTTTATTATTCCTAACTCTGAAGTGAAGTTTGCAGTAGTGCTTTTTGTGAGTAAGCTCAACATAAATAATAGAATCCATTTATTAATCAAAAATAATTTCAATATAATAAAATTCTCTTAAATTTTGTGTGTGATAAATGTTAGATTAATTTTATAAATTAATATTTAAATATAGATTAGCATTAATTAATTATGAGATAATGAATTATATATATTATTTTAGACAATTAATTTTGTATTTAGTATTAAATCTTAAACAAATTAGATCTTGGTTAAAAATGTATAATCCATGATAGGCTGATCACTCATAAGCCCATTGGATAAAGACTCCAATCTACAGCGCTTTAATGGTCAGTGATTTCCTATCACAAATGTGGTTCACATGAAGAAGATAAGAAAATTTTAATTAATTTTATAATTTGAAAAAGAATTATAAGAGGCAGTAAATTTATAAATACACATGATTATATTAGAAACTGCCTACACTCTCTCTTCTTCTCCATTATAAAATTGTAACACCATATAATATTAGCCTCAATTAACCTACACTTAGGCTTGATTCAATGTAATTCCAAAGAAAATGAGTAAAATTGTAACATTTCATGGCGTTATGTCAGGATTTAAACATTCATATTTCACCCTATGGATCCTTGTGGACCTATCAATAACATTCTCTACTCATATTCTATCTATACAACTCATACATATCATAAAACAATCTATGAATCACGGATTTGAAACAAAAAACTAGAAAAATTGCATTTTTCTCAAGGGTTCAAAATTCAGGTTTTTGACCCAAATTTTGAAAAATCATAATTAATTATAGAAAAATCAAAATTAAGCAAGTGATAGCTTTCTGGAAAGCTCTAGATATTAAATTTACACTAAAAATAATTTCAAGACATAATAACATCGTTTGGACCATATTTAATAATAGAAAAACTCAAAAGGTTAGACTGGTTAATGTTTTTGATACAGTTTAGGGTTATAAATTTTAAAAATTCATAACTAAATTCACAAAAATCTAATATGAGAAAACTCTATTAACTTGGAAAGCTATAGATACTATAGGGAAAAAATAAGTCTAGAATAAAACAGAAGCAACTAGGGCACAGAAACCTATGGAACATAAACGAATGTCAGGCTGTGCCCCTGATACTGATCTAGAAGTTCAAAAATTTGATTCTCCCTCTCCATAAATCCAAATAAGGTGCTCTCAAATGCTATAGAAATTTATTATGTCTAGTTTGTGCCTATAAAATTTCATAACTATTAGACACCATTTGCCTCATAAATAACAGAGGCAAAATATCTGATCATTTGCACAGTAACAATACCAATTTTGTCAAAATTTGTCAATTTTGAAAATTCACCAAAAATTCTCTAGAGCTCCAAATAAAATGCAATTTCACTTTCTAAAAAGCTCTAGAGAAGAGCTATATACATGTCAAATTTTAGGTCAAGAGGAGCTCATTTGGTCAAATCTTGATATAGCTCACGAATATGGCAAATTTGGCATCCTATATGGGTCAAAAGTAGTTCAAATGGCTTCTTAAATGCTCTACCATCTTTTGGGCAAGTTTTAAAGTATAAACATAATATATATAAACTTATCAAGTGGTCTAAAAGATCATACCACTCAAACTCACTATGCTACATGCCATAATACACAATTAGGAATGAGCTCCCAAGTAGGAAAATTATACATTCTCATTCATTTCATCACCACTTTGGTTCATTCATTATATTTACATACTTTGACATTTTCTCATATATCTACATCTCAAAAATATTATGTATATTTCCACTTTGACAATAGAATATATCAAAACTATATTAGTGTCAAAGTATAGCCTATTATACTCTTTAGCTTGCACTTTGGTCTCCTTGAGCTCCACCTAACATGTCAAGATGGGAGAGAGAAATGGATGAGATTCAAAAAATTTTAATAGCTCATACACTCATTCAAGGAAATAATCAAGGCATATAAATATTCAAAGCACATAAGTAGGCATCCAACATCATTAAGAATCATTCAGCATATAATTTACATGCCATGAAAATTATATCAAAACTAAGAATAGGCTCTAAAGACTCCTGGTCTAGTCTCACCTCATTTTTTGGACTTTTGGATTAGCCTGACCTTTAGTTTAGGGACTTTTGATTTGGCCTCACTCATCCATAAGACTTTTGGCCCCACCTTACCCATTTTAAAGGACTTTTGGCATCACCTCACCTTTAAGAGTAATTTTCACAACCAAAACATAAACATATTGGTACCAATGCAACAAGGTAATATCAAATGACATATCTCACGATACAAATGCATACAATAACCATCATACATCCAAGAATGCAAACAAGAAGGAGTGAAGAGCTACTTTGATAATCAAACACAAGTTTTCTTTTTGCTATTCCTTCCTTTTTTTGGCTATACACCTATAACTAGATGGAGTTTGAGTTCTTTAGCTTAGACATAACAAAGAAGATTCAATTACTCTCTTGGAACAAGTCAAAGCATAATACACACACTTAAGAAGCATACTTGGTCTATTGGTTCCATAATAGCTCCATTAATGGCTTATTGAAGCAACTACTATAATTTAAACTTTTAGCTTCATTTTCTTCTCATATCTAGGCCTCTTGATTCCATTTAGACTCCTTGAAGTCCTCAGCAATTCATTTCCAAGAATCTAGATATAAGTTGCTTATTAAGGCTACATTATGGAACCTATTGCTTCAACTTTCAATCTATGACTTCTAAGTTTTTTCTTGAAGGGAGAGGTACTTGGGAGGCTTCCTAGAGGTCTTAAGAAATCAAACAAATACTTACATAGGCTATGGAATTCTTAAATCAAAACAAAATTTATAAAGTGTTCGAGAATCCCTAGTTGCCTTCTTTTGAAATTCACTAGCTTTTCTTACATTTTCTTTGCATTTCCCAAGCTCCCATACTTCAAATCACTGGTTTCTTGCTAGTTCTAAGTTAAAACTTCCTTCCCTTTACCAGCTCTCAAGTTGGTAGAACCAACATACATAAGAAGTAAAGAAGTCACCTTAAATTCAAGCCTTCTTCAAGAGTGTTTCCCTTTGCCTTAGCCTTCTTTTTGAATTTCTAATCTTTCTCCTCTAAACTAAGCTCGAAATAGAACCAAATCATCCACCAAAACTATAGAAAGAGAGAGCAAAGAGAGAAGAACAAGATTTCAAGAAGGAAAGCCATGAAAATTTTAAGTTTCTCTCACCTTTTCCTTGGTTTCCTTCCTTCTCCCTTCCTCATCCTTTATACGCCCTTCTCAGATGAGCTCTCCCCTAGTCTTAAGCAAATAAAATGTTGGTTAGAATGAAGGAAAGGATTTTGTGCTTTTTAAGAAGCAAAATTTCACTTTTTCACTTTTTTTCCAAAACAAGTCTCGTTATAGTAGGAAGCACCCCTTGCTACGACGAGAACTTATCAATTCTAGGTCTCATTGTTCTCGTCATAACTGGCACTATTGTGAGAAACTTTTTAGATTTTGTATGAGATACGAACTTGTTATAGCGAACTAGCACCCTCACTATAGCGAACTAGCATCTTGCTGTAGCTAACAGGAATCCTGGCTATAGCAGGAAGACTTAGAAAAATTCTGAGACCTTAGATGTTACAAAAACCCTAAGGGGCAAAGTAGGTTGTATTATCTACTCTTCTTTACTTTACTCCTCAGATTAGTCATTGCATGTATGAATTCATCATCAAGTACGCATTTGTTTTGGCTTTTAGAATATAACATAAATTATGATTAAATCATGTTATCAACATATGATAATAGAGCATTGTTAATAGTATGATGTAAGATATCATTTTATCAATGTTAATTAACCATCTAATTGTGTTAATCAGTCTAAAAAAATTCTTAATTTTTCGAATCTAAAAACTCTAAAATTGAGAATTCTCAATTTTAGATTAATTACACGAAATCAATCATAATTGATGTTAGATATTAATTTCCTAACATGTATGGCATGTTTAATTTCATTCAATTGGAGCTTATTCATTAGTAATTTCGAATTGAAGCTTTGAATTTCATATGATAAGAGTGCTTAGTCCCTAAAATTTCAAATATGTTTTTCCTTCCAATGATAATAAAATTAAATGTTATTTAAACCTTCCATACACTCATATAAATAAGAAGCATAAATCAATTGGAAAAATAGAGCTTATAAACATGTAGATCGAAAATGGACATATTCAAAAAAAATTTGTTTTTCATTTGATGCTTTTTTGCATTTATTTTCTTTAATTGATTGATGGATATTAGTTAGAATAATGTATGAAAGCATTTTATGATGTTAAATCCATGACCAAAGCAGAATTTTGAGGTTTATCAGGAGTTAGGAAGAAGAAGACCAGCTCCAACCACACCCATTCTTGCTCCCATGCGTATGGGAGTGCATGTGGCACACGCTTTAGGCCTTTCTGTCCAATGTTAGGTCCAGGCCCATTAATCTTTTATGTTCTATTTAAATATTATTTTTCTATAATTTTTTAAGGCCTAGAAAAATGTATTTTGAATTTTAGAAAACTTATATAACAAATAAATAACACTGTATTTATTGAATTTTGGTTTGAGAAAATTCATAAATATACTTTATAATATTTTGTAATTTGGTGATAGACCAATCTCCCCAATTATAAGCGTGACCATGTTAAATAAATTCTTAAAGCTTTATATGTGGATATTTTGAAATTTAATAGCCAACTTTACACTTGATGGTTATACCTCCTATTGTGGGACCAACCATGGAAGTGTCCTGATTAGTAAATATATGGGAATGCATTACATTGATAATAGATACACTCTATCGGTGTAACATTATTTTTGTAATTTTTGGGATTTGACTCTTTAGGATAGGTAAATGGTATTTTTTTAATGTATTTCAATATTTTTTACACCTTCTCAGTATGGCTATATTAAATGCATCTTATGTAGACTCTTTATAAAGGCCAAAACTTTATAGTATATATGAGTTTTATTTGATACCATTTTGTTGTATAGTTACTTAACTAAATTCTTTATCAAGAATCATGTATTATAATTATGTCATGCACACATAATTAATTATTTCCCAATTTATGGTCATTTCAGTTCTTGCTTTCCAGCAACTATCTGTGGTGAAAACTCTTGATGGAACAAATTATGATAACTGGAAAGAGTCTTTGATCATATACTTGACAATTTCTGAGAAGGATTTGGCACTCAAAGAACCTAAGTTGGCAAATCTCACACCTCAATCTAGCATTAAAGATAAGGCCTATTATAAATAATGGCATGAGTCAAACTAAATCTATTTGGCGATGATTAAATACATCATTAAAAAGGGAACCAGAGAGAGCCTTCCAAACAAAGACATTGCATTAGAATGCATGAATGCAGTTAAGGAGAAATTTATGAGACTTGACAAAACTCAGAAAGTCTATTATCTCTCGTTGTTTAATAACACCCATTATGATGTAGTGTCAGGGGTCAGAGCACATATCATCAAGCTCATCCACTGTTATAACAAGTTAAATCATATGGTGTTGACATGGGAGAAAACACCTTAGTTTACTAAGTCCTTCAATCATTGCCATTAGAATATACATTTTTAAGAACTTCTTATAATTCATAGGTAGCAGAGTGGTCAATTGATCAAATAATATCTATTGTAACTCAAGAAGAAAAGGAGATGAAGAAGAACAATTCTCATACACCATCTATGAATTATTTGTCTCATGGTTCAAGCAACAATTTAGGTGGTAGTGATAAGAAGTGAAAGAAACCAGAGAAATAGAAAGTTTAGAAAACCTGGGTTTAAGAAAAGTGGTGAGAGAGTAAAGGTCCACAGAAGAAATTCAAAGGTAATTGTCATTATTGTAAAATACCTAGTCATAAGATACTTAATTGTTATAAGTTAAAGAACAAGCGTGAGAAAGAAGGTGCATCTTCTGTTATTACCATTCTAGCTTTGATGTGTTTTGAATCCATTAGTATTAAAATATAACAACCAAAATTTTTGAAAATTTTCTTAATCTGTTCACTATAACTTGGCTATAGCGAATGTATCTATTTGCTATAGCAAGAATCCATATAGATATAGCAAATGTACTAGTTCACTATAGCGAGAATACTTTTAGTTATAGTGAGTTCAGGCATCCTATACAAAAATCAGGGAGTTCCTCACAATAGCACATGCCATAGTAAGAACAGAGGCTTGGGATTGATATGTACTCACCGTAGCGAGGGTTAATTTTCACTATAGCGAGGGTTGGTCTAGAAAAGCATGAAAAAGTGTATTTTTGCTTCTTAAAGACCTTAAAAGCTTCTCTTCCTTTCTAACCAACTTAAGCTTTGACCAAAATAGAGAAAAGGGCTGGAGAGAGAGAGAGAAAAATCAAGAGAAGCTAAGAGAGAAGAAAGGAAACTAAGGAAAAGGTAAGCAAAACTTGAGATTTATATAGCTCTTCTTCTTAAAATTTTATTCTTCTCTCTTTGTCCTCTCTTTCTATGATTTCGATTGTTGAATTAGATTTGTTTTGAGCTTGGTTCAGAAGAGGGAGAGTGGAGAATTAAAGAAAAGGTGAAGGCAAAAGGGAACTACTCTTGAAGAAGGCTAGAACTTGAGGTAGATGCTTATGTATCTTTACTTTTTCTTTTTTGCTTCTTGTGTATGTTGGTTCTAACAACTTGAGAGTTTAAGAAACGAAGGAAGTTCTGACTTGGAATAAGTATGATACCCTTAAATTAGAGTGTGGAAAGCTAGAAAATGCAAAGAAATTAGAAGAAGAGCTAGTAAAATTCAAGAAGAAGAAACTAGGAATCCTTAAATACCTTATAGAGTTGCCTTGATGTAAGAACCCCCTAGCCTTGTGTTGCTTATTTTGAAGCGTACACGCAAGTATACGTATCGCAACAATAATAAAGTGATGAATAGAGTATCGTTCCCACGAGAATTTGTGACTAAGATAATTGCTAAGTACTAAAATTGTGCACCTTAATCTAAATCAAGCCAATAATAAAAGGTGATATGAAATTAAACTAAACTAAAGACATAAAAAAATGAGAGACACCATTCTAGATGAAATTGGAAAGTAAAATGATTTGGGATTATGACTTCCTCTAGCATTTCATATGAACTAATTACCTCTCTTTATTTTGCTCTTAATGTCATTAATAGCCTAGGACTCTAATTTACCTATAAGCATCTTCCGAATTACATATAGGCATTCCCCTAACCAATCCATAATTCCTTATGCAATTAAATTAAAAGCTTAATCAAGAATATGTCCTAATATGGCTATGTGAGGCTAGTAGGTATATTCCTATCCTACAAGCGAATCAATCCACTCAACATTGCAAATTTCATGAACCCACACTACACAATCCATGGTCAAGTCCTAAAATCCCTTTTCCAAGTTCATTTAGGTTACCCAAATCATCTAATGGTTTCCACACACTTATAAGCATGAAGCATAAGGACTAAGTAATTAATTCATATCATTAATTGCAAATAAAGAGAGTAAATATAACATATTACAAACTAGAGTTCATCACAATCCCAAATCAACAAGTTTAGCTCATAACTATAGGAAATAACAACATTAAGAACAGAGCATAAATCAAATGGGTAAAGAAATACAAGGAAAAGCAAGGGAAGAAGAGAAAAACAGATTTAATCGGTGAATCTTCCATAAACCCAAGCTTCTTCCATGGCATTTGAAGCTCCAAACCCTTCATTCTCCTCTCCAAAACCTTCAGAGTGGCGGCCTCTGTCGAAGAAGTCTTGGAAGCCCTTTAAAATCCTAAAAAACGCAACCAAAAACGATGCGTTCTACATTTTTTACGAACTGCGCCGCGGCGGCGCTCAAATGCGCTGCGGCGCAAATGAATTTCTTTCAGCAGCGGTGAAAAGCGCCGCAGCGTGAAATTTTACGCCGCGACCAAATTAGCTTCTGTTTCTCCACGCACCGCAGCACTTAATTTTGTCGCCGCGGCACTGAATTTTCTTCAGCAGCGGTTTTGAGCGCCATCTTTTGCTCTTTTGTCTCTTCTTCTTTATTCCTTCCTTTTTCTTTTTTTATTTCTTTTTTATCATTTTCCAACAAATCTCAATACTTGTTCTTTGCATTGCAAAACTTCTAAACTTGTTTCTTTATAATTGTAACCCTACAAAAATATAAAATTTATCTAATTAATATTTATAATCTACCAACAAAGATTAAATAATTTAGCAACATAAAAATATAAATAAAAACACAAAATATAACTTAACTAAAAAAAATCAAAAGTGAAGAAATAAAACCAAAATTTACTAAATACTAACTTAACTAACATTTATTAATTTTATAAATAAAAAACATAAAATAAGTTCAATATTCATATGATAAATCCCTTAAAATATTGAGAAAATCATGACAATTTAGGACTTATCACACCCCCAAACTTACCTCTTTACTTGTCCCCAAGTAAAGCCACATTAAACAATAAAATTTCTACCTACTCAAGTTTTTATTTCTAGTAATGATAGATGGATGCCTTCAACAAATGTATTAAAAAGTATAATTAACAAGAAAAGAAAGTAATGCATACAAGTTTTAAAATTCAAGAGTTAATGACAAAATTTCCAAATCCATGATGTGTGTGTGTGAAGAACCATGCTAAAGTCCAATTGTAAGCTTTAGAATAATTTATGTAAATCAAACTACATAATAAATCTCTCCCTTAAAAGCTTTATATGCTTGCTCTTCTATTCTCTCTCCACTAATGTAGGCCATAGCATAACTCATTAATCAATAGGTCTTTTAAGATTGTAATAGGGCTTATGGTTATAGCTATCACAAGAAAAATGGTATATGAAAAATTTATGAGCAAAATTCAAGAGAATAACCATTAAGCACAATAATAGAAGATAAAATTCTCCCTCTTTCTCTTATTTTCCTTTCCTTTTTTTTTTTCCACCTCATTTTTTTTTCTTTTTCTTTTTTTGCTTTTGCACCTCCAAACTTAGCTCATGATCTATCAATTTTTTTTACCACCTTTTTTTTTCTTCTTTTTTAGTTCTTTTCTCTAATAATCATATTTTTCATGTCTCTCTAGAAACAAAGAACTATACAATCATTGTTTCTACACTTCTAATTTGCATGTCTCTCATGAGAAAACAACAATTGTTCACATCAAATCCACATTATACCTTATTTCACCCTTAAAACTTCTTTTTCATATAATATCAAATGTTAATTATTCTCTTGAAAGGGGGTAAAATCATTGTTTTTCGGGCTAAAGGTCATTAATGTGGTTAAAAAGAAGAAATTTCATGCAATTATATGCATATTTCACTTAAGGCTCAATAAGGTACTAGTGATATACTTTGAAAAAAATTAAGCTTCAAGTCTCAAACATAACCAATGAATGCCTAAATCACTTTAATAGATCATACAAGGCCTAAAATTTCGCCTCAAGAGACTATAAAGCAAGTTCTAAAGTCTTAGGTTTAAGATCAATCACATAGTCTAATCCACATACATTATTTAAAACTAACAATTATCCTAAGCATGGTGATGTGCACAAGAAAAGTCTCAATAAGTGAGGAAAACATTGCCATTAACAATCAATCTCATCTACAAATTCCATTAACAAACATTTCCTATCATTTATACATTATCAAAAAATGAAGTTCCTCAATGGCATCTGACATTAACTAGAAAATAAATACAAGATTGATAGGCAAAAGTTAAGCTCAAAAATTTTTAAAAATAGGGAGTTTCTTAATAAAATTTTACATTAAAAAAAACAATTAAAAATAATAGAATTTGCATTCCCAATTTGGACTCCCTACCCCCAAACTTAAAATGAACATTGTCCACAATGTTCAAAACATAACACAACATAAAAGGAGTAAGGGATTAAGAAAACTCCCTTGATATGTTTTACTCTTTGTCCACTTTAACATCTTCCAAACAAAAGGGCAATGACAATAAAGCACCTCATTATGGAATGATTCTTTCAATCTCAACCTGACAATATAACCACAATTAACATTGTACAACTTAAGAAGCATGGCACCAAAATATTATTAAACAAGGCAAGTGCAAATTTTTGCCAACAAAGAGTTGTAATGACATTCTGGTGGAATCCACCCAGCAAACGTCCAATTAGCCTCACAAAAAAAATTGAGAACATTTTAACACACTAACAAAATGTGATCAAGCTAAATTTGCATGTTGATAACCACACATTTAGTCCCATAAAATTCAGCAAGTGACATAGCATATAGCAAATCCCAACAGCTTGTCAAAACAGAGTAGTGTGTATTCAAGTACAAATTAATAACTCATCTGAACTCCAAATCATATGAACCAAATTTTCCTAGAAACTACACTAGTAAAGGAAAATTTTGATACAAATTTCATGCAAAAATTCAATCAGATGTGTTCCCAATAAATTTATAAAGTCAAGTCACAAACATATACAGCAAAACAGAGCATTAACTAGAAGCATGCGAAAATGATGTAGCAAATGAATTCAATTAGTTATAAAATTTTAATGCCTAAGACAAGACATCAAAACAAACATACCAAAAGAAATTCATGACAAGATTTAAAGCTAATTGCTCACAATAAATTTTTCAAGTCATGCCACAACAATTATACTCATTCACAATAGCACAAGGAAAAGAAATTAAGAATGAAAAGCATATAAAGGGAATAATATTCAACATGCAAACACACCAAACACCATTATGAACCCAATAAAAGAAATACAAAATTGATTTGAAATCACTCCCTGAATTGCATGCTCCAGCTTCTCAACTCTTTTTCCTAACTTCAACCAACAATCATCTTAAGGATCCAATGCTAGTGGGCTCTGAAAGAAAGAAAGTCAAGGGTTAGAAAAACTACGTAAGTGAATTTATTTATTTATTTTTTTACTTTTATATTTTTATTTAGTTATACTTGGGTTGCCTCCCAAGAAGCGCTTGTTTTATAGTCTTCAGCCTGACTTTACATCAAAAACTAATCATAGGTGTCAAAAACTATAATTGCCTTGCTCCCTTTCTTCCTTGGATAAGTAGGCTTCAACAACAATAGGTGTTCTTTCCATTTTAGTACATGTGATTCCTCACCTAATAGCTTCATTAGAACACATATTTTGACTGACATAATAGGAAGTTTAGAATTTAATTTTTCTTGGACTGTTTTGGGGGCTTTCAAATACTTCAGACGCCCTATAAAATCTTCTTAGCTCTTTTCAGTAAGAACCAAGGACTCTAGTGGAGGACTCGTCAAGGATTGCCTTGAATCACATTTTCTACTTCTTTCTCATTGTAACATTTTTCTAATTCATCAAGAGGATCCTCTACCATGGCCATTTGGAAGGTTACCTCTTGGTCATCTTGTATCACAATATTATTCCCTTCTTCTACTCTTTGCTCACAATTCCCCTCAAATTGCACATAACCCTTTGGCAACTCTTCTTGACTCCTCAAATTAATTCCATTATAATTTTCTTCATCTTCTATTTGAGGAGTAGTTACCAAATCACTTAGAATACTCTCTTGTGAACCATTAGAGATGACATTGGCTAGTTTGCTTATTTGAATTTCCAAATTTCTAATTGTGTCATCTTGCTTGGCTAGGTAGGCATCTTGCCTAGCCATACGGGCATCTTGCTTATCCATATAGTACCTAATCATTTCTTGCAAGTTAGGATTATGCTCTTGAACATGAATTTCATCTTGTAATTGGCAATTGGAAGGTTGGGAAGGGTATATTGCATATGATGAAGAAATTTGACCCTGATTCCAAGAATAATTTTGTTCATGATTCCAATAAGGAATATATGTGTTATCACAAAAAACATTTGGATTCCTATTGAAATCATCCTCCATCTGTGCATTTTCTATCCAACATGGGCACTGCTCTCCATAGTGACCTCCACAATTATCACAAGTCATGAACAAGCATTGAGAATCACTAATGTGAGCAATATAACTAGTATTCAAATCAAAGTTATGAAACCTCCTATCAAGCTCTGCCATTTGAGCTGTCAATTTGGTCATGATATCAAACTTATGCTCACTAGTTGCCTTATTTGTTATCCAAAGGTAATCCATAATTAAAAACAAAAATAATAGAAACAAAAGCTAAACACAAATATCAACAACTTCAACACAAAAATAAAAACACAAACCAAAAGACTTAAAACAAAAACAACAAAACACAATGAACAAAGCTTAAGTTCAGATTAAGTGAGCTTGGTATTAATATTAGCAAAAACATAGTGAACAAATCCCCGGAAACGGCGCCAAAAACTTGTTGCTTATTTTGAAGCGTACACGTAAGTATACGTATCGCAACAGTAATAAAGTGATGAATAGAGTATCGTTCTCACGAGGATTTATGACTAAGATAATTGCTAAGTACTAAAATTGTGCACCTTAATCTAAATCAAGCCAATAATAAAAGGTGATATGAAATTAAACTAAACTAAAGACATAAAAAAATGAGAGACACCATTCTAGATGAAATTGGAAAGTAAAATGATTTGGGATTATGACTTCCTCTAGCATTTCATATGAACTAATTACCTCTCTTTATTTTGCTCTTAATGTCATTAATAGCCTAGGACTCTAATTTACCTATAAGCATCTTCCGAATTACATATAGGCATTCCCCTAACCAATCCATAATTCCTTATGCAATTAAATTAAAAGCTTAATCAAGAATATGTCCTAATATGGCTATGTGAGGCTAGTAGGTATATTCCTATCCTACAAGCGAATCAATCCACTCAACATTGCAAATTTCATGAACCCACACTACACAATCCATGGTCAAGTCCTAAAATCCCTTTTCCAAGTTCATTTAGGTTACCCAAATCATCTAATGGTTTCCACACACTTATAAGCATGAAGCATAAGGACTAAGTAATTAATTCATATCATTAATTGCAAATAAAGAGAGTAAATATAACATATTACAAACTAGAGTTCATCACAATCCCAAATCAACAAGTTTAGCTCATAACTATAGAAAATAACAACATTAAGAACAGAGCATAAATCAAATGGGTAAAGAAATACAAGGAAAAGCAAGGGAAGAAGAGAAAAACAGATTTAATCGGTGAATCTTCCATAAACCCAAGCTTCTTCCATGGCATTTGAAGCTCCAAACCCTTCATTCTCCTCTCCAAAACCTTCAGAGTGGCGGCCTCTGTCGAAGAAGTCTTGGAAGCCCTTTAAAACCCTAAAAAACGCAACCAAAAACGGTGCGTTCTACATTTTTTACGAACTGCGCCGCGGCGGCGCTCAAATGTGCTGCGGCGCAAATGAATTTCTTTCAGCAGCGGTGAAAAGCGCCGCGGCGTGAAATTTTACGCCGCTGCCAAATTGGCTTCTGTTTCTCCACGCGCCGCAGCACTTAATTTTGTCGCCGCGGCACTGAATTTTCTTCAGCAGTGGTTTTGAGCGCCATCTTTTGCTCTTTTGTCTCTTCTTCTTTGTTCTTTCCTTTTTCTTTTTCTATTTCTTTTTTATCATTTTCCAACAAATCTCAATGCTTGTTCTTTGCATTGCAAAACTTCTAAACTTGTTTCTTTATAATTGTAACCCTACAAAAATATAAAATTTATCTAATTAATATTTATAATCTACTAACAAAGATTAAATAATTTAGCAACATAAAATATAAATAAAAACACAAAATACAACTTAACTAAAAAAAATCAAAAGTGAAGAAATAAAACCAAAATTTACTAAATACTAACTTAACTAACATTTATTAATTTTATAAATAAAAAACATAAAATAAGTTCAATATTCATATGATAAATCCCTTAAAATATTGAGAAAATCATGACAATTTAGGACTTATCACCTTATGAGTGTTTATTTAAGTTATAAGAGAGTAATTGCATGCTATTTGTTGTATCTAGGCCCAAGAGATCAAGTTCCATCTAGTTGTGATTGTGAGACCAAGAAGGGAGAAGAGAAGTTGAAAGGAAAAGCTTGTGTTGGCTTATAAGGTAGCTCTCCACTCTTTTTTGATGCATTCTTAGATGTATGATGGTCATTATATGCTTGTATATGTTCTTGTATTATGAGACATGCTATTTGATACTGCCTTGATGCATTGGTTCCAATATGCTTGTGATTTGGATTGTGAAAAGCGCTCTTAAAGGGTGAGGTAGTGCCAAAAGTCTTTTGTGATGGGTGAGGTAGAGCCAAAAGTCCTTAGAAATGGGTGAGACAAGGCTAAAAGTCTCATGGATAAATGAAGCTAAGTCAAAAGTCCCTAGACCAAAAGTGAAGCTAATATAAAAGTCTTTAAAATAGGGTGAGATTAGATCAAAAGTCCATAGAGCTTATTCTTGGCATTGATATGATATTCATGGCATGTAAATTATGTGGTGTATGATTTTGAATGGTTGGATGCCCACTTGCATGCTTCAACATATTTATATGCCTTGATTGCTTTCTTGAATAAGTGTATGAGCTATTGAGATTCCATGAATCTCACCTCCTTCCTTCTCCCATCTCATATGGTCTAGGTGGAGCTCAAGACCCAAAGAGTAGAGGCCATGAGGCATAGAAAACCATCTATTGACACTTTTGCACAATTATGCATAGTTTGATGTATAGGAAAGCCAAAGTGCTTATGTATACATATTCTTTTTGAGATATAAATGTTTAAGCAAGTGTAAAAGTATATCTAAATTATATATGAACCATTTATGGAACCAAAACAATGAAACTATAAGATTTGGCCCCTTAATGGCTTGTATGTAATAGTGCATTTTTGCCTATAATATAGTGATTTTGAGATGTGTAATGGTTTGCACTACTTGGGAAATTCACATATGTTGTATTTATGCTTTAAAACTTGCCAAGAGGTGCTAGAATATGTAGGATACCATTTACTACCATTTTGAAGCATATATGGAGTCAAATTTGCCAAATTCGTGAGCTCTGTCAAGATATAACCAAATGAGCTCTTCTTGATATGAAATTTGGCATGAATGTAGAGTTCGTTAAGAGCTTCTGGAGAAGCTAAAGTATAGAATATTTAGAGATTTAGGGAATATTTAATGAATTGTTGAAGTTGAAATTTTTTTTGATTTTGGTTAGTGTACTGTTACCATTGGTCTGAAATGAAATTGTGCCATTCATGAACCAAATGGTATCTAATTGCTATAAAATTTTATAGGCATAAACTAGACATCTACAGTAACCTATGATAACTAGAAACACCTCAATCAGAGGTCTGTAAAGAGAGAAATAATTTTCTAAAGTTCTATATCAACATCAGGGATGCTAGCCGACCTTTGTTATTGTTCCATCAGTTTTTGAGGTTCAAGAGCCACTGAAATGATATAGACTTATTTTTTTCCTCTAGCATCTGTATCTTTCTAAATTAGTATAGTTTTCCTAAATTGGACTTTTGTGAAATTAATTATGATTTTTTGAAATTTATGACAATAAATTGTATCAACACTAGGGATAGCTGGACTTTTATACATTTTTTCGATGTCAAACGTGGTCCAAAAATTGAGATTGTGGTATGGAATTATTTATAGTATAAATTTAACATTCGAAGCTTTCCAGAAAGTTATGGTTTGCTTGATTCATTTTTTTTTAGAATTAGTTATGATTTTCCAAAGTTAAAGCAAAAAATTTGACTTTTGGGCCCATTTTGAGAAATTGTATTTTTGTTGTTTTTGGCTTTATATCCGTGATTTATAGGTTGTTTTATGCTATGTATGAGTTGTATGAATGGAGTTTGAGTAGAGAATGTGACTGATGGGTTTATGGGACCCACGGGACAAAGTATGACCGTTAAACCCCTGACATATGGCATTGAAATGCCATGATTTTTACCCTTTTCTTTGGAATTTTATGGAATCAAGCTTAAGTGGAGATTAGTTGAGAATAACCCATTATGGTGTTACATGAAATTTTTTTTTATTTTTAGTGGTTGGATTCTAATACAACTATTCATGTTGAAAATTCTTTGCAAAGGCTAAAAAATAAGAGGATCCCAAGTGTGAGAGATAAGAGTATCTTGGGAATTAAAGGCAGTGAGGTTGTGGTAGAATGCATAGGATCAATTTCTTTATGTTTGTCTTCTAGACATGTTATGAATTGGAACAATATTGTTTATGTACCTTCTGTGAGAAGGAATTTAATTTTTAGTTCAATTTTAGATAGTTGTGGTTATTCCTTTTGGTAAGAAAATGGAAAGATTGATATTTACTATAATTATATTATTATTGGTACTGCTACTTTACAGAATGGCTTATATTATTTGAATTTAAATGATTGTCTTATTGAATCTTCCAATGCTCTTATTAATGTTGTGATTGTGCATAAACACCTAAGAATTAACGAAAGTTCTTTTATTTTGTGGCATTGGCATTTGGGCCACATCTTTAGAGAGAGATTGAAGAGGTTGGTCAAACAAGGTGTGTTACAAGATTTAGATTTTTCAAATTTTGAAACTTATGCTAACTATATCAAGGGAAAACTTCTCACTAAAGTTAGAAATAAATGGGTAAATAGGTTTGAGAATATTTTGGACCTAATTCATACTAACATATGTGGGCTCATTACACCTACGGCTATAGGTGGATTCAAATACTACATGACATTTATAGATGATCATTCTAGATACAGTTGGATTGATATTCTATGTGAGAAGTTAGAATCACTGAATGCCTTTATGAATTTTAAGACAGCAATTGAGTTGACAACTGGTAAGGCCATAAAATATGTCAAATCAGATAGGGGAGGACAGTACTATGGGAGGTATATTGAGGCAAGTAGAAACCTAGGTCTTTTTGCTTTATTCTTACAAAAACATGGTATTAAAACCCAATATACAATACTTGGGACCCCACAACAAAATAGGCTTGCAAAGAGGCGTAATTATACTATAATAAACATGGTTAGAAGTATAATTAGCCACTCTTCCTTGCTAGAATTCTTATGGGGTGATGCTTGAAGACTTCGGTCTATATTTTGAATTAAATACTTAGTAAAATAGTGCCAAAAACTCCATATGAACTCTTTACTGGAAAGAAGCCAAGTTTAAATCATTTTCAAGTATGAGGTTGTAGGGCAGAAGTAAAGCCATATAATCTTTAATTGAAGAAATTAAATTCAAAAATTGTTAATGAATTTTTCACTTGGTATTATGTAAGTTCAAGGGGATGCAAGTTTTATTGCCCTACTTATACTACTAAGATCACTGAGTCTGATCTAGTATTTTATTTTGAGGATGACTTAGATAGTAGGGATCCATACTTAGAGTTATCAATTTATGTGATGAGAGCACTGTTTTGCCTATACCTATTTTGACACTCTCTATGTCTAATAAAGATAAGGTTGGGCCGATCATTAAATTGAGTTATTCTCAAAGAGCCCATAGGCCTACAAAACTAAATGATTACATGGTTTATTTGCGGAAATTCAAATCTGATACTACTGATGGTACAAATCCTAAATCCTTTCAGTAAGCGATGTCTAGTCCATACTCTTCTAAATAGATAGAGGTTATAAGTGATGAGATTAACTCCATGCATCAAAATCATGTGTAAGAGCTTATGAAATTGCCAGATGGGTACAGACCATTTTAGTGACATTGAAAGATATAAAGTTAGACTTGTAACTAAAGAATACAATCAGAAAGAAGGTGTTGATTACATGGAAATCTTTTCTCCAGTATCTACAAAGGATACTTTTAGTGTAGTCATGGCTCTTGCTACAAAGTTTGATCTTAAACTTTATCATATGGATGTTAAGATAGCTTTTCTTAATGGAGACTTGTATGGAGAAGTTTACATGACTCAGCTAGATGGTTTTGTTAAACTTGGAATGAAACAATTAGTATGCAAACTACAAAGATCCATTTATGGACTGAAACAAGCCTCTAAACAATGATACCTGAAGTTTGATAAGGCTATCACCTCTCTTGGTTCGTTAAGAATGATCTAGATCAATGTATTTATCAGAAATTTGATAGGAGCAACTTTGTTATCTTGGTACTCTATGTTGATGATATCTTACTAGCCAACAATTACATGACTTTTTTAAATGAGACAAAAGATATGTTGTCATGTCATTTTAATATGGAAGATCTTGGTAAGGCATCTTTTGTTTTAGGGATCTAGATCCATTATAATAGATTTCATGGCACTTTGGGTCTGTCTCAAGCAACTTATATTGAACAGGTACTTAAGAAGTTTACAATGAAAAATTGTATATTTAGTCTGTCACTTACTTAGAAAGATGATTCATTATCGCAATCACAGTGCCTTAAAATGATGCTGAGAAGATTGAAATGGATATGATTCCTTATGCTTCTGTTATGGGCAATCTTATGTATGCACAAGTATACACTCGTTCAAATATAACTTTTGCTATTAGTATGCTTGGTAGATATTTGAGTAATCCTAGAATAATTCATTGGAAGGCTACCAAGAAGGTTATGAGGTATCTGTAAAGTACTAAAGATTACAAGTTAACTTATAGAAAATCTAATATGCTTGAAATTATTGGCTATTCAAATTCAGATTTTGCCTCTTATATAGATGATCATAAGTCAACTTCTAGATATATCTTCATGATGTCTTGAGGGGTTGTTTTATGGAAAAGTGTTAAATAGACACTTACAGTTACCTCCACTATAAAAGCAAAGTATATTACATGTTATAAGGCTACCTGTTCGACAATATGGTTAAGGAAGTTGATTTTTAACATGCATTTGGTTGAGTCTATATCACGACCCTTAACCATCTTCTATGATAATTTTTCTGTTGTGTATTTCTCTTGAAATCACAATAGTTCTAGTCATATTAAATATTTTGATATTAAACTCTTGTTTGTTAGAGAAAATCTTGTTGAATTACAAACTCGCATTATACGCATCCTAAGTGAAGATATACTTACGAATCCGTTGACTAGAGGCTTACTCATAGGAGTATTTTAAAATCATGTAGCTCGTACGGGTCTTGTTAAATCTTTAATGTAGCCTTAGATCAATAGGATATTGAGATATAATTACCTTATTTGTTTTGGTTTAAGACCATTTATGCAATTTTATTTTACTCAATTGGATATTGAAATATTATCAACATGCTTAATATAATTTGTTTCCCTATCAGATTCGATGATTTTGTATTAATGTGCCATAAATCATTTGATTCTCTATCGAATTCAGTAATTTTGAATTGTTTCTTTTGGATTTGTTTATAACTTAATATACATTAATTGCTTATTGTTATTTGAGCTATGTTGTTGTAATACAAGTTACAAATAATTAATTAATACTATCCAAGTGGGAGATTATTAGATTAATTTTATAAATTAACATTTAAATATGGATTAGTATTAATTAATTATGAGATAATTACATATATATATATATTATTTTAGGTAATTAGTTTTGTATTTAGTATTAAGCCCTAAACAAATTAAGCATTGGTTAAAAGTGTGTAATCTATGATAAATTAGATCACACATAAGCTCATTGGGTAGAACTCCTAACTTATAATCTTTTAATGACTAGTAATTTTCTATCACAAGTTTGACCCACATAGAGAAGATAAGGGAAATTTAATTAATTTTATAATTTGAAAAGAATTATAAGAGGCAGTGAGTTTATAAATACACATGATCACATTAGAAACTGCTTACACTCTCTCTTCTTTTTCATTCTAAAGCTCTAAAGGGAAAAATAGGTTATGTTATTTACTCTTCTTCGCCTTACTCCTCGAATCACATTGCATCTATAGATTCATCATCACGTACGCATTTGTTTTAACTTTTAGAATATAACATAAACTATGATTAAATCATGCTATCAACAATAAACACTTTCTTATGAGCTTACATTAAAAAAATACTCCTTCTTGGTTTTTTTTTTATTTCATAATGCATTTTTCAAAAGAAAGGGTACACTTCAGTTTTTTGCAAAACTATATGCTATATAATGTTTTTAAGATTTTCATCTCATCTTAGTTTTAATAAATTTGTATTCTTCACTTTGTTTTGGGTCTCTTTGATATGGAAGTTCATGAAAATAACATCTCAACAAATAACTCAAAATTTTAAGGAGCTCAAAATTTATATAAATCTCATATAAGAACATTATACATATTTTTATGAAACTTGACTGCCATGCTTTACATTTATCATAATTTCTTTGAGAATTTTTTTTTAGGACTACTACATAAAATGAATTTTGATTAGAATCATTAAAATGGACCGATACAACCCATCCACAAGTAGGCTACTAAGTAAATTGGCCCAATTTTTAAACAAAAATGTAATTCGGCTCACTTATATTAGGATAGTTTGTATAACCCCACAACATAATTTTTTTTTGTAAAAAAAGGCAAATATACTTTTTATTTAAGATGAGGTTGAATTTTATTTCAAATATTTTACTTGTGTTAATTTTATTCTATATTTTGTAAAAAATTTTAATCTTGTAGTAATCACAAAGAGGTCTAAATAATTAACAGAGAATGTTGACATAGCAAAAACTTATATGTAGCCTTTGTGTAACCTAAAAAGGATTTTACAATTGCCACCGCATCATCTTACTTCTCCTCCTCTTACCCCTCCTTCATTTTAGTTAAGAAATCACTATATATATATAAACAAAAATATGTTATATTATTATATTAAAAAAATATAAAGTTTAGTGATATTGATTGACCTTAGAGCACATCATATTCCTTCTCCTCCTCCCCTGCCTTTTTCTACTTTAAGGGTATTAGAAAAATCCAAGCAGCAAAATTGTTTAAAAAAACAAATCCTCCTTTACCATTTCATATTACAAGGCTAACCCTTGTGAAGAGTCGTTAAAGATTTTAGGCAAGTCTTAGCACCTACCAATATGTATAAAGAATAATATTTCAAAAACTCTAAACCTATCATTTGAATTAGATCTCAAATTTAATTAGAAATGAAACAATCATTTACACTGGAGTCTTATATAAAGCTGTTAAAATAAATTGTTATGACCATTTTCAATCCTAGAAAATAAATTGGGTCAGTGTTAAGAAAATGACATCTCATTTTTAAGTTTAGTTTTTGACTCAATCCTATTTAATTTCAAGGGAAGTTGGGTTGAGTTAAGCTCAAATATTGTTTTTAGCCAATTATAATTTTGTTAAAATAATTTGTAAAATTCTTTGGCAGTTAAATAATTATACCTCTTTGTTATGATTAAAGGAAACTAATTCTATTTTTATTTTTGCCTATAATATCTATTATACTTTTATAATCATTATACGACAATATTTATATCTTTTTATTACTTTTTTTAAAGTATAAATGTAAAAAGTATTCCTTATCTATAAAATCATTTTTTTTATTTTCATTTCTCTTCTAATAATTCTCTGTATTAAACTATGCATTAATATATTTATTAACTTGTTTAATTAAAAAAAATACCATACCATATATATATATATATATATATATATTATTTTTTTATTGATACCAACTGGGCCTATTGCAGCTAGGGCTGCGAAAAACAACTCACAACCCTCTAACAAACCATGCGAACCCGTCTGTTACAAATGGACCAAATACATATATATATGGACTGACCTGAGACACACAAGGCCCAAAATTGAAGAAGAAATTGTTCCACTCAAAAGATTCATTCGGTAAATAAAAAATACTTCAGTGATTAAGGGGTATGGCTAATGGGCTTTGTTACATGCATGGCCTGTATGAAACTTAACGCCCCCTTAATGTATTGCTGAACTCTGAATTTTAGGCCCATATATCAGATTTTAGGCTTCCAAGGATAATTTCACCAACAAAATCCCTAGCTCCTGAGAAATACAATGGACATGAAGTCCACAAAAAGTAATTTACATCTTTTTTTGATACACATAATAAAATGGAATAGAAAATGAAAAAAATATTTTGAAAATAAAAAATAATCATGTGCTCTTAATTTTTAAAAATAATACAAATGAATAATAATTATAAAAACATAATAAATATTATAAAAACCAAATGGGGTGTTTTATCTTCCACCATAATGTGAAACCTCTACTTTGGAGAGAGTTGGGAAGCACTTGGGTCATATGGTACCACAGGGTGCAGTCGTAGTTATTGCATGTATGTGCCTTATGGTGCACATATTTTTCCTTAGAACATGCTTCTGTTGCACTTAGGTCCAGCTTACCTCCACCTCAACGGAAGTGACTAGGGTAATCTCCTGATTTAAATTATGTGAGTAAATTGGCATGAATTTAATGTACATGTAGCGTGTAATTACTTATATTAATAAAATTTAATGACAGAAATTAAATAAAATTTTAAAATCTAATTATAAAATTGTTATCCCGAGAATAGAGATTCCCCAGAATACTTTGGCCACCAAAAAGCTGTCACCGCCCTCATCACAACTATTTTTTACAAGAAATATGGGTCGATTAAATGAAGAATGCACACTGATAAGGCACAATAGTAGAAGAAGTGAAAAAGAAATCAGAGACAAGGGTCTCATACATATAAAATAACTAACGAAGCAAGAAGGAGGCCTTTGAAAATACTTTTTTCTTTTACCCAAAAAGAGAAAAAGACACCAACAGTAGTTACAATACAACAACATCAAATCACCTCTCAGACAAAATTACCACTTACAAATCCAACCAATCTTCCACCACCTCCTCAACCACAGAGGCCAAGAAAGACACATTATCCTCATTCCTAGCGGATCGGTTGGCTCGAATCTCCCCTTGGGTACCCGTCAGCACACTGAGTTGACCCATCTTCAGCATAGCCTCCACGAACTTCTCGAAGAAGAGGCTTTGGTCCACAGCGAAGCTCGTCACGATGCCCTTGGTCCTCTTGTCTGTGTACAGGTCCTGGTCCGAGTTGAAGAGCCCCTGCCGGTTCATGAGGTCCACGTAGTACTTGTTGTCGAACCGGTTCGGGCTTCGGATGTCGAGCACAGTGGTGTTGTTGGTGGTTGGGGTGGGACACGTGCGCTTGAGGCTGCCGGCGAAGGTCTTGTCCATGACAGGGTCCTGCGTAGGGTAGAGACGATCGGTGAAGGAGGTGCAATGGGTGATGCCTATGGTGTGCCCGCCGGAGAGGGCCACAGCGTCAGTGGGGTTCAGGTTCTTGGTGGCGAGAGAGCTGAGGATCTCCCTAGCGCCACTGGTTGGTGGTGGAAGGTTAGCCAATGTTACGTTTCTCGTGGCAAAGGTTAAACCATCTCGCCTTCCTAAGGGGATGTCATAGTCTGGTCCTGCTGATTGAAAAGGAAGAAATTAAGATGTTCATCGTAAGAATTTTGATAGGAGAAACTCTTATATATCTAAATTTGTTCAGTGTCCACACCTTTATTTCTTGATATTTTGAATTGAAAGTTGGCTTAGATATAATATAATTAGTATTTTATATAGAAGATTCACAAAGCTAACATTTTGGAGATGTGAAATATATTCTCATCATCATAATATCTTGAACACCAATATAAATTAAATACAAGCATATATCTTATGACATCCAAAATATCATTAGAGATGACGTTCTATTTACTCAACTTAGCTTGTTATGTCCATTTTTAGTATGTGCGAGGATCTAATTTTTGCTTTTAGAATTATTTATATTAATAATTTTTTTTAGAAAAATAATCAAATTAGAAGTGTTAGTTTTATTGTTTTTTATTTTAAAAGGAATCAAGAAAAGAAAATGCATGGAAAAGATTACCAAGAAAACAGCATCACGAGCAGCAAGGGCAGTGATATCAGCACAGGAGACAACTCTTCCACAACGCTTGTGAACATGAGCTCGTAGATCTTCGATCATCTTAAAAGCTTGAGCCCTCAAGCTCAGGTTTGGGGGTGCATCCTTCTCACTTGGCTCACTCGCTGATCCGTCTAATAAGATCAACCCATCACAACCCTGCATTTTTTGTTTTAACCGTATGATCAATAACTATACAACCCAATTAATTAAAGTCCCATTTTTCATCCAAAGAAAAAGAAAAAGAAACATAATATAGTTCACATCAAGGTGTACACTCTAAATTTACAACCGTTTTTTTTTATAAATATATATTGAAAGTCATTACTAACTACTCGCTCATTCTTAAAATAGTTGGCTTAAAGTAATTAATTATTTATGTGCGTGTGTCTTTATATATATATATATATATATATATATCTGATTTAACATTTCTAGTAAGAATTTTTTCCTTTGATGTGCATGGAGGTCAAATGGTCCCATGCGGTTAAGTCAATTTTATAGAAAACCTCAACTTGATTTTGCTTGATCGTCAACGATAAGGACCATGAGTTCAATATATATATATATATATATATATATATATTACTCCTATTACTCCAATCTACATATATATATATATATATATATGTATGTATGTATGTATATTTCAAAGATAACAACTTTAACAATAATACAGGATGCTAAACATATTTTCTCCAAACGTCTAGATAACAAGTTAATACATACTAACTAATTGACGATAAATATTATTACTGCAAAATATCAAGAGATAATCAGCACTATGGAAAGGGCAAGAAAATCTTCACTATTTTCATGCATACATACTTTTTATATATTATTTTGTAATTTTACTCTCAACTCCATCAATCTTCTGAAAGAAACCAAGTAACATAACTTTTACGATAGTAAGCACGTAAAAAACATCATAAGGATAAATTCAAAAACATTATAGGCAGATTAATATATAAGGACTAAGTTCTATGAAGCATGGATAATTTTTCCTGAGAAAAAAAGGTCGCGTCACACGTTATTGACACTTATAACAGTACAATATTTTAAATTACATATGAATATTCCAAATTTGATTGTACTATGTAACAACTTGATTTGTTTGATATATTATTTAGCACATAAATTTGAATTAAGACCTCCTTCAAAGTTCAAATTACTCAAAAACTTCACCAATATTATATAGACCTAGGCATAAAGAATTAATCTATTATTAATTACCTGAACAAAGTAATCATGGAAATGAAGGCGAAGCAAGCCAGCAGCCTGGCCTACGTCTTTCTTGAAGATCTTCTCGAGCTCAATTCTGATGATGGATTCGAGCTGAGGACAGCTTGAGTCATAGAAAGTCCATGACAGTCCATTCACTATAGGAGGCCTGGCTTTTCCTTCAGTATTGGCATAAACAAAAACAAGAGAAGAGAAGAGTAGGAGAAAAACACTTTTAGTAGCAGCAAAAGCCATGATATGTTCTCTATTTCTTTCTTCTCTTCTGGGTAATGACTCTAGACACAGGCAGCCACTTTATTTATAGACTATCAAACACGTCATTAACTAATATATAGCTTGCTTTACCCAATGCACAAATAGAATTGAAAAGGACAACTGCAGAAGGGCTTTTATTGGACTTTTCATTAATACAAAAACTTTTTAGGATTTGTTCTTCACAGTCTTTCTTGATCAATTAGTAAAATCTACTTTATTCGGGGATAAGATTACGTGGTGAACACATCCCCTTAATAAGATTCACATCACAGGTGGTATGAAATTGTGCAAGTGGGGGATGCATATTAATGTTGAAACTTTGAAAGTGTCGTTCATAATCTAGAGAGGACAGAGATGAAAAACACAAGGCCAAGCCGCCTATAATCAAACTTGGTGTCCAATACTTGACACAACTTCCCTTCTTATGGTCTTATCTTCCCATATCAAACTTCTACATGTACATTTATGATCTCAATTATGTAAGATTTGTTAATATTATGTAATAAACCTAAAATGCCAAATAATTATAAAATCAGAAATGCAATAATTAATGAATCTATGTAACGTATTCAAGTGACTGTCATATTGGCCTCTTTTCTTGCTTTCAAATCCCTAAAGTTTGTGCTTCATTTGTAACATAAACAAAACCCAATAAATCACTTTATTAACATGCATTATGCTTTCACTATTATGTACACATTCAATATTAAGTAAAGAATAAAACTCTAACATATTAGCTACCAAACCCACTTTTTAGCCACAATAATACATATCAATCAACCTAGCTAACGTACATCTTGAGGCGTAGGGATTTTCTTATTTTAGGAATATATATAGATTAATTCTTTAATCCGATCAAGAAAAGCACCACGAGCTTTGCCTTCAGGAAAAAAACTTTTTGGGATGCACAACAACTAGGAAAAGCTGCTCACGAAGCCATGCTTTTAACACAAGGTGTCATCATCATATTCTCTTGCTATTATTCCCTGACCTGGATATAGGAAGCAAATAAGCAGGCACTTGCATTGAGATGTTGCAAACTTGCAGTAAAATAAGTTGTATCTGATTTTTTTTAGTTGGTTCCATTAATAAAATATGTATTTTAGAATTTATTTATTTTTTACAGTTCGAATCTATTTAATAATCTTTCCTTGGTTTAAAATTGGAAACGAAAATATTAATTTATATTTAAAAAAAACTAAAATATCAAAAGATAGAATTTGTGACATTAATTTTATTTTATTTAAAAGCACAACATATTAAGTTTAGGGATGAATTTTTGTTTCAAATTTCAGTTTTTTTAACAAATAATTGTATTATTGGGACATATTTGAGCAAAATTATTATGAATTACAGACAATTTTTTTTTTGTTTCAAAAAATTATTTTTCTTAGTGATAAACCGGAGAAAACAAGTGAATCTGAATTTAAGATATGTAATTTTCTGTTTAAATTTTTTATGATTTTTTTTCCTATTTCTGCCAATTTACCTTCAATTTGAACAAGAACGATGCATTTCCATTTTCAAATAACTCGCTGCATAAATTAAAAACAAAGAAGAATGGGATTTTTCCTATTAAGCGCTAGTCTGCTAGAGTGAACAAAGGGGGAAAGTTAGGTTGAGCTTTTAGCAATTATAGAAAAAAGAAGCTTTTCATTTTCCCTTCTCTTCCGCTGTCTAAGAAAGAAAAGAAGCCAAACTCAATTAAATTTAACATTTTAACTACCATCGTGGGATTGAAGCTAGATCAATGTATAGAACTATGGGAAAGATGTTAGATTTATAGCAAGTATCCTGACAGTTTGGTTAATCATTAATTACACATAACTTGTTGCATAGCCTACCACAAGTTCATAATTATCAAACCAAATGCTTCAATCCCTATGACATGACATGGAAAGAACTTTGTGCTGATCTGGTCGATTTTTGGCGGTCGAGCCGGTTTTCTGGTAATTGAATCTTAGATGGGTCATCTAAATTAGGGAATAGATGCTTCCTTATGAACTCCAATAATGCTTAATCAGATATATGCTTGGAAAGAAAGCATATAGTATTATACAAGATAAGTACAAAAAAAAAAGAGAATTTAAGAATAAATTTTATTTATAATTATCTTGACCTACTTGTGTATTTAAATAATCTCGCCCATTAACGTCTAATTATCAGAAATAAAAGAAGAAGAAAAAAAGATACTTCTTAATTAAAAAACTAATAGAAATCGAACTGATACATACTTAGATACACCAAACAAAACAAATTTATGTTTGTTAGGTATATTGCCAAGTACAATGACAGTTCGTGGTTGTACCCTTCTTATTGGATCGCATTTCGGTCTCTCAGATCTTTTCATTACGCAGAGAAAAAGAGGGTTAGTTTCTTAGCTCAGACACCAAGGAATTTCATGTCTCTCAGATTCTTATCTTTGTCCCCAAATTATAGTACACTATCTCCATAATTACTCAAAATCTCTTTTACTCCACTTCTCATTGCAAAACCCTAACCCTATCTCCAATCCACAATAATCATTCATTATTAATTCCTCCACCCAAACCAAATTGTCCTATTTACATTTAATTACGACGGCACAATGAGACTCCGATTTCTCTTCAATTTTTCCCCATACCTATGTCTCCAATCTCTCTTTTTGCTTATTTTAGCCACTTATTCCATAACCCCAGCTTGTCACTTGCTCCATTTAATTCAATTTAATTTTATCACATTATAATTTATGTGATTTTTCTAAGTTTTTTTTAGTATTTGTATTCCCCCTAATCTTATTTAATTTAAATTGGTTACACTATTTCTAAATTTTTTTCATTATTTTTTCTTTTCAAATCTTTGGATTACTACAAATGTGTTGAATAACATATTTAATATTGTTATTGATATCAAAACAAAGATCAAAGATAATCTAAAAGTAAAGATATATTTGAAGGAATAATGTAAGTGAAGAGATATATAGTTATAAGAATTAGCTATTGAAGAAAATATTTGAGCTGAAAACTAAGTTTGCTCTCACGTTAAAGGGAAAATGAGTTGTTTATAAGTGGATAAAAGGTTTAGAATTGTCTGATAAGTATTTATCGAATATACCAAAGTGTGTGGATTCAAAGTAAAAATTCATCCAATTAGATCTAAATATGAATATTTTTATGGACATTTTCAAAGTTCAAATCAAGCCTAAATAATATCATAACTCCATTGATAAAAATATCATCCAAGTATAATATTTTATTAGTTTTGAATTACATTGGTAATTATGTGAGACAATTGTTTGTTATGATTTTTTATAAATAATTTTTATGTAAACGAGGCTTTCCAAACTTCAAGTATCCTACCCAATCTATCTTAAAATATATTCAATAAATATAAGGACCCCGCCATAATCATTCCTGCTTCGTTCTGATTCCGCGTAAGAAAATGATAATCCTTTGTCACCTTCCATGAAGCCATATTGCCCAAGCCCCAACGCCAATCCCACCTTCCTTGAAGCCACAAGAAGGAGAAGACTCCATTCACCACTTCCTTCTCTCCTTCCTTTTCTTCTCTACTTTACTGGCATCTTCTCTACTTTCAGTTTTCACCTTTCACACTCTCACGGACACACTCTCTCTTCCCCTCCCGCACAATCTCTCTCTGCAAATCTCTCCCTATTCTCTTTCTCCTTTATGGCCTTTCCAACAATATTCCTTGCCTGCATATGGAAGAAGAAGAAAAACAACAAGACCTCACCACCCCACTCCGAGCTCCCTGCCACCACAGTTGATTCCAGTTGGTCTTTCCACCCACGTGTACAGATCTCCATGGACGAGATCACAAACGCCACCGACAACTTCTCGACGGACCTCATCATCGGCAGCGGCAGCTTCGGCGTCGTCTACAAGGCGCATCTCTCCAGCGACCTCGAAGTGGCCATCAAGAAGCTCTCGCGGGACACCTTCCGTGGATTTCGGGAATTTCAGGTCGAGGTGGAAACCCTAGATAAGCTCCGACACCGTAATATGGTCAAAATTCTCGGGTCGTTAGCGTCGGGTCGTCAGGGATTTTTGGTCCATGAGTACATGGAGAGACGGCGTCTCAATCTATGGCTTCATCCAACTGGAGACGACAACGTTGCTGTGGAGGTGCTGCCTTGGGAAACGAGGGTGAAGATCATTAGGGGTGTGGCTAATGGACTGTATTACTTTCATGGGCTGGAGAAGCCCATTATCCATAGGAACATAATGGCTAGTAAAGTGTTGTTGGACTCCGAATTTGAGCCCCATATTGCAGATTTTGGGCTTGCAAAGATGGTCAATTCTAGGTATTCTCATGTGTCCAGCCAAGTTGTGGGCTCTCCGGCCTACATGCCCCGGAATTTAGAAATGGGATCACTGTGGCTAATGCAAAGTCTGATGTGTACAGTTTTGGGATTTTGATGTTGGAAACCACCACGGGCCATCGGCCCAATTTGCAGGTGAAATTGGGACACGAAGAATTAGGGTTAGTGGATGGGCCTGCAAAACGATGGGCCAAATTGGTCAAATGATTGATCCGAAGATTCCAAGTGAGGGTGGAATTAGTGAGGCTATTGCGACGGGGTATGTTAAACTTGCTTTCCTTTGCTGTAGTGAGTCACAGAGAAACAGGCCTGCAATGACAGAGATTGTAGATTTGTTGGACACAATGCCCATGTAAAATTCTGTTCTTTGCTCTATTAAAAAAAATGTTGTATTCTGTCTCTTGTTTGAAAGAAGATTCAAATGAATAGATTTATCTGTTGATTTTTCTTTACCCTCTTTCTTTTATTTTTTGAGTTGTGTAATCAATTGGACAAGTATAAACTTTACAAAATTCAAGTATTAAAATACAAATTAGATCTCTTCATTAATGTACATATTAAGTGACAGAGAAATAGAGGGAGAGACAAAATGTATAAAGTCTACCCAGCTCTCCAATTTTTTTGATAAATTAAGGGAATCCACTTATCAAATTATCTTTTCTTTTCTTTAATTGTTATAGTTGTATCACTGTTAATTCCCTTGTATGCTTGGCTTTTTGCAATTAAATTCTTCTTTTTTAACCATTTGCAAAAAGATATGATTCAACAATCAGCCAAATGAATCCAAATTCAAATCACAAAGTGCAAAGTTTCAAAAATTCAATTGATTATTACATTGAGTAACATCATCATGAATTGAAAATTAGATTCACTTAATCACTTTTTCTTGGTTAGCCAGAGAAAAATTTTAATTGTTGATAATTATATTTGAAGTTTGCTTGTCTAACAAGGACTTGAAATATGCATAAGTCCAAAACTATATTTCTCAACAAACTGTTATGCTCCAGTCTCCAATTTGGCATTGTTTACTATTTCTAGCTCTAAAGTAAGATTTGCAATAGTATGTTTTGTGAGTAAGGTCAACCTAAACAATATAATCCATTTATTAATAAAAATAATTTCAATATAATAAAATTCTCTTATATTATGTGTGTGATAAGCACTTTTTTGTGAGTTTACATAAAAAAAATTCCTTCCCTTTTTTTTTCAGTTTCATAATGCATTTTTCAAAAGAAAAGGTGCACTTTGGTTTTTGCAAAGCGGTGTGCTGTGTGATGTTTTTAAGATTTCCATCTCATCTTAGTTATAATAAATTTGTGTTCTTCACTTACTACAAAAATTTGTGAAAATAACATCTCAAAAGATAATTCATAATTTTATAATGCTCAAAATTTATATAAATCTCATATGGGAACATTATACATATTATATGAAACTTGACTGCTGTGCTTAACATTTGTCACAATTTCTTTGAGATTCTTTTTTTGAAACTAGTACATAAAATGAATTTTGATCATAGCTATTAAAATGGGCTAATACAACCCATCCACAAGTTGGCTACTAAGTGAATTGGCCCAAGTTTAAAACAAAAATGTAGTTCGGCTCAGTTATATTAGGTTAGTTTGTGTAACCTACCAACACTTAAAATAAATAAATACATAAGCTGACATACTTTTTATTTAAGATAAGGTAATTTATTTTAAATATTTTACTTGTATTACTTTTATTCTATATTTTCTAAAAAGTTTTAATCTTGTAGTAATGACTAAGAGATCTAAATAATTAAGAGAATGTTGAGTAGCAAAAAGTTTATGAGGGCATTTATGTTATCTAAAAAGTTCTTTACAATCGCCACCATTTCATCTTTCTTTTCCTCCTCTTACCCCTTCTTCGTCTTAGTTAAGAAATCATTATATATGTTGTATTATTATATTAAAAAATATAAAATTTAGTGATACCATTAGGACACATCATATTCCTTCTCCTTATCTCCTTTCTTTTTCTACTTTAAAGGTATTAGAAAAATTCAAGCAACAAAAGTGTTAAAAGAAAAATTCCTCCTTTACCATTTCAAATTACAAGGCTAACACTTGTTAAAGGTTTTAGGCAAGTCTTAGCACCTACCAAGATGTATAAAGAATAATGTTTCATAAATTTTGAACTCATCATTGGAATTAAATCTTAAATTTAATTAGAAATGAAATAATCATTCACATTGGAATCTTGTATAAAGCTGTCAAAATAAATTTTTAGGACCATTTTCAATCCTAAAAAATAAAATTGGGTCATCGTAAATAAAATCACATCTCATTTTTAAGTATAGTTTTTGACCTGATCCTATTTAGTCCTAAGGGAAGTGGAGTTGAGCTAGGCCCAAATATTTTTTTGGCCAATTATAATTTTGTTAAAATTATTTAAAAAATTTTTTGTATTAAAATACTTATACCCTATTTGTTATGATTAAAGGAAACTAATTTTATATTTATTTTGTGTGTAATGTCTATTATATTTTTTTAATCATTATTTAATAATACTTATATCTTTTTTAGTATTTTTTTTTTGAGTAAGAACATGATAATTATTTTTTATCTATAAAATTAGTATTATTATTTAATTTTCATTTCTATTCTAAAAATTCTGTATACTAAAGTATACACTAACATATTTATCGCCTTGTTAACTAAAAAAAAGAATATATATATATATATATATATATATATTTGATACCAACTGTGCTTAGAGCACTTGGGGCTTCAAGAACAAGAACCTCACAACCCTTTAACAAACCGTGCGAGCCCATCTATCACAAATGGCCCAAACAAGTATATGGACTGACCCCAGACACACAAGGCCTAATATGGAAGAAGAAATTATTCTACTCAAAAGATCCAATAGGTCAAGAAATAACACTTCAGTGATTAAGGGGTGTGGCTAATGGGCTTTGTTACATACATGGCCCATATGAACTTAACGCCCCTAAATGTGTTGCTGGATTCTGAGTTTTAAACCCATATATAAGATTTTAGGCTTCCAAGGATAATTTCACCATCCCTAGCTCTCGATGCACTTCGGTCATATGGTACCATAAGGTGCAACCGTAGTTATTGCATCTATGTGCCTTATGGTGCACATAAAAATTTTTCCTTAAAACATGCTTCTGTTGCACTTTGGTCTAGCTTACCTCCACCTCAATGGAAGCGACTAGGGTGACGTCTCCTGGTTTAAATTATTTGAGTAAATTGGCATGAATTCAATGCATATATAGCGCATAATTAGTCATATTAATAAAATTTAATGACAAAAATTAAATAAATTTTTTAAGTCTAATTATAAAAATCGTTGTCCCAAGAATAGAGATACTTAACCACTAAAAAGCTCTCACCATCCTCAACTATTTTTTACGAGATACCCGGGTCGATTAAATGCAGAATGCAAACTACCAAGGCACCATAGTAGAAGTGAAAAAGAAATCAGAGACAAGGGACTCGTACATATAAAATCAGTGACGAAACACAGAAGGCAACCGCGCCAATTGGGATTTGAGAGCACTAATAGCAAATCAAAATCTTCAATTTATTATTCGGAGACATTTGAGAATACATTTTTTTAAACCCAAAAAAAGAGAGAGACACCAACTATAGTTAGAATACAACAACATCAAATCACCTCTCACACGTAATTACCTCTCACATATCCAACCAATCTTCCACCACCTCCTCAACCACAGACGCCAAGAAAGACACGTTATCCTTATTCCTCGCGGAGCAGTTGGCTCGAATCTCCCCTTGGGTACCCGTCAGCACACTGAGCTGACCCATTTTCAGCATAGCCTCCACGAACTTCTCGAAGAAGAGGCTTTGGTCTACAGCGAAGCTCGTCACTATGCCCTTGGTCCTCTTGTCTGTGTACAGGTCCTGGTCTGAGTTGAAGAGCCCCTGCCGGTTCATGAGGTCCACGTAGTACTTGTTGTCGAACCGGTTCGGGCTCCGGATGTCGAGCACGGTGGTGTTGTTGGTGGTCGCGGTGGGACACGTGCGCTTGAGGCTTCCGGCGAAGGTCTTGTCCATGACAGGGTCCTGGGTAGGGTAGAGACGGCCGGTGAAGGAGGTGCAATGGCCGATGCCGATGGTGTGGCCGCCGGAGAGGGCCACGACGTCGGTGGGATTCAGGTTTTTGGTGGCGAGAGAGCTGAGGATCTCGCTAGCGCTACTGGTTGGTGGTGGAAGGTTAGCCAATGTTACGTTTCTTGTGGCAAAGGTTAAACCATCTCGCCTTCCTAAAGGGATGTCGTAGTCTGGTCCTCCTGACTGAAAAGGAAGAAATTGAGATGATCCTCGTAAGAATTTGGATAGGAAAAACTCGTGTATCTAAATTTGTGCAGTGCCCAGTTTTATATGATATTTTGAGTTGAAAGTTGGCGTAGATATAATATAATTAGTATTATATATATAAGATTCACAAAGCCAACATTTTAGAGATGCGAAATATATTCTCATCATCATAGTATCTTGAATAACAATATAAATTATATACAAGCATATATCTTATGACATCCAAAATATCAATAGAGATGACGTTCTATTTACTCGACTTAGCTTGTTATGTCTTTTTTTAGTATCTGCGAGGATCTAATTTTTGCTTTTAGAATTATCTATATTAATCATTTTTTTGGAAAAATAATCAAGTTAGAAGTGTTAGTTTTATTGTTTTATATTTTAGCAGGAATCAAGAAAAAAAATGCACGGAAAAGATTACCAAGAAAACAGCATCACGAGCAGCAAGGGCAGTGATATCAGCACAGGAGACGACTCTTCCACAACGCTTGTGGACACGAGCTCGTAGATCCTCGATGATCTTAAAAGCTTGAGCCCTCAAGCTCAGGTTTGGGGGTGCATCCTTCTCACTTGGCTCACTCGCTGATCCATCTAATAAGATCGACCCATCGCAACCCTGCATTTTTTGTTTCAACCATATGATCAATAACTATACAACCCAATTAATTAAAGTCCTTTTTTTTTAACCAAAGAAAAAGAAAAAGAAACATAATATAGTTCACATCAAGGTTAGACACTCTAAATTTACAACTGTTTGTTTTAGTAATATATATTGAAAGTCATTACTAGCTACTCACTCATTCTTAAATAATTGACTTTAAGTAATTAATTAATTGTGTGTGTGTGTGTGTGTGTATCTGATTAAACATTTCCAGTAAGAATTTATTCATTTGATGTGCATGGAGGTCAAATGGTCCCATGAGGTTAAGTCAATTTTATAGGAAAACCTCAACTTGATTTTGCTTGATCTTTAATGATAAGGACCATGAGTTCTATATATATATATATATATATATATATATATAAAACTCCAATCTATATATGTATATATATTTCTAAGATAACAAATTTAACAATAATACAGGGTGCTAAATATATTTTCTCATTAAATAAACGTCTAAATAACAAGTTAATACACTAATAGACGATGAATATTATAACTGCAAAATATCAAGAGATAATCAGCATTACGGAAAGGGCAAGAAAATCTTCACTATTTTCATACATACATATTTTTTATACATTATTTTGTAATTTTACCCTCAACTCCATCAATCTTCTGAAAGAAACCAAGTAACATAACTTTGACGAATAAGCACGTAAAAAACATCATAAGGATAAATTCAAGGACATTATAGGCAGATTAATATATAAGGACTAGGTTCTATAAACTATAAATGGATAATTTTTCCTGAAAAAAAAAAAGTCGAGTCACACGTTATTAACGCTTGTAACAGTACAATATTTTAAATTACATATGTATATTTCAAATTTGATTGTACTATGTAGCAACTTGATTTGTTTGATATATTATTTAGCACTTAAATTTGAATTAAGACCTCCTTCAAAGTTTAAATTACTCAAAAACTTCACCAATATTATATAGACCAAGGAATAGAGAATTAATCTATTATTAATTACCTGAACAAAGCAATCATGGAAATGAAGGCGAAGCAAGCCAGCAGCCTGGCCTAGGTCCTTCTTGAAGACCTTCGCGAGCTCAGTTCTGATGACGGATTCGAGCTGAGGACAGCTTGAGTCATAGAAAGTCCATGACAGTCCATTCACTATAGGAGGCCTGGCTTTTCCTTCAGTATTGGCATAAGCAAAAAGAAGAGAAGAGAAGAGAAGGAGAAAAGCACTTTTAGTAGCAGCAGAAGCCATGATATGTTCTCTATTTTCTTTCTTCTCTTATGGGTAATGACTCTAGACACAGGCAGCCACTTTATTTATAGACTACCAAACACGTCATTAATTAATATATAGCTTGCTTTACTGAATGCCCAAATAGAATTGAAAAGGACAATTGCGGAAGGGCTTTTATTGGACTTTTGCTTAGTATAAAGACTTTTTAGGGTTTGTTCTTCACAGTCTTTCTTGATCAATTTGTAAAATCTGCTTTATTCGAGCATAAGATTACGTGGTGAACACATCCCCTTAATAAGGTTCACATCGTATGAAATTGTGCAAGTGGGGGATGCATATTAATGTTGAAACTTTGAAAGTATCGTTCATAATCTAGGGAGGACTGAGATGAAGAAAAACACAAACCCAAGCAGCCTATAATCAAAGTTGGTGGCTAAGACTAGAAAGAACTAAACCTAAAATGTTAAATAATTATAAAATCAGAAATGCAATAATTAACGAATCTGTATAACGTATTCAAGTGATCGTTATATTGGCCTCTTTTCTTGCTTTCAACTCCCAAGACTTCGTGCTTCATTTGTAACATAAACAAAACCCAATAAATCACTTTATTAACATGAATTGGGCCTTCACTAGTATGCTACACATTCAACAAGTTATAAATTCAGTAAATAATAAAACTCTAACATATTAAAGTAATTTTAATTTCCTTGTTGATTTTATTTTATTTTTTATTTTTATTTTTTCTGGGTTGATCATAGATGACTTAAAAAATGAAAAACTCATATTCTATGAAAGTAGATTGAAAGTCAAGGTTAATTAAACCAGGTAAATTAGTGAAGTTTTATTTTCTGCACGTTTTCGTTTCTTTTTTTTTTTTTCTCCTGAAGATATAAGACAAAAGAAAACAAAACACAGTCGGAAAAGTGTTCAAGATAGGTAGGTGTAGATATTAAAATGAGTAGAATATTTATAATTTGAACGTGCACGGTATATATGGAATCTAGTGTGAGTACATTTCTCACCCCAAAAAGCGAGCATATGAGTAGATTCATAACAAAATGGGATGTAACGATGATACATTAATTTTGGAGATAGTTATCTATAAAAACAATAAAGATGCGAGATTTTTTTTTGGTTAATCTAATTTTGACTGAAATTTAAGTGAAGGCCTTACTTTTTTTATACACGTTGATGATATATATTGAGATATGTAAGGTTCTCGAAAACCAAGAGCGAAGGCATTATAATTAGTTTGTAAAACGCACGTTGTCATGTACGGAAGAGAAAACTAAGCAACATTAGTTATTTGAAGCAAAAAAGGAAAAAAAAACAGAAAAAAAATTATGCCTTTAAAGATTGGATCAAATTAATATGGGGGAAAAAGCACAAAACTTGATGAATCGGAGGGCAAACAAAAAACAAAAAGAGACCGGAATATTTTGAAATATTTTCACAAACATCCACAATTGCATTTTAATCAGTCGGATTGGGTTGCTTAGTATTATTTAACTCTGCCCTCGAGTATTCATGAAATCGATAGGCCCCCAAAGACTTTTGGAACTCTCTCATTGCTAATGATTTTAGGAGAATTTTTCTTTCCTGGTTTATTACAATGTAATTTTTTTTCCTTCTTAACTTGAGGACCCATCTTGTTACCTAAAAAAATTCAAAATTTTTTTTTATTGTTACTACAGAGAGATTTTTTTTTTTTTACTTCGTTTGAGCTAATTTTTTTATTTATATAATTTTAAAAGTATTTTTTTAACATTTTCTTATACATTTATGACTTTACCCTTTAAAGAAATTAAAGCTAATACAAGTTTCGCAGAAATTAATAATAATGAAAATCCTTTTTTTTAAAAAAAATCGTAAGTAATCCAGGCGTAGGACATCTTAATTAATTGCTCCATAATTCAGTTTTCAGCTGCTTATATAATAAATACTTCGTATTTTTTTTTCGGGTATTGGCCAAAAACAAAACAGTTGGTAACTTTTATTATTTTGAGAGAGATAAGATTGTCCATTGCCACTTGCAGCACAAAAGTTGTTTGAACGTTGAAAACTATATTCATATATTCCCTGCATGCCTGCTTTAGGTCTTTTTCAAATCTTCCACTTGAATAGTACTTCTGAATAGTTCATTAAGTTGAAATTTATCCTTATCTACCGTATATATCTTGTCTGTCTTTTTTTTAAAAAAAAATTTAATCCAATTAATATAAGAATTTTTTTTTATAACCTACCTAAACCTTTCACTATTAAAATTTTTTTGTCTCAATTTCTTAAAAATAAAATATAAAAAGTTGTAATTCAAATCTGAATAAAAATTGTAATTTGAGCTAAGACCAGAATGTAACGAGGCTCCAAAATAAGCTGAACTAACTCAACTCCAACTCAAATATTAGTATTTAGATTTTTTTTTCTAATGATAGAAAATTAGAAATAAGCAATGTTTATCATATAAAAGGAGTTGTACGTCATTCAGAGCATATAATTGTTCGATTGGAAAAGTTTTTCAAAAAAAAAACGACTTTTTTATTTGTTGAACAACTTCATGAAAATGACAGAATTTGTTTGATCAAGACAAATGAGTGGACAATTTAATTTGCTTGGTTTGATGGTTTCCATTTAATAAATAGACATGCAAAGACGATACAATTGTTCATACTCTTACTAAACAAAATTTATATATAACATAATCATATGTTTATATATAAGTAATAATCTGCAACTGTATCTAACAGTAATTATTTCACGAAAGACCTTATTGTTTATGAATTAATAATTAAGGTTTAGTCAATTTCAAATAACCCGTGTACAAAAAGAGGAAAAAAAATTCAAATTGACGCCACATATGAATGCTAGGCATGGCGTACACCTATTATTAAATTAAAAAGTGGTCCAAATCATAAATGAAGTTATGGGAATAATGCCAATGACATTAATACATGAACCTTGCATTTTTTTTAATATATAAACTTTAATTCAGATTATCTATAAATTTATTAATATTTTTATCTCAGGAGATCAGTTATATAACCAATTTTTTTCTGCACTTTATTTTTATTTTTACAATTTATGCTAAGCATAAACTGTTTTTTATTTATCAAATAGATTGTCTCATAAATAGATTAAATCAATGTGAGAGCTTTATATCTTTAAAATTATTTTAAAAAAATATATAATTTTGATTTATACATAAGTTAACGCAAAAAAAAATATTTGTACAATATTAAAAGAAAAAAGATTAGGTAAAGACGGCACATGCTTTGTAACTTTCTTCGAGAAAAATTAGAAAAAAATAAAGTTGGGTGCACATTTATTTTAAAACGATAAGAATCATCATGGCATGGCTGAAACTGGAGCTAGGGGCTCATCATTCAAACTTTGGTTTCAAAAAGATGATATGCTTGAACAGTTGTGCCTTTGACACCATAAAAGAGAAAGATAATGCATGAACCTTGGGGGCGCGTAAACCTATGCTCTTTTTTTTAATATTATTTTACTTTTTCGTCCCTTTGCATTTTCTAACGGTTTAAACTCAATTAAATAAATATTTAATGTATCAAAATTTTTAATAAAAATATAGTATTAAGTTGGGAATTGCTAACTTTGTCATTAATCACCTTTACATTAGTGTTTTGAATTAAAATAGATTTATTTCTTATTAAAAAATAAAATACGTAAAAGAATCAATATTCAAGTTACTATTTTATAAAATCATAATTAATTTAACAACATTTATATCATTTTTTTGCCCATTAAATATATGACTATAAGGAAATAATTTAAATATTCATAAAATTTTTTGTTTCAATACAATGAAAAAGCAAAAATTTATTAGCTCAAAATATAAATATAGAGATTGTTAATCTTTATATTATTAGTGAAAATGTTAAAAAAAAATTTGATAATTTTTTTAAAATATCTAATAATACAGAAGTGAAAAAAATGTTCATAATATACTTCTATTAATCAATCTAATAAAAGAACGTAAATAGTTGTCGATGTTTGTTCGTTTATAAAATCTCTCTATAGGATAAATTACACGTTCTTCCCAGTGTATCTCAAAGGAAGGACAAGTTTACACACCCCTTAACTCCGCAAATTAAAATGTACTTTTATATATTTTTTATTATAATAATAGATAAATTACAATTTTATTTATGTATTGAACTGTCAAACGCAGCATCGATCTTTCGCAGATTGTGCCTGTCACATCATGATAATTGACTTTTTCATCGTTCGAGAAAGTCCCATTTCTGTATATCCGTATGGGTAAAATTTTCTCTGCATTAAATTTACGATCTATTTAGGTGAGAGCCAGAGAGGAAGAAGTGGAGCCCGAAAGTAGGTCTCAGTGGGCCCCAATTCTCTCTCTGTCTTTTTCTCGTAAATGCATCATCTCCTCGATGCAGAGGATATTGGTCCTATCCATATCGGTCTGTCTTGTTAACCTTTTTGTCAAAGCAGAATATTACGGCATGTTTGGAACGTCTAAAGAAAAGGAAAAAAAGATAGTGAAAGTTAAAAAAAATTTTAATTTTAATTTTATAATTATTAAAAATAAAGATATTTTAAATTTTTTATTTATATAATTATTATTTTTATTTTTATTTCTATACTTAAAGTTGTGTGTACCAAATGCATCGTAATTCTTTAAGATTCAAATATAGACAGATGAAGCAAAGAACCGAAATTAGTGTTAATTTCAACGTGTAATCAAGTATTGTGAAAGCTCAAGGAAAGAGCTGAAGGCTGGAAAAAGGAGCCAATTAACTTTAAAAAATTAATCAAATTTGAAAGTAGTGAGGGAATGTGTGCAACACAGCCTCCCACGCGGCTTTGCACTCAACCACTTCTAGTGTGTGTGTGTGTGTGTGTGTGTGTGTGTGTATATATATATATATATATATATGTTTTCCTTCCCAAGTGAAGTAGTTCAACTAAACTGTACTTGTAATGCAAATGACATTATTTGTTGCTTGAAACAAATAAAATAAAGGATTCTTTGGGAGAATTTACTCGTTAAAATAAAAATATCCTTTTATATATATATATTTTTTTTTTTTTAAGTTGAGAGGTATTATCCCATCATTTTTTTATTATGAAAATTTACTTGCAACCAAAAAATGTGTTAAGGAAAAACTATTTTGATTAAATGCTTTTAATGATTAAAATAACCACTTTTCTACATTTAGTAAATTTTAAAATCGTTTAATAAAAAATAAATAATTATTAAAAACAAAATGTATTCAAGTAACAACTTTCTTAAAACTTAATCTAATTAATTAAAGGGTAATAATTAATATTAGACTTATAATTACAAAAATTCTAACCGTCTAAATTTGACATTAAATTTAAAATTGAATGCATCGAACTTGCATATAGTTCTTTAACTATTAAACTATGTGAAATGTCTCCTATGCTGATTAGGTACATGTCTGGCGCTAACTTAGTTGGTCTTGAGATTAAAGAGAGAATGAAAATAAAAAATGGTGAGGAAAAATTAATGTTTTGATTAAAAAGAAAAGGCTTGTGCAATTTCAAATTTAACGTATTTAAACCATATGCAAATTATTATAGTGATTGTTTTTATTGATTGATATATTACGATTGAGGACAAATCTGAGAGGTGAGTACTTTAAACAAATTTTCCCCAAAATATACCAATTGACTAAGGACAGAGATGCGCGGTATCTTCGCAAGACTGATCAAATTCACAAAGCAAGTTCTTATTATAGTTATTACACATCTCAAAGGCACAGAGTCACCAGAAAAGAAGTAGATCAGGATCAGAACGTACGTCCATATCCTCCAAAACCTTTCACAGATTATTATCCGGATGATCGTCCCAGTCTCAAGACGATCAAACAGTGAAGAAGTTGCTCAGATCCCAGACATTGAAAAAGGGAAAAAATTAAAAAGGGTAGTAGCTACTAGCTCGCTAGAAACATAGTACATCCATGGCTTCCCTTAACTAGAACTGTTCAGCCACTTCCAACACCTCTTCCACCACAGAAGCCAACAGAGACTTCTTTCCGCTATTTCTAAGATTGCACTTGGCTCGAATCTCCCCTTGCTTCCCTGTCAAAACCCTAAGCTGGCTCATCTTGAGTATAGCATTAGTGAACTTCTCGAAGAACAGGCTCTGGTTCAGAGCAAAATTCTGGACCAACTCCTTGGTCCTACGATCTGAAAACAGGTCCTGATCCGAGGTGAACAGGCCTTGTCGGTTCATGAGGTCGATGTAGTACTTGTTGTCGAACTTGTTCGGGGTTCGGATGTCCAGGTTAGCAGTGTTCTGTGAGGACGCGTTGGGACAAGTGGCCTTGAGGTTCTTTAAGAGGGTCTGGTCAATCGGAGCGGGGCTCGTGCCAGAGAAGCGGTCGGAGAAGGAGCCGCAGTGGGCTCGACCGAAGGTATGGGCCCCTGACAGGGCGACGACGTCGGTGATGTCGAACTTCTGGGCTGTGAAGGTGTTGATGGTGCCGGTGGTGTTGGCGAAGGGGGATGGAAGGTCGTCTGCTTCATCGACGTTCAAGCTTAGGCTGTCTCGTCTTCCTAGTGGGACTGGGAAGTTGGGCCCTCCTGACTGCCATTATTGTTGCAGAAAACATTAGCAGAAGATCAAGATCGGGGCAAACAAGATAATATATATTTGGAATTTTCATGAGACACAATTCAATTATTGAAGGATTAATTAGAATTAGAAAGATCCCCTTTTGAAAATATTACGATAAACAACTACCTATAAACGAATAACTTTAAGAGTGGGAAGCCATGAAATTACCAGGACAACGGCATCACGTGCAGCGATAACGACAACATCAGCACAAGAGACAACCCTTCCACATTTCTTGTGGACAAGATCTCTTATATCGTCAATGGTCTTCAATGCCTCTGTCCTAATCCCTACGTTAGATCTTGAGCTTCTCTCACTTTGATTGCTTGGCGGTATCGCATCCAACAATATGGACCCGTCACACCCCTGTATCACGTCAATAAACAACAATGAAGTAATTTTCCCATTCACTCACAAGACAAAACACCATTTGGAATATTAATTTGACCTGAACAAAGCAATCGTGGAAGAAGATGCGAAGCAAGGCAGGGGCTTGGCCAACGTCCTTCTGGAACACAGTTTTGAGATGGTCTCTAACTATGGTTTCAATACTTGGGCAACTTGATTCGTAGAAACTCCATGACAGTCCCTGCACTATAGGAGGCTTGGATTGTGCCTTGGTCACGCAAAAGTGGGAAGCCAATAGAAGGGAAGAGATCAAAAGCAAAGAGTAAAGGGATGCATTGGCCATCTTTTGGCTTGGTGATTCGAGCATTATCACTAGTTTACATTCTTTTATAGACAGAAAAAGTGGCCTTTGCCCCAGGAATTTGCTTTTGGAGCCGCCATGTATATATGTATAATAACAAAGTGAATTATAGTTTGTCTTGGTGTAATTTAATGCGTATCAACTATATTTTCGTTCTGTTACTATTAATCATCTAATAATTTTTTATTTAAATTTTGGTATAACTAATTATATAAATATTAAAATAATAAATATTTTTTATTAAAAATACTTAATTTATCACTTATATATTTTACATATCTTTTTAATATTTAGTGATTATTATTGTGACAAATTAAATTGAGCTAATTTTACTTTAAATATTAGTTTGCTTATAGTAATAATTTTTTAACAGTATAAAATTCTTCAAAATATAAGTAAAACATGTTTTTTTAACTATAAAAGTATTTATTGTTCTAATGTATACATGTTTATTATTATACTAAAATTAGAACAAAAAATAACGGAATGATCAATTAAGCAATAAGACTTCAAATAACAAGAGTTTAGATTACCATAGTGTAGTGGATAAGTTGATTTTGAACTGAACTATAAACTTTTGATTTTCTTGTTATTATTATTTGATAAGTTTATAACATACTTTAAAATAATTCTGTTTAGTTAGTGTCTATGTCATGAATATCTGTGTTTGATCATCCTAGATGTTTTTATTCCAGAAAGAAGTATATAAATATATACATATAGTTTTATTTATTATTAAACATTGCAGAGATGTATTGGGTTTCTGGACGAATAATTGCAGAGATTAGTGCTTAATTATTATACAATTATCCACTTTATGCGACAAAATGCAAATGGTCATGTGGTGGACACAATTCCAATATATTAATGTAGCTTTAAATGTCTCGCCGACATCTTTTTGAAAAAACAACATACCTGTCAGAGATGGACAGCACACAAAGAATGACTCGTTGAACTTATATTCCACGCCAAAAAACTAAAATAAAATAAAAGTTGGCCGATTTTGTTTTGTTTTTTGTTTTTTTCAAAACATAACGACTTAAAAGTCATAAGTACCGGGACCAATTTCCTACACTTTTCTCAAGGGTATGTAGAAATAATCTTTTCATTATATTTTTAAAAAAATAATATTTTAAATAAATTTAAAATTTAAAATTTAAACAATTCAAACCACTCTTCACCTACATTTCTTTAAAACGTACCAAAAAATCATAAGTACAAAATGAAAAGATAATATAAAGATTGGACACATATACATTAATTTTTTATTAATTTATTGTACAATACAAATATCTTTATATCTAAATTAATTTATTGTACAATACACAAACAATACAATTTATTGTTTGTGTAAATAAAACTAAATTTTTATTCAAACGATTTTAAAAATATGCCATTCACATTAATTTGACAAAGTTAAAATATTATACTATATTAAATAGTCAAATTAAATAATCCACCTTTAAGTACCAGACAAACCCTTTAATATGTAGGTAAACTAATATATATATATATATATTATATAAAAGTATAAAAAGATTTACTGTTATGAATATCTTGTCATAAATTCATGTAACAGCACATGATACAATCCTAGTTCTTACAATATATGAATAATATATAATTAACAACTTAGTAGGAGAGAGAGATAACCAAGCACATTGGTACTAGCTGATAGAGTTAAAAAGATAAAATAAAAGCAAGATCAAATGAATTCTTTTTCATATACTGAACAGAGAAATACAGTGATATATATAATGAAAGAGGGGAGGAGGATCACGAGAGAAAACAATCAGGAGAAGATTCTAGTTGTGGGCTTCATCAGTACTATTTGCAGATTGGGCCTTGTAATGGGCGTCTACCTCAATAGCCTCCCTCAAGCCAAACGGGTGCATAGCAACAGTGAGGTTTGATTGAAGCAATTCAAATCTGGAAGCATGTAAAGGCTTTGTAAACATGTCAACTAACATATCAGTGGAAGAAAGAAAGGTGACAGTCAAGGAATTAGTAGCAATTCTTTTACGAATAAAATGATAATCCAACTCAATATGTTTAGAACGAAAATGAAAAACAGGATTAGCAATTAAATATGTCGCACCAATATTATCACAACATAAAATAGGAGGCTTAGACAAAGGAATACCCAATTCAGATAAAAGAGACTGAATCCAAATAAGATCACAAGCAGCTAGAGCCACATATTTGTATTCTGCCTCAGTAGAAGATCGAGCAACTGTGGGTTGTTTTCTAGAGCCATAAAACACACAAAAATCCCCAGTGGAGCGCCTATCATCAGGACAACCAGCCCAATCAGCATCAAAATATGCAATAAGGGAAGAAGTAGATGATTTCTGAAGGAACAAACCAAAATCAATTATATGCTTCAGATACTTTAAAATACGTTTGACAGCCATCCAGTGAACATCAGTAGGATGATGAAGAAATTGGCAAACCTTATTTACAGTAAAGGAGAGATCAAGCCTTGTGAAGGATAAGTACTGAAGGCTCCCCACAACACTTCTATACAGACAGATATCCAAAAAGGGAGACCCATCAATAACAGATAACTTAGAAGAGGCAGCCATTGGAGTCTGTATGGGTTTACAACCAAGCATTTGGGTCTTTTTAAGCAAATCAACAATGTATTTTCGTTGAGAAAGAAAAAGACCTTGATCAGTGAAGGAAGCCTTGATGCTCAGAAAATAATTTAAGGCCCCTAAATCTTTAACAGGGAAATACTTGCTAAGAGTAGTGATTAAGTGATCAACAGCAGAGCAATCAGACCCAATAATTAAGATATCATCAACATAGACCAACACATGTAACATGCTAGTATTAAAGGTCTTGGAAAATAAAGATGTATCAGATTTATAAGCAACAAAACCTAACTCAGCTAGACAATTACCCAGCCTGGAAAACCAAGCACGAGGGGCCTATTTTAAACCATATATAGAACCACGAAGCTTGCAGACATAGGTTGGATAATCGGGGTGTTTAAAACTTGGTGGTTGGTCCATAAAAATATCCTTCTCAAGCGTACCATGTAAGAAATCATTTGTAATATCTACTTGTTTCACAGTCCAACCATGGGTAACAGCAAGCGACAGAAGAAGACGAACAGTAACAGGTTTAATAACAGAAGAGAAGGTCTTATGATAATCGATACCTGGAGCCTGATGATACCCCTTGGCAACCAATCGAGCTTTGAATCTATCAACACTGCCATCAGGTTTATGCTTCAGGCGAAAAACCCATTTGCAACCCACAATTTGTCGATGATCTGGAGGAGGAACCAAAGACCAAGTTTGATTAACCAGAAGAGCGTGAATCTCATCCTCCATGGCTCTACCCCAATCGACAGATTTGAGAGCAACAATGACAAACGTGGGCTCCTCAGGAAGAGTAGAAAGAGACGTGGCAAGAGCTTTTGGAGGAGGCCACCGAATCGTACCATCTAAGAAGTGTCTGGGCTTCAGAGAATGTGTCTAAGAGCGAGTAACCATTGGATAAGGATGGAAAGAAAAAGCTGAAGGAAGAGATAGAGACAAGGGAGAGGGAGAGAGAGAAGTGACAGGTGAGGAAGATAGGAAATCGGGCAAGGGAGCTGAGGGGATAGCTGACACAGAATTACGAGGAGAAGGAGATGACGGGACAAAGTCACAGGTTTGCACAGGTAAACGAGGAGTGGAAGGAATGGGCCGGGTAGGAGAGTGCTGGGAAGGCAGTGGGTTGGGCCTATTTGGATCAGGGAAGGCAGTGGGATTAGGAGAAATGGGCCAAGAGAAATGTGAGGGGGAAGAAAATGTGGCCTGTGATAAATGAAGATTGGGTAACAAAGTATGAGTACGGGAAGAGGACTGGGATGATAAAAGACCAAGAGAAGGAAAAACAACTTCATTAAAGATAACATCCCAAGAAATATATAATCGACCTGTATTGGGTTCAAAGCAAACATAGCCATGATAATCAGTAGTATAGCCCAAAAAGATGCATAGCACAGACCGAGGTTCCAACTTATTTCGAGCATAGGGACGCAGATTGGGCCAGCAAGCACAACCAAAGACTTTTAAGAAAGAGTAATCTGGTGAATGGTTAAAAAGCATTTGATAAGGAGATTTATGATTCAGAGAGGGAGAAGGTAAACGATTTATAAGATATACTGCAGACGCAAAAGCATGACTCCAAAACTTAGACAGTAAAGAAGCATGATGTAATAGAGCAAGACCAGACTCTACAATATGACGATGTTTGTGTTTGACAGAACCATTTTGAGCATGGGAATATGGACAAGTAATGTGGTAAGCAATACCATTATCCTGAAGAATGCGATGAAGAGCTTGAAACTCCCCACCACCATCAGTTTGCAAGAATTTTATTTTGGTATTAAAGAGATTCTGAACATGTTTTTGAAAAAGGAGGAAAGCATTGGTGACTTCAAATTTTGTGCGTAGAGGATAGAATCATGTAAATTTAGTAAAATCATCTACAAATGAGACATAATATCGGTAGCTTGATATTGATAAAACAAGGGCAGGGCCCCAAACATCACTAAAAACAAGAAAGAGAGGATAAGGGAAACAATGAAAGGAAGGAGGATGAAGGAGTACATGATTTTTAGATGTATTACAAGCAGAACAGGAAAAAGAAAACTGAGTAGAATAAGTAGGTAAAGAAAATTTAGACAAAATGTGTTGAACAACTCTATAAGCTAGATGACCAAGACGAGCATGCCACTGATTTGCAAAAGCTTGAACCCCAATACACGCCTCTGGTGAGGAAAATGAAGATGTGTAGAGAAAATTTTTAGCTGATTCTTGGAGCAGTGTTTGTTTAGTGTGAAGATCCTTCATAACAAAATGAGAAGAATAAAATTTAAAATAGACATTATTATCAGAACAAAATCTATAGACAGATAATAAATTTTTGGAAAGAGAAGGAACATGTAAAATATTAGAAAAATGAAATGAACCACCCTCTATATGTAACTGCCCGGTGCCATAATTAGCAATAGGAATAGTGGAACCATTGCCAATAACCACATGGTCACTTCCTTTATAAGAGTCAGAAGAAATATTCAGGTGTGACTGATCAGGAGTCATGTGATTTGTGCAAGCCGAATCAAGATACCATGGATTTGCTGGATCAAGGGCAACAGTGGACTAATTGGTGGACATAAGGGGTCTTGGCGGAGGAGCTTGAAAAGAATGATTAAATCGCTGAAAGCAAGTCAGGGCAGTGTGGCCGAATTTGGAACATACTTAGCATTGTAATTGTGGAAAAAAAGAGCGACTAGCCCCTCGACCAAAACTATGACCTAAACCACGAAAAGCAAAACATCCAGCATGTGTACAACCACGTCCTCTGAGAAAAGGGTGGGAGAAGATAGGTCTAAGGGAAGGTCGAGTAATTGTGTTGGCTGTAATTTCTAGAGGAGTAATAGAGTGCTGAGAACATAATTGAGTTTCATGGAGAAGTAAATAACTAAGGGTATCTTCTCGGGTCATAACATCAGGTCTGGTGGTTAGAGAAGCAACAATGAGGTCATAATCTGAACCTAGCCCATTTAAAAGATAAGTGATAAACTCATAATCCGAAATAGGTTTTCCTGCAAAAGAAAGAGCATCAGCAATAATCATAGCTTTCTTATAATAGTCAGATATAGAATCACCTCCCTTTTTTAGGGAAAGTAATTGATGATGCAGATGGAGAAATATGGCTTGAGGTTTTTGGGTGAATAATTTCTCAAGAGCAAGCCACAGAGATCTGGCTGTCTTGTTATTAATGACCTGACCAATGAAGGTTTCAGACAAAGAAGAAATTAAAACCGAAAGCACCAGTTGATCTTGTTAAAACCATTTAGAAAATTCATGATTAATATCTCCACCAGGGAGAAACTAAGGAGGCGGAGGTTTAGAACCATCTAAATGAGAAAATAATTGTTGACCATGAAGATAAGGAATTATCTGAGCTTTCCATATAGTAAAATTATCATTAGTTAATTTAATGGAAATAAAATGAGAAGAAGATGAAGAAAAGGTAGTAGGAGACGAAAAGGGCAAAGGAATGGGAAGAATAGTGTGTGAGGGGATGTTGTGAGGTGGAGTGGGAGTGGAGTTGGACGGATTTGAATCTTGTGACTCAGCCATAGCTCTGATACCATGACATAGTTAATAAGATAAAATAAAAGCAAGATCAAATGAATTCTTCCTCATACAATGAACAGAGAAATACATTGATATATATAATGAAAGAGGAGAGGAGGATCATGAGAGAAAACAATCAGGAGAAGATTCTAGTTGTGGGCTTCATTGTGCGCTTCATCAGTACTATTTGCAGATTGGGCCTTGTAATGGGCGTCTACCTCAATACTGGCGACCAAAGTGAGCACGGCATGTCTGAGGAGCAGCCATCAAATCTCCCTATGAATGGTGGAGCCTCAAGCCTGACTTCAAGAACCTGCATGTCTCACAAGTATTCATTGATGGGATACGGCATTGATAATAATGGGTCTTCAGCCTTAGATTCTGATGAAATTATGGACTCAGGAGATGTAGTCACAGTGGACGAGATTAGAGAACTCATGAAGGTGCACTCGATGATCCCTTTACCAGAGGAATAATGAAAAGGGTATTGCTGCCCGTGGAAGAAAGCTCTGGTTCTAACTCTATTGGGGCAGCTCAATTATCGTTTTCTCAAAGCTAGGCTCATGAAGCTCTAGAATATCTTAGATTTTGAATTTATTTACCTTGAGAATAACTGTTTACTTGCAAAATTCTCTAATATGAAAGACTATCATTCTGTTCTAAATGAGGGTCCACAGATCATCTTGGAACATTATTTGTAGGGGCGAATTGTGGTGGTATGTAAAAAGATTTAATAATATAAAATTTTACTAATATAGAAGTGGAGAAAATATAAGGTGGAGCCAGTAGTTATTTAATGAAACAAGTAAGTAATAACTAAATAAAGTAAGTAGATGTTAATAAACAAAATAACTTGTAATATACAAGTGGAATGAATAGTCAAAAATTAAATGTAAAACGTGTTAAACATGAATGGAATTGGCAAATAATAAGTTGGTAGAATGAACTAAGTATAAACAAGTGAAGCAAACTAACATTTACAAATAAAATGAAATGTCATAATACTAATGAAGTGAGTTCTATGAAAGTGGAAGATCTTTAAAGAAAGTAGAATATGCAATAAGTGAAAAAGATAAGGGAAGAGAAAATCATTAGTTTTGGTTTAGCCCTTCGATTGAGAACAAATGTGAGAGGTGAGTACTTTAGCACAATTTCCCCAAAATATACTAATTGACTGAGGACAAAGATGTGCTGTGTCAAGCAAGACTCAAATTCACAACGGAAGTTCTTATTAGCTGTATCATACATCAAAGAACAGAGTCATCATATAAGAAGCAGATCAGGATTCAGCATCAGAACGTCCGTATCCTCCAAAACCTTTCGCAAATTATTATCGAAATGATCATTTCAATCTCAATACGATCAAACAGTGAAGTTGTTCAGATCTCAGACAATTAAAAATAAAATTTAAAAGGATAGTAGCTACTAGCTTGCTAGAAACGTAGTACATCCATTGCTTCCATTAACTAGAACTGCTCAGCCACTTCCACCACCTCTTGCACGACAGAAGCCAACCAAGACTCCTTACCGCTATTTCTAAGATTGCACTTGGCTCGAATCTCTCCTTGGTTCCCCGTCAAAACCCTAAGCTGGCTCATCTTGATTATAGCATTGGTGAACTTCTTGAAGAATAGGCTCTGGTTCAGAGCAAAAAGCTTGACCAACCTCTTGGTCCTACCATCTGAAAACAGGTCCTGATCTGAGGTGAACAGGCCCTGTCGGAACAAGAGGTCGATGTAGTACTTATTGTCGAACTTGTTCGGGGTTCGGATGTCCAGGTTAGCAGTGTTCTGCGAGGAGGCGTTGGGACAAGTGGCCTTCAGACTCTTTAAGAGACTCTGGTCGATCGGGGTGGGGCTCGCACCGGAGAAGCGGTCGGAGAAGGAGCCACAGTGGGCTCGACCGAAGGTGTGGGCCCCTGACAGGGCGACGACGTCGTTGATGTCAAACTTCTGGGCGGCAAAGGTGTTGATGGTGCCGTTGGTGTTGGCGAAGGGGGATGGAAGATTGTTTGTTTCGTCGACGTTCAAGGTTAGGCTGTCTCGTCGTCCTAGTGGGACTGGGAAGTTGGGCCCTCCTGACTGCCATTATCGTTGAAGAAAACATTAGCAGAAGATCAAGATCGGAGGAAGGAAGATGATATATATTTGGAATTCTCATGAGACACAATTCAATTATTGAACTATTAATTAGAATTAGAAAGATCCCCTTTTAAAACTACTACTATAAACATCTACCTATAAACGTATAACTTTTAGAGTGGGAAGCCATGAAATTACCAGGACAACGGCATCACGTGCAGCGAGAACGACAATGTCAGCACAGGAGACAACCCTTCCACATTTCTTGTGGACAAGATCTCTTATATCGTCAATGGTCTTCAATGCCTCTGTCCTAATCCCGACGTTAGATCTTGAGCTTCTCTCACTTTGATTGCTTGGTGGTATCGCATCCAACAATATGGACCCATCACACCCCTGTATCACATCAATAAACAACAATGGACTAATTTTTCCATTCACTCACGAAACAAAACCCTATTTGGAATATTAATGTGACCTGAACAAAGCAATCGTGGAAGAAGATGCGAAGTAAGGCAGGGGCTTGGCCAACGTCCTTCTGGAACACCGTTTTGAGATGGGCTCTAACAATGGTTTCAATATTGGGGCAACTTGATTCGTAGAAACTCCATGACAGTCCCTCCACTAAGGGAGGCTTGGATGATTGTGCCTTGCTCACACAAAAGTGGGAAGCCAATAGAAGGGAAGAGATCAAAAGCAAAGAGCAAAATGATGCATTAGCCATCTCTTTGTTTCTCTTGGCTCTCTTAACCTATGACCTGAGCATTGTCACTAGTTTACATTCTTTTATAGACAGAAAAAGAGGCCTAGCTAGGGGCCTTTTCCCCGGGAATTTTCTTTTGGAGCCGCCATCATATCTGTAATAACAAAGTGAATTATAGTTTGTCTTGGTATAATTTAATGCGTCTATGTCAACTTTATTTTTGTTCTGTTATTATTAAATCATCTAATAGCTTTTTATTTAAATTTTTATATAAGCAATTACATAAATATTTCATTATTAAAAATACTTAACTATCACTTATATATTTTACATATTTTATAATATTTAGTGATTATTGTGACAAGTTAAATTAAGCTAATTTTACTTTTAAATATTAGTTTAACCACAGTAATAATTTTATAACACCATAAAATTCTTCAAAATATAAATAAAACATTTTTAAGGATAAAAGAATTTATTTTTTTAAATATATACATGGGTAAAATTTTGAAAGTGTAATTCTTTTATAGTTAAAATCTTTAACCTCACATTTGTAATTTTTGTCTTTATATTTAAAATTTATAACAAAAAAAGTATCTTCTAATCAATTGTATAATTTGGGAGGATTCGTTCTCATATTTTTGAAAATGAAAGAAAAAGAATAAGCAGGGGGGAATTGTGGGACCCACAAATGTTGCAATTAGACCTGATCATGGGTCGGAGAGTTCGCTTGACCCGATAGGCCAGCCCGAAAAAATATATATATATGAGCCCGAAAAAAAAGTCTAATAAAAAATGAGTCCATTTTAGAAAAGCCCAAATATAAAATGGATTGGGTTTGGGCTTTTTTTAAAAAGCCCGACCCGAGCATGAGCCTGCCCATATTATAATTATTTTATATATATTATTAATAAATAATATTATTAGAACATTTATTTATAACTATAGATATAAATAAAAAAGAATTATATAATATATATGATTATTATTATTATTATTATTTTGTACTCTTACTTATTATGTAATATATTATTAGGAATAAATTATTAATGAATAATATTATTAGAAAAATTATTATTTTGAGAGGTTTTACTATCTTATATATATATATATATATTAAGTTATTTGAACATTTTGTAATATTTTTTTGAGCTATTTAGAATTTAAAATAAGAAAAAAGTAAGTTTAAGAAGTAATAAAATAAATATATTTAATATTTAAAATAAAAATAAAAAAGATGAATTTTTTTTTTAAAAAAAATTATTTTTTAAATGGGCCAGGTCGGGCTTGAACCCCGCCTGGTACTGTTCAAACAATGCCAGGTGGGGTTAGGGCTCGGATCTAAAAATTTGCAAATTTTTAAATGAGTTCGACCCGTGATCAGGTCTAGTTGCAATTCCTCCTCCAATGGACAAATCTGGCGGAAAAAGCAACAATTTTGGTGAATAAACTTGTGTGAGCCCGCAAATGGATCCTGTAAAGTTTCAATCCCATGAAGTTTGTTGAATTTTTTCGCATTTCTTCATCTTTTTCGTTTTTTTCAAGATAATTTTTTTTCCTTTAAGAGAGAGAAATTTTACCAGTGAAAAACTTCACCAAGTTGAAAAAAAATATAACTTTAGAGAATCTACACTATACTAAAAAAAGACTTTGTTGGCAATTAATTTTTTCTTTTTATTAGTGGTTATCAACCGCCAACAATACAATTGCCAACAAAATGATCAATTATTTGTTGGCAATTTAGAACTGCGAACAAAAGTAGACTTTTGTTGATAGTTATATTTAAAACTGTCAACAAAAGCCTACACTTTTGTTGACAATTAATTAAAACTAGAGGTGTACATGGGTGGGGCGGGGCGGGGCGGGGCAGGGCTTTGCCCATGCTCGACACCCGACCCGATTTTAAAGGGGATTGTAAAGTCCCACATCGGCTGGAAGGAGCCTGTGGCTAGCCATATAAGTAGGGGCAAAACTCTTCCCACTAAGGCGCACTTTTCCTGAGAACGTGGTTAAATGTCCTACCCAGAAAAGGACAAACCCCTGAGATATGAGATGTAGGTGGGACAATACCTTGGTGGCTCTGTGTGGTGTTGGTATCAGAGCAATCCTAACCCATATGCCATCCGAGGATGGGTTGGCCCAAAAGGGGGGGTGGATTGTAAAGTCCCACATCGGCTGGAAGGGACCTGTGACTAACCCATATAAGTGGGCTTAAAGCTTTCCCCACTCAAGTGCATTTTTCTTGAGAACGTGGTTAAATGTTCTGCTCGAGAAATGATAAACTCTGGAGATGTAGGTAAGACAATACCTTGGTGGCTCTGTGTGGTGTTAGTATAGGGCAGAGTCGGGCTAAACCGAGCGGCCTGACATTTTTTTAAATTTATTATAAAAATTATAAAATGACTTTAAAAAAAGAAAATTTTTATATAAATCTTTATAAAATTACATTTTATCTTTAAAAAATTAAAATTTTGGTATGAATTTTTATAAAAAAATATATTTTTTATTTTTTTAGATTTGATTATATTAATATATCTCTTAGGGCCAACTTAAATTTATTATGAAAATTATAAAATAATACTTAAAAAAGAAAATTTGTATATAAGTTTTTATAAAATTATATTTTATTCTTAAAAAAATTAAAATTTTGATATAAATCTTCATAAAAAAATATTTTTTTAAAAAATAAATTTATTTTTAGGGTCGGACCCTTATTGCCCTAAGGGTTAGCCCAATGGTCGGGCCAACCGGATTTTGTAACCCGGCCCGACCTCAAAATTTTTTTTAAACGAATTTTATGTCAGGCCCAACTCGCCCCGATTTGACTGAGTAGAGCTAGGCCTACCGGGGCTTCAAGGCGAGTGAACATCCCTAATTAAAACCACCAATAAAATATCAAATTTCTTGTGGTGGTTCTAAATAGAACCACCAATAAAAAGTAATTTTTGTTATTATGAACCGCCAATAAATGTGCGACAATAAATTTTATTTATGTGATAGTGTTGGATTCGTGTGAGCCCCCACATGTTCCACTTTCTACACCAATGCGTGAGATGTTAACACATGTCACCAACAATAATATATTGAAATATATAAAATTACATAGTATTATATTATGTAATTTTATATATTTTGATATATTAGTGTTTTATATACTAATTTCTATTATTTATAATTCAAAAAAAATCTTACAATCCAAAAATATAAATTTTTTAATATTTTTTATTAATAATAGTTAAAAATATTTTTTTACAAATTATAAAAAATATTTTAACATTTTTGTAAGGAACATTATGGTTATTTAACCAGCTTTTCTTTTTGCTCCTTAGTAAAACCAAACTAAGAGAAGAGACATTTCCTTTCTTTTCCATCTTATAAAGTTTAAGATAGCTCATTCTGATTTTTTTTTCTTTTTTTTTTTCTTTTTCCTTAAAAGCCTGTTTGGTTAAGCAACGAAAGTGGAAAAGGACAGTGAATATTTTAAGTAATTTTTATTATATTTTTATAATTATTATTTAATAATATCTACCTTTTTGTATAACTTTTTTTAAGTAGGGGGTATAAGAGTTATTTTTCATCCACAAAATTATTATTTTTTCTTCATTTTTATTTCTATTGTATTTCCATTCCTAACTTCCCTTTCTTTTTATGATACCAAACTAAGCATAATGCTAAGTTTGGTACATGGGAATGCCTTTTATGAAAAAGGAAACGAGAATAAAATAAAATCTTGTAATCCTAATTATGTATGATGTTATATAAAAAAAATGAATATGTTATTTTTTTATATTTTAGTTAAATGGAAATAATGTTAGAATAAAAATGACAGATGGTCATTTTGGCCAAATGACCATATATCCCTAATATATAAAAAATTAAAATATTTATTTTAAATTGTTATTTGTGGTAAAAAAATGTAATTTTTTGCTAATTTGTAAAGATTTTCCTTTGCTAAATTTTTTATTAAAAAAGAATTTAAATTTAAAACTTAACAAAACTTTGTCTAAAAAAAGATTAAAAAATGTTGACCCATGATCGAATTAATTATTATTTGAACAAAATATATTGTTTTATTGGAAGTATAAAAAAATAGTCGGTTCGAAAATAGCACTAACTGTCAACTTTGAGATAATGTCCAAAAACTCTGCTTTGGGAGGGACACATGCTACTGAGGACAAATTGGACATTAACCAAATCATTCCCACAAAAAGTCATTCATTCCATTTACCCATATAATGTTAAAATACTCTTACTTTAAAGTAGCCAACGTGTGTGAACTAAACATCTAATTTCTTGTTTTTTACTTTGGAACTGAAAAAGTTAAAAATAAAAATAAAAATTTTAATATTTTTGTTTTAAATAATTAAATAATAATTAATAAATAATACTAAATAATAATTATAAAAATAAAATAAATATTATATATAATTTTTTATTTCAATTTTATTTCTCCCGCTCTACCAAACACATCATTAGTTTCCACCCTACCAAATGTACTGTCAATATTTGATCATTTGGGATTTTTTTTTCTCCGAAAGAAGTAGTTTTATTCATGATTAAATATTGCAGAGATGTATTTGGTGTTCTGGACGAATAATTGCAGAGATTAGTGCTTGATTATTATACAATTATCCGCTTTACGCGACAAAATGCAAATGGTCATGCGGTGGACACAATTCTAATAAATTAATATAGCTTTAAATCTCACCGACTTTTTTGAAAATAAATATTCCTTTCACACATCGACAGCGCACACAAAGAATGACTCGTTCGACTTATAAATTCACGCCAATAAAATAAAAGTTAGCTCATTCGTTTTTTATTTTTCTTCAAAGCATGACGACTTAAAAGTCACATGTACAAAATGAAAAAGTAATGTAGAGATTGAACACATGCACATTAAAATTATTTTATTAATTTATTGTAGAATAAACGTATCTTTATTTCGTGTTTGTATAATAAAACTAAAATTTTGTTCGAACGATTTTTTTAATAACAAAGAAACACACTTCAAAACTTAAAACCCTAAACTACCAAACGATTTTAAAAATATGCCATTCACATTAATTGGATAAACTTAAAAAATTATATTCTCATAAATTAATATTAAATAATCAAAATAAAAATCTATCCCACTGAGTACCAGGCAAACCCTTTAATATTATTTAGGTAGATAACTTTAACAATATATGAGTAATATATAATTTAATACACAACTTGTGTATTTATGTATAACTGCCCACAGCCAGAGATTCGCATTATCTTTTTCTTTTTTTTTTATTGAAGTTGGTAAAGTCACGTGTAATAAAAAGAAAGGGAATATAATAGCACAAACTATTGTAAGAGATATAGTAGCTATTTTTTTTAATTTAGGAACTAAAAAAATTAATTAAAAAATCAAAGTTATAATTATGAAGAGAAAGATTTTAATTAAAAAAAATTATATTTTAAAAAATTTTAACTATATTTGATAATTTTGATATATCTCAAAAAAAGTTTAGAAAAGAAAGTGCAAGTTTAAAAAAGAAAGAGTAAGAGATGAAAGTAAATGTGCAAAATTAGCTTGTTTATATTTCAGCTTATGAGGATATATATATAGATATACACACAAAGGAAAGAGGGACAAATATATAATTACAATTAAATGGGCAATCAAAGGTAATAACCAAATCCTCAAGGAATAGAAAACTGAAGAGGTAAAATAAAAAACCTTAATTAAACTAATTTAATTACATTTAACACTCCCCTCAAACTCAAGATAGGGGTATGGATACCATCTTAAGTTTGTCTAGCAAGATATGAAATCGAACTCAAGATAGGGGTATGGATACTATCTTAAGTTTGTCTAGCAAGATATGAAATCGGCTTGGGTTGTGTGATTTAGTAAACAGGTTAGTTGGTCATTTTGAAGTGCCAATTAGGTGTAGATGAAGAGTGCCACCAATAACCTATTGGTGAATAACATGATAATCAATCTTAATGTGTTTGCTCATGGAAAATATCATTATGAGCAATCTAAATAGCACTGCAATTATCACAATATAGATCAGTAGGGGAGGTTTGAGAGATCCTAAATAAGTGAGTAACCACCGAAGCCAAATAATTTTGCAAGTGGTGTCTACAAGAGTACAGTACTTGGCTTCAGTGTTGGAACAAGAAACTATCGAATGTTTCTTGCTTTGCCAAGAGACAAGGGACTCACTAAGAAACATGCAGTATTCAGTGGTAGATCTCTAATCAGTAGAATCACCAGCCCCGATCAGCATTAGAGTAAGCTCGTATAATAAGAGAGGAATTGGAAGAGAAATGAAGACCATCAAACAAGTTGCCCCTAACGTATCTAAGGATACGAAAGACTGCTACATAATGAGTGGTACGAGGAGCTGCCATAAACTAACTGACAATATGAATAGTATATGCAATATCTAGACAAGTCACTACGAGATAGATTAAACTCCCCATTAGTTAATGATAGAGAGAGGGATCCTTCAATAGGTTGCCATCATGAGGAGTGAGCTTGACTTGTAGTTCAAGTGGAGTTGTCTCAATCTTGCTATTAGTGAGATGAGCTTGAGATATCAAATCAAATGCATATTTCGCTTGAGAGACGAAGAGACCATCACTGGTAGAAAAGGACTTCTAATCTTAAAAAATAATTTGAGCTACCTAGATCTTTCATTTCAAAATGTTGACTAAAGAAGCTCTTAAGTTTCTCAACTCTCTTTTTATCATTACATGTAATAATCATAAATCGACATATATGAGAAGCAAAATAGCTCCCTGATCAGTTCTTTAAAGAAATAGTGTAAGTTCATAAAGACTAAAGGAAAAATCAAGTTGACTAATAATAGAACTAAATTTTGAAAACCAAGCTCAGGAAGCCTGTTTAAAACCATAGAGAGTACGATGGAGGAGACATACTTTGTTGGCAGGATGAGGATAACCCAAAGGTGGACGCATGTAAATTTCTTTTAAATCACCATTGAGGAAGGTATTTTTGACATCCATTTGATGAAGGTCCCATTATTTTGTAGCAGCAATAGCTAGTAAACTTCTTATAGAAGTGATACAAGCAACGGGGGCAAATATCTCCTCATAATCAATCTTATATTCTTAAGTAAAGCCTTTGTCCACTAAATGATCCTTGAATCATTCCATAGAGCTATCAAAGTATGTTTTGATTTTGTAGACCCATTTGCACCCTACTAAAGTTTTATCATATGGAAGATCTACCAGGTCCCATACATCTTTTCCAAAGCCTGCAATTCATCTTGCATTGCTTGTTGCTAACAAGGGTCACTAGAGATTTTTTTAAAGGATTGAGGTTCATGAAGACAAAGTATAGTAGAAACATTATCATAATCACGAAGGTAAGGAGGAAGATGTCTTACTCGTATTTGATAATTAGTAAGAGGAGGCATGTCAGGTGCAAAATCCACAGAAGGGGCATGATCATTAGTTGGGGGCTCTATGTCAGATGTATTGGAAACCTGATCAGAAGGTTCAATTCCTATTTCATTAGGAAAAAGGTTAATAGAGGGGTTTATAAAGAAAGGAGATGAAGTGGATGGAATAAAAGGAAACTGAGATAAACTAAAAAATATGACATGTTCCCAGAATATAACATGACGAGAAATGTGAATGCGTTGAGATAAAGGATCCAATAGCAATAACCTTTATGTTTAGTGTCATATCCCAAGAAACAACAAACATGTGCTTGGGCTTGTAGCTTAGTGGATTCATAAGGAGGAAGAAGAACAAAACAAGCATAGCTAAAAACTTTGAACATATTATAGTAAGAAGGAGTACCATAAAGAAGTTCAAAAGGAGAGATATTCCCAATTACAGAAAAGGGAATTCGATTGATAACAAACATAGTTATGATGGCAGCTTCACCCCAGAAACACTTAGGACAAGATGAGGAAATAAGAAAGGCACGAACAATGTCAAGGATGTGACGATGTTTTTATTTGGTCTAACCATTTTGCTGGGAGTATAGGGACATGAGTACTGAGAGAGAGTGCCCTATGCATTAAGGAAACTAAGAAGTTGGGATTTGTGATATTCTCTAGCATTGCATGCCGAAAAACTTTTTTATTCTTGGAGAAATGAGTACGAATTATAACTACAAATTTCATATAAATGTGAGACAGTTCAAATTGATTTTTCATCATATGTATCCAAGTAAACCAGGAATAATTATTAACAAATATCACAAAGTAGCATGACCCTCCCATAAAGGTAGTAGCATCAGGACCCTAAATATCAGAGTGAATCAAATCAAAAGAGAACTAAAAAATAGAAGTACTTTTATTGAAAGACAATGCAGGCTACTTAGTAGTTTGACAAGAAACACAATCTAAGAAATGTTCAACAACATTGTGGAAAATAACCATTTGAAATTAAAGGAGACAATTTATTGACAGAGCAATGACCAAAACGACAATGGTACAACTCAAGTGAGAAAGAAGTTGAAGCAGCACACAATCGAGGATGCAGTGATGTAGGAGGATGCAAGGAAATGAGCTCAAACATATGCCCAACTTTACACCTCAGTCCAATGACCTGTCCCATTTGAGGATTCTACACATGACAACCATGAGAAGAAAAGATTACATCATATCCAAGATCAACTAATTAACCAATAGAGATAAGATTGAAAGTTATGGAAGGGACAAATAAGTATCATGAAGAGATAAGGTAGGTAAAGAAATAGAGCCAGTGTGACTAACAAATATTAAAAAACCATTATTAGTATGTATAAGAGGAGTAATAGGACTATAGTTTAAGGAGAAGAAGAATTTTGATTGATTAGTTATATGATAGCAACAGGCAGAATCAAATAACCAAGACAATGTGCTTGAAGGGGTAGCTAGAGCAGTAGGTGAGTTAGAGGTATCGAAAAGAAGTCATTTAAGAAGAGCCTCAAAATTATTGGAGCTTGAAAGGGTAGATGATTTATTGGTAGTAGCAGTGGTGGTGGAGAGAGAAGCTTGGGTGATTGATTAAATTGTAATGGATTCTTACTTTGTTCATATCTGGGAGTACGAGTAGGGCATTGCTCAATGACATATATAGACTTCTTACAATATTGGCAAAATAAAGAAGGATAATTGGTAGCTATATGTCTCTTCTTCTTGCAAATGCGGCACTCAATCCGAGGATACTCTGTAGAAATGATTTGATTATAGGCAGTGACGACACATTTAAAAATTTTTCTTAGTCATAGCAAAGGTCATTTCAGTACCATGCCCTAAAGCTCCAACTAGGTTTCTTTATATTTCAATTTAAGAAGAGAATCCTCAAGGGTGGGGAGTGGACTCTTGTGCAACAAAGAAGTGCAAACAAGCTTAAAATCATCGATAAGAATCGAGAAATTGAATAAGTCTTAGATGATCATGATAAAGTGTGAAAGTACAAGTATCATCATCACACTTGAATGTTGGCTCAGAATATGTTAACTAACCCAAATAGATTCCATCTTGGCAAGAAATTTATAGATAGGTTAACCACTTTCTTGCTTTAAAACACTAAGATCCTTCTAAAGCTGAAATTGATTTGATAAATCAAAAGAGGTGTAATGACTAGCTAGATGATCTCATATCTCTTTAGCAGTGTCATAATCTGAATTGTTGATAGATATAAGCAATGGAGTTGTTATGAAACCACATGATAATATGATTGTTCTTGCTATCCCATTCCTCCAACCGTTCATCATATTTTGTATCAATTTCTACAACATCACAGATAGGGCATTGGATATCACCAATAACATATCTCCACATCTTGAACCTTTCAGGAATCCTTATATACTTTCTAACCAAAGATGATAGTTAGATCCATTCAGGACCACAAAAATAGGCTATGCAACATTAGACTTATCCATATCATCAAAAAACTTAAAGATGGAGATGGAATTGACAAAAATTAACTTCATAAATAAAAAATTTCACCCAAAAACTTTGGGAATTGGTCAAACTCAATGCAAAATCATCTTGGAAGGCTGTGACTCAAATAGGTGAACAACGAGGCAAATTCGACAAGCAACACTTGTTGTGGCAACATGTGGTGCCTCCGATAGCCGTGAAATTTTGCAAGCAATGTTGAAAAATGATGAGGAAGGCAATGGTCCGGTGTATGTATAGAATAAAAGTTACCAAGATTACATATTTGCGTCAAACAGAAGCTAGAGTAGTGGGAAAAAAGGTCTTCTGTCACGGAGGACAATTCTTAGGTCTAAGTTATTCTCGAAGAACTATTAAATGTTGCAACCAAGATGAAAAAGCTCTAATACCATGATGATTTTGATATAACTCAAAAAAAGGTTTAGAAAATAAAATGCAAAAAAGAGCTAAAGATGAAAGCAAATGTGCAAAATTGGCTTGGTTTCAGTTTATAAGGATATATATATATATACATACACACACACACACACATAGGAACGATGGACAACTATGTAATTACAATTAAATGGGCAATCAAAGATAGTAACCAAATTCTTAAAGAATAAGAAACTAAAAAGAAAAAAAATAAGAAACTTCAATTAAACTAATTTAATTACATTTAACAATATTATATAATTAAAATTTATAGAACATAATTTTTTATAATTAATTATTTTTATCTTTATGATTATAATTTTTATATTTTTAATTCTTAAAAAAAAATTTAAAACTCATTGCTGCATATTTTGTAATGGTCTGTGTACTATCTCATAAGATCTACTTAATTTTTTTTTTTTTAAAGTCACGTGGTAGAACACATACCCATGAAACTTCTCGGGAATATGATAGTCTTATCTACTTTTGTGTAACTTGTTTTTTTAAAATTAAATTAGAAATAAAAAAATCTGATAAAATCAAATACAAATTGTGAGATTTATTTTTTAAAAAAAAAAATTAATTGACCAAGACCTTTGCACTACTTTTGTGTAACTTTTGTTATTCACGTTATTCAAAATGTAATTTGAATTCCTATTCCCAAACTACTCTCAAAGAAGTTTTCTCTTCGTTCATATCCCTACAAAAGACAAAATCTTCAAATATAAGTTCTGAATGGACAACCCTCCCAGGAATATCTGAATTTGAATTTTTTTTTCTCATTTCTGACTATATGCTTGACATAATGATTGGAAAAAAAAAAACAGTTACTTACCCTTGGTAACTCATTCCACTTGGAGAAATAGAATAGTGTTGTTCTCGCACAACAAAATTTATGCAAATTATATATATATATATATATATATAATATTTTATGATAAAAATATTTACATATTTGGTACTTTATATAAATAAATAATATTTTCATATTAAAATTTAGAAGCCCCTTATTTGATATTTGAAGCTCCTCCTCCTATTTCAGCATCCTTCCATTGCAAGGATATAACTTTGCTTCATTGTGGTAAATGATTAGGACAAATTTTTCTCTATGGCAAGGATTGGAGACGGGCAAAGGAAACAATTGATAACAAGGAGAGATAATAGAAGAAGCTCCGCCATGTGAGGGTGCCATCCCCACATATAGTTAGAATGTGCCAAATATATTGTAGGAGTCATTATGATAAATCACAATAAACAACCTCATATTGCTGGGAAAAAAAATCAAAGAAAAAATTACACAACACTAAGAAAAATTCTTCTAGGGAGATCATAAGATATTAGTGACAACTAAATGCATAAATACTAAAGGGGATCTGATATATTTGGATTTGATCCCAACCCCACTCATTTTTTGCATTTTTAATCTTACAATCGTATGCCTCCTTTAAAACTAAAAATTAAAAATTAAAAGAATAATTAATTTTAAAAGATATAAAAAGGAGGGGCGGCTATAGATAAAGGAGGTGGCTAAAAGAGAACTTTTGAAAAGGTTTGATTCAAGTTGAATTTTTCACCATTAACAAATTATTCAAATCCAACTTATTGGATTCACTCCAGAAAGGCTTTATTATCTTAGCTAAGCCACATAGCCCTTTGTGTTTTCATTAAAAAAAAAAAAACAATAAATAAATAAAACAGAATAACTCAGAAGCACCGAACACAGTCTATTGAAAGTGGCCCATTCATATGGGCTTCAAAAACATGGCCCACTCAGGTATTAATTTGGGTTTCATTGGGTTTGAATTTTTTTGAAGACGACAAAAATATCATTAAATCCGTTGAATACGACTGATTTTAATAAGATGATAAAATATTATCTGTCGTTTAACTAAATAACCAGAAAGAAAAATAAATGATAAATAATTAGAGCAGTGTAAAAGAGAGATCAATTGGTTTTCTCTCCATAAATTTATGAAAAAGAGCCCGTGTAATCCTTTTTATTTTTTTAATTTTTTGTTAATTTTAAAGAGAGGTAGATACAAAATATTTAAAATTTATTTTATTGATTAGTCCCATTTGAATATGTGAAAGTTACTTGAATGATATACCTCATATATTGTCTTTCAATCTTTCTCTAAAATTAGCCAAAAATAAAAAAAATACAAACTACTCGTGGAATTGTAATTTTAAATCAAATGTTATTTTCTTTTTGCTTGTTACTACTACCTTTTATGGATAGTTGTTACATAGCACATGCTAGCATGATGAGGTTATTAGGTCAATTAATCTGACAATTCCTACTCTTTTATTTCATTATTTTTGTAAGAATTCTTTGGTTAGAAAGTTTCCAATGTGTAATGATTGAATCACATCACCACCTTTCCAATGTTTTTTTTTTAATTACATAGAATTTCAAATTCTGCTTCGTCACTTTGTCTTCCAAGTTTAGGACCCTCTCAACCAAAAATAATATTACTTTTTCATAAACAAAAAAATTCAAGAATTAAATAAGTTATTTTAACTTTAAAGTATGACACACCATAATTAGTAAATGCATATCAACAAAGATTATAAGCAAAAATTAAATCGAATGTCACCAGCAAACAACATTAACTACCAACAAAATTTAATATTTTTGGCTTTTAGATATCTTAAAAAAACCACTAAATTTTTTTTTTCCTAGGGTTTTAGGTGCTGTTCCAATTGAACTATGTAATTGATGAACAATTGTATTTTAACGTTAATCTGGGCGACTTTTGTTGTTCCAAACTGTTGATCTCAGTAATTCACTAATTCCTATTTATCGCGTTCTCTAAGAATAAATTTGGAAAATTACTTGAAGTTTTAGATATGATTTTAAATATTCCAAATATAATAATAAATTCCCATTACCAAACAATTAATACTGAATTGCCAAGTTTACGAAGATCTTGATTCACCATTATATAAGTTGTCATAATGTAAACTTGATAGCAAAACGTATTCCAGATTAAAGCATCCAAATTTAAATTGCAGTCATATTAACCAAAAAAGAAAAAAACGATAGCCAAAATATGAAAGCTTTACCTAATTTGTTTCATTTTTTATTTTTTGCCAATAAAAGCTAAAGTATTATTTAGAGTAAATTATATTAATTTTCACTAAAATTTTGCTAAATTATACCAGATGCTTCTCTTGTTTACAAAATAGCATTCAACTTGCTTGACATTTAAAATATATTACAAAAACTACCCTATAATTTATTTTTTTGCCAATAAAATTAATTTTATATACATATGCATTTCTTTCTAAAATAAAATCACTTAACTATATGTATTATTATATTTCAAATAAAACTACAATTTATGTTGGAGCTTAATTAATATAAGTTTAATATCTCTATTGTGGTATGAAGAATAAAATTATAGTTTTATATTATATTTAATTAATCTCATTGATAAAAAATAAATCATAAAATTTTTTTGGGTAACATATGTAAAATGTCAAAGGGGGTCATGTGATATTTTAAAAATAAGATAAGATATTATTTAGAAACCTTAAAGGAAGTAAATGTAATTTTCTTTTGATTCTTTTAATATATATATATATATATATATCCAAGTGAATACAAGATTTTCACTTTAGTTGATGGGAAGTTGCATAGATACAAAGAAAGTGATTGCTTTATTTATCAATAAAGACACCAAAAAAAAAAAAACTACCCCTATATATGAGTCCTTTATTTTGACTTTTGAGTAGTATTACTTTGCTTTTCTATTTCTATTCTTTAGAGACTAAGCACCCCCTGCTTTAAGATCATCCCTACCCAAAAACAATGAAATTTTGCAATAGTTGCGTAACAGTGGTTGTGAAAATTGCTGCTAAAAATTGACTTTACTACAATTGCATCCAAACTATTACCAAAATTCTTTAATGAGCCCTTTGGAACAGATCTCAAATTTGAGATCCAAAATTTTTGAAGCCTCCCAAGTAGCAGCAACGAAAAGCCCCCAGCACTGCTGTCCACCTCTACGCTGTTGCCATCAAACTATCTATCAATCGTCAACTGTCCTTCGCTATCCGTAGCACACCATTTACCCCACTATTTTAGCTTCTCTTCTCCATTTTTTTTTATTTTTATCTATTTTGAGGTATTTTTTTTCAAATTTTTTGCACTTTTTTTCAGATATATTGACTGGTTGTTCGCTGAAAATAGTTAATTTCTCCTAAGATTTTAAATTATTTAAATTTTTAGCTGAAATCTCAGGTTTACCTAGTTTATGATTCTCTCATATTTTTAAATTTGTGAATTTTTTTATTAAAAAAACTATTTTAATGTTTGATTCTTGGTTTTATATATATATATATATATATATGAAATATTCTTTGCTTAAGCCCCATTCTTACTTTGTTTATTTTCTCTATTCTTTGATTTTTTTTATATAACTTCGAAGAATATCACTTTATCTCTATACTTCATTTTGTCTTTCAATTTGATTTATTACATATCTAAAATTTTCTTAAATACTTAAATATTGCAAATTGTAATAGCTATCAAATTAGTTTGACAAATTAAAAGAAGTTAAGCTAATTAGTTAGGTTTTAGATTAGGGAAGTGTAAATTATGTATGTATTGGAATTTATCCCTCCATTCCCTTCCCTTCTTTTTCTCACTTTATTTATTTTTTATCTTAATTTATTATGTTTACTTGGTCCCAATTTTTTCCCCCAAATCATATGTCTCTATTTGCTTATTTTGTTTACTTTTATACATTATGTAAAATGAATTTGTTATTGTTATAAAATAATGTTATGAAATATTCTTTGGTTAGAATGTTATTTATTACTTGCTTCCTTTCAAGCTTCAATGTAATATTCATAATGTATTCATTGAACAGTATTTATCTCTTGTAATTTAATTTTTATATAGTTCTAATGATATTTTATATTTTAATTTAAGCACCTAATGAAGGGAGTGGGCATCAAGCAAATGTAATCAACATTCTCCATCATCTTCCAATCAAGAAGAATACGATTAGTAAATTTGACTTTTAGGATCTTTTGCTAAATAACATCATAATTGTAAGAATTATATATTGACTTAAAGAACCTTTGTTTTTGTGATAATATTATTGCATGTATTATATTTAATTTTTAACTTTATATCTAATTATAATTTATAATTTATAATTGTTGTGATTGTTGTATACTAATAATTTTTAGTTATGTTTATAATTAAATATAAAAAAAAAAAAATTTGCTATGGTTGTTTTAGTGACAATTGAAATTGTCATTATAAGCGATTTTTTTTGGGCAACAATTTTGCTGCTAGATCTACTTGAAATAAAATAAAAATGATTTGCTTAAGATAGAGTGGAATCGAATAGCTTGACTGCCATGTTTTGCCTTAGATATTATTATTGTTGATTACCAATTGTGTTTGATTTCTTTTTTTTTTTTTTTAATTTTGCTAGGATCTTTTCCAATATATATATGTATATATATTATGGAGAAAGACTATAATCTTCTTTTTAAATTAGTGCTAGTAAGCTTATGTATATTAATAAATAATAATTGTGAAGTTTAGTGATTAACCATGAAATAAGTTAGCATAAATAAACCTAACTACAAATATACCTTCAACTTTATCAAGGGAAAAAAATTAAATGGTTGAGCATGGAATATATATTTTTTAAAGAAAATATAATTTTTATTTATTATAGCTACTAAAAGCTTTTCCATTTTTTTCAAAAAAAAAAAACAACATTATTGATCATAAACTTAGGAAGCTTAATTTAAATTATATATAGTGCTATTTGCATATTTGGCTTTAGCCTTATACATCTTCCTCTAGAGAAAAAGTCAAAAAGAAAAAAAAGGTAAAGGGCAACCAATGCTTTTCACTTTAGCTTATGTTAAACCACAATCCTTTGCTGTTGCTACTTTTTTAGAAGTAGATTTGGATTGTCCAAATTTGATATGTTTTTTCTTATTCTAAAAGAAGCAAAACATAGGATGATTTTGTGTTTTTCTTTCTTAAAATAAAAAAATAATTGAAAATAAAAAATTTTTAAATTTTGGACCTTCTAGATCATATTTGGATGGTTTAAAGCTATTTCTATGAAAGTAACACTAATGGTTGCTTTATTAGAAGTAGTAGAAGGTTGTGATTAGTTGATGTTTTGTTTTGTAATAGTTTATTGTAATCATTATTTTTCTTTCTCTTTTTTTTCCCCCTTTAAAATGAACGATTTGCTATGGTTAATAATTAACAGATATATAAATCACAAATTTATACTACTAGCTATGTCCAATTAATTGTACATATAACGAATAGCCTGCCTAGCTACCAAATCCATCTCTCTCTCTCTCTCTCTCTCTATATATATATATATATATATATCCCTATCCCACCATTTTTGTTTTCTTAGTCAAGACTTGTTTTATAGCAAGTATAATACCCTTGTTTTATGTAAACATAAGGGCATACTTAAATGTGCTACTTGTGCTTTTGTTATTTACTCAATCATCACAACTTTACTCATGTAGAAACTCAACCCTTGCCTACACTGAAGGGGAGTGACAGGCTCTTTTAAAATTCAAAGTAAGTTTTTGAGACCTTTCTCTCACACTGCTTGATTTTTAGGAAGGAAATGATTGTTGCCAGTGGAAAGGTATAGGCTATGATATTATCTTTGGACATGTTATTAATCTTAAGCTACTATGCATTTTAGCAATATGTCCTTACTCAAGATATTGTTTCCTTTTCTCTTATTAGTTAAAAGCAACAGATGTGAATTCTTCTTTGTTAGAGTTGGAACATTTGAATTACTTTGGACTTGAGTGGGAACTTGATAACTCCCTAATTTATGATATAAAAAGGATTATATTTGAGATCTAATTAGGGAGTCAAATTCTTTCTTCTTGATTAATAGAGTTAAAATGAATTCAATCAAATAAAATAAAGAAAGTGTTTTATTGTGTTATCTTTAGCAGTTTGAGCCTCACTTTTTGATTGATTTCAATTTCAGGAAAGATAAAAGAAGAAAGAAAGAATTGAGAAAAGAGAAGGAAGCTGAGAAGTGAAAAAGTACAAGTGGATCAAACATTCTCGCTACAGCGAAGATTCAACTCGCTATGGCGAGAACGCACTTTCGCTATAGCGAGTGAGGTACTTTGCCACAGCGAAATCGCGAAGCATACAAATTCCAGGGAGAAGCTTGCCATAGCGTAGCAATAGCGAGAAAAGAAGAAATCTGGGAACTCTAAGAGATCTCGCTATAGCGAGAAGCACTTCTCGCCATAGCGAGATCGGACCCTGAAACGCACAGTTTTATTTATCAAGCTATAGAAGACGGGAAGAAGTAGGGTTTTGATCATTCAGCATATAGAAAAAGTTCTGGCCAACTAAGAGAGAAGAAAAACGCATCAAGGGTGTGGGAGAAGCTTCAATTTGATCGGGAATTCGTCAATTCTATTGATTTCTCTTCCGATTAGGTGTTTCTACTCCATCTACTCTCTTAGTTGATGATATTAAACATGTGTGCTGAACTTGTCTGTGGATTTCAAGCCATGAGCGGCTAGATTTTGTAATCCTTAGGGATTTTATGAACCTTTTATCTGTAGAGATTATTTTCCCTTGTTGATTCTACAGTTTATTGAGAATTGTATTGTTTAATCTGAAATAGATTTCATTCTATTGGGTGGCCTCCTTTAGTTTGATTGTGGATTGAGTAATTAACCTTTGATGGAAGGAAATTACTTATAGACCATTGGTTAAACAACTTATGATTAGATATAATCTGATTTGCACTTGAGATAGAAATATTCTCAAGGGCCCTAGGTAGTAAAAAAAAAGATCTGCACTTAATCAAGTATTAACCTCTCCTTGAGACATCAAGAGTGAGTGGATATAAGGGTTCAATTGGATCGAAAGACAATTGCACCTACTTTAACCTTGACTCTAAAATTTGCTTTAAGCTGTTTAATTAAAAGGGAAATAATTGACATTTGATAAAAAAGGGGATTAAAATTCCTAAGGTGTTTCTGATTGCATAATTCCAATACAACTATCGTTTATTATTTGTCTTTGCATCATCCTCATAAATCCATCTACAATTTGATTGTTTAACTAAAATGAACATGAGAACTCTAATGCCTAATTGCCAATTGTATTGATTCTCTGAGAGAACGACTTTGATTCATCACGTACTACATTTGCGACCCGTACACTTGCGGTGTCATAATTTAGTGAGCATCAGAACTCTTTCAATGCAAGTCCTATACCAAAGTTCCTTGGTTCCACGAAGCAACTAAGACATCTTAATCTCTCTAACTCTAATTTCATTGGCAGGATTACCCATTGTCTTAGTAATCTTTTGAACTTTTGTGTTCTTGATGTTTCTTACACTTTTTTGGATTTATATGATGATGACATGTTTTAGGTTTCAAAACTTTTATCATTTGAAACACTTAGCAATGAATAGTGTGTCCCTTGACAAAGCATACAATCTGTTCTAGGTACTTTACGTGCTTCCTTCTCTCTCATAAGTAGAATTTAATGGATGCGGAATCACAAACATCCACATTACTCATGGACCTATTAATTCTACATTTCTTGCTAATGTTGAGGCTTTGGATCTTGCAACTAATGCTCTTTATACCTTAATTCTTGGTGCTTTTCAAAACATAACTTTCATTACAAACCTTAACCTTTTAGGTAACTCTCTTTCTTCAGATCCTAATTGGATTGATAATCTTCACTACCTTGTCCATCTTGATCTTTGAATTAATTTTTTCAATAGGAAAGAAGTCTCCATCATGTCTATCTTGAGAAACACATGCTCTCTCTAATACTTGTCATATAACATGTATGGTTCAAGATTATCATCAATAAGTTTTGGCAAAGGAAATTTATCTAGATGCAAGAGGTATGATTTAGAAGACTTATTGTTGAGGGGAAGTGGAATTAGTGAAAGTTTGCCAAGTTGGTTAGAAGGACTAAGAAACTTGAAAATACTTGATTTAGGAATAAACTTAATAAATGGTGAGATTCCATTATGCTTAGAAAAATTGAAGGACTTAAGGGAATTAGATCTTTTAGGATATTATTTAATTAGGACTATTCTAGCTAACATAAGGTAACTCTCTACTTTAACAAAATTATGTCTTTTAGATAATTAGCTATATGGATCAATTCCAACTGGCATGGGAAGGTTGTTTGGTTTAAATGAATTAGATCTTTCTAATAATAAGTTATATTGGTATATTCCACCTAGCCTAGGAAGATTGTCTAGTTTAATTGAATTAGATTTTTTTAATAATCAATTGAAAGGAACCATTCCTGATGGTCATTTAGATAGTCAGCTATATGGGTTAATTCCAGCTAGCTTAGGAAGCTTGTTTGGTCTAGTTGAATTAGGTCCTTTTAATAATTAGCTATCAACTAGCTTAGGAGGATTATTTGGCTTAATTGAATTAAAATTTTTTAATAATCAATTGAAAGGATCCATTACTGATGATCTTGGACAATTGGTGAATCTAAGTACCTTAAAAATATCTAATAACTCTTTGCCAGTTGCCTTTTCAAAACTTCACCTTCACAACATCTCAAATATGTAAGCATTACAAATATGACTTAACAATCTTGATGTTAATATTTATTCTAATTGGACACCACCACTTTTAGTTCTTATATGACTTGAAGATGGCATCTTGCAACATAAGGTCACGGTTTCCAAAATGGCTTGAAAAAAAAATGCAACTTGTGAAGTTAGATTTATCCAATAATAACATAGAGAGAAAAATTCCATATTGGGTTCAAGAAATGAATTTTAGATCTTTTCAGCAATTGGATTAATGGATTTATTCCAAAAAATTTTGGTTACTATAATCCATTCTTATCTCACTTAATTCTTGGAAATAACCTCATAAAAGGTCTAATACCAAACTCCTTGTGTAAGTTAGAGGCATTGTTTGATCTAGATCCCTCAGTTAATAGATTATTTGGCACAATTTCTAATTATTGGAGAGGCAAGTTCATTATTTTAAATTTTTCATCTAATAAGTTATCAGGGATTGTTCCAAGCTCATTTGGGAATTTTATTTGAGTGGCATGGTTAAATTTGAACAATAACAATCTATATAGGGAGCTTCTTCAAAACTTGAAAGATATTAAAATTTTTGGATCTTGATGGGAATCAATTTTCAAGGATAACACCTTCCTGGATAGGCCAAAGCCAAACTTTTCAAAAGCTTAAAGTTCTAAGACTATCACAAAACTTGTTTAGTGGCAATATTCTGTCATCCCTTTGCTAGCTTCCTTATTTGCAAATTTTGGATCTTGCTAGTAACAATTTGTCAGTTTAATCCTTCCTTACATTTGGCATCCTAAAATAATGATTACAAAAATGAAGCCCATATCCTACAAATTTTATTGCACAGCACCCACACTTATACATTTTATTTCATTTCATTAGTAAAATGGCCTACTAATGATGATCAATTGGTGAAGGAGGGTATCAAGGAAGTCTTGAAAGGATTGGAATATGATTACACTAAAAATTTAAAGATTTTGGTAAACATTGATGTATCAAATAACAATATGATGGGATCAATTCCTAAAGCCTTAATTTGTCTTTTAGGATTGATTGGCATGAACTTATCACATAATAAACTTTTAGGAAGGATCCCAAGCAAGATAGGAGAAATAAAGTCATTAGAGTCCATCGACCTATCAAGTAACTAGCTTTTTGGCCCAATTCCCACTAACATGCTCACCTTGACTTCATTAAGTCACTTGAATTTATCAAATAATAATTTCTCAAGATCTATTCCAAAATGTGGTCAAATCTCTACCATTATGGGGCCATACATCTCTATGAAGATCCTCTAAGCAATGTATGCCTTGCTGATGGGTCAACCTAACCTTCTACTAATGTTGGCTACAAAGACAAATGCGGCAAGGATAAAGAGAAGGAAAATGTGATTTTTACTTTATGATAACGTTAGGCTTCATAATATGATTTTAGGAAATTATTAGAATTTTATTATTCAAGAGAAATTAGAGGCATGCTTGCTTTTGATATGTGGATAACTTTGCTAACACAATGTATATGGCAATAATGATAAGAGTGGTAAGACTAAAGAAGAAGATGACCAATATATAGTGATGCTTCTGGTAAACTAATTGTTCTCTAGGGATGATGAATGAGCTTGTCCTTGTAATTTGGTTTTTAATTTCCTTTTATAGCTAAGGATCATTGCCAACTACTATTTGGTCTTTAGGGTTACATGAGGTTTCTCTTATTATATAGTCCTTGACTAGGGATGGTAATGGTGCTAATCAATGTGAGTTTTTCAGTACCTATCCTTGTACCATTTATTCATAACTTGCTCCATTCTCATCTCATATCCTTGTGGGTTTTTTTTTTTAAATTTTTTTCCCATACCCAAAACTCATGGGAATTGGCGAGAGGTAAAGTAGGAAATAATGCTTGTTCACAATAAATCTAGTAAAATTACAAAAGATATTTACTAGATGCAATACTAAAGTGGATAATTAAAATGAGAGAGTGGACAACTTTACTTCTGGGTGAAAAACTAAGCAATATTAAGTTAAAATTTAAATAACATTAATAATTCTTCAAATAAAAATACATAAGCCTTTTGATAAAACATTATATATATATATATATATATATATAACAAGGCAAGTTTAAGGTAGCAGATGTATTAGGATATATATGGCTTGTCCCTACCCCAAACTCAAACATTTCTATTTGGGTTTTTCTTAAATCTCTATAAGACTTTCCATAACAATATCAAATTTTATTTAATAAGTTAATTAAAAATTTTATATATTCTAAAACCAAGCTTGATAACTAAATAATAAAAAATATTAATAAAATTAATCAAAAAAGTTGTCCTAATAGTTTAATATTTTATGCTGACTGGCACTTTGTATCTAGTCAATACCTTTTATATATATATATATATATATAAACATGCTTAAGAGAATGCATCTAAAAGGTGCCAATCAACTATAATGGCCATCCATCAATTGACTAATGGCTTTTCATCAATTGATGACAATCTGAGAGCAACCCAATAAGTCTAGGAAAAGGACCATTCAACTAGTTATGTTTGATAGTCAACTGGTTAGAAACAAAGACTCTAAAAAATATACAAGTTGAAGTGTTTGTTGGCTTAAGAATTATGTGGTTTCACTTTATAACAGTGACATGATTGCTAGAATGTTTAGAAAATATTCTTTAAATATTCAAAATTAACATGACAAAAAATTTTAATTTCAAAAGGGGCAATTTTTTGGGAAAAGGCATAATTGTTCATATTTAATGATATAAATAGTTGGTTCTAAACACACAAAATATATCTTTGATCTCTTTGATATCCTATCATTCTCTAAATTCTTTGGGAGTGTTCTTGAAGAGAATATTTCAAAATTGCCAAGTGAAGTCTTTTAGGGTGCCTTTGATTACTTTTAAAAGTAATTTACCTGAACCTTTCATCAATTACGCCATGTTTGGTATGCTGCCAGAAACAGAAAAGGAAAAGGAAAATGAAAGTTAGGGGAAATTCTAATTTTATCCGTATAATTATTATTCAATCATTATTTAATATTATCTATCAATCATTATCTAATCATTATTAGTAATTTTCTATCTACAAAATCAGCTTTTTCTTTTTCATTTTTATTTTTATACCTAACTTTCTATATACTAAACATATCGTTAGTGTGAGCAAATATCATTTTAAAAATGTGTTTTGCATACTTTTCAAAGCCTACTGCATTATTTTTTTGATTTTATTAATTCTATAGTTTCTAATAAGTTTGTTGTGATTTTATGACTCCAATGATAGCCTTGCAAGTATTTTTGAGGATAATATTTTATAACTGCTTAGTGCAATCTTTTGGAGTGCTTTATATTGCTTTTAGAAATGATTTGTCTAAACTTTTCAATAACTAGTGTGGGCAAATATCACTTTAAAAAAAATTGTATTTAACATATATTTCAAAGCCTATTGCATTATTTTTCTAATTTTATTATTTCTTTAGTTTCTCACAAGTTTGCTACGATTTTGTGACTCCATGATAACCTCTTATATATATATATATATATATATATATAATATTTCATTATCAGATTCTACTAGTTCTATTTTACATTTTCTGTTTGTCAGATTTTAGTTTTGTACTATATATATAGTAGTAGAGTAGATATATATTGTGCCGTGATTAACGTAGTTGTAAATTATATTCTTGGCATCATGGGCGATTTCTGTTAAATATATTTCATGCTCTCTTTTCTTCCCTTTTCTCTTTTTCTCCTTTTTTATTTTTTTAAAAATAAATGATCCCTCATAAGTCGTAAAATTGCCAAGTGAAAAAAATATATGGTTCACTGAGCATTTGACGTGGATATGTCAGTGTTTAATTCGCCACTTCACTTATTTCATTAAATTCTTAAACAATTAGTCAATCAAACAATTTTATTGATAAAAGTTTTATTTATAAGAGACTAAATAAAAAAAACTTGCATGAAAATTAAATAAAGATAAACTTATTTGTAAAAAAGCTAAAATAAAAATTTAATCGTTAATTAATAAAGTGAAAGTTATGTTCACTATTTTGTATCTCTTATTCAATTAGTAACATTTATATATAACACTGTATAAGTACTCAACGATAAAACTATAAAAGGTATATGTCAAGGCTAATAAAGTTATTTAAAAAGATCAATCTAAATTGGGATTGTAAATTTCCAGTACTTATCTAATCCTATTATACTAAGATATAATATAGACTGAAGAAAAAGAAAATGGAAATAAAATTATATTTAATTGAGAATAAATAACCCTAACATCCTTTGATGTTTAGTTAAATTAAACTTGATGTTTCTCTTGTCTCGAAAATATCATTTGATTCTCCTGATAAATATCTATATTAGCTTTGTATACTATTTTCAAAACATCATACTTTTCGGCTAGCTTTAAGATAAATAAGTATATTTTTTTCCGGTAAAGTAAATATAACTATGTTTTATACAAAAAATAATTTACTTTAATGAATTTAAGTAAAATGTTCCGTTTTTCTCTATTTACAAGTTATTGAACTTGACTATAATTTTTTCTTTTTCTCGAAGAAACTATGGATGTAACATTAATAAGAACCCAGTAATGTCTTGATAATGAATTATAATTTCATATATCGGTGATGAAAAATTGAATATACTGGTTACAATTAATTCATTATTAATTTTGGAAAATAAAATATGTAAAATATATTAATATATATTTCTTCAATTAATTAAAACCCTTAAAATGTAAAGCTTTTTAGGTTTCAAATGTAATTTTTACAAAACCGTGTGATCAAACGATATGTTAAAAATGAAAACTTAAATATGAAATATATAATAATAATAATAATAATAATAATAATAATAATAATAATAATAATAATAATAATAATAATAATAACAATACGAATCATTATTTATTTAAAAATATTAACATAAATATTGGAGTGAACTATTTTCCAGTACGTGCAAAGACAAATCATGAACGGTGCCTCATGAAATTTTTGTTAGTCCAAGTTCAAAATTATGTAAGAATAAAACCTACTAACATTACTAAAATTATCTTTTCTTTATACTATTATGAAATCTACTAATTATGCAATTGAATTTCTATTTACATTAGAAGAGATAAAGTGTGAAAGCGAATAAAAAATTACTGGTATAAATACCTATAGCCATACTGATGACTTGATGCAAATAAATCACAAATTAAGCTCACAATTTGAGTCTTGAGATTAAGAACACAACAATAGAAGAACAAATTTTAACAAAATGTTTCTTTTGATAAGGAAGAGACTCTCAGTGATAATCTGCAGAGGTAAAGCACTCTTATTAAGAACCTCTCTTAAATGGTCAATATTCAGAGTGTAGGATTAAAGACTCTTATCAAACCTTTTATCGTGCACCAATGTTAAGTAATTGCCTCACCCACTAACTCCTTAACCTACTAATCTAGCTAACCAATCCCTAGATATCAGGACCACTTAAAGGGGATATTCTTTAATTTAAATTTCAAAGGATTAAGATATATTAACTAACATTAAAATAATATATCTTTATAAAGTTTAAGTAATAAATATTATATCCAATAATAATTAAATTAATAAATATCCTAACATTCTCCCACTTGGTTCAAATATGATTTACCAAATAGTAAATCTAAAAGAAATTAAACTCATACTACAAGAATCGTGACAACAAGTCCTCTAATGTGAGTATTACCTTTTTATGTATTACTTGCAATATGTTTTTAAACTTTATGGGGCAATAAACTTTATAAATAAATTTCAAATGTCAATTCATTTCCACTGATATGTTTATTATTCTTGCAAAAATTGTATACATCACATAGAGAAAGTTAAATCATAATTCAAAATTTCATTACCATACATACCTCAATTAGATCAGATATAGTCTAAGAACCATATGAGGTATGTGATTCTTAAACTCTTTTAGGTACATCCCTTTAATTAATGTATTAGTTAGCATTTCTTTCATCTGAATGTGCTATATAATAACTTGATTATCCTTGACTCATTCTCTTAAAGCTAAATACTTAATATCGATATATTTACTTTGACTTTCACTCTTGTTATTCTTAGTTAAGAAAATTACAGCTATGTTATATTAATGAACTTTAATGGGCCTAAAGATTGAGTCTACAATCTTAAACCTAACAATGAAATTTCTTAACCATATAGCTTGTGAATTTGACTCGTATCTTGAAATAAACTCAATCTTCATAATAGAAGTAGCAATCAAAGATTGTTTAGCACTCTTTCACAAGATGGCACCTTTAGCTAGTATAAATATATAACCCGACATTGAATTTTTAGTATCAACACATCTTACCATGTTTGAGTTTGAATACCCAATAACTTTCAAGTTGTCTATCATTTTATAAGTAAGCATATAATTTTTGGTACCCTTAAAATACCTCATAACCTTTTTCATAACTCTCCAATGATCTTATAACAAAAGTTATATCCGGCCTTATATAGACATGTGCATACATTAGGTTTCCTACTACTAAAGCATAGGGAATATTCTATATCTATTTTCTCTTCAACTCATTATCGAGATAATGAAATAAATCAAATTTGTTCCTTTTTACTATAGGTGCAACACTAGGTGAATAGTCTTTCAATCTAAATTGTTCAAGAATTTTATTTATATAAGTCTTCTATAATAGTCTCAAGATACCTTGAAACCTAAGGCTATAGATCCTTATATCAATGACATAGGATGCCTCACCTGTATCTTTCAATTCAAAATTCTTAAACAAGAACTATTTCACTTTATGTAATAACTCCAAATCACTTGAGGCAAGCAAAATGTCATCTACATATAAGATTAGAAATATAATTTTACTCCCACTAACCTTGTGATACATACATTGATCCATGATATTCTCAACAAAGGCAAAAGATGTGATTATATCATGAAATTTTATATACCATTGTCGTAAAGCTTATCTAAGCCCATAAATTGACTTCTTCAATTTGCAGGCTAAGTTTTTAGCACCCTTTGAGATAAACTCCTCAGTTTGTTTTATATATACTTCCTCATCAAGATCACCATTGAGGAAGACAATTTTAACATCCATTTGATATAATTCTAAATCAAAATGGACTACTAATATCATGATAACACAGAAGAAATCTTTTTTAGAAATAAGAGAAAAGGTCTCCTTATAATCAATTCCTTCCTTTTGGATAAAACCTTTTACAACTAACTTGCCTTGTAGCACTCTATATTCCCTAATGAATCTTTTTTAGTTTTAAAGACCCATTTATAGTCAATGGGCTTAGCTTCACAAGGCAACTCTACAAGACCCCATACATTGTTATTTGTCATGAATTCCATCTCATTAATTATGGCATCATACCACAGTTTAAAATTATTATCATTCATAATCTATGTAAACGTAATAGGGTCATTTTCAACAATAATGTTATAGTTAGCTTTAGTAAGATACATTAATTAGTCATTAGATATTGCTAACTTTCTTTCCCTAGTTGATATTCTTAAATAAACTTTCTGTGAATTTTGAGGTTGTATTATAAGAGTATCATTTATCATTGGTTGAGGTATCTCTTTAACATTTTGAAGCTTTTTAACTTTAATGGCAAGATCCATTCAGTAAGGATGCTCTTGGTCTTTACCATGATCAACAGAATTAATTGGAACTTCATTATGCTCTACCTCCACTTGTACAAGATGGATATCTTGTAAAACTAGTGTCCCATCATAACTAATAGAGGTTAATATCTAAATGTAATCATCCTTAAATACTTTGTTGTGAGGTTGATCGCTCCTACTAATTATGTCATTCTCTAAAAATTCGACATTCCTACATTATACAAATCTCATAGAATATAAGGTATAATAAAATTTATACCCCTTAGACCTCTCTACATAACCAAAAAAATATGCAGTAATAGTCTTTGGATCTAACTTCCTTTCATGTGGGTTATACACTCTTATTTCAGCAAGACAGTCTTATACATGTATATGATTCAAGTTAGGTTTCCAACATTTTTAAATTTCAAAAGGTGTCTTAGACACTACTTTTGTTGGAACCCTATTTGGAATATATGTTGCTGTCTTAAGTGCATCTCGCCATAAAGAAGTAGGAAGTTTGAAATTGCTGAGCATATTCCTCGCTATGTCCACTAGTGTCATATTCCTTCTTTCAACCACACTATTCATATTAGGTAAGCCAGGCATATTGTATTTTGGAACAATACCATGCTTTTGAAGAAATTAAATAAATGAACCTAGTGCCTGTTCCTCGCTAGTGTATCTTCCATAATATTCTCCTCCTTTATCAAATCTTACTATTTTGATTTGTTTTCCCATTTATTTTTCTACTTTTTCCTTTTGCTCTTTAAAGGCATCTAGTGCTTCACTTTTATTATCAAGCAAGTAGATATGTATGTAATGAGAGAAATAATCAATAAAGGAGATGAAATGTTTTTTACCATTAGAACATAAACCAGGATAATATATATTAATATGAATAGTCTCTAATAATTCAGAACTCTTCTCAGCTCCTTTATGTAACTTATTAGTTTGCTTGCCTTTTATGCAGTCCACACTTGAATCAAGATTAGTAAAGTCTAGAGATCATAGAATCCTATCCTTTACTAATCTTTTGATTTTATCCATGAAGATATGGCCTAATTTCCTATGCCATAAGCTAGTTGAGTTTCGATTAATGATACATCATTTGATACTAGAACTATTATGAAGGGTTACAAAAAAATTAGGAATATCATCGACAGTATAAAGTTTAAAGAAACCATTAGATAAAGAAATTCTTCTAATAAAAATAAAATCTTTCAATAACTAAAATTTAGGTCCAGAAATATTTATTAAAAAACACAACATCATTAACTTTGAAACTAAAATCAAATTCCTAGAAAAACTAGGAACAAAAAAAGTTTAATTAAGATCCAATACAAAATCGGATGATAAGATTATTCTATGAGTCCCTACAACTTTAATTGTTGAGCCAATTCCATTGCCTAAAAAATACTTTAAGTTTATTGGAATGTGGATTCATTATGTTGAAAAAGCCTTATATAATATTTGAAATATAAATTATAGATCCAGTATTAATCCGCCAAGTGTCATGACATGTATTAATCTTTCTTTTAGGGCATTCATTTTTCATGTGCCTTTTCTTTTTACAAATAAAGCACCTAGTAACCTCTTTATTTGATACATGAATAATAGCAATGGTTTTCTTTTTGCCCTTTCTTTCAGTGCCCTGCTTTTTCTTGGAGATGTTTGCCAAATGAGTCTCAGGTATCCCACCAGAACCCTCAATAGCTAGTTTGTTTTCTTCTTGTACATATATGGCTAGTAGTTCATCCATTGTCCACTTTTCCTTATGTATATTACAAGAAATCTTAAATGTAACATATTGGTGATGTAGTGAGTTGAGGATTAACTGCACTAGGAATCGCTCATTAGGCTTCATATCTAAGGCTTTCAAAATTGTGATGCAATGTCTCTCATTCTCATTATATATTGCCTCATCCTTTTGGAACTAGTCAATTTCATGTTACACAACTCAACCATTAAAGTACCTTCAAGTGATTTATTTGATGTGGAAAATTGATTGTCTATCGCCTTTGGATAGTTCTTAATATTCTTGTAACTAAGAATTAGATTTCTTAGTATTCTATGCTTGACTAGCATCTTGCAAAGTCAATTGGATTTCTCTTAAGCTTTATACAATTCTTTTTCTTCATTAGAACTAGCATCACTAGATACTGTTGACTCATCCATGCAGAGTGCCAAATCCAAATCAAAGCAACCTAACTGAAGGCGGACATCTTCTTTCCAAACTTTGTAATCACTAGATATTGTTGACTCATCCATGCAGAGTGTCAAATCCGAATCAAAGCAACCTAATTGAAGGCGGACATCTTCTTTTCAAACTTTGTAATTTGAGCCATTCAAAATAACTTTATCTTAGCTATTATTAGCCATCAAAAGAGACATTTGAGTAGAAGAAGCTATAAGGCAAATTGCAATATTAATAATGCTTACTAAAGGATTACAAGGCAAATTAACTATTACATTTTAAAATTGTATGCTTACCAATGTAAGATATACAAAAAGCATAAATATTGTATCACTAAAATCAACCTATGGATAAAAAAATTACATAGCATATGTTTATGTGTCATATATGATGAAATTAGAATGTATTCATGCCCCCTAATACACTTGGGCTACTTAGGAAACACAAGGTAACTTCTATTTCATCCTAATTAGGTATGTAACCATAACTATCTACCATGGACAAAGATTTATTATGACTACACACTTAATTACAATTGATATTTTTAATTCCATATATGATTTTCATGAAAAATCATATCTAGAATGCATGTACTCATTATTAAAGGAGGATATTGTGGCTTTTCCTTATATATATATACTAATCACAAAATATCTAAATTTATTATGTGCATTTTAAACACACAAAAATGCGCCAACTGAATTATATCTATATGAGAACTTAATTAATTAATATAATCTACCAACTATATGTAATTAACCAATTAAATTAAAAATTCTCCTTCTAAGATTCATTATGAGAATTTAATTAATTAATTAATTACTAACCTATATGATATTAATTAATTAAGCAATTCTCTTGGGTTCTTTATGGAATTTAATTAATTAATTAATCTTGTAGACTATATGAAATTAATTAATTAAAGTTCCTGATCAAGATTAATTTATATTTGCTAAAGTTTGCTTAAAATAATCTCAAGATAATTTAGACAAAATAAATAGCACTCTTATTATTTTCATAAGAATAAATATATGCCAAAATATCCAAAATAATTTTTCCAAAATAGAAAAATTAAAGGGCATTAAATAATTTTTTTTGAATTATTTTGGACTTAAAACATTGTCATAGGCTAAATGGAAATTTATAATAATTAAATAATTCCAAAATTAAATTCCAGCCACATTTGAAATTAGATCCATATGTATTTTTGCACAAAAGTTATCTCAAAATCATACAAAAATAGCCTTAAAAAGGCCCAAAAACTTTGTTGCCCAAAAAATGGTTTTTTGACAAAATGGCCTAAGGCCCAGAAGCCCTTTTCCCTTTTTGTTTTTTAAATGTCAAAAATCAACTCAATAGCTTAAGTTTAAAAATATATCCAAAATGCGTTCAAAAATGCTACATAATGGGCCCAAGAAAACAAAAATGGCTCAGCTTAGCTTCCTTGTTATTAAAACAGTGTGTTTCACTATTGCTGAGCGTAAATGATAAGTCATTTAGTAAGAGTTTAGAGGTGCACCTAATGGACACCAAAATGACATGGCCAAAAGCCAAAACAAGCTATTGTTTAAGTTACCCTTAACCTCTAGTTGGATCAACTTAACCCAACCTGACCTGACCTGGTTTCAAACCCATTTTTTGACTTGGCCATTTTTGGACTTTTAGTGCTCTATTTTGAATGTTTCAAAAGGTTTTTTTTTATTCAGAAAAATGAGACAGTGTGTTTTTCTGACAAAAACTCCTTTTCGTCCAAAAAATTGTTTTTCTGACAAAATGACCCAAGGCCTAGAAGCCCTCTACACTTTTTGTTTTTTAAATGCCAAAAATCAACTCAATAGCTTAAACCCAAAAATATGTCTAAAATGCATTAAAAAATGCTACATAATGAGCCTAAGAAAACAAAAATAGCTCGGCCCAGCTCCCTTATTATTGAAACAGTGTGTTTGACTATTGATGGGCATAAATGACAAGTCATTTAGTAAGGGTTTAGAGATGCACCTAACGGGCACCAAAATGACATGGTCAAGAGCCAAAACAACTTGTTGTTTAGGCCATCCCTAACCTCTGGCTAGATCAACTCGGCCCGATTTCTCTAATCCTCACCATGTAAGGTTCATGCAATCAAGTCACGCATTAGGCAAAGGTAACTAAAGTCAGGCTTTGATATTGTTAGTTCAAATTCAAAATTATGCATGAATATAATCAACCAACATTATTAAAATTATCTCTTCCTTATACTTTTATGAAATCCACTAGTTATGTAATTGAATTTCTATTTACGTCAAAAGAAATAAAGGGCAGAAGCAAATAAAAAACTACTACTATAAATACCTATCGCCATGCTAGATGATTTGGACCACAAATTAGGCTATTTTTGAGATTAAGAACACAGCAATGGAAGAAATACTTTTAACAAGAAGTTTCTTCTGATAAGGAAGAGACTCTCAATGATGGCCTGTATGCATAGAGTTCTCTTATCAAGGAGCCTCTCTTATTCAAAATGTACGATTAAAGACTTTGATCATACCTTTTATTGTGAATTAACGTCAAATAATTGTCTTGCCCACTAACCTTTCAACACACTAATCTAGCTAACCAATCCCCAAATATTAGGAATACTTAAGGGGATATTCTTTAATTTAAATTTCAAAGAGTTAAGATATATTAACTAACATTAAAATAATATGTCATTATAATATTTAAATAATAAATATTATATCCAATAATAACTAAATTAATAGATATCCCAACAATTTTATTGTCTTCTCTCGTGTTATTTTCACTGATAACCTTTTGAGTTGCTATTACCTATGTAACCATCCCCCCCCCCCCCCTCTCAAACAAAAAAAACACAACAGTGTCATTTAAAAGATTCTATCATATTATAAATTCTATATTTTATTGTTAATTACTTATACGTGAGTATATTTCTTACCTATGAAAAATTCATTTCGATCCCTACTCTCGGATTATCTAAGTCCAAAAAGAAAATAAATCTGGTGAGATATTGTCACGGAATACTGAATTTCTAATTCACCTGAACTAATTAATTTATAGAGTACTGTTCAAACCCACGAGGTCTTTATTTAAAGCAGAATCCATTACATGATCGTAATCAAACATGCATAGGTCACACACTGTAACACCATACAGGGATGCATATCTGGTAGCTAGCCAGCGCCTTTCCACATACTACTAAAGTTATACGTACATGACGCTTATTTTTCACGCATAATAGATTGCAAGTCCACGCATATACCACTAAGGAATATAGGCCATGCGCCTAAATCTCGGCCAGAGCAGGAGACTCCATATAACATTAAGCTAGGATGTATACCTAGCTTGATAGTTCATTACAGAAATTGGGATAACATGCCGTAGAACCTTCCCGAGGCAGGCTCATCGCAGATGCATCGGCAATCCTTTGAAAGGCTATCCTTAATCTGACCACTGTAGTTAGTCTGTTTATCATGGTACCTGTCCCACACCATAACCCCACCAAAGTTGGAAGCTTGTTTTATTGTAGGAAGAATCTCAGACTTGAGCACATCTGGGGGTATATAACCACTCGACGCTGCATCTTTCGACGCGGGTATCCCCAAGAACACTGAGTTATTGGCTAGAACAGACGAGGTCCATTTATCCCAAGCGGTGAAAAGTTCTGAAGAGTTTCCATCGGAATATTCACAGGTCGGGTTGTGGTAGAATTCAACCCAGATATAATCAAAAAGGTTTGTTTTGATAGCTTTGTCTAGGAAGGCATCTGGGTATACGCACTGTGGGAATGCAGATAAGTAAATTTTTCTTTCTTTGGTGGAAGCATTGATGGCCACAACAAGTTCATCCCAGTGAAGGTTTTCACCCTGCTTAACGTCACCAAAATCAATGCCATCCAATGCTACACTTCCTAGTGGTCCATAATTACCACTGAGGAAGTAATCCCAGAGGTAGCCTGCAACTTCGTCCGCCACCTTCTGATCAGATGACACGATGGATTTGCGATGAGATGACGTGGCTGCTGCTGGTATGTCTCCTTCAATGGAGAGCAACACTTTTATGCCTTTGCTCTGGCAGTGGATTATTTCTGGCTCTAGTTCGGTGCAAGGGTTTCCTGCGTCACCACAATGGCCTGCCAAGTTTAGCGTGGGGGTGCTACCATTGTCGTACACGTAGAGGGATTCGAGAATGACGATGTTGTAGTTGTTAGTGTCGCAGGCTTCTTGCAAGGTGCCTTCCTCGGTGACTTGTCCCCAGTAGACGGAGATACTGCCACCGATGGAGGCACAATCATCAGCTTGCGAGGAGTTGATGATGAAGGAGACTGTGAAGAAGAGGGACAAGAGGAGAATGGAAACTTGTTTTTCGAAGGCCATGATTAATTGTGTGTCGGGTCGATGACTCAAGCACCAAGGGAAGTAATCTCTTTATAGGCGAGGGAAGTGGGCATCGCGAGTAAATTTCTAAGATATAGCACGTGTTTTATGCCCATGCTTCGTAATATATGATTATATAACTCAGTGGTTTCAGGACGTTTATTTGGAACCCAGTCAATATATAATTAAATATCTATATATCAAGCTTTCATTTCAATTGCGTTTTATTCAATACTCGAATTGTTTGATTTGATTCCCTAGAATTTAGGGAAATTACAGATATAGTAAAGCTATATCATAATTTTTTATTTTCAATTTTACATTCAAGGCATTTACTATTTCTCTTGTATTGTTAAAAATCCAAATATGATTAATTATTATTAAAAAATTACTACTAGTTTAATTGAACTATGTTATTAAACACTTAAGGGAGTCATATTGTGCGTGTGTGAATTCTTATTGTTTCAACTTTTTGCTCCGTACGTGAATTATATTTAAAATTTTCTTCTCAAATTTAAATATTTCAAGATGCTAATGTTTGGTTAGTTGGAGGATATAACGATGAAAAGAATGTAAAATATAAGTAGATAAAGATAAGTAAAACAAAAAATAATTATTTTATTTTTACTTTTAAAAAAGTGATGTAATAAATAAAATAATAAATATAAGAATATAATGAATCTTACATAAATTATATAAAAGGAATATATTCACCATGTGGTAAATCAAAGGTAGCCTCATATAGTAAAGACAATGTTGTTTGTAGTTTTAGATCTTTTATTTTGTAAAGAAAAGAAAAATATCATTTACAATATTTTTATTCCCACTTGTGTATATCTAAGTTTGTATCTAGACATTATTGACTATTTACATTTCAGCTGTTTCAATACATCTAGAAAAATTAGCTATTTTTCTTGTCCTTTAATTATAATTTGAAGTTCTTTGCAAAATTTTTTAGGACAATATGATAAAAGGTTTTTAAGATAATACATAATATGAGAGCAAACTGTACTATTTGAAACAATGAAACATCTTATAATTTGATTATATTTCAAGAGGAGGTATATAACTTTCCAAGATTTTAGGATCATCCGTATTGGTTTCTCGATTTCAAGTTTTTGCTGCTGAAGTATATGGATACACATGGGTTGGGTTGCATTGGATTTCACCTTGGTTTGATGCTTAAATCAAGCCAAAAAATTTAACATGAGGCTTAGCTCACCCTAGGTCAGATTAGGCTTGAACAAGTTTTGCACTTAAAAAAAAAACTTTGAAACTTAGCATTTTTGTAACTTAGATGTGACAATCATACTCAAGAGTGGTCCTGACCCTAGTTATTTGTAATTTGTAAAATGTATTTAAAATATTTTGGCTAAAATTGTAAATAACGCCATAAAAACTTTTCTTTTTATTTTAATCCCTTTTTTTAAATATAAGATATACCCTTTGAGCCAGGTTGAAATAGACTAGCTAGCATAGTCAGCTTGGTGCCTAATTCGGCCCTTCCTTTTTTTTTAATTGGTTCAGTTCAATTCAATTTGGCTAAGCAACATGAGACAAGTCGAGTTGGTAAACACCATGCGAACTATAAAATTATGGGAACATTATTAATATGCTATTGCCTTTGTTTCATGCATCGGCAATTCTGAGAGATATTTGTAATATAAAATTAATTTATTTCCAATAATATTGTTTCAATTTAAAAAAAGTTACTTGAAACAGGCAAGAAAAATTAATTTTTCAATTGGGCTTTGCAATTTATTAAAGAAAAAAATCAAAATTTTGAATGCTCATATATCTTTGTAACAATTTGACCCATTTTAGGCATGTAACTAATCATTTTGATACATTTTTATGAGATTTACATAATAAAAATTGAAAAAACATGAGTCCAAAGGAGAAAAAAGGAAAAAAAAAAAAACACAAGGATAGGATATGAAATTTCAAAAAATGATAACATAGAGTCTAATAATTTAATTTAGGATTTTTTCAAAAGTAATTTTTTGAGATGGATATGATACAATGGCCAAAGACAATTTGACCCACTTTTTTTCTTTCCTAAAAATGCATGTTTATTATCTTAAAATTTTGAGTTTTTTTGCCTTTTAACTCTAGAAATATATATTTTCTATTTCATTTTTTTTATTTAGATGTGACAATCATATTTAAAAAGAGCTTTGAACTATAATTATTTATAATTTATAAAATATATTTAAAATATTTTTTCTAAGATTAAAAAATAACCTCTTAAAAACTTCGCTTTTTATTTTAGTTTTTTTTTAAATATAAGATATCCTTCAATCTGAGTTGAGGCAGATTGGGCGATCAGTCTGATATCCAACTCGGTCCTTCCCACTTCTTTCTTTTTTTTTTTTCAATAAATTTGATTAGACAATATAGATCTAACCAAGCCGGTGAGACCCTGCCAACTATGCAGTTCTTGGAGCATTATTAATGCGCTACTGCCCTTGTTTCATGCGTTGGCAATTCTGATGGTGATATTTGCGATAAGAAATTAACTGATTTCTAATAATATTGTTTGGGTTTACTTTCGGGATTTTTATTTAAAAAAATAGTTAATATCTAAATAATTTAAAGTTACTGTGAGCATTACAAAGTAAAAAAAAATAACTAATATTCTTGTTAGTATTTTTTTCACCAAACACTTCGTTATTAATCATTGTTCAAATAACTTTTATTATTCTAATGATTAAAAGAAATGAATGACATTAAATTCCCTTACACATTTAATTAACTTTCAAATATAAAGGTACGTTTGTTTCACAAATCATTGTGGCTCACGTTTTCTCTTATCATCTTTATAGGACACCGCCGGGGAAGTGGGCGCCATAAAATATACGTCCTAAAGCCAAGATTTGTACTGTCCGTTTAGATAATTTTTTTTTTTTGTAAAGAAAAGAAAAATATCATTTGTAATATTATTATTCCCACTTATGTATATCTAAGTTTGTATCTAGGCATTATTGACTCTATCTACATTTCATCTGTTTCAATAAATCTAGAAAAATTAGCTATTTTTCTTGTTATTTTTATTATAGTTTAAAGTGAGTTCTTTGCAATATTTTTAAGGACAATATGATAATTATATAATAAAGTTAACCACATACGTCTTAACGGCAAGAAAGGTTTTAAAGATTATGCGAAATATGAGAGCAAACTGTAATATTTGAAACAATGAAACGTGAAGAAGATAAGTTTGTGCTCACTAGATAAGTCTTAAAGAAAATCAGATATATGTCATAAACGAAAAAAAAAATGAAACATGCCTCTTCTACGTTACAAAGATGGAGAACAGGACAAATTTCAATACATATAATTAATTGCAATTTTTATCAACGTAGAAAAATTCAAAAAGCGTGTGTATTGTCAGAATTGTACAAAACATTAAAGCATCCATTCACTATATAGCATGGAGCATGAATAGTGCAATATAGTGACATTTTCGTCCTATATATAGCAATAGATTTCCATAAATATTTGTAATTTATTCTTGAATTGTATCCAAAAGTCATCTGACAAATTTTGTAAATAAAAGTTTCTATTATGTCGTAAAAGATCATTGAACTTTCAATTTTACCATATATGTAAAATATTTTGTTAAATATTATATCTGTACAATTCCAATAAAGTTAATGTTTCGAAGTTGTACAAATATAATATACAGAGGAGTATTTTATATATATAGTAGAGTTGAAAGTTTAAAAATCTTTTAAGAAGTAATAGAAATTTTTATTTAAAAAATTTGTCAGATGACTTTTGGATACAATTCAAGAATAAATTACAAATATTTATGGAAATCTATTGCTATATATAGGACGAAAATGTCACTATATTGCACTATTCATGCTCCATGCTATATAGTGAATGGATGCTTTCATGTTTTGTACAATTCTGACAATACACACGCTTTTTGAATTTTTCTACGTTGATAAAAATTGCAATTAATTATATGTATTGAAATTTGTCCTGCTCTCCATCTTTGTAACGTAGAAGAGGCATCTTAGCACTCTAAATATGTATAATTTATGCTAACAAAAAGAGTAAAAGTAGATATAGAAGGGAAATTAACTCATTTGTGGCATGTGATGCAATATATGATTAGGATGAATTGACTTGAATATAATTTGGGTGAATTGACTAGAATCATGTATATTCAAAATGTCCAGATAGTACATAGTCGGTCATGTTAGCAAAATTTAATGAAACATTGACAAATATTTAGTGGTAGGAATTAAATTAAACACCTTTAAAATTATACTAAAAAATTTTAAACTATAAGGACCAAGAGAATATTTTCTTTCTTTTTTGTGGGGGGGGGGGGGGGGGGGAGGGGGACAATTAGGGATTAGAAGCAAAGGAGCTAAATAATGTGAGACAATGTACTGTTTCTTTTCAAATAAAAAAGATCATTGAACTTTCAATTTTACCATATATGTAAAATATTTTGTTAAATATTATATCTGTACAATTCCAATAAAGTTAATGTTTCGAAGTTGTACAAATATAATATACAGAGGAATATTTTATATATATAGTAGAGTTGAAAGTTTAAAAATCATTTAAGAAGTAATAGAAATTTTTATTTAAAAAATTTGTCCAACGTTTTCTAAATATAATTTAAGAATGAATTACAGGTATTTATAAAATCCTAATGCCAAATAAGAAAAAAACTAACACTACCCTGTATTATTCTATATTGAGTACTATTTAGCACTATTTATAATAAAACAAATGAATTGAATAGTAACTGGAACTCTTTTTTTAACTGGTTTGCACATATTTCTATTTGCATAACAAAATCTGCTATTTGACCTTTTAATCATTTAGGTCTGGTTCGGTAAACTTGGAAAGGGAAAGAAAAAAAAAATACTTGAATTTTTTTTTAATTTTATCTATATAATTATTATTTAATACTCTTTAATAATAATTATTTAATTATTAAAAATAAAAGTATTATAAGTATTTTTTATTTGTAAAATTATTATTATTTATTATTTATTTATATTTTTATCTTTAATTTTTGCATGCCAAACGGACTATCCGTACATTTATAATTTCTTAAAAATGTTATATGGTAATATACATTGTTCTGAATCAATTTATGGCTTGTACGCAAGTGGTTTCTTATCCACATCTTTTATGCAGAGAGAAAACGTGTTGTATCTTCTGTGCCACATATATCTTATCTTCTGATTTAAAAATATTGGCAATATTTTTTGATACGTGTATAATTTTCCATCATGTATTTACAATGTGCAAGCTGATTGAATCCAGATTGTCTGAATCATAAAATCTTTGATTGCTTTTAAGGTATCAATAACTTTTTTGTTTGAGATATCCAAAATTTGGAGTTTCATTAAATCATATGGTAACTTGTTTATAGCTTCTTACTAATCATAAGAGATTTCATAGCCAAATGGTAAATTCATATAGAAAATTCTCCACCAATCTGTAAATCTAAAATCCATATTACCATTTAGTAATCTGGCTTCATTAATTAAATGTAAAAAGCTTTTTGCTATATTAGTTTAAAATGAAATATATCAAGAACAAATTGAATGTAATCATAGTTTTCATCGCCAATAAAATTGTTTCGTTCAATTTTTATTAATCTCCGAATTTGGTATCATTGAAAGAATTTTTCATGAATTTTTCCCCAATAGTACTAATATATATATATAGTAAAATATTTCAAAAATCTATCATTTTTTATGTCAAAATAAATCAATGTTTTAATAAAACATAGAATATCTTTGAGTTGTTCTCAAACTTGATTTCGAAACATAATTTTGTCAATTATACTCCATTTGATATTTGAGATGTTTCAACTATCATAGTTAACAAAAATATGTAATTTTAGTACATCATATTTTTGAAGAATGATTTATAAAATATTCTATTTGAATCTTTGTAATATTTACATTTAGAAATATTGTGATTAAAGGTTGTTGGATTGGTAGCACTTGGCACCTTTGTAATAATACTAAAAAAAATTAGGGTTTTTTTCATAGAAAATTTTCTTATAAGCTTCATCACAATTTACAATTTTTTTATAATTCTCACAATAAATTCTTACAATTTTTGTTGGTAAGAATTTTTTGAGAGAATTCGAAGGTAAATACTATGACAATCACATTGTGGTCTAGCGATAATAAGGACCAATTATTCTTGCAAAAAATTTTCATTAAAAAAATTTAACAAGTATTTTTTTTAATTCTTATAGAAATATATTGTGAGAATTATAGAGAAAAAATGTAATTTTTTTAATTCTCACAATAATTTATGGTAAGAATTGAGAAAAAAATAAAAAAAGTATGTAGTTTTTTAAATTCTCACAAAAAAATATTTGTGAGAATTAAAAAATTACAAATTTCTTTCTTCTCACAAAAAAAATCTATGAGAATGGTGAAAAAATAAAAATAGATTGAAAAGCAAAAGGTTAACTCAACTTTTTTCTCACAAAAATATATTATGGAAATTTCAAAATGTTTTGTGAAATTGATATTTCACATATTTTTTATATTGTTAACCACTAATTCTAAACTTCTTATTCATGAATTGATGACAGTGAGCTTTAATTGAGTATTATTTAGTTTAAGAATTAAAAATTCATCTTTTAGAATTTTTGTTGAATGAATTAGGCATTTTAATGATTTTATTTTTTTAGATGATGATTTTATTTCATGAACTTTGATTTTTATTTTATTTTTTTATTTAGGAAATTTCATAAAGGAGAAATTCACATGGGCCCACTCTAAGGTTCATTTACACAAGGGCTTCCAAAGGAATAGTTTGACTCAAGTTGACACATAGCCCACTCCCTCACACATTGAAGCAAGTTCCACTCTTTAAATCACACACTCATGAACAGGGAACAGCACACCACCAACTCACACTCACACATCAATACATGAGGCATGCACCATTTACACGTAACACTCACCTTCATTCACTTTCGGGTTATGGGGGAAGAGCATTAAATGTGAACACATTCCACGTAGCATGCATCCACTGGACGAAAAACACACACATGTACAACACGAGTTCGAACGTCTAGCCACATCATTTATACATGTATAATCATCCACTCACACGTCCAGCACTCATTCATACGCACGGGTAGTATTCATCTCATATACACGTGGAGCAGAGAAATGCAAGGCACGGATGAATGGAGAGGATCCACATACATTCTAGCATGATGGGGGTAGCACCAGCTCGGGGATGAAGAAGCAAGTGAGAAGGCCGTGGGCAAAACAAGTGAACAATAGGAGAAGCATTACTCCACGCATAGCACACTCACAAGGGTTTATTGGAGGATATGAGAGACACGAGAGGCAGAACATTGAAGTCACACACAAAGATACTCTTACCAGGTCCAGCCACATCATTCACGCATGAAACAGACACTCACGAGCTGGAGGCTGAGGAAGCAACATAAATAAGCATGTGAACACATGGGAGATGGCTCGGGGATTATGGAATAAGAAGCACATCAGCATCATGGGGTTGCAAAACGTGATTTGAAAGAGGAAAAATTCATATGAAAAAGGAAAGGGGCTCTCAGATTGACTAAAGGAGCAACCACGGGGAAGATTTTCACATGGAAAGATGAGATGAAGGCACAGGATCTTGAGAACAAAAGAGAGCACGTGAGAATGGATTGAAAAAAAAGGGCTCAGGCAGAGAGGAATTGAAGGAAGTTTGGGGAAGGGAATAAAGAAGGACCCTGACTCATCCTCCATCTTCAGCTTATGCTGTGGCTCCATTCTGGAATTTCCTTCATCATTCTTTGAAATCAATAGCTGCTTAATCTCATTTGATGGCTAAGCTTGGATGCAACTTCTTAACAGAAATTAGAGCTGCAAATTTCAATTAATAACAGGCTAACTCCTTCATCTCTTTTTCTATTTTTATTATTACTTTAATTAATATTTTATTGATTGGTTTTAATTGATGAAAACTTGATTAAAGTGACTAACTTGGTTTGATTAAGCCTTTAAATTTTGTTTAAAGAATTGAAAATGTAAATTACACTTAAAGTGTTTGATGAATTATTTTTGAATGGTTGTTGTGTGATTGATATTTAAATTTATTTTTTATTAGTATAATTAAAACATTTAGGAGTTTGAATAGTAATTTAAAATCTTAATGAAACGTCCACCAACCTAAAAGAACAATTGAAATCATAATTAGGTGTGTTCTACATTTTACATGCAAATATTAATTAATTGATAGTGTTGTGGTCACTAGCTTTCAAATGGTTAAGCACTTGTATCTCAATTGATTAATTCAAAATTCTTTAATGAATGCACCAATTAAGATGATTAGCTCTAGGACTTAATCAATCTAATGAGAGCAATGATAATTGAAATCAAGAATGTGAGTCCAAGGTTAGCTACCTTGCATAGTTAGTTGATTTAACCACTTAGTATAGTTTTAATTTATTATTATTATTTTGATTTAATTAAATTCTAGAAATTAAACCCCTTTAATTATTTCTTATCTTGTGTTTTTACTTGGTTTTTACACCTAAGAATTCTCTTGCAAATAATTAAAATTCAATTCCAAGGGAAACAATCTAAGTTGCATCACTAACTACAAAATTTAATTCAACCTAATTATTTGAGATTGTTCGGCACAATTGCCAAATTTAGCGCTATTGCCGAGAAATTAGATTTTCAATTGTTTAAAAAAGTTTTTTAGGTGTTTTTGCTCTATTTTGGTATAGTTTTTGTTATGTTTTTTGAATTTAGTTTTTGGTCTTTTCAATTACTTAAATTAATTACTCTACTTGTTGGAATTTTTATTTGACATGCCTAGGAAATTCTCAAACTTTGTTTTTTAGAGTTTTTGGGTGTGTTGAGTAAAAGTAATAACATAGCTATTTGGTGCATTGTTGGCCAAATTCTAACATTTAAGGCACTTTTTTTTAATTTTTTAGTATTTTCTCAAAATTTTCTTAAAATTTTTCTAGATTTAATTGTTTGATTTTTGGTGACTTATTTTTGTGTTCTTGCTTTATTTCGGCTTGCTGTTTGTTGCATGACAAGGTCCTCAACTAAAGAATTAAGTGAATTTGATCCAGAAATAGAAAGGACTTTTGCTAATACTTGTGAGCATATAGGTGCACATTTTTGTCCAATTATTGAAATGGAACAAAGAAATGCAATGGTGGATTTGAATAAGAATGTTAATAACATGAATGTATAAAATGATTTGAATGAAAATAGAAATGGTGTAAGAGTCAACATGAACATGAATGTGAATGCCAATATGGGTATCATTGCTATGACAATTAAAGAGTTGGCTACTCTTGATTTGCATTTTCAGAACTTGTGTATTAATTATCCTCATTTAGATGTTAATTTTGAATTGAAATCTAGTTTGATATGTTTACTATCTAAATTCTTTGGTTTGATAAGTGAGGATCCACACAAACACTTGAAGGAGTTTCAAGTGGTATGCAACACTATGAAGCCACCAGGGTGTTAGAAGAGTAGATGAAACTTAAAGCATTTCCATTTTCACTTTAAGGTCAAGCTAATGATTGGTTGTTTTATCTTCCTCCTGGTATAATTATTACATGGGACCAAGTGAAAAGACTATTTTTGGATAAATTTTTCCTTGCATCCATAACAGCTTCAATAAGGAAAGAGATATGTGACATAATACAAAGGAGTAGAGAAAGACTTTATGAATATTGGGAGAGGTTTAAGAGATTATTAGCAAGCTACCCTCACCATCAAATTACAGAGCAACTTCTCATTCAGTACTTTTATAAGGGGTTACTTTGAGTAAATTAGAAAATGATTGATACAGCAGCTGGTTGTAACACCCCAAAATTAATTAAAGTGCTAATCATAGATTTAGGTTAATTAAGAATAATTAATATGGGATGATTAGGCAAGTTAAGTGAATGAAAATTTTAGAGAGATAAATCATTAATAGTTTGAGATTTAATTAGGATAGAAACTTCATCTAAGCCCAAACTAATGTAGGAGATCATGATAAGAGGCTAATGGAGGCCCAATAAGCTATGTGCAGACCCAATTTGATTTAATATGATAGAGGCCCAAGATTCATCTTTTATAGGTTCTTATAAATAGCCCAATAAATCTTGTGCAGACCTAAAACAATGGAGTTCTTAAAACTAGGTTTGACCCAATGAAATTCTGCAGCCTAACACCTTAAAGCTAACCCAACAAAGCTAAAATTTGAAACCCATTTGGAGTTAGATCTTGGAGCAACCCATAACCCATAGAAAACCCAACTTAAACCCTAAAAACTAACCTAATCACCCACCATTCTGCAAAACCACAAGAGACATACACAAAATTTGGAGGTTCAAAAGAGAGGCTAGGATTCTTGGCATGTTTCTACCTTTTCCCACTTCTAGAGCAAGATTCAGCCAAGATAATAGTTATATAACTTAATCCTCTCATCTTTCTCTTTAATTTGACCCGATTAATGTTCCAATTAGAGCACTTTCACCTACACTTAAAATTTGAAACTTGTCATTTGATGTTTTCATGGTGAAATTTCGTAGGTTGAGGCTAAGGCTGACATTAGGTAAGTATAAACTCTTCTTTTTGAAGTATTTCTGCTAGTTAGAGACCTCAATGATTAGATTATAGTATAGGTATTAATTTTATACGAATTTACTTAGAATTTTGGGTGAAATATTAAAGTTTCTAGTAGAGGATATTTCAATCCGAATTTTGGGACTTGTAGTGGCTGGGTAAGTGTTCCTTAGGTAGTCATTAGCATTTTAAATTCTTTGGGTACTTGTTGCTACTGTAAATGATGAATTAAAGTAGTAATTTTCTAATGTTATAGTTATAGGGAGATTTTTGTACCACTGGTGGCTGTTACAAATTGTCTACAAGTGAGGTAACCGGGACTATATTAATTCTATGCATATATCTATTTTAATTTTATATTTGCTGTTCATGAATGATTCGAAATGCTAAATGAATTAGTTGGCTATCTATTGTATTGTGATTAGACCTTGTGAGTCTATGGTGGAGTTGTGGTGCGGTTGCCACTCGTGCATGTGCTTCAATCGAGCACCGGGTTATGATCAAACCCCAAATGTACTGAGTCCTGGTTGTGCTTATTGGAGAGTGGGTGCCGTGGACGGGCCTCTCCCGGTGTTATTGGCCTATAACATATAAAAATATGATTGCTAGTATAGGATAGTAATCATAATAGCCTAATTATTTTATTTACTGATATGACTAGTATGTTTTCTGATGCTTATGTGAAATCAAGTATATATGTTAATTAAACTGGAATATATGATGAAATTTAACTTAGTTACTGAGATTCGCATCTCACCCTATTTCATGAGATTAGACTTTCAAGTGAAGGCTTTTCGGGTAAGGAGAAAGGGAAACAAGTGGATGAAAATCCATGAGCTCCAACCATGTGGGGAGGATGTTGATTTATTTAGTATATATGCTAAATTTTATATTCTTTTTTGTATAGCATCATCATGTAATCATATTGCTAAACGTAGGCTTTTATATTTTGATTACTTGGGATGTATTTATTGAGAAATTAGACCTCATTTTAGCTGGATATTGGATGTATGAACCCATAACACCTGATGTATGAATTTTACTGAATTCATGGTATGGTATACTGTTAGAAATATAATTATGTGATGTATTAGAAATTGATATGAATCATTAATGTATGAAGTCTCTAATAGAATGTATATCGAATGCTAATTGTCAATAGTGCATGAATTCTTGTTGTTATTACTCTATGGACTTGCTGATATAGGGTAGTTGGAGGGGTGAAAATTTACGTTTAAATTTTGAATTGGTAATGGTAGAATAGCTGGGTGAATAGGGTAGATAAATACTATTAGAGTCATATAAAATGAGAGGAAGTGATCCTAGGGTGTTCCTAAAATGAGAATTAGAGTGTAGGGGACAAAATTTGAGAGATGTAATTACAGAAGGGAGTCACGTCATAGCTAAGTAGGCCCCGCCGCGGCCAAATGAGTGATAGAGGCAAGGGGCGCTGCGGCGCGAGTGAAGAAATTTGGCCTAAGGAGTAACAGTGGCGAGGAACGCCACGGCTTGAGTAATCTCGCCGCGGCTTAGTGCAAAAAAAATCACCTAGGAAGGTGGCAGAATGAAACCTCACAGTGGCACAACTTGTACCGCCACAGCGCTGGTCGAGGAAACAAAGTAAGGAGTATCCAGTAGCGCATCTCGTCGTGGCGCAAGTGTGTGTCGCCAAGGCGAGGATCATGGGACTTAGAACAGTAACTCTATGAGGCATTTCCGCAGCGGCCAACCCACCGTGGCTTTGCAAAATTTTTTCAGTGTTTTTCGAGAGTAACTTAGCCATACCATAAAAGGTCGGGGCCGAGGCTCAAGACCCCAAACTCTTACCTTTAGCCTAGAAACCCTAATTTCTTCAATGGTAATACTAGGGAATGATATAGGAACACTTATGGGAGGTTTTTGTGTGTTAAAACTAATGAATGGATGAATCACAAACCTCTCATGATAGTATAATTTTTTTATGTAATCCTCACCTTTATGGTTGTTTAGTGATGACTCTAACATCAAGGTTTAAATTTTTTTATATCTCTATAATGTAATACAACATAATGATTCCAAACCTTGATCATTAATTATTTATCGTGTATTCAACTATAATTACCATGTTTAGAAGATAGGATTGTCACATTGGTGGGGCATTGGTTGATCACACTCCTGCTAGGATATGGGAATTGATAGACATGATGGCTCAAAATACTTAGTAGTTTGGTTCTAGATCAATGCAGATGTCAAGAGGAGTGAATGAGTTGGATACTCCACAGTATGATACTCGGATTGAGAGTTGGTTGGATGAGCTATCCTTTATGGTTCATTAGATTACTTTAACTCAACAAAAGCCTCAGACTTCTCCTGTTATTCTATAGTCTTATAGGTCTCAATCTTATACTCCTTAGACCTATACTTATCCTCAGTGCTATTCTCCATAGGTTACATCTACTTTTACTGCTTTGGTTGGACCATTGTGTGGTATATGTTATTTAGCTACACACTCTACAGACCAATGTCCACAGTTACATGGTCAAACTGAGTCTTATTCTATCATCTTTCCTAGCAGACCTATGCAACAAGGGCAATAGAGATATGATTTATATTCTACTACCTATGATCCTAGGTGGAGGGATCACCTTAACTTGAAGTATGGAGGCCATCTACAATAAAAATTTGCTGTAAGGACAAGTGCTTAAGTTCCTTTGCTTATGAAACAATCAATTCCTATCCAAGAACAGCCTAAAAAAGATAACAGCATAGAACTTATGATGAAATAACTCTTAGATAAGACGAAACATAGTAAAATTAGACACAGACAAGAAATGCAAAACATATAAAATAGAATGCAAACTAAGAACAGAAATGTGAGGAATATGATCAATCAGTTGGCTACCTCTCTTAATGAGGTAACAAGCCAATGATCAGGGTAATTACCTTCCCAGACTATGGTGAATCCTAAAGGGAGTGGTGTTTGTGCTATTACACTGAGAAGTCGGAAAGAACTTATAGGACCTTCCAAATCATTATAATTAGATAAGTTGGCATTAAAAAAAACACATATCACACCAGGGATTACTAAAAAGAAAGAGGAGGAGCCAACGAGACCTTTACCTTTTCCTAATAGGGTAACTTAAACCAAGAAGCTTAAGGAAGAACAAGAAGAGCAGGAAATCCTAGAAACATTCAAGAAAGTGGAAATCAATGTGTCACTCTTAGATTTGATCAAAAGAGTCCCTAAGTATGCAAAGTTCCTAAAAGGGATATGTATAACCAAGAGGTAATTAAGAAGACATGAGCAGGTTAACTTTGGGAAGAGTGTATCAGTTTTGATTCAACACCCATTGCTTGAAAAATGCAAGGATCTAGGCTACTTCTCCATTCCTTGTACCATTGGGAACTTGGAGTTCCTTGATACTTTGCGCCTAGGAGTGTATTCTCAGCTTTAAAGATATGAGAGTTGAACCATTGGAGTTGTGGTACGACTAGCTAATTGGAGTATGGTGTATCCCTCAAGAGTTCTTAAAGATGTGCTGGTAAAGGTAGAGGACTTAATTTTCCTTATAGATTTGTATGTCCTTAACATAGAAGATGATAAATATAGGACTAGTGGACATGTCCTTTGATTTTAGGTAAATCCTTTTTGAAAACTGCTAGAGCTATAATCAATGTGCATGAAGGTACCTTATCTATGAAGTTTGCAGAAGATGTAGTGCATTTTAACATTTTTGATGTTATGAGACATCCTGCTGATCATGGTTCTATATTCAGTGTTAGTTTGATTGACATGCTTATAGATGATGCATCTTCTGATTTTAGGGATAGTATATTGTCTGGATCATGTGACATAGCTAACTTGGATGATTCTCTTGATTGTAAATGTGCTGGATTCAATATATGTGATAAATGTACTCAAATTAGTGCTTTCATTGAAAGTAGTAAGTTTCTTGCATATTCTGATAATCATGATTCTATGATTCCTTTTATTTGTGATAATTATACTATTAGTCAGCATGTTACTGATGTGGATGGTTATACTAGTTCAGATCACCCCTCTAGTTTTAAGACTAATGTGCATGCCGTTGTCTTTCCTAATTACTCTGATACTACTGGATTTACTAAGTCTCTTGATGATATGCGTCTTGGTGTTTCTTCTGGATATGTTGACTGTGCTAATTCATCTATGTCCACTCCTGACTTGCTTACTAATAGTGGTATTAGATATTGTATGACTAGCCCATCTGGTAAGGATCTTGATATTGCTACTGTTGTTGGTTCTTTTGTTGATATTCATGCTTATGATGTTCCTAAGAATGAAAAAGTAGTTTCTTCTATCTATGAGTTGTTTGAATAGGTATTTGGCATAGAAGAGATTGAGATCAAACTACTCATACCCTCAGTTGAGCAAGCTCCTATCTTAGAGCTTAAATTGCTGCTGGACACTCTCAAGTACACCTATTTGGAAAAAAATGAGAAGTTTCTAGTGATTGTGGCTAGTGATATTGTTCCAGAGGAGGAAGAGAAGCTTCTAGAGGTCCTTAAAAGGCATAGACAAGCTATTGGTTAGACCTTGGTTGATATACCTGGTATTAGCCATGAGGTGTGCAAGCATAGGATTCTTCTTGATGATGGAGCTTATGTAGTTCGCCAACCTCAAAGATGCCTTAAGCCATTGATACTTGATGTTATAAAAAATGAGGTATTTAAACTATTGTCTACAGCTATAAACTATCATATTTCTGATAGTGAGTGGGTGAGTCCTATCTAGGTAGTGCTTAAGAAAACTGGCATAATTATAGTGAGAAATGATAAGAGTGAAATGATTCTTACTAGGGTTCAAAACGGATGTCGTGTGTGTATTGATTATAAATGCCTAAATGCTGTGACTAGGAAAGATCATTATTCCTTTCCTTTTATTGATTAAATGATTGAAAGACTTGTTGGAAAATCTCATTATTCCTTTTTGGATGGTTTTTCAGGTTAGTTTCAAATTTGGATTGCTCTAGAAGATCAAGAAAAAACTACTTTCACTTGTCCCTTAGGCACTTTTGCATATAGGCACATGCCATTTGGTTTTTGTAATGCACCAGGTACTTTTCAAAGATGCATGATGTCCATCTTTAATGATTTTATTGAAAAATGCATAGAAGTGTTTATGGATGATTTTGTAGTATATGGGCATTCATTTGATGATTGTTTGCATAATTTGGATAGAATTCTAAAAAGATGCATTGTTAAGAACCTAGTGCTTAACTTTAAAAATTGTCATTTTATGGTTCGTAAGGGTATAATATTAGGTCACATTGTGTCTCATAAGGGTATTGAAGTTGATAAAGTTAAGATAGACATTATTTCTTCCCTTGCTTATCCCACATTTGTGAAAGACGTAGGTCATTTCTAGGGCATACAGGATTTTATAGATTTTGTATTCATAATTTTAGTAAGATTGTGTTGCCTTTATCTAGACTTCTTCAAAATGATATTAATTTTTCTTTTAATAATGATCGTAGGTTGGTTTAGGATATGCTCACAGAGAAATTGACGACATCCCCGATCATCTAACCACCTAATTGAAGCCTTCCTTTTAAGTTTTATTGTGATGCTTACAATTATGCACTTGGAGCAGTTTTAGGACACAAAATAGACAAAAAGTCTCATGTTATAGCCTATGCTTCAAAGACATTGGATCTTGCACATACCCATTATACAACCATTGAGAAGGTGTTTCTTGTTATTATATTTGCTTTAGAAAAGTTTATATCATATTTGCTGGATGCTAAAGTTACTGTTTTCACTAACCATGCAACACTCAAGTACTTGATGTAGAAGCTGGATTCAAAGCCACGTTTGATTCGTTGGATGCTTCAGTTGCAAGAATTTGATATTAAGATTAAAGATAAAAGTGGTGCAGAGAATTTAGTTGTTGATTATTTGAGTAGGATTGAGGCACCGGTGATAATTTCTTCTCTTATTTCTGACACTTTTCCTGATGATGGTTTGTGTGCTATTGATAAATCTTGGTTATTCAAATTTTTATGCATATTTTCTTGTAGTAAATATGGATTTAACCTCTAACTATAAGATAAATATCACTTTTATACATAAATTACTCACATTTAGAATGAATAGCTCCATACTCTACTTTTACATGGTCAATGATATATTTTGCTTTAAATTTGAAAATGTTGAGAACTAATCATATTTTGTTGTTATTGTAGAAGGCTTGTTTAAGAAAGGAGTAAAATTCCTTTGTTGTCACAGAGGCTTCAGAGTGCATGTAGCTGCAGTTTTTAGAAGATTGCCATCGATAGAATTCATTAAGTCATGGTAAAAAGGGATGAAAATAAAGAAAAGAATGCAGAGCAATTAACGTCGTGGCTCGAAGATAGACTAGCTGAACGCCATGGTAAGGAAAGGGCCAGGATGCAGTGCGAAGCCACATAGAAGCAAAATACGCCGCGGTGCAATATGTGGAGCCACAGTACAGAACGTGTAGACCTCATCCAGTAGGCAATCTCACATTGGCGCAAATGTCCAAGTTGTGGCGCAATTTGAGTTAGCTAAATGCAATGTTTTCCTTAGCAAGTTTTTTAGGGTTTTTTGCTTCATATAGTCGGGGATACGAAGGGAGCTATCATTCTGGGTTGGTTTTTGCTGATTCCAAGTGTGTAGAGGCTAGAGAGAAGCTGTGGAGGCATCTTGAAGTAGAGAGAAGCTAGGGATTAAAGATTGAAGCTGAAATACCTCTCCACTTTTGAGTTCCCTCTCCCCTTCTTTTGTTCTTTTCAATTCATCTTGATGATTTTGACTTTTACTTCAACTTTATCCTTAGCTATCTTGAATATGTATAGTTAAACTCTCTAATCTAGGATTGTTAGAAACTCTTATATGGATTAGTGGTTGTTCCTCATTCTAATTTTGCAATCAATGGTTAATATCTGTTCATTCAACTCTATGCTTCATGCTCTCTAATTGATTAGCCAATAATTAGATTGATTTGATACTGTGCTTAAACTTGGAAAAGGAAAAGGGAAGTTAAATCAAGAGTTGAGTGGTGTGAGTGCATGAACTTGCTATAAAAGGTGGAAGGTTTAGTTAATGAGATAGGAATAAACTTATTAGCCTCACATGGTCCACTTAAGTATTATGCTAACAATTTGATCTTAATTGGTTTTATAAGGAATTATGAAATTGATTAGATAACCCTATATGATGTTTAGAAAAATACTTATAAGAATAAGTGAATCCTAGACCAACATGTATCACCATTGAGAGAAAAAGTATTGAATGTTAAGTAAATTGCTATGAAATACAAGAAGGATTAATAATCCTAGATGTCATTATTCACTCAGAAATCCAAATCCTAACCTTGAACTCTGTATAGTTTATAAACCATAATCCCTTCTTTTTGACACCAACACTTAAAATTGATCCGCTTAATTTAAATTAGGGTATGAATTTTGGTACTTGACAAATTTTGATATCAAATCCTGGAAGGAACAATTTTTTCTTATCACTATATTGCTTTTGCAATACATACATTTGCGTGTGCCCTTCAAGGAGGCTACAGCTGTAGTTATTTTTTAGCCATGGTATGCTAATATAGTTAACTATATGGTTGCATGTGCATTACTTGCTCATCTTAATAGATATCAACTAGATAAGTTTAAAAGTGAGGCAAAATACTATATTTAAGATTATCCTTATCTATGGCGATTGGAGAGTAACCAAGTTATTAAAAGATGCATCCCTAATCATGAGATTGCTTTTATTTTATATTTTTATCACACTTTGGCATGCGGTGGTCATTATGGTCCACAGAGGACTGCTAGGAAGGTTTTAGACTCTAGATTATTCTGGCTTGCCTTATTTAGAGATGCATATTAGTTTTACAAGCAATGTATTACATGTTAACATACTGGTGCTATAAGTTGCAAGAATAAAATGCGACAATACCTTATTCTGTTTTATGAGGTTTTTGATATATAAGGCATTGATTTCATGAGCTCATTTCTCATATCTTTTGGCTATCTTTATATCTTGCTTATTGTGGATTATGTCTCTAAATGGGTGGAAGCCATTACCACTTGGATTGATGATTCTGGTGTAGTTGTTTCTTTTGTCAAAACTTATATCTTTTGCAAGTTTGGAATACCTAAAGCTATCATCAGTGACCAGGGAAGCCATTTCTGTAATAGATGCTTCCAAGGCTTACTTGCCAAGTATGGAGTCTAACACAGAGTTGCAACACCCTATTACTCACAGACCAATGCCCAAGTTGAGGTGTCAAATAGGGATATCAAGCTAATTTTGGAAAAGATGATTTAAGCTAACTGTAAGGATTAGAGTAAGCTTTTAGATGATGCACTTTGGGCTTACAGGACTACTTTTAAAACTTTAATTGGAATGTCTTCCTACTGGATTATATTTGGCAAGGCTTGTCAATTACTAGTTGAGATAGAGTAGTGGGCTTTTTGGGCAGTTAAGCAATGTAACATGGAGCTAGAGAATGCCTATATTGAAAGGAACTATCAGTTGTAAGAACTTCAAGAAATTAGAATGGATGCTTATGAGAACTCCCAAATTTACAAACAGAAAACCAAGGCATTTCATGATAAAATGATATCTAGAAAAGATTTCAAAATTGGTGAAAAAGTTTTACTTTATAAATCTAGATTGAAATTCATGCCTGGAAAATTATGTTCTAGGTAGGAGGGTCCATATGTAGTCTCTAATATTTTCCCCTTTGGTGCAGTTGAGCTTGTAGATGAGTAGACTGGAGCTAAATTCAAAGTTAATGAATATAGGCTCAAACACTTTCATAAGGAGCTTCCGAGAGAGGACAAGGAAGAGCTCCAACTTCAAGATCCACCTTGATTATCCAGTTGTACACTTTCCCTTTCACCTTTTATATTGTTGTGTCTACCTGTTAATTGGATCTTATGCTGGCATTGAGGATAATGCAATGTTTAGTGTAAAGGGAAAAATTCAAATAAAATTTTTCATTTTATCTTGTTTTGATTAGTTAATCTTTAGTCTTTTTGTTACTTTTATTTTTATATTGTTTATTGTTTGTTGTGTTAAAAAAATACTTTGGTTTTTGTGGAAGTTGCTAATGCTGAGATTTGATATGTCTTTATTTTATAGGAAATTGATCTTGTGTTGAGAATGCAAGTTAAATGGCAATTACTTTAGCTTTAATGAACTTTGATAATGGTTAATTTACCTTGTGAGATTTTGGGCCTATAGATAGTCATTTCTAGTGTGTATCGCTTATCTTATGTTTACTCTAGAACTTGGCTTAAATCTTATTCAATGCTATATTTGTTCATTTGTCATGCATGGAAATGATTAAGGTATTCATCCTTGTTTTGTTTTGTTTTAGCTAGAGCCAAAGAACCATCTCATATATGTTTTACCATTTGTTTTATCCCTTTGAGCCGCATATGTTTTCTTTTTAACCCTTTAAGTTATGAAAAGCAAATAAATATTCTCCCTACCTTAATTAGGATACTTTTGATTATTAAGAGCATTGTATCTTACTAAGGTGTGTGTAGGTGCATTTCTCACACCAAATTTTAAGCCAATTGTTTGTTCTTTTTGAAAATGTACCAAAAAGAAATGAAAATGAAAAATGAATGATGCTTTAAAAATTATAAATAGTTGGAAAAGTTTGAAGAAAAGAAACAAAAAATATATAGAAAAAGAAAAGAAAAATAGAAAAGCAAAAAAAGAAAAAGAGAGAGATTAAAAAAAAGGAAAAGAAGGAAAGAAAATTTACTTTTATTCTTTTAGTGCATATACTTGTTGGTAGTGAATAGGGTCTTAAAATGCACTCGTATTCCATTCTATATCCTCTCTTAATGCTTTTGATGATTTTTAAGTATCCATTTTCCTTCTTGAATTGTTCTCATTCTTTTGTTTACCTCTTGCTTTTTACCTTGGCCTACATTACAACCATAATAAAGACCTTTTGATTCATGAATATGCATTTGATTTTGAGTGGTGGAGATGTAGATAATTGCCATATGATAGTAAAGTAGATAGGTTGGAATTTGAGAGTGAACACTTAAGCTTAAACACTAGAGAGTAAAGGAATAAACATTAATCCATGTAAGGGACTATTAATGCATTTTATTTCTATTAAGTATATTGCCATGACACTTGTTGCATTGATGCAAGTGATATGATTTGGAGAGTTAAGATATTGATTTACTATGATATTCCTTGTGCTAAGTAACCTACACATTTTCATTTTTTGTTTCTTTCCATTAGCCTTTTCTTAGAGTTTTGGTTTCTTTTGCCAAGGAGTGCAAAAGTCTAAGTGTGGGGGAATTTGATAGTTCACATATTTTTTATATTTTTAACCACTAGTTCTGGACTTTTTATTCATGAATTGATGACACTTTGAACTTTAATTAGATATTATTTAATTTAAGAAATAAAATTCCATCTTTTATAATTTTTGTTGAATGAATTAGACATTTTAATGATTTTATTTCATGAACTTTGATTTTTTATTTTATTTTTTCTTATTTAGGGAATTTCATGAAGGAGAAATGCATATGGGTCCACTCCAAGGTTTATTTACACAAGGGCTTCCAAAGGAATGGTTTGACTCAAGTTGACACATAGCCCATTCCCTTACATGTTGAAGTAAGTCCAGGCTTCACTCTCTAAATCACACACTCACAAACAACACACCACTAGCTCACACTCACACATCAATGCATGAGGCATGCACCATTTACACGTAATACTCACCTTCACTTACTCTCAGGTTATGGGGGAAGAGTAGCACATGTGAACACATTTTAAGTAGCATGCATCCACTTCACAAAAAAACACACACATGCATGGCATAAGCTCCAGCACCCAGCCACATCATTCATACATGTATAATCATCCATTCACACATCCAGCACTCATTGATACGCACGGGCAGCATTCACCTCATATACACATGGAGTAGAGAAATGCAAGGCACAGATGAATGGACGGGATCCACATATATTCCAGCATGATGGGGATAGCACCAGCTAGGGGTGGGCAAACTTGTCCCGGCCTGATGCATAATCGGGATGGGACAGGTTGGGAATTTTTTTAAAAAAAATTAAAACAAGGTCAGGTCAGGTCAGGACAATACTTCGCATCGAGACGAGTTTTGGGATAACATCTTGGCCCTATCGGGCCCAACCCGGCCCAAGGTCTATATATATATATATATTTATTTATATATAAAAAGACATAGACTATATTGACAAGAATTCTTTTTTATGGTCTTTTTATAATTTTAACCAAAATTTTTAAACATATTTTATAAATTATAAATAACTAGAGGGGTCAAAATTTATGTTAGAACTCTCCTAATTATAATTATCACATTCATGTAAGAAAAATAAAATTAAAAAATGTATATTTTTTTAAGTTTTAACTACTATATTTGTATTTTTTTTTCCTATTTTCTCCATTGAATTTATGTTTTTTAATGTTTATTGCATAAATTTAAAAAAATATGTTGAAAAATAGTTATATGCCCAAAAAAATTGAGCAAATATAAAAATATAATTCTTTAAAATTAAAATTTTTTTCTTAAAAAATTAAAAAAAATTGGCTCAATCCGGCCCAAACTTGGCTCGGGACGATTTTTTCATCCCGAAGTTGAAATTAGACCGGGACTAGGGTTGGACCAAATCCCGGCCCATGCCCACCCTTAGCACCAGCTTGGGGATGAAGAAGCAAGTGAGAAGGCCGTGGGCAAAACACGTGAACGATAGGAGAAGCATCACTCCACGCATAGCTTAATCACTTGGGTTCATTGGAGGATATGAGAGACACGAGAGGCAGAACGTTGAAGTCACACACAAAGATACTCTTACCAGGTCCAGCCATATCATTCACGCATGAAACAAACACTCACAAGCTGGAGGCTGAGGAAGCAACATAAATAAGCACGTGAACACGTGGGAGGTGGCTCGGGGATTGTGGAATAAGAAGCACATTAACATTATGGGTTGTAGAATGTGATTTGAGAGAGTAAGAATTCATATGAAGAAAGAAGGGGGCTCTTAGATTGACTAGAGGAGCAACCACGTGGAAGATTTTCACGTGGAAAGATGAGATGAAGGAATGGGATTTTAAGAACAAAATAGAGCATGTGAGAATGGATTAAAAAAAAAAGCTCAAGCAGAGAGGAATTGGAGGAAGTCTGAGGAAGGGAATAAAGAAGGACCATGACTCATCCTCCATCTTTAGCTTATGTTGTGGCTCCATTTTGGAATTTCCTTCATCATTCTTTGAAATCAATGGCTGCTTAATATCATTTGGTGGCTAAACTTGGATGCAACTTTTTGACAGAAATTAGAGCTACAAATTTCAATCAAGAATAGGCTAACTACTTCATCTCGTTTTCTATTTTTATTGTTACTTCAATTAATATTTTATTGATTAGTTTTAATTGATGAAAACTTGATGAAGTGACTAATTTGGTTTGGTTAAGCCTCTAAATTTTGTTTAAAGAAATGGAGATGTACATTGCACTTAAGGTGTTTGATGAATTATTTTTGAATGGTTGTTATGTGATTAATGTTTAAATTTATTTTTTATTAGTACAATTAAGACCTTTAAGAGTTTGAATGGTAATTTAAACTCTTAATGGAATGTCCAGCAACCTAAAAAAATAATTGAAATCATAATTAGGTGTGTTCTACATTTTACATACAAGTATTAATCAATTGATAGTGTTGTGGTCACAAACTTTCAAATAGTTAAACACTTTATCTCAATTGGTTAATTGAAAAATTCTTTAATGATTGCACTAATTAAGATGATTAGCTCTAGGACTTAATCAATTTAATGAGAGTAATGATAATTGAAATCAAGGAAGTGAGTCCATGGCTAGCTACCTTGCATAGTTAGTTAATTTCAGCACTTAGTATAGTTTTAATTTCTTATTGTTATTTTGATTCAATTAAATTCTAGAAATTGGACCCCTTCAGTTATTTCTTATCTTGTGTTTTTACTTGGTTTTCACACTTAAGAATTTTTTTACAAATAATTAAAATCCAATTATAAGGGAAACGTTTTAAGTTGCATCACTAACTATAAAATTTAATTCAACTTAATTATTTGAAGTTGTTTGGCACAATCGTCAAAAATTTATAAAGGGAAATGTGTTTTAATTTTTATGGAATATTATAAAAATTTGTAACTTTTTGAATTCTCATCGAAGAATTCCATGAGAATGTGAAAAAAAAATTGGAAAGCATAATGTTATGTGCTTTTGTTTCCATAGAAATTTATTCTGAGAATTTAAAAATTTTTTGTGAAATTTAAGAAAAAAATGTGTTTTAATGCTTATAGATTGTCTATGTGAGAATAAAAAATTTTGTAATTTTTTTTTAAATTTTTACAAAAAAATTTTATGATAATTAATTTCTTTTTAAATAAAAATGAAATGTTAAGTGAATGGCACATTTTTGATGATTTTATTTTATTTTATTTGTTCAAATCCAGCCACCTCTACTAAATCCATTAGATTTAAACCAAATAATGGGGTAGTTCATGCTTGCATAGTATATATTGTTAAAAGTAAGTATGAAGGACTCTATGATAGTTGAAAAGATGTTCTTGAAGACCATAAGAAATTATGATTTACAGAATTTTCAAGTGAATTTTTGTAATTATTTATATCATATATTTATAATATTATATATTTTATTTTATTAATAATTGAAACCTCTATTTATTTTAGAAATGTTTTTATTGGAGAGAGTCACACATTAGTATTTAGCTAGCTGAGACTTCTAAGAAAAAGGAATTAATTAAAGCAATTAGTAAAAGGAAAAATTAATAAAGAGATTTGCCGAAATAATTAGAGATTAGGCAAATTAAAAACTTAATTTAATTTACTCAAGCAATATCAAGAAAATGAAAATTAATTAGTGAAGATTAGAGAAAAATTATTCAGGCATAAAGAGAAAAATTATTTAAGCATAATTAATTCCTAAATATAAAATTAATTAAATAAAAATGGTATTTATAATTTTTAAAATGCATAACGAAGCAATAGGCCCCCATCAGCTCACATGCAAATCTAAACGCTCAATTTACTATCTTGGTCAATCCAATTGCTTCATTCAAATGGTCCATTCTTCCACCTCCATTTCTGTCAACTGTTTCAAGAGAGAGAAAAGGATGAAGAGAGGGTCATATGAGGGGGATGTAGCTAGCATGATACCTAGGGGAAAAGCATGAGAGAGACAAAACTCTCAAATTTCTATCTCCATCATGTCAATTTCGGCCATCGTTAGAAAGAGAGAGAATGCTGAAATTTCATCCCATTGGTTGCATGTAACGTGGCAATTTTCTCCCTCACATGAACAGTCGATGAAGCCCCTCCGTTCAAGCTTGCATCTTCATTTTTTTTCAAGACCACATTTCGGTCATTAGAGTGAGAGGAGAGCACCATACAAAACTCCATTGAATACCTCCATTAGAGCACCTTCTCAAGCTTGTATGGAAGGGTAGAAGTCATTTTTAGCCAAGCTAAGTGTTAGAAAACATGTTCTACTATTCTGTTAGAGAATATAAAGCACGTGTAAAAAAGTTGTTAGAGGGCTTAGTTGTGTGTTAGTTACAAAGCACGAGATCTTGCATGTATATATGTACGTAGCTATAGTAAGAATGAATGAATAAGTTACTTCTTCTGAATCCTCTACTCTCGTCTCTTTTCTTCTGTTACCTTTCTTAACATAGTATCAGAGCCATAAAGCCATCAATGGCAACCAATTCGGTTCAGTCCTCTAAATCGCATTCTACTCCTTTGAAACTGCTACCTACTACTCATCGACAAGATGTCATTACCTTCTCACATTCAATCTTTGTAAAATTGGATGAAATAAATTTTTTATCCTGGAAACAATAAGTACATGCTGCCATCGAAGGATATGAATTGCAACAGTTCCTTGAGATTGAACCTACGGTACCAGCCAAATTTTCCTTTAAAGATGATCGAACTGCTGGAAAAATATCTTCTAAATTCTTACAATGGAGGCGACAATATCAGCTACTCATGTCTTAGATACTGTCTTTGCTATCTACCTCCATGCTGACATGAGCTGCAGGCTGTACTACATTATCAGAGGTATGGAAATAGATCCTAATCTTCTTCTTCTCACAAACATGAGCCAGAATCAAACAGTTCAAAACACAACTTCGAGACACTAAGAAAGGAAGTCTATCCATAAATGAATATCTGCTTAAGATCAAAGAATCAGTTGATGCTTTTATCTCAATCGGACACTCTGTCTCAGTCAGTGATCACATTGAAGCCATGTTGGAAGGTCTTCCTAAAGAATATGATTCATTTGTCACCTCTATCTCCACCAAATTAGACCCCTATACAATGGTTGATATTAAAGCATTGCTGTTAGTACAAGAGAGTCGAATTGAGAAATACTCTAAAATCTTAACTCTTACTCACTCAGCACCTAGTAAGACTTCCTTTGGATCTAGATTAAGCCGTGAAGTGATACGGCCAGATCACTTTGGCTTTAATTCACACAGAGGTCAAGGATGGAACTCTCATGGCAGGAGAGGTAGAGGAGGTCGTGCATTTGGCCAATCAAATGGGATCATGTGTCAAGTGTGTGGTAAGATTGGACATCCTGCATGGAAATGCTATCATCGATTTGATCAAAATTGTCATGGACCTCCTCAAGCTATGAACTCCTTGTCTCAGTTTTAGACAACACATAACTAATTTCCTAGACCTCAAGGGAATATGGCTTCATTTAATACTCAATCTCATTCCTCCTACACTCCACCAGTTTTTAACTCCACTTGGTACCCCGATTCAGGTGCCAGTACACATGTCACACCAGACATTGACAGCTTCAGCTATCAAACTCCTTATCATGGTGAAGACAAAGTCCATATAGCAGATGGTATAGGTTTGTCTATCCAAAACATAAGTCATTCCCACTTACATTCTCCCTTTCAGTCTCGTCCCATGGTTCTTGCTGATCTCCTTTATGTCCCAATGATCATTAAAAATTTGCTTAGTGTTTCCAAATTTGCATTAGATAATCAAGTGTATTTTGAGTTTCACCCTACTACCTATTTTGTGAAGGATCTTCTTTCCCACAAAATCCTTTTACAAGGGCGAATTAAAGATGGTCTCTATACATTCGAAGATGTGCATCTCCAGCCTTCACATAACATTCAGTCTCCATCAAGCAATTTGACCACAAATCCTAGTTCTCTTCCTTCATGGTCCTGGGAGCTCCCTTTGCCATCTACTCAGTCCTATTCGTCTCATGTATCTTCTAGTTTTGATTTTCACTCTTGGCACACCAGGCTTGGCCATCCAGCCACTAAAACTGTTATCTCAGTTTTGAATAAGTGTAACATCTCTATTGCTAATAAAATTTCAATGCCATTTTGTAAATCTTGTTGTTATGGGAAGGCTCATTGTCTTCCATCTTCTGTATCTCAAACCAAGTACACCAAACCACTTCAACTCTACCACACTGATATCTGGGGTCCAGATCCAGTTAAAACAACTCAAGGCTTCTCTTATTATATCACTTTTGTTGATGCGTTCAGCCGCTTCACCTGGATTTATTTCCTAAAAGCTAAGTCCGAAGCTCTCACTATGTTTCAGCAATTCAAATCCCAAGTAGAGTTACAATTTCATTCCAAAATTCTTACCGTCCAGTCAGACTGGAGGGCGAATATTGAGCTTTCTCTTATTTCTTCCAAACCCATGGCATAATACATCGATTTAGCTGCCCCTACACACACTCTCATAATGGAGTGGTTAAACGAAAACACAGACACATTGTAGAAACAAGTCTTACACTCCTTGCAGCATCCATTGTACCATTTCATCTTTGGGACATAGCCTTCCACACTATCGTTTATCTCGTTAATTCCTACCCACCATTGTACTATCCCACAAATCTCCCTATGAACTTTTATTTCACACCTTACCTTATTATTAACTTCTTCGACCATATAGATGTGCCTACTATCGATTCATTCGCCCATACCAACCACATAAATTTGATTTTCAATCTTGTGAATGTGTTTTTGTGGGCTATAGTGATATTCATAAAGGCTACAAATGCTTAGCCCCATCTGGTAAACTCTATATCTCTAAGGATGTTCTCTTCAATGAAACCCAATTTCCATATCCTACATTTTTCTCTTCTCAGCCTTCTTCCACCACCAGCCCTCCTCCCTCTCTACCTTCAGCTCAACCGCCCATTTTAAGTGTGAATGATTTATGTTTGCCTCTTTCTCCTTTATTCCTTGGTGTTCCTACTAATGGTCCTACTGATTCCTTCCATCCACGTTGTGTACACACTGATAATGCTTCACTCCTTACACCTTCCATTGCTTCTCTTGTTCCTAATACATCAGTCTCTCCAGTACATTCTAATGCTCAGCTAGTCTCTCTCACTCCTATCACTCAAGCTCCCTCTCCGTCTCCTATCGATGTTCATCCCATGGTCACTCGTTCCAAAGTAGGAACCTTTAAACCTAAAGCCTTCAGTGTAAGTCATGAACTTTCTACAGTTGCAGAGGCCCTTCTTAGTCTAGAATGGAAGTGTGCCATGCTAGAGGAATACCATGCTCTCTTGAAGAATCAGACCTAGTCCTTGGTTACCCTACCACCAGACAGATGTATGATTGGCTGTAAATAGGTTTTTAAAGTCAAATATAATGCAGATGGCAACCTCCAATGGCATAAAGCGAGACTTGTGGCAAAAAGCTTTCATCAGCAGGAAGGCTTCGATTATACTGAAATATTTAGCCCTATGGTTAAGCCTACTACTATCCGGGTGTTCCTTACCATTGCACTCTCTAATAATTGGGGCTTGAGGCAGCTTAATGTTAATAATGCGTTTCTTAATAGTCTCCTTTATAAAAAAGTTTATATGGCGCAACCTGTAGGGTTTGAACATCTTAACAAAGTGTTAGTATGTCATTTACACAAAGCTCTATACAGGCTCAAGCAAGTTCCTCAGGCATGGTATGACAGATTGGCATCTTTTTTGCTTAAGCTTGGTTTTCAACATAGCAAATGTGATCAATCATTATTCATTCGTATCACCCCACAGCATACCACATTTCTCCTAGTTTATGTGGATGATATCCTCGTCACCAGCTCCTCACCTTCTACTCTTTAGGATTTGGTAACTCACCTTCACATTAAATTTACTTTAAAGGACCTTGGTCCTGTCAATTATTTTCTTGGCATTCAAGTTCAGAAATTTCATGATGGTAGCCTGCTTCTGTCTCAATCTCGGTATGTTCAAGATCTCCTGGTTAAAGTCAAAATGAAGTCTGCTCAAAGCATTTCCACACCAATAATGTCTGGTTTAAACTGTCCCGATATGGTAGTGATCCTATGACTGACCCTTAACTCTATCGATCCACTGTTGGCACTTTATAGTAAGCCACCATGACCAGACCTAAGCTTTCCTTTGCAGTCAATAAAGTCTGTCAGTTTATGGCCAATCCTCTGGAATCTGACTGGAAAGTAGTTAAACGGATATTAAGATATCTCTCTGGTACATTACATCATGGCTTACAGATTAGACCATGTCCCACTTTTGATATCACTGCTTTTTGTGATGCGGATTGGGGGTCTGACATTGATGATTGTCGAAGCATGTCTGGCTCCAGTGTTTACCTCAGTCTCAATCTGGTTTCTTGGAGTTCTAAAAAGCAAACAGTTGTTTCCCGATCTTCTACTGAAGCTAAGTATCGAAGTTTGGCAAACACAATTACAGAAGTTATTTGGTTGAGATCCCTGCTCACAGAACTCTGTATTCCTCAATCCCAACCTCCTCTCATCTTTTGTGACAATTTAAGTACTGTTCTAATGAGTGCTAACCCCCTTCTCCATTCCAGAACCAAACACTTTGAACTGGACCTTCACTTTGTTTGGGAGAAAACCATCAACAAAACTGTAGTCGTTCGGCACGTTCCTTCCTTTGTTCAGATTGCTGATATCCTGACCAAGCCTTTGTGTAAAGTTCGTTTTCTATAACATCGTTTCAAACTTCAAGTCAGAGCTCCACCTAACTTGGGTTTGCCAGGGGGATGAACAGACAGGTTGCTCATTTTAAGGGGAAGTGTTAGAGAATATAAAACACATGTAAAGAAGTTGTTAGAACTAGCTAGAAGTTGCTAGAGGGCTTAACTGTGTGTTAGTTAAGAGCACGAGATCTTGCATGTATATATGTACATAGCTATAGTAAGAATGAATGGACAAGTTACTTCTGAATCTTCTATTTTCGTCTCTCTTCTTCTGTTACCTTTCTTAACATGTTCTTCCTCTTCAATTTGAATTGAATAGTTTTTTAATTAAAAGATTCAAAAAATATTAAAATATTTATTTTAAAATATTATTTGTGGTTTAAAAAATACAATTTTTTTTTTTTTGCTTTTGTAAAGAATTTTCTTTGCCAAATTTTTATTAAAAAAGAATTTGAATTTGAAACTTATCAAAATTTTATGTAAAATAAGATTGAAAAAAAAAACTTGACCCATGATCGAATTAATTATTATTTGAACAAAATATAATGTTTTATTGGAAGTATAAAAAGAATAGTAAAGTTCAAAAATAGTACTAACAGTCAAGTTTGAGATAAAGTTCAAAAACTCTGCTTTAGGAGGGAGAGATGCTACTGAGGACGAATTGGACATTAATCAAATCATTCCCATAAAAAGTCATTCATTCCATTGGCTACGTGAAGGGAACAACTTCCCCACATAATGTTAAAATACTCTTTCTTTAAAGTAGCCAATGTGTGTGAACTAAACATCTAATTTCATGTTTCTTTTCTTTTCTCTTTAGTTTCCACCCTACCAAATGCAGTGTCAGTATTTGGTCATTTGGGATCTTTTTTTCTTTTTTTTTTCTCCCCGAAAGACGTCTATATATATATATATAGAGAGAGAGAGAGAGAGAGAGAGAGAGAGAGAGTTTTATTTATACATATGTAGTTTTATTCATGATTAAATATTGCAGAGATGTATTTGGTTTTCTGGAGGAATAATTGCAGAGATTAGTGCTTGATTATTATACAATTATCCACTTTATGCGACAAAATGCAAATGGTCATGCCGTGGACACAATTCTAATAAATTAATATAGCTTTAAATTTCACCTACTTCTTTTTGAAAAACAATATACCTGTCACAGATTGACAGCGCACACAAAGAATGACTCGTTGGAATTATAAATTCACGCCAAAAAAATAAAATAAAATAAAAGTTAGCCCATTCATTTTTTTTTCCTTCAAAGCATCACGACCTAAAAGTCATATGGTCAAAATGAAAAGATAATATAAAGACTGAACACACGCACATTAAAATTATTTTTATTAATTTATTGTAGAATAAACATATCTTTGTATTAGTGTTTTGTATAAATAAAATAAAATTTTGTTCAAACGAGTTTTTTAATGACAAAGAAACATACTTAAAAACTTAAAACCCTAAACTACAAAAGGATTTTAAAATATGCCCTTCACATTAATTTGATAAACTTAAAAAATTATATTCTCATAAATTAACATTAAATAATCAAAATAAATAATCTATCCCACTGAGTACCAGGCAAACCCTTTAATATTATTTAGGTAGACTAACTTTAACAATATATGAATAATATATAATTTAATACACAACTTGTATATTTATGTATAACTGCCCACAGACATAATATAGATTAGCATTATCTTTTTCCTTTTTTATTGAATTTGGTAAAGTCACGTTTAATAAAAAGAAAACCAATATAATAGTACAAACTATTGTAAGGGATATAATAACTATTTTCATTTTTTTTAATTTAGGAACTAAAAATTTTAATTTTTAATTTTTAATTAAGAAAAAATTATATTTTTAAAATTTTAACTGTATAATACAGTTAAATTTTAAAAATATAATTTTTATAATTAAAATTTGTATTTCTATAATTATAATTTTTTGTCTTTTGAATTGAATTTTTTAATCCCTATACAAATTTTTTAAAACGCATTACAGCACCTCTTATAATAGTCTGCACTATTTCATGGGATTTACTTCTTAAAAAAGAAGTCAAGTGGTGGACACATGCCAATGAAACTTGACACAATCTTCTATACTTTTGTGTAACTTTTTTTTAATTAAATTAGGAATAAAAAAATCTGATAAAATCAAATCCAAATTGTGAGATTTAAATTTTTTTTAAAAAATATTAATTAACCAAGACTTTTGCCCTACTTTTATGTAACACATGTTATTCACGTTATTCAAATACGGATATGATAAAACTTAATTATTATTTATTTATATAAAATACCAAATATGTAAATATTTTTATAATAAAATATTATATATAAAATTGGTATGAATTTTGTTGTGCGAGAACTACGCTATTCTATTTCTCCAATTGTCACGAGTAACCGAGGGTAAGTTACTTTTTTTTTTTTTCCAAACATTATATCAAGCATATAGTCAGATATGAGAAAATATTTTTCAAATTCAGATATTCCTGCGAGGGTTGTCCATTCAGGGCTTATATTTGAAGATTTTGTTTTTGTAGGAATATAAGCAGAAGAGAAAATTTTTTTGAGAATAGCTTAAGAATAAAAATATAAACCATATCTCCCACCTTACTGAGTCTTTATTTTCGTTAAATTATAAAAGTGTATTAATTTTAAATGTTATTTTTAGTTATTTCTCATATAAATATAATTTTTTAATTTAAAATATGAAAAAAAAATTCAGGAAATGTTCTCATATTAAAATTTAGGAATCTCTCATTTCATATTAGAAGCTCTTCCTTCTATCTTTGGCTTCCTTTCATTGCAAAGATATAACTTTGCTTCATTATAATAAATATTGCGAGAGCCATTCTGATAAATCACAATAAACAACCTCATATTGCTTGGAAAAAAAATTAGGCATCACTAAAAATATTCTTTTACAATAAAGGGAGATCATAAGAAATTACTGAACTAAATGCCACAGTATTAGAAAGAACTAATGTATCTGATTTAATCTTAAGACCTTGTGTCCCATTTTATCTTAAGATTTTGTTTTCTTTATTTTTAATCTTAAGACCTTGTGTCTCATTTAAAATCAAAAGAAAAAAATAAAATTTAAAAAATATAAAAAGGAGGTGGCTAAGAGAGAACTTTTGAAAAAGTTCGATCCAAGTTGAATTTTTCACCATTAATAAATTATTTAAATCCAACTTCTTTGGATTCACTTCAGAAAGGCTTTATTATCTTACCTAAGCCACACAGTCCTTTATGTTTTCATAAAAAAGAAAAAGTAATAATAATAAATGAAGATCCCTTTACTATGAATAATTCAAAGTGGCCCATTCTTATGGGCTTAAAAAAATGGCGCATTCAGGTATTGATGGACACGTGTTTTGAACTTAATTATTTTATTATGAGAAGATCCGTAATGCAGTCCCAAAGCAATTTGAATTTGCTTTTGTTAATTCGAGTTTTATTAAGACTTGAATTTAGATCTTTAAATATTGAAGAAGACAAAAATATCATTAAATCCACTGAATACGATTGATTTTAATAAAATGATAAAAGAGCTAGTGTAATCTTTTTTATTTCTTTCTCTCAATTTTTTTTACTAATTTTAGAGAGACATAAATACAAAATATTTGATACTTATTTAAATAGAGAGTTCTATTTTAATATGTGAAAGTTACTTAAGTAAATATACCACATATATTTTTTTAAGATAACACAAACTCATAAAATCATAATTTTCAATCAAATGTAATTTTCTTTTTGCTTGTTTCTACCTTCATGGATAATTGTTACATAGCACATGCTACCATGATGAGAGTATCAGGTCAGTTAATCTGACAATTCCAACTATTTTACTTCATCATTTTCGTAAGAATTCTTTGATTAGATAGTTTCCCATTTGAGTAATGATAGAATCACATCATTACCTTTCCAAGTTTAGGGCTATCTCAACCAAGAATAACACTAACTTTTTTTATAAATAAAAAAATCAGGAATTAAATATGTTATTCAAACTTTAAAGTATGACACATTATAATTAGTAAATGAATAAAAATTATCAACCAAAATTAAATCGAATGTCACCAGCAAACAATATTAACTATCAACAAAATTTAATATTTTTTTTGTTTTTAAATCATATATTATATATATATCTTTTAGAAACCCAATCCCTCTAGTCTCTCGTCCTTAACCTCAAGTAACTCATCATGGGGAGGAGAGTAGAATATGGATCTACTTTAATAAAAAAAAAAAAAGCTTAAAACTTAAATTTTTATAAAATTCAAATGAAAAAATTAATAATTAAATGGACGACTTACTTATCAAGATTGGCAAATTTACAAGTTTAGATAAACTTAAAAAATAAAGATAGACTCGTAATGTAAATTCATATTAAAAACTTACAAAAATATATCTATATTAATAAATAGAAATTGAAACATATAATTATATAGTTAAAACAAAATATATAATAAAAAATTTATTTAAAATTGCATAGTTAAAATTGGTGGCTATCTATATATGTTTATTTATTCAAAACTTTTTAATTATAGTATTTTAATTTTTTTAAATCTCAGTATTTTTTTATCAGAAAAAAGCAAAGTATCAATAGGATACTAACAAATTCAACCACCAAATACTATAGAGTTTCTATGAGTTATGAGATCATTATATCAAAAAAAGAAATTAAAAAAGAAATTAAAACCCACAATCACAATCACAAATTGAGACCCCACAATAATAAATTTAAATTTTAACTAATACATTAAAAATTATCTTGTTAAGTTTAAATATTTACTTCTCAAAACTATAAAAATATAAATAAAAAAAATTGATTACGACAATACCGTGAAAAGTTAAAAAAAAAAAAAGACAGTGTAAGGTAGACCCACTAATTCAAATTTCAGCCATTGAAAATGCAAAACGTGGTGAAAGTTCAGCCCCTTTACTTAGCGACTTTTCAATCTTGTTCAAAGACAGAACGAACGACAATGCGTACGGCTTTTCAATCTCTAGTTTAGTGTTCAACCATTTTCTTTACTCTTTAGCCAATTTTTAGCCTTTCAACTTGGTGGAAGAAGCTCGGACAGCACAATTCAGTCTGAGTCTAGACCATCTCTCTCTCAACGTCGTGGAAGAAACTCTCACTCTCACAACCGCAGACGGCAGATCTAGGGCACGCTGATTCAATGAAAGTGAACATTGGGAATAACGTTGATGAAGGTTAGAATGCTGATCATCTGAGGCTCGGCTTTGAGCCTTTGAAACCTTTTTAGATGGGTTTGACTCAGTTGTATAATAATTCGTTTAATTCAGCCTAAAAACACTGAATCAATGGCATCTTGATGGGGTTCGAAGTGAGATCATCCAAATTTATATTGAATCGAGTCTATACGTAAATTAATATAATTTTTTAGATAAAGACATAAATTCGGTAAACTTGATAAGAATTTAACAACAATGTTACTTTGTATTTGAACATAATTGACGAACAATTGTATTCCAACATTAGTTGGATGACCTCTTTTTTTGGGATAAAATTAGTTGAGCAACTCTTATTGCTCAAAATTATTGATCTCAGTAATTCACTAATTCCTATTCACTGCGTCTTCTAAGAATAGATTTGAAAAATTATTGAAGTTTTAGATATGACTTTAAATACTCCAAATATAATAAGAAGTTTCCATTGCCAAACAATTAATACTGAATTTCCAACTTTACCAAGATCTTGATTCCCCATTAAAACCCGATAGCAAAACGCCTTCCAGATTAAAGCATCCAAATTTAAATTGCAGTAATATTAACCGCAAAAAAAAAGCCAAAATATGAAAGCTCTACCTATCTTTTTTTTTTTTTGGCCAATAAAAGCTAAAGTATTATTTAAAGTAAGTTACATTTACTTTCACTAAAAATTGGTTAAATTATACCTAATATTTCTCTTATTTAAAAAATAGCACTTGACTCCTTTGATATTTAAAATATATTACAAAAACTATCCTATAATTTTCTTTTTGTCAATAAAATTAATTTTTTTATAAATATATATGAGTTTCTTTTAGAAATAAAATCATTTAACTGCCTTTACTATTATTTTTTAAATAAAATTCCAATTTAAGTTGGAGCTTAATTATTATCAACTTAATTGTCTTTATTATTATATAAAAAGTAAAATTATAGTTTTATGTTATACAAAAATTTAATTAATTTCATTCATAAAAAATAAATCATAAAATTTTTTTTTGTAACATATATAAGATGTCAAAGAGAGTCATGTGATATTTCTAAAATAAGCATAAGATATTATTTAGCCAAACTTCAAACAAAGTTAATATAACTTTCTTTATAACATATATATCCCAACTAAATATGAGATTTTCACTTTAGGTTTTAAAAAACGCCACGTGTAAGCTCCCAAGGCAATTGTTTCCTCGACTTTGAGAAAAGGATTAAGCCCCATGTGTCAGCTTCTCAAACCATTTGCTACGCTTAAAAAAAGGAGAAAATACAGGAGGGGAGAAAGGAGGAAGTGAGAGAGTGATGAAAAACGATATTTTGAGTTACGTGCTTCAATCAAGATAATAAGTTTGCAAAATCCTTTCATGTTTTTTTTTCTGATTACGATATTGCAATCTTTGTTTAGTTTTTTATTTAATATAAAAGTGCCCTCAATGAGAGTGAGTTAATCACTGACAAGCTTGATTCGCCTTCAGCAAAAATAAATTCTTTGGATAAGCTATGCTTGAAAATAATTTTTTTAATATAATTTGTTATAATAACAATGAGTCGCTTGACAGCTTGATTTGCCGTGAGCCACAACAAGTCATGTCTGACTATCTGAATGTCACATTTTAACCCTGACACAATAAAAAAGAAAAAATGTAAATACAAGTTACACATGGCAGTAACCCATTGAATCTTCAAATTTCAATAAGATAAATTTATCCACTAGTTAGGGTAAACCAACACTTTTATCCCCAAAAAACTTCGTATAATAATGCCCAGAAGCTGAAGTTGGTCCCCCTCACATTTCTCCTTCTCCTTTTCACTTTTGCACGGTCCCCTTCAAAGCTTGATTGTATAATACTCATTTTCTCTGGTTTACATCATAGAGTGTAAATGCATATAAAGGATACCCAAGCTATCAGGGACACAATGCGGAGTCAAAACACAATTCCCTCCACCCAAAATCCAAAACCAGAGAAAATGAGTATTATACAATCAAGCTACTTGGATAGCTTGGGTATCCTTTATATGCATTTACATCATAGAGTGTCATTATTTGGATCAAGTGCTTTGCTAATTTAGTAGGCAACAAACTATCCTAAATGATCTAGTTAATTTAGGGCCTATCTCAACAATACAACTAAAAGGAAAAATGCAAAAGGATTGGTGATAAGAGTAAGCTAAGTTCATTGATGGGTGAAATGGTTGTATTATTCATTTAATAATTTCCCATATGTCATTTAAAATCATCATAGTGTATCAATGTGCAATTTTTTGTAAAAATTTTGATAAAGTCTCCTATAAAAATAAGACCTTTCAAAATTATTACAACCGATACAAATACAACAATAAAACAAAAGAAAGCTCTATTTTCATCCTTATCCACTATGCAACATTTACTAGGATAAGAGATTTTGCTCGTGACTTTTATGGAGCTATAATTAGAACACAAATAAGTTTAGACAAAATTAATTAAAATTAATACTGCCCATGAAAATTAATGCAAGGCTTACCTAAAAGGGATGATGACACTCTCTGCACTGTTGAAGAAATTCTTGACTTAGCTTTACCATTTGAAATGCCAAATGTTAAATAAGTAAATAACATTTGACCATTTAATAAATAAATTAATAGGTAAGTAGATAAGAAATCTTACAAAAATACCTTGCGTAGACTATAGAATTTGAAACTATGCTTCACAATATAGTAATTAGATTTCTTAAAAGAAATTTAAATATGATGAGTAGATATAGAGTCATAATGGTCACATAATCTGGAGGCAACATAAGTAATAATGATATAAAATATGTAGCTTTCAAAATTACACATTTGAGATTTTCAAAAACTAATTATTTCCAAAAACTTTCTGTTGAAAGGACTTTTCTCACAATGGTATAATTGTCGTGGGGACATATCCCATATGGGTAGTATCCAAGTTCATCATAAGTACATAGCTTATGTGGGTAACTCACCAATCGTAAGCACATAGCCTATGGAACCTTACAATCATGTGTGGAATTATGCTTATTCAATTCATGCAAAACATGTGTTCCCAAGTAACCAATCATAAGAAACTAATAAAACTTTACTAAAATTGCTTATGTTAATTTCATACATGTGTTAACAATTGAGGATTCATAAAGATAAAGCATGATGAAAAATTAATTTCTCGGTTAAATACAAGTATCAATAAGTTCAAAAAATTCCATATTGAGTACACATACATTTAATGCATCATATAATGGAAGGAATATAATTATTGACATTTATAGCATAAAACATGAATAAGAAATATAAATTATAAAATTAAAGTGGGATATTATCTACTTACTAACCAACCAAGTCTTAATAGTACTCTCTATCAATTTCTCACAAGTTTACCATAAGCACATCTTCATTGGCTCCTAAAATTACTCACAACCCATGTGGCATCACCATTTGCTTTGTAAATGTGCAAGGAGCAAATTTTACCCTTCTAATTAGCACTTTTAAGTCCTCTACTTCTAATTCCCAACCTTAACACTTAATAAAAATTGAGTATTATACAATCAAGCTACTTACTGGACCCAACCTTTATACACAATTCCAATTTATATAAATACCTAAGTTTAAGGCTCCCCATAAGCTAATTTACCCCTCATATCAATGCCATAAGTTATTTAGTAACCTACAAGTCTTGGCAACAAGAAAATCAATTTAAAACTACTTTTTGTACACAAGTATAGTAAGATTGAAAAAATAAAGAGCATCAACTCATCTAGGTTAGCAATCTCCAACTTCCTTTTATTCAATACCTTTATTCTTGAACTAGCCTTAGCACATATCATATCGAATTCGAATTTTAGCATCTTGAGTGGATAAAATTTACCTTTCCATCAACAAAGTATAATGATTTCATCAACTAATCCTTTTTATTAATTTATAGTTTACCAAAATTCAAATTTCCCTCATTACCAATACCCCAATTTACTTATCAATAAGCTTAATAAGGAAGAAGGCTAAAATGGAACTCACTCCAACCTAGCATGAGAGCTAAATGAGGACAAGGAGAAGTGAGTTACCAATTGATTTAAAACTTCCTAAACTAGAATTTTAGCTAACACCCTTACAATCAATAAAGCCCCAAACTTGAGCTCACTTTAACCAGGTAAGGGTAAGGAAAAAGGAGGAATTTTTTTAGCCCAAACATAAAGGAGCAAAAGGGTAATATAAAGAAGAATTTACCAAGTGAAATAGAGATCCAAAGCCCCCTAAAATTTGGACAACCCATGCAACATCCAAAATTATTTAATTTGAAAAATAACTAAAATTAGAAATTTCTAACTAATTAATTAAAATTATTAAGGACAAAGGGAATTTAGTAGGGGTTATATAAGAAAATAATTAGTTAAGTCCTTAATGGGAAAAATAAAATAATTAGAGCTTGTAAATATTTAATTTAAGTTATAAAAAATAAATAGATTAATTAAGGCCTAATTACTCTTGGAATTAAAATAAATTAAATTAAAAATAGATTTTATTTCTTAATAGCCTTTTCTTGTAATTGGACTAAAGGGTCTCACTCATAAAGCCCAAATCAAAGGAAATAAGCTAAGACTCATAACCCATTGGACCTAGAACCTAAACCCAACTCACTAAAACATTTAATTAACCTTAAAACTAAATTTCCTCTCACGTAGAAACACCCTTTGTAGTAAAACACACTGAACCACTCCTTTTGTCTCACATTGAATGCTAAAAAGGCAAGAGAAGATGACGTAAGTTATTGCAATGTTCAGAGCTTTAATTAAGGGGGGAGACATAACCTTTGGCTTAGGTAAGTAAAGAGAAACTCCTTATACTCCTTTTACCCTTTGATTTGATCCAATCAATTTTTAATATTGTTATCATTTGTAGAATTATAGGTTAATAGATTTAAAGCTCTTAGAAGGATTTTGGTAGAAAAAGAAAGGAAGGAGCCCAAAGTTTTAGTAAGTCCATCCCCTTCATTCATAACCATTTTTCTTTTAAATAAACATCACAAGTTTATATTTCACTAGTTGATCCATTTAATCATATTAAATCTTAGCTTATTTATACACAGGCTACTAGAATATAGGAATACTTTAAGATTTGACTCTTAGAGTCTCATATTAATTAATATTCCTTAATCATATTCATAACCACTTATTGCGAGTTCTTTACTCTAGGTATTAACTATTATGCTAACCTTTCTCAAATGGTATTCTAAGGTAAAATCCTAATCTTTATGAATTCTACTTATCTTTCTATCTTCACCCCTCTTTTTATCAAGCTACCTTTCAACTCTTATGGTTTTGACCTTGTTATGATATGGTCCATAAATTACCAAAGCAATTTCAATGGTTGCCAATTCTAAGTCACGGGGAGAATAATTCCCTTTACGTGATCTTTACTATCTAGAGGCATGAACTGTCACTATACTCAGTAACACATTTTAACCCTTCATCATGGATATAACTAGAAATTACAAGACTTTCTTTAAGATTTGAAGTGATTAAGGCTAAGGAAAATGTTAGCCTAACTTTCAATTTTAGGAGACTAGCCTTATGGTGATTGTTATTATATCACTCACAGTAGTAGGACAAGTAATATTTAAGGTTTTATGCTATTCACTTCCTTGTCAAATTAAGTAGTCTTGTTCTAGCTAGTAGTATATCTATCACTTCATCATTTAAATTACATTTGATACTTATGTAAGTGAAAGAGGTTAAGAGTCATCTTCCCATATCCAATGTGTACTCTTAAAGTCTTTCTTTTGTCCCCTACAATAATGCTATCAAGCATCCAACTTTTTCCTTAGAGTGAAACTCATAATATACTCATACCAACTAGCACTAAATTTTGGTAGTCCAAAAAAATTCATCTAAAACATATAATAGATCTCACACTATTGTGTCTCTTGCATCAAAGTGTCTCTTTGACTAACCAAATTCAAGATAATATGTAATACTAATAAATTATGCTCCATATACATGTTATAAGCATAAATCCATTTATGCAACTCATACTTCTAAACTTGCTTAGAAAGTGTTTCCCTTTCATAATTTCCTTTCTAAATGTACTTGTATTTGTTTCTTCAGCTCTTATTGACTTAGTTGGAGCCATCCAATAGGGAACTTTAAAGTTAAGGCCTTTACTAGATAATGAGTCCATAGTAAACTCTCACTTTCTTTATCAAGGAAATATCACTTTCTTAGAAAAACCTAAGGGTGTATTTCAATTACTTTTGTATCATTGATCTCACTTTTTGCAATCCTCTCACCTTGGGTGGAGGTAAGGTAATTCGAATTAGATGTATGGGGAAAGTAAAGAAGTACATTTCTCAAAACAATTTATGATAATACTAGTGGTTGGTAATCCATCCATACTTACCATAACACCTGCATTGATCAAAGAAAGACATATTAAGTCTAGAGTGATAAATCCATTCTCTAGTTATATCCCATAATTTAAACTTCCTAAAACAAATTTTTTTTCTCTAAGAGGTATAAGCTTAAGCAATTTAAATGGTACAATATTGACCTTTATCTTTAAATCTTTAATCATAATCAAAAGAAGTAAAAGATTTTAAAGCCAGTTAATGCATCAACTAGGTAATTCAATATTAACCTTATACATTATGTCAGACTAAAAAAATTAATTACTTTTTTTTCTTAGAGAGGACTAAACTTTGCCTTATATCATTTCCTTACTTGAGTGGTGGGCCTATAACCTACAAGTCTCAAGATCAAAACTTGGCCCTAATACCAAAGTTTTGGTAAGTCCATCCCTTTCATCCATGATTGTTTTTCCTTTAAATTCCATCTTTAAGCTTGAGTTTGTGTAAGGTTCCCTTTTATTTGTAAAAATTAAGAGTGCTTATTTAGTTAGAACTTATGTCTTGTGCAAAATTAAGGAATTAAGATACTAGAACACTCAAGTATGGTAAATTGCTTAACTTTTAGGATTTTGTTTGTTAGAATTAGGTGTTTTTTGGAATTAATATAATACATTCATGATTATATGATTGCTGTGCTTAGGGAGAACTTGTGAAAGGTGACAGTAGCTTGATAGTAAATGGGTAACAACTATAAAAGGTAATCAAGGGTTTCATTCTCTTCATATGTTGAAATTGTGTTAATGACTATTATGTGATGATACTTTGGTAAATTAGATACATGAATGAGTTAGCTACTAGATTATTGTACTATCGTAGACCTAACTACATTATGATAGTAGAGAAATGTCATGGGCACCTTACTATGCTCTGATTCGACTATCTTGGGGCCTTGCTATGCTCTTTACTCTTAAGTCACTGGTTTATGACTACATATGTTGCGTAATTAAATTACTCATTCATGATAAATGCATATGGTATGTTAAAATGGATTTCATACGTATAAGGTTAATATCGGCTTCTATTTACATATGATTGGACTTTTACCATTGGTTACTAGGATTGTATGTTCTCACCCTATTGTGAGACACATTTTTTAAGTGAAAGATCAAGAAGAAACAATGATAAGTTGGCTAAAAGCTAAATCAAACTTGACAAGCTAGTTTTTTGTTGTTGTTAATTTTAGGTTTGTAATACCTTAACCTCTTAGCTCTCAAACTATTGTCCCATAAGCTATCTCAATATATCCCATGTATATTGGAAGAGATTTGTAAGAAAATATACACTTTCACATATGGAAAGTTGAGTAATTAGGAGGCCACATACATGATTCATAGCTCTAGAAACCATATGAATCCATCAATATCATTTCTTGTCCATAACATATCCAATCAAGTCATAAACATCACAATTCATCACTTATATCCTGGGTTTGAAGCCATATATAAGAAAAATCAAGTTTTGCTCTCGGGTTGGCATGCCAGATTTCTGATATAAATCTTAAAAATTTATAACTAATTCTAAAAAAATCAAATCAAGCAAACCATACCATTTTTGAAAGCTCTGGAAGTTACCAAATGATTAAAAATAATTCTAGACCAATGCAGCAGCCTTTAACCCATGGAAAACAATGGAACGGTACCAGAGGTCGAGCTACATTATTAGTACTATCATGCAAATTCAAAACTTTGGTTCTCCCTTTATAGAGTTCCAAATGAGATGATCTTAGTGATTATGAAAACCTTATTATATCTAGTTTATACCTATAAAATTTTATGAAAATTAGATTTCATTTGACTCATGTGTGACATAAAAATATAAACTGATCATATGAACAGTGCACATACCATTTCTACATACTTTAGCCAACTTTAAAAAATCATAATAAATTCTCTAAAGTTCCAAATTAGGTGCTCTTTACCTCTATAAAAAGCTCTAGATGAGACTTAGTTGCTGACCAAATTTCATAAAAAAAACTCATTCATTTGGTTAGACTTTGGTTCAGCACATATAATGGTCACTTTTGAAGTCCAATTTGGTATCTCAAGGCACCAAAAAGCTTTATTCTCATTCCATAGCCATTTGAGTACATCCAAAAGCATGATCACAACATATAAAAGCATGCCAAATGATTCAAATCACCATGGAGCTAAATCTGACCATGCCACTCACATTTATACACATTCATATAAGGGAGCTAGAATGTCAATCTCCAACATATACATTCATCTGGCTTCAAGATTGATACATAAATCATAATTGCATATATTTAAATTTGTTCAAATGGTTACATCTCATATACATCATATGGATATAATTCTTGCTATCAATATGCTATTAAAATGTTTATTTCTCTATTTCTTTATTAAAGTTCCATGTTTCAAGACCTTTGGCCTCTGTTTTTTAGTCTACTTGGCTCATCTAGACATCATTAAGCATATAGAGGGAAAGAGTGAGATTCAAAGAATCTCAATAGCCCTTTATTCTTTCAAACATACATAATATATGCAAATTCAAGTAAAAGAATGTATGCATGTCCTTTAGGCTAGTCATGAACACACATAAATTATTTTCTTCATCACATAAACTCATACATGTCAAATATAGGTTTTCAAAGACATTGGTCTAGCATTACCTAACTTTTTAGGGACTTTTGAATTTGTCTCACCCACTTTTAAGGGACTTTTGACTAAGCCTCACTCTTCTTGATACTTTTAACTTTGTCTTACCTAATTTTAAGGACTTTTGGCTCATCCTTACCCATGCTAAGAGACTTTTGACATCACTAAATCTATTCAAGCCAAAAATACATTTATAAATTCATTTCAAGATACATAATGGTACTATAACAAGTAAGCAATAGCTAGAAATATATTTCATAGTTTAAACATACACACAAGCACTCAAAAACAAATAAGCATCTAAGGTATGCATGTAAAAAAGGTTAGATAGCTCCCTTGAAGCAAGAACATCACACTTTTTCCCTTGAATTTGTCTTCCCTTTTTTGGCCAAGCTCATAGAATTAGGTGGCACTTGATTCTTTTGGCCTAAACACATCAAATAACAGATGAATCACTCATAGGAATAAGCTTAAGCTTCTCATAACTCTAGGCTATGCTATTTTCTCATATAGCTCCAATATGCCTCAATACAAGGCATAACGAAGCAACTATTGGAATTCATAATCTTAACTCCATTTTCTCCTTCAATTTAAGTATCTTGACTCCATTTAGACTCCTTGGAGTCATTATAAATTCATTTTAAAGAGCCTAGTTATAAGTTGCTTCTTTATGTCTCATTATGGAGCCTATACCTCCATTTCACAAACCAAGGCTTCTAATTTTTTTTCAAGGCTTCATTTAATGTTCTTCTATCATATCTAGTCCTATTCTAAGCTTAGAATAATTTAAAACACTCCCTAAGTACATGGTTCTATTTTGGTTGAGACACCCCCTATCTTGTGTACCCATAGAGTTTGCTTTATTTCCTTTAGAGAAATGGCATATGTGAGGCTTCTTAGGTGTCTTGAAAATTCACTCATACTCTTAGACAACTTAAATTATCATTAGGAAGTTTTATATTTACCAAGGTGCAACGAAATCTCTAAATTCTATAACTTGCATTCTAAAGATTTCTTTTTCAATTCTAGTTATATATTCTTAATCCTCACACTCCATAACCCTTGGTTCCATCAAGAACAAATGAAGAAAAACTCTCCTCCCACTTTCTCTCTCTAGGCCGAAGCTTAAATGGCTTGAAAATACAAAATTTTGCAAGTATTTCAAATAAAGTCTTACCTTAAAATAAAGCTGTCTTCGCATAAATTATTTTTCACATATTGGTTTCTTGAAAAGAGTTCCTTTTTAGCTTGGGTTAAACCTGAATTTTTAAGTTTTCAAGAAAAGAAAACCATTATTAGAGAGCTCTTCGAGAGAGGAACAATTTTTCTAATTGGCGTAGGATGAAATAGGGCCATTTACTTGACAAAACGAGAGCTTAAATTTTTTCTCTCTCTCTCCCCTTAATGTCATGCCATAGCTCTCTAAAATTCTGAAAATGAAAGCTTGGAGAAGATGAGGAAGTATAATCTTACTTAGAAAACCTCTTTTATAATTTTTTAAAATGACCATTTTGCCTTTACACTTTTGTTTGCTCCATTTAGGCTCATTTTAACTCTTTTTTTAGAACCTTCTTTTTTATCATAAAAATTTAGGTCTTCTAATTCATAAAATGCCTTTGGTTTCATCTAAATTGGATTTAAAACCTTCTTGAACAAATTGGTTAAAGTTTAAGTTAACTAACACTCTAAAACATAAATTGGAGAGGTTTAAACTATTCTAGGAGTTCCTATAGTTTTTAGGGCCTCTAAGAATCCTAAAAAATTTATTTTTTTTCATTTAAAAATCTCTTCTTTGAGTTTTCTAAAAAGTATCCAAAATTATGAAAATGTCACTAGTTTTTGTTAGATTTTATTTAACTTCGACTCTGGTTTTTGGGCATCTTAAGCTTTGTATCCTTATTTTTCATTATTTAGAATTTGCTCTTCATTTTATTTGGCCTTAAATCTTTTTATTTAGGGGACTTCCTTTTCTAACTGACTTATTTTCGTCGTGTACGGAAGACCGGATGTTACAAGGTTTATTTTTAGATATTTTTGGAATTATTGATGCAAAACTACTTAGGTTTTCTTTTTGGTTATTTTGCTCAAGTGACATAGGATAGCTAAGTATAAGCCTTAGGTTAAGTATTGCAAGTTATTTTGTCTTTTTAAGGAACTTCATAGGTAGTTATAATTGATACATGGAATAAATGACATTTATATTTGCAATTTTGAATAAATAAGAGATGTGAATTCATGACAATCTTTAAGCATAGCATTAGTTAAGTTATTTTGTAGAAGTAATATTATATTTAAAGATAGGATAATAATTTCTTATTACTTGTCCATGATGTTAAGAAATCCATTAGAAGGGTGATGTTTAGGTTGGAGTTGACTCTTAGGTGCAAGAATTGATTTTAAGTATGATAGAGTTAACTCTAATTTTGAAGGTTTAAAATTCTCTGCATTTTTTAGATGTCTTAGTTTATATTTACCTTTTGCATCTTCTTAACTTGATATTAAAATATATTTATTAAATTTACACAATTAGAAAATAAAATCTATTTCTAATCTAATTTTTTTAATTCCAAGAGCAATTGGGCCTTAATTAATTTATTTAATTTTTATAATCCAAAACGTCTAGCATGCAAAGAATTATATTCTCTGCCATACAATACCTCATAAGATGTCTTCAAAAAACTAAAATGATAATTGATATTTTGGACAACTTAGATAAAAATAAATATGCACCTCAATTCCTTAAGATTTCTAACACACGAATTTTTAAGTATTCACTGTTAAGCCTAAACTATTCTTTTAGTCTGATCATCAATTTAGGAATAATAAGTTGTTTGAAAATTTGGCCCAATACTTAAGACTACGAGAAGCCATTAAAATTAGGAAGTGAATCTTACATCTCTATAACCATAATACAACACATACTTCATGAATTATCTCAATTTTTACTGATGCATCACTAGACTAATTAGTCTATGCTACAGATAACCTTAATTGGTAAAAAGTAGTCTAAGTTAGTTAATCCTGTGGCCTCTTGAGTTGATTAATCATTTTTCTATCAATTGGCTCCATGGGTTGTCTAATGTCATCATGGGAATCCCAGCTTACTCCCTCTCTTAGACACAAAGTTGTGATCAAACTGGGAAACCCTATGCTTTCCTTTGCACTCTGCAGATCTCAGAACAGAAGACTAAATCACTTGACCCACATCAATTGCAAATTTAATTGATTCCCTGCAATACTCATGACGCTCAAAGAGAAATTTGTCAAATTATCTCGTTACTGATTGACTAATCAAGTTTATTGTCTAATCACCAGATAAAATAGGAAATTAAAAACAATAAAACCCCAGTGATTGATAGTGCATAAATAAAAAAGTAACACCATAAATGGCAAAGGAAAACTCATATCGGTCAAGACAGTTAAAAAAAATTAAGTCGCCTAAGTTCTGTCATAAAACTGAACATTACAAATTATATGCATTAAAAATCATGGCTAAAGTGATCAAAATAACAAGTCAATTTTTCTCAACCTAGAAAATATATAAAATGTTTCACATGAAAAAAATTTACAACCTAACTCTTACAAAAAAAGTGCAGAAAAATGAAAAAAGTAACACTATAAAAACAAAATCAGCAAAACAGAAGTACTGAACAAACTACTAGTATGAGCATTTTTAATTAAACATACTAAGTCAAAAATACATGAAACATTTGTCTAGACTACATAACATATATACTAACAACATCTAAAAATTTCAAAGCCTAACTATATCTACAAAAGTACAGAAAAATCTTCAAAGTTAACGAAAACAATAAAAACTGACAGAAACAGAACATACTGAACTATCTCTAAAATTTTGTCAAAATGACCAATTAAACAGAATCTAAAAATTACGAAAAAAAAATTATACAACACTCTAAACATATACACAATTACTATTGAAAAATTTCGAAACTACACAAGCTCTATAAAATTCTCAGAAAATTCAGAAAATTGACTTTCAAAAAACAAGTTGACAAAAATGGAGTATACTGGACAATATTGAAAAATCAGAAAATATGAGTATCTAAATGAACTCTAAAAATCACGAAGTAAATCCTGAAAAAAATTAGAAATATAACTAAGCAACATATGAAAAATTCAAATTAAAATTCAACCCCAGCACTTCCCAGTAAAATCAACAAGTTACTTTACAAAACTTAAAAATTTCAGAACAATGCTACAAAGAATAACTCAAAGCTATTACTTAAAATAGATCCATCCTAAGATAATTAAACAACTTAACAACAACTAAACATCGTTAAATTAGTGAGAAATCATCCTAAACAATTCAATAATTCAAAGAAGAATAATTAACAAATACAATTTACATCCACAAAGCAAGTTACAAATTAAGAAAGTTAATCAAATTAGTATGTTAGTAGTTAAATCATTGGTATTTAGTTAATTAGTGGATCGGCAGTTAAGTTAGAGAACTATCCTGCCACTAACCAATTACTTAGCACATACTATCCTAGATAAGAAATCCATCCCCAACAATAGTACCAAAAACTTGGTGTATAGCTTGAACATTAGGGAGAATCATACAATAATTTAATTAATTAGTCAATTAAATAGTCAAGTCTACTCTATCAAGTGCATTAATTGTACCAAAAAATAATACTTGAGTATTCGAAATTTATCCCACAAAGATGGTTTTTATCTATAAACAATATTATTTAACTAGTTAGTAAACTATGTTAACATAATCTAACACCTATATATACACTAGTTTCTTAGAAATTCTAGTCATTAGAGACTATTAGATAAAAGGATTGATAACTACTCCTGAATGTAATCTAAACTAACATGCATGACACTTAAGATTTTTGGCTTAATCCTGGACTTAAAAATTAACATATCCTACAAAAGTACTACTCATTCTTGACATTATACTATGGTTGGTGTTATTCGCATTGATGTAATAACCTATACATTTCTAACCTATCCTAAGACATCCACTAAATTAGTTTAAGAATCAATAAGAACTACGCGTATTAAGAATGGTGAAATAGGCATAATTAACTTAGAATAGTTCAATTTGAAATGTTCTAAGTCAATTATCCTTTGTCACAATTTATCGGGTACTTGGAATGCTTAACAAATAGTAATCACACATCATTAGATGAACTAGAGATTCAAAAGACTCAAGTCTCAATGTTAACACTCTCTAGTTTCAATTAACCAACTTAGTCAAACAATTAATCTAGTTATCTCACTCATAGACTCCTATCTTAGGATGTTTAAGCATCAACAACTAAAAGAATTGGATGATAGAAAACATTAAGTACATGTAACTACACCAAATTAATAAAATATTTCAAGAAATTATCACTACAATTAATGTGTCAACATTTAATCTAAAAATTAAGTAACAAATTACAAAGTACAAAAAAAAAGGTAGCAGAGAATATGAACAGGATCATGGTAGAAACATGGACTTAGCAACTAAATCTACTGAACAAAACTTAAAAAAGAGCAAAAACCTTGATGCTGTCTAGCTCCTTGACCTTGATCTTGTTTCAATTTTGCATTCTAAGACCTCCAAATTACAATGCAAAAAAGAAGATAATGCTAAAAGGTCTTCTTAATTCATGCCAAAGAAATGAATTTTATAAACATTGCTTGTCACAACCAAAATGGCATCCTGTGGTGATGAGTAGCAATCGGTAATCAATTTTATGGAAAATGCTTTCACCTATTGTGACAAAATAAATCTACGTTGCAACAAGCAGTGTGCTAACCCCGACAAATATTTCATCTTGCAACCTAGTCTCTGGACTTCTCAATACTCTTCATTCCTTGACCTAAATTCTTCGTTTATGTGCATTTTAGACCCTACATAATAACAAATAAACCTAACATAAGAAATTAAACAATTAAACTAAAATTAAACAACTACAGATAACCTAAAATTGACTATTTACAAAATATATCTATAGGCTTCTAAGATTACACAATTAACTCACATAAATCAAAAATTCAAGTAAAAGCCAATATTTATAATATATTTTAATTTAATCCTAAATTTGGGAGTTTTTACTAACAAGTTCTCAATTGCTCCTAATAAATAAAAAATATAAATTAATGCTAAAACTGGTGTAAAAGAATTAAAATACTTTGAAAAGCATTGATAAATTTCATAAAATATGGCTAAAAATAAATAAAATTTAAACTTATTAGTAATTTCTTGTAATGCAAAATGAAAAAAAAAATCCAATTCTTGCCTCTTAGAAATTAAACCTCCGACATCTTGTAATCATTGCCGTTGACAATTACACACTCACTGAGATTGTTCTCATTTTTTTTTATGCGTATCAGATGGCAAATGAAAGAGTCTGAGATGACATTTTCATAAAAAGAAACTAGTATAATAGTTTAAATTTTGAAGAATGATAAGTGAGACGATATTTTTCTACTTTCAAAGTTAAGGATATTTGTAACTGACTTAGAATTAAATAATAATAATATTTGCAGTTTCCCAAAAAAAAAATATTACAATGCTTGCTGGAAAATTTCTTCGCACAACCTTCTAGTATCCAGCCCAACTGATTCAGCTTGTCTAAGAGGCTGAATTGGTATCCATTTCTGGTTGAATCATTTTGAATGTGATACAAATTGATAAGCTAAAGTCGGCCGGATATAAAAAATTAGCCCCATCGTAATTACATGTCATTTAACCTTAATTTTAAAAGGCTGAAATTTTCATATTCGCTCAACAATGATATTAGGCAGTAAAATTATTTAAGACAAAAACTAGTGTGCTGAAAGAGGTTTGTTTAGCAGCTTTGATACAATTTGGCAGGTAAGCTTATTAGCCGATTGAGTTTTCTCACAACCAAGACCTCCTCATGCATGGGTAAACACAATTTACCTGCTGAACCACACGTAACATTTTATGTCGCAATACCAACAAGTTGCTCATCCAAATGAGGTGGTTTTTGGAAAGCATGATGGACACCTAACTAAATGAGGCGGGTCCAAAAACATATGCATAATACAGATATGTTCAACTCAGTTTAATTTAACGTCCAATCTTAATGGTAAATTGCGTTTTAAAGGGGCTATTATATAGATCAAAGTCAATTATGATTTTTTTTAATTTATTTGAGGAGACATTTTAATTGAAAGCAAAAATTAGGGTGAGTAATTTTTTTAATTTTAAACTACATATAATAAAAAATGGACTTAATTTTTAGTGGATCTTGATCTTGAAACCCTTTTTAAAATGGAAAAAAAAAAGAATTTATATGCAATCTTTTATATCATTATTATTTATAGGTTCTCTAATCTAAATATGATAAGTGTATAGTTTTAATAATATGATAAGTATATATATTTTTAGATAAGTATATAATTTTCTAACTAAATTATATATACTTATCATTTTTTAATTAAAAAATTATACACTCATTATATTTTAATAGAAGAATTTGATTAAAAAAATATATAAAAAACTATATCTAAGTCTTATCGTTAAAATTTGACCAAAAGTGTAAACCTCACCATGACTCATCGAAGAAAAACTTCAATTTCGTAAAATAAGAGATCCATGCAACTAGTGAGTTTCAAACTAAATATATTAAATTAGACAAGGTCACTAGTTGTGGATGGGTGGTTTTATCCAAGCTGGTGTATAATCCATTGACACCAAATCTCGTTCACCCTTATTGTACTCATGTCCTTTCACTTTAACAAAATCATCATCACTGCCAAAATGACTCGCTTGAGCATGATCAAGCCAATATAGCTTGGTCCTCCTGCTACTTGTTGCAGATGCTGAATATATGAAAATAAACAAAAATTAGCAGACAGTGAGATAATTTTTGTTTATTTCATATAAATAAAAGATAAAGGACATTTTGGCATGTTTCAAACTCAAGGCACTAATTTAAACTTTAAATAAAACTTAATTTTATTTAAAGTTTAAATTAGTTGCTTAAATTTGAAATGTGCAAAATGGCCCTTATCTTTTATTTCGTCCCAAAAATGTTCCAAATCATCAAATCCATTGACCCAATTACTATTGAGATTCTAACTGTGATGAGATAGCATTCACTTGGCTATTAGTTTTATTAGTTACCCAATTTTTGATAATTCTTGATTGAAACCTAAACTAGTTCGAGTAAAAAAGGAGAAGAGCTATAGGAATAGAGCTAACAGGCGCAAAATGTCATCACAACAAAAGTAATTGTTCAGCATCAACTAGGTTGAACAAGTTAAAATTTAGGGACTTCTGTAATGAAATAAAATCTAAGGGACCTTTTTGACACATTTCAAACTTGAAAGACCAATTTCAGATTTACATAAAATTATGGAACCGAAACACTAATTTAATCTTTATTTTTAGATGCAAAGTTATGTAGTAAAACTTAAAGAGTTTTCAGCTATATTTGTACATACCTCCATTAATAGCAAATGATGAAAGGAAGAATAGAAATAATAATGCTTTCATCAAAAGGGGGACTATTTTGCTTGGTAACTTGGGCTTCATATCTCTACTCCAGAAGGCTTCAATATCAAAATCAAACAATGTAGCAAAATAGTTTATGCCTTTTGATATTTCTTTCTCTACAAGATCTGCTATTTTATATGATACATAGGCTCGTGATTAACAATTCCAAAATTAAACAGTCTTGTCTAAATGGCTAAAAATTGGCCACGACAATATACAACCAAATAATAGTACATATTTACAGTATATTTACATACTAGCCACTATAGCTTCCATCTCCTTCTCTCTTAGTCACTCACATAAAATGGAAGAAAGAATTGGAAACTCCGTGCTTTTATTAGTAAACTAATAAGAGGAGGATATGGCAAAGAAGAGTGGGCCTTGTACGTTATTTCAATGGGGAAACGCTAATTATATAGCCTATACGTTATGAAGGCTTTAGATCATGAGTGAGTTTAATTTAGCTAGGCCCAGTAGACTTGTCAAAATTAAGTACAATCTTAAGTCTGCGTAGTTTGTCTAGTTTTTATATATAGATTAATGCACTTAATGTTGTAGAAAATTAAATGATTACTGTTTGAAAGAAAAAGTCTCTGATGTTTGATTAGAAAATATTTTCTACTCTGATTCTTGGTGCAGAAAAGTTTCTTTTAATCAATAATTACTATAATTATCCAAATCATTTTCCAAGATCAACGCACGAGTCCATCCGCTTTAATCACGGATACACCACATCAGGGAGCTATATTGTTCATCTAACCCAGCCAAGTATAAACATCTATGAGAAGTCCACGTACCACACATCGTGAATGGTCACCTCTTGTCCCCAGCAAAAAGACCTAAATGGCCCTAGGGGCTCACCAACCTTAGATCCTAGAGATGCACTCTACCATAAATGATTCTGATAATTTTTTCTTACCCTCAGAATTGATCTCTCTTATTATTTTAAGTTTCTTTTTTATTTTTATTAACTTCATCGTCGGAGTCCATATATATGTTAGAACCATCACTCCCTATGACCTTCTACAAAATCTCACAGCCATGCCTCGTCGTGCAAACCGACAGACTACTCATCATATGTTGACTGAGAATAATAATTGAAAGGAATTGAGAAAAAAATAAATGGAGAGAAAAGTGAAATGCATATACATAAAACAAAGAAACGGCGTGTGGTTGAAATTTGAACACAACTGTAGTTAGATAAGGGGATTCGAGACATCCAAAATGTGTGGCTTCCTTTAACTCTAATCTTAAAATTTTTCTTTTTCATATGTATGTATAATATTTGTTAGAATGAGTTGATTATAATGGTGGTTTAGTGAGTTCTGTTGTATAAGTAGCTATTTGTTTATTCCGATATTCTTTCTTAGTTGGCCTTGACACGTGTTTATTTCTAATTTGAGTTTCTTAGGTTTTGTTAGTGCCAGCTAGCCCTTTTCTTTTGACCCCTTTGTATTTTAAATATACAGTGTAATGCACAAGAGATAATCGAACTTTCTGCCATTTAATTTGTTTTCCTCTAGATTTATTCTTGTCACAAGTTCTTTCTTAGTATCAAAGGAACTAGGCTCATGCCATGGCAAGCTAGACTACACCCATTTCCTCCAACAACTCTGCTACTAAAAGTTCAATCAACTCTTCCTCTCTCTCAGCTAATCCAACCAAGCTTGGTTTGCCTCTTTCTACTCTTAGTTTGTCGTGCCCAATCAAGTTGGATCAAACCAACTTTCTTTTGTGACAATCATTAGTGTTACTGGTTATCTATGGTAACAAACTCGACGATCATATCATTGGATCCAAGCCATGCCCACTTGAATTTGTCTCTAAAGGTGTAAAGATGAAGGCCAATCTAGATCATGAAGATTGAACCTCTACAGATCAACTTCTCAGGTGGCTTCTCAACACAATGACTATTGATGTGATCTCCCAGCTAGCTCATTGCTTCACATCCAAGGAACTTTGGGATGTTGCCAAAGATCTCTCTAAAGCTCATACCAGATCAAGAGTGATGACGTTCAAGACTAAATTCTAGCAAACTTGGAAAGAAAATCTAAAGATGGAAGAATATTTAAATAAGATGAAGGCCCCATTTTCATTGAATGATTTGATCTCACAAAGATTAGTAAGATTGGATATGGATTATAATCAAATTGTTTTCCAATTAGCTAACAAAGCAGATTTGTCTTGGCTTGATCTATAGGCTACCTTGCTGACTTACAAAAATAAGTTGGAGCAGCTAAGTGATTTTTCCAACCTTCGTATTAACAATTCCTTTGCTCATGTGGCAAACACAAAGGGTAGTTCCTTCTCTTCTTTTAATTATGGTAGAGGAAGCTAGTGTGGTGTTAGTCAATAAAGAGGTTCTTGTAGATCTAGAGGCCATGGAAGGTCTTCCTGTGGCAACAAACCTGTGTGTCAAGTTTGTTAGACTAGGACACATTGCTACAAATTGTTTCTACAGGTTGGATAAAACTTACAAAGGACCTTTCAATAACAACAACAACAACAACAACAATCGCAGAAGGAATGAGTTCTCAAGTGCTCACAACAATTCCCAGGCTCTTATTGCTTCTCCTTAAACTGTCAATGATAATGAATGGTATTTTGATAATAAAGCAAGTAGCCACATAACCAATGACATCACTTAGATCGATAATCCTATGGCAAGTAATGGTAAGACTAAGGCATAGTTGGTAATGGTGATAAATTGGAAGTTCTTAACACTGGTACATCTAGTCTTCTTTATGAAAACCAAACTTTAGTAATGAATGATGTTCTCCATGCTCCAAAAATTACTAAAAATCTACTGAGTATCTCTAAGTTGACTAATGACAATGATATAGTCATTGAATTTGATGCTAATTCCTGTTATGTAAAGGACAAGGAGATAAGTCTAGTTCTTCTATAAGGAACAATGCATGAAGGCCTTTATAAAGTGAGCAATAATGACAAAAAAGTGAAACAAAGATACAACAATGGCTTTACTGTCTTTGAACCTAATAGTTGTTTTTTTCCTATAGTTAAACATAGTGCTTTACTTTCAAGGAAACAAGAGTGGCATTGTAGACTTGGCCACCCATCTAGCCATGTACTTAACAAAATATTAGATGATTGTAATATAAAAATTTCTAATGAAGATGTTGAGCTCTGTGAAGCTTGTCAGTATGGGATGTCACGCTCATTACCTGTCAAAGTGTCACACTCTCATGCATCTAGATCTCTATAATTGGGGCACTCAGATTTATGAGGGATATCCCCAATTAGGTCCACTAATGTTTTCAAGTTTTATCTCATTTTTGTGGATGATTACAATAGGTATACATGGATATATCTACTTAAAGCTAAAAATGAAGCCTTAAATGCTTTCATCCAGTTCAAATAGCTAGTAGAAAATTAGTTTGAGAACAAAATTAAAACATTGAAAAGTGATTGGGGTGGAGAATTTAAAAGCTTCACTAATCTTATTCAAGAATCTAGTATTTTATTTTAACACCCATATCCACATACATCACCACAAAATGGCAAGATAGAGAGAAAACACAGGCATATTATTAAGTTATGGCTCACCTTACTTGCATAAGCCAAGATGCTATTGGGTTATTGCTGAGAAGCCTTCCAAACATCAACTTACTTAATAAACAGGTTGCCTATTCTAATTGTTGGTGAAGTTTCTTTATATTTCAAAGTGTTTAGGTCACATCCTAACTATAAGGAGTTGAAAATCTTTGGTTGTGCCTATTATCCATACATAAGGCCTTACAACAAGCATAAATTGCAATTCCATACCATAAGATATATTTTCATTAGATATAGTAACACTCATAAAGGTTTCAAGAGCTTGAGTTCCTCAGGTAGAGTGTACATGTCAAGACATGTTTTTAATGAGATTAATTTTTCCTTTGTTTCAAGCTTTCCAAATATGAGAAGACTAGTTCTAGAAGAAGTTGATCTTGTTGTTTTCTTTAGGTCTCAAATAGAAATAGAAAGAGACAGAGATTTGACTCAAAATTCAAATTAGTTGGCATCTAATTATGGTCTTATATGTTAACAAGCACCACTAAATAATGTGACTAGTTCTTCCTTGCAACAATTTGATTCTTCTTTTCCTAATTGGTTATCTAGATTTCATAAGAGATGCCATATATCAAAGTTCGCAAGTCAAATCTATTGAAGATCAATCTGGTGATTCTATTAATAGGTGTGATGATAGTAAACTTAACAAACCTGATGCCAACTATCAAGTCATGCCCATTAAGGGTTTCTTAGCCAATGACTTTGTTATATACTGTAGTAACAGTACTTAACTATGTTGTATACTGCAATAACAATATTATACCGCAATAATGATACTTGACTTTGCTATATAGCATAGTAATGATACTGATGTCAAGCTTAACCAGTATGGCTACCTGAATATGATATATTTCATACTTTTTGTATGCTAAGCTTTAATCTTGGTTTTTATGTAAATATGAATGGAATTTTCTTGCTAGTTACTAAGATTTTATATTTTACTTATGGGCTAACTTTTTAGACACAATACCTCTTATTAGCAAGGAGAAACTAGTTGAAGCTTATTCTAGTAGGTTAGTGTCATGTAGGTTTTGATGTCTTATTTAATTGGGTTTGTATAGCTAAGAAATGCTAATTCTTAAGCAATTATTCATTGTTTTGTAGAACATGTCATATTGCATCATGTGTTGCCAAGTATAAGACTAATTAATATAATTTGGGTTGTTGTAAAATTTATCATATGTGAGTGTATATAGATGATATTTAATGAATAGCATGAAGTCGATAAACTAGCAATCATGTATGACCATATGATTAAGAGTTAGACTATTAGCCAATGTGTTTAGTAGCTAAAATAATAATTTACAAATTTTAGTTGGAAGATTAGAGTTAGCATAATCATTGTGCCTATTTCTGTGCCTTTGGAAATTTTAAAGTTTAGACAAGTTTGTTTTGATAGTTGAATTGTGTTTGGATAGGTTTAGGGGGAGTTGAAGTTGAACTCCACATTTTGGCCATATGAATCCTAATGGATCAATGGTGGTTACTATCAAAAGGTAAAATTTTGCCTATAATGTGTAATAAGAGGGTTTGAGATGGTTAAAAGTTACATTTCTACTTAGAAATGGTATTTCATGGCTTAGACTTGGTAATCCCATGTTTAGGACTTGTCTAGGATGTTTTGGTAGTTATGGTAGTGACTAGCTCAAATTGATAAGTCATTGGTGCATTCAAGTCCCTTTCCCTTTATGGCATGAGTGGTTGTAAGAAGTCACTAGGTCAAATTTTGATTCGTGAGGGTTTAGGCCTTAGTTGTGCCAATTTTAGGTTGGTTTAAGGTATTGAAATTTGCTTAAGAGAAGTTAATTAGGTTTGAAAAGTGTTAGAGTGCCAAAGGGAGTGCCTAAGTTTCCATTTTAGTATTTAAAGGTCAAAATTGGGTACTTTAAGAAATACGTGGATTAGAAGGATCAAATAGTTAAGTTTTAAGGTGAGACTTGGTATGCTCTTGGAGGTCCTTACATGCGAAATTTGGTAGTTGTTAGAATAAGATAAGATCCCTGAATCATTAGGCAAAGTTAGGAAAAAATTTTTAAGTGTTGTTACGATTTTTGCTACTACACACAGCCTACCCATGCTATTGCACATGGCTATGTGGAGCAATCCAAAGACATTGCATTTCCCTAAACCCACATGGCCTACCCATGTTAATGCACATGGTCATGTAAGGGAAGGCAAAAGTGTTACATGGTTAGCTCTTGTAGCTGCACATGCCTATATTGTTGTATACGCCCATGTGCAACTTCTTAGGTGGAGCCTTATGTGTTTTGAACATTTTCTTCTAGTTCTCTCCCTTTACTTTTTCTAGATAAGTTGTAATTAATTTTTTTTAGAGGTTTTAAGTGTCCTTAAGTGATTGGGAGTGATGAGTAGTGATTAATTGAATTTCAATTCAATAATTTAGTTAGTTTTGATGTGTTAATTGAATTCAAATTTCCTATGATTTTAACAATTATGTCTCCACAAGATAATAATTCACTTTATTATTCTTAAATCTAGATTAGAATAATCTATTATTATTTAAGGTGTTACACAATTTAATTTTAAACCACTCCGCATTTGATCTGTCACAAAATATCATTAAAACATAAAAGAAAAGGTGAAGAAAACTTGCATCAATTCAATAACATTAGAAGAAAGTGTACTTTCACCTAAAATTTATTTTTTGTTTCAAAAACTTTTTAAAAATACATATTAATAATATTTTTTGTAAACTGTGCCAAGCAAAATAGATGTTGGAATGTACAAGAAGCAAAACAAAACTAATTAGATAATTGTATAGTCTCTTCTTTGCTATTATGCTATGATAAGACATGAATAATAATTAAAAAAAGAATACAAATTATAAATTACTGTGCTAATATACCAAAACTATTCTAATCACAATAAATATTGATGAGTTAACTATGGCGAAGACCTGAACAAGCTTGCAAAATAATCACATTGTTGAAGCATCTGTGAAGCATTTGTGCCATTTTATTTGTTTTTGTTCGTGAATGGCCTAACTGTGTATTGATTGAAAAGTAAGGCAAGGTGACACACTTTTTGATTTGTGTAAAATTGATTTAGGTTTAATTTAAAAGGTTGCCTATAATTTTTTGTAAGGCTTTAGAAGGAATTTAATAGTAAGATTAATGAATAGATGATGATAGTAGTGCGGGCATTAAGAATTACATGTTAGCATTTTTTGTTAAGTAAATTAACAATATGAAGAAATTTTTTACTATATGTTGGAGTTAAAGAATTAAAAAGGAATTAATTAAATTTAAAAGACAAAATTAAAACTTAATATAAAATTAAGAGACTAAAAGTATACTTTTACTCTATATATATTTTGTTTGGTTCCACATTCCTCATCCTCTAAACCACCTTCTTTGGCAACCCCATGATTTGAGCTTATTCATACATATGTGTGTGGATCAGATCTATCAGTTAACTTGCCCAACATTGCTAGTGCATTATAAGGTAATCCCATTGGCTAGAATATTAGACTGGTTATGATTAGCTAATTCAGTACCTAAGACTCTACTTAATTAATTAATTAATAATTGACTAATTAATGGTTAGTTAAAAGAAAAAAAACACTAGGAGAGCACAAAGAACTTTTGAGAGAGCCTTTTCTTCATCTTCTCTTAATTTGGGTGCATCTGTTGTAAAAGAAAAATCAAGGGCCTGTTTGAAACTGTTTTTGTTTTACTATTTTTAAAACAGATGTTTTTTAGAACAAATTTTGAGAACAAAAAAATAAAAAATTTGTTTGAATCATTATTCTGAAAAGTAACTATTTTGTGTTTTTTCTCTGATTCTGTAGAACAAAAATTACAAAATACTTAAAAAGTGTTTTAATTTTTCTATTTTTAAAAACAAAATTCTGTTTTTTTGTTTTACAAAACACTTCATTAAAAATACATTATCAAATAAATTTTTTTATTTTTTTGTTCTTGAAAACAAAAAACTATTTTGGAAACAAGAAACCAAACAAGTCCCAAGATTCTTATTGGTTATTTTGTTTAACACCCTCGTGAAACTAGTTGTGGAACAAAATTAAAGGAATTTTTCTGTTGTGACATAGGAGTATCATCCAATTCCTTCACCATCGATATGAATAACACAAATTCCGATCACAACAATGGATTGGCAAATATATGACTAGTTGTAGATTAAAGAAGAAATGTTAAAAGGAGAGAAAGAATTTGGAAAATGTTTCAAATTTGAGTGTGCTTCATTTAAAAAACAAAGCAAATTTGGATGATGATAAATATGTTATTATTACTATTTTTTGGTTAAACCCTGTTTATAAATAGTTATTCAAAAGAGACAATATAAATATTTTTCAAGTAAAAACAGTATCAAGTAATAAAATTTCAAACTTTAAGGAGGTAATGATCATTTACCCTAACAACACACTTAAAAGCTACACTCATCAAGTTTTGAGTAAAGCTGTCTTACTGAGTTTATTTATTTATCTAGGTTTTTGCATAAATTTTTCATTTAAAAGCTTAATAAATGACTCTTAATTGGTCCATTTTGTTAAATTGAAATAATATTTTAAGTTCATCCACGATAGCCACCGGCGCCCATGGCCTAATGGATAAGGCGCTTGACTTCTAATCAAGCGATTGTGGGTTCGAGTCCCACTGGGCGTGTGTTTTTTAAAAGTTCGACATGGTTACGTTTGGTTCAATACTTTTTCATACAAATTTATTGCTTGGCCCAAAACAGAGCGGGCCTTCATCTGGGTTTAAACTTAAAATGAAGAATTAAGTTTATATAATATTTTTCAGTCCTAAGAAAAAGCTTTATATAATTTTAAGGTCCAATAAACATAGTTCGAGGGAGCCCAAGAACATAATAACAATTCATTAATGAATAAAATACTTTAATCTTGTTAAAAAAAATTATCTTACTTTTACAATCCCTCATTTCCTAAAACTCACAAAAACTTCTTTAAATTTAGGAGTAAAATACTTTCACACTCATTAGAACTTTTTATGTTTCACATATATCCTTTCTATTTTAAAATATACAAAGACTTACCTAACATTTTTAAAATACATACACATAACTTCAATTCTTTTTCAAGAAAAAAAAATTAACACAATTTTTAAAACACAATTAATCTCAATTATGTATATAAAAATAAAAAATGATTCTTTTTCATATTTTTTTACTTTCACGTAAGTCCAATATTTCATTTGATTTTTCATACATGTAACGTAGCATTAAATATTACCATTATTTTTATGTAGGCTAAATATGATAAGTAAATGAAATAAGGAAAAAAGCACGCACTTCATTTAGGAATATTTTGGATTTTTCTATGCATAATTTTATTAATATTATATTATATTTCTTTTTAAAAAAATATACAAGTTATTTGTATCGTATTTTAAAAAATATATAAAAATATTTTTATAGATTATAGAAATAGAGAAGAGCTATGTTATATGTAAGATAAAGAAAACAGGGACGGTTGTCAAAGTATTTTACTCGATTTTCAAACGTCAAAGATGTTTATGTAAATTTTAGGAAGAGATTATAAGTATTTAATTTTTTTAAAAAAAATCTTGTATCTGAACACTCTACATACGGGTAGTTTATGTACACAGTATATCAGTCAATGCATTAATTACTTGAATTTTCTCTTCATCACTCTTCATTTCGCTTCTCAGAATCTTACAAAAGAGTATATTACTTGTCATCAATTTATTTACTCTTTAAATCTTAAATTATATACATTATTTACTTTCCATATTTTTATTTTTATTTTATATGTCTATTTTTCATTATGTTTATTCACGCGAGGTACTTCTTCTTCCTTTTGATGATTCTCCTCTATATAATGGTTAAAGAAAGCAATGGGCGCAACATATGATTGCAGTCAGCAGAGTTAGCACTCTACACCAAATAGCTTCTAGCAAAGTCTGTCTCTGCATGCCTGCCTGCCTGCCTAAAACGGAAATGCCCAATGAATTTTACCCAAGTTAATTGCACTTAAGAAAAGGAGTTCCGTACAATTTAACCCGAATCTAGATCTTTTATATTTAGAAAATTTTTTGTTAGGTGCACCTAATATATGATACACTTAAAAAAAATTAATAGTCAGAATTGAATTTAGGTTTATGCCCAATACAAGTGAAGTCTACATATAAATTAAATCTTAATTATTAAGTACATAAATCATGTAGTACACCAAGTGTAGTAAGAATTGTTCTATATTTAGTAAATAAATATATAATGTGCAATTGAAGGAAAAAAAATAAGGATTTAGTACATAGAAAAATAAATAAATAAACTATTTTTTTTTTATTATTCTCTCTTTCCTAAATATATAATGCATTACTAAAAAAGATCACAATCCATTCAACCCACTAACAAGCAAGACTGTAATTGAGTAAAAGGAAAGAGGAATCATAATTAATTATAGTTAAGCATGAGGATGTGTAGTTCATTATATAAGGTTCTTATTCCAAGTGAATGCTGAAGTGTTTAAGGAATGTTTCTCGTGTTATTTGCAGCATCATGATGTCTGCCTCTTTTCTAAAAAAATTAAAATAAAATCAGAGATTTTTAAATAAATTCAATCTATTAAATATAAGAGTAAATTTATAATAAATAATTATATATAATTATAATCTTATTGAAGAGTAATACTTCAATTTTTGTATATTTATTCATAATCAATTATTGAATCTATTTTAAAAACTTTTTAATAAAATATGTATCTAGTCGGTCGGCCTTTTCCTGAGCACCTACCTGCTTTTGTCAAAAAAATCAGGATTAAAAGTTGCATGCGGTTTCTTTCTGCATGAAAATATATTCCCAGTCTCACACTTTAGGGTTAGTGTTCTCATTGGCCTGGTTTATATTGCGCTCCACAATTATAATTTTGGTACTGATTAGTTTTTTTTTTTTGAAAAAATAAACTTACAAAGATAACCAGGCCAAATTAATATGTAACTTTATCAATATATTTTTTAACCATAATCATATACCTTTGACACAATTATATGTTTATTTATAATTAATTTAAGGCAAATATATACTTTTAATTTCTTAATTTTATCTTTCATTTTATTGTTGTCCCTTAAGTTTGTTTACTTTCATTTTAGTCTCTTCATTTTCAAAATCTAATAAAAACATTTCTCACCTCCGATACCAGTAATTTACTTAACAAAAAATGATCAAATGCTTTCATGACTGCTTCAATACCATGGTGAAGTGGCACTCATCTAGCAAGGGAATACTATAAATAAACCAATTCAGATCCAACTCAACATATTCTGTTAGCAATGGTAGAGGTGAGAAAAATTTTTCCTAAATTTTGAAAGTTAAAAAACTAAAAATGAACTAAATAAACTTAAGGAGGATAAAAAAAAAAAGGAAACCTAGAACAAAGTTAAAAGACTAAAATTAAATGTGTTTCTTAATTTAATATTTGATAAACTGAATGTATTTAATAAAATCTTAATTTTTTATATATAATAGTTACCACAATGATTTTTGGGTTTGCTTTTAGGTACTGAAGTAGTGATTGCCATTACAATTGCTGGCTAGGATCCCAGTCCAATAAGATAATCACATCAGTATGGACCCGACTTGAATATCTAATTGGTAGAGATATTATAACCAGTTCTTCCTAATTTCTGGTTAAAACAGATTGTTCAGATTTTTCTCTAGTCATCATTCTTCCTTATACTTGAGAATATCCATGAAGTTGTTGAATGAAGCAACCAACCCATTTGAAAGGTACTAGTTGGTATGATTGATAGGTTGTTTTACTAAATTTGATCTCAATGTGTTTTTGTGTGAGTATATATATAAACCAAATTAATTATAAATACATTCATGTGCCTCTTTATGAACATGGCGAATTCATCAGGGGAATATATAGTAGGATCCTTGGAAAAAAAAAAAACCTAACTTTTGAAATATTATATTATATATAAAATTTCTTAATGGCACCCCTTAAAAAATATATAACTGGATATGGCTCCCTGGGAAATAATATATTTGCATATAATATTTATATTACATTAGAAAAAATATATTTGTTATAATAAAATATAATTTTTATATGGCAAACAATAGTATAACTAAAAATTGATGAAAAATACGAATGACAATTAAATTGTGTAACACTTTGATAAATATTATACTTTAAATGATAAAATATCAATAGTTGTTACTTTTTTTTTTTAATAAACAACAAGCTACAATTCTAACTCTTTAAGAATAATAAAATAAAATAAAAAAAGATAAAACTTTTAAGAGAAGACTCTCTATACTCTTAATTTAGTCATAGGCATGTTTAAGAAATTGAAAAGTAAAAAGACTTTGTCTTTCACTTCCATGCATGTTCGAAAAATAAGGAAGAGGGAGAAATCATCAAGTACACAGCTATTTCTCAATTTTTATTGCTTATTTTCTTTTAATTTAGATTAATAAGATGAGAAAATGAGACCTATTAGAAAAATATGTTCCCTTGCTTGTTTCGCATTTGTAACATTGTCCGAACAACCATTACGTCCTGTGCCACGGCACACTATTAAGATTATTGATTTTATGACAACATATATTATCTATTTTATATGACTGTATATTATTTTATATATTTATTATATCAATTTTAAGTGTTAATATATAGTATGTATGTATGATATATTAGTTATAATTTTTTTGTAAAAAAAAATTATGCATTATAAAATATAGTCTCAACCTCCCAAGAAAAATTTATCCATCCATCCCTATTAAATTCATGAACTATAATTAATTTGATGTATATTATATTTTATAAATCTAGTCTAACAAAAAATTATTCATTGCTAATAGGTGAACCAAAGCTTATGAATAAATTGACTTTTTGTTCAGCTCTATATTTTTAACCGGGCAGAACAAGTTCATCTTAAAAAAAGAAGGCCAAAACTCTATTGATGAAAACTCTCACAACCATACACATGGGATAAAAATGATCTAGGTTTGGACTTGTTTGAGAGTTCTAAATAAAAAAGAAAGAAAGAAAGGAATGAGAGGTAAAATTTTAATTTTGACAATTTTTTAATTTAGAATGAAATCTCAATTATTTTTCTCTTGTCTCGGGTTTGTTTCCGAAGTGTAATATTATGAGATTCGTTCATCAAACATTTGATAAGAATAGCTGACCCACTTAGTTTTGTCCCTTTTTTATAATTTTAATAATATAAATTTGGCCAACTATATATGGAAGAACATAACTATTGGATTTGATCATTTCTGTCATGATATCAGAAAGCAAGAGGGATCGAGGCAATCTTCTAAATCTTTGATATGCATGAAAATGCAAGGCCCACAGAGCACTAAGCCACCGATCGTGAAATAAAGTGGGAGATGACTTGGTTTGCTTTTCATAAAGAAATTAATGGGACACTATACAAGTTCCCCGTCACCAAACAAGATTAAATAAATGTGCATGAATTAATGCTCGCAAATGGCAAATTCGCACTTGTTCAAAGCAAAACTTAGTGCCTTATCCTATCAGAAACACCAAACAAAGCAACCAAATTGACCCCACCACTAAAATGGTGGGTCCCTACCCCAATTATGTGAATTCATTTTGTTTCATTAACTATTTTTCATTTTGGATCACCTCATGTTTAAATTCAGGTTGAGATTAAAAGATTCATAATTTTTTTTATTCAATTAAAAAATTAACATAATTAAAATTCAAATTTATAACAATATATTTAATTACATATGTCTCCCGAGGCAATAAATAAATAAATATGTTTGTCCCATGTTGCCACAAGATCTCCTGGGATGTTTGGCAACGGAAAAGACATAAATGAGAAGTAAAAAAATTAAAAATTTAAAAAAAAAACATGCCCTTCCACTACAGGGGAGGCGAGCTTCCTCACACCAGTCCCTTGGTTTAATTTATTTTTTCCTTTTTTTTAATTGATTCAAATAATATTGAATTCATTTTGTACACATTTTAGATTGAGATTAAAAAATTCAATTTTTTTATAATTCGACTAAACAAATCATAATTCAAATAATATTCCCTCATGTTTGAATTTAGATTGAGGTAAAAAGATTCTTAAATTTTTTTTATGATTTGATTACAAAAATATTATAATTAAAATTCGAATTTATATCAATAGGCTTAATTACATATGTTCGCCTCATTAGTACACCGTGCCCTTGGTATTGTGAATTTATTTTTCTTTTTTAAATTATATTCAAATAATATTCGATTCATTTTGTACGCATTTTTAATTAATGGACACTTTTCTCATCCACATTAAAATTAAAAAAATATTAAAAAAAAGTTTCATCCTAACTAATTTCAAAGAATCGATATAACTAAAATTCAATATCTAACAATACGCGTAATCATGCGTGTCATCTTCACTTTAATTATCTCCACTGAATGAATTCAATCGGTGTCATCACTAGCAGATGGTGACATGTCCTTCCCCTACAAGTAGGCCCCACTTTCCCCTTCACTACCAATGGAAGTCATGATTCCCACAACAACCCACAAAAGCAGCTGTCCAACATCACACATGGGGGCCACCATACGGGATCATAATGCACCTCCATCCTCTTAAAACCCTCAACCACTTTTGTTTCATGCAGTGGTGAAATTAAGAGAGAAAAAAGAGAGGCTTTTTTGATTTCCCTACTGAAGCTTTAATGGAGAAAAGCAAGTCATTTCCTGAATACTCATGCTCTTACTCAGAGTTTAATGGGTTCGGAGAAAGATCAAACTCTTATAACTTCAATGGGCCAACCGTGAAGGGGAATGGGTTTTATGCATCAAATGATCCAGAGTTCAAGAGGAAGAAGAGGATCAAGGCTTATAATGTTTTGACAGTGGAGGGAAAGTTTAAATCAAGTGTCAGAAACAGCTTCAAGTGGATCAAGAACAAGTTCACCGATATTCGCTATTAGCAACAACGATAATCCTTAGGTTAAGTTTCTATATTGTTTGTTATCTGGTTTTTCGTTAAACATCTTATTAAGAAATATTGAACTGTAAAAATAGTTTACTCTATCATGTTTTTAAAGAATCTGATAGGAAACACATAAAAACTAGACTTAAGTTTTGCCCTAGCTAGAATCCCTTCTCGTGAGTTGTGATGATCCCTCGTACGTCTCAGCTTTGAAGGTAACAAAATAAAGAAGAAAAGGGAAAAGCTTTGTTTTATCGAAACGGAAACGAGCTTATCTCCCTTTGTAAAAATTGTTTGTGTTAGAAATTGTGTCAGCTACAAGAGATTTTACACAATATATATATATATATATACACACACACACACACTAAAGGTGGTGGAATGAAATGTTGGACTTGCTGGAGATGTTTCTGCAGTGAAAATATGCGATTAAGGGTTGTGGGGTGATTTTGTATAGCAGGAGGAAACTAGCATATGCTATGTATATCAAACAAGCAAGAGAACGTTGTTTTTTTTTTTTGGGGGGGGGGGGGGGTAACAACTGAGATTATTGTGAAATGGATTTTCTTCTTCTCTTCTCTTCTTTTCTTTTGGATGAAAGATTATTCATGTGATTATCCCAAAAAAAAACTTGAGATAGTAAAAATATATATGTACCTAATTATAATTTCAGGTACCTTTCTCCCCTTTCTATCTTATTCTAAGATACTCGAGGCGTTCCAGTTCAGCAACCAAGGTAACTTAGGATATTCACACTGGGCACCTTGCACTTGTTATTTATGTATTTTCTTTTGGGGATAATGTTTATCAAGTGTTATAATCCCAGACGCAAATTATGAGACTTTGACATGGAGTTTATATAAACATTGAGCTCTTCAATTTCATAAGCTAAACTTTCCTTCTAGAAAAAATTCTTATCAGTTGATATGAGAACCTACTGAATTTCCCAGAGGTTAATATAAATGAATCAGAAACTCAGACTTAGCCCTCCATCAATTTAGTTTGTTCAGTTCTAAAACTTTCCCATGATGTGGTTAGGCCACCAAACCTCCCACTGAACCTCAGCAAACTGGTCTGTGAATCATTTTTTCATAATCCAGCCACTGGTTCAATTTGCAAATAGATATATATATTAGATTTTTAATGTGTTCAGCATATTTGCCAAACAAAGTAGTATACAAACAAGACACGGCAGACATATAAATTGTTGGAATTCAAATTAAATAGAAGTGTTAAGATACATTTTCAAGTGACATGTTGAATTTGATACAAGTGTTAGAACACGAATGCAACTTCTTCCTAATGCATTGCTTGGAACTTACGAAACGGAAAGTCAGAAAATGAAATCTATCATTGCATCGGATTATGCCGCAAAAGTGAGACCAAGAATAATAAACAAGAAGAAAAGCTTTAATAGTTAATAAGGGGAAATCGGAATATATACGGAAATTCAGACGTGAGAATTGTCAATCACTACTTTTAACTAGGCCATTTAGAAGTCCCTAATTATGTTTAAAATCAGTCCCCACTTTAAAGGGAAGTCAACAAATTAGCCCAGTTTGAACCTTTTATGATGATATTTTAAGCATCCGTTTAGCACAAATTTTTCTTTACTTCGCCACTTTACATTGAGTGCCATTGGTGCTATTTAGTACGTGAAAATTTTCATTTATTTATAACACCTTTGAACATGACAAATTTAAAATTTGTGTTATATATGTCCTACATAATATAGAGATAATGGATTTTTATAAACATGCTAAATTCAAATATTTTAAATTTTTAAGAATTTAAAAAATTAGGATATGTACCAATGCTTTCAAAACACCCACATCAAATGGTAGCAATGTAAATTTTATTTTATTTTCTTTCTCTGGTGAAGAAGATGCAAATATGAAAAATTATTGTCTCGAGCCTTCGTTGGACTCCCTCTTCATTCTGGCAAATAAGTATTTCGACTTTAGATTTTTTCATATTTAAAAACTTTTCATGTGAGAGAAAAGATACGGTAGATGTAGAGCTCATACAAGTAGTTTCTATTGGGTCACATCCACTTTGTCAATCTCTTCCATATAAAAGCTTTTTGAATATAAGAAAATCTGTATTAAAATATTCCACCAAGAGTGTACTTCAATTAAGAAATTGAGCAAACCGACAAACAAATTCAAACGAAATTGTGCAATTTAGTTACTTTCAAAATGCTTTTATCTTCAATAAATAAACAGTTCCCGTTAACTTTTTTATTGAAGTTGATCTTATTTTCTGTAAAAATATCCTTTTTTTCCATAAATTCATACTTACAAAGTAAAGTGAGATAAATGATATAATTAATGTTCAAACCAGTGAAAAAGATATACGTAAGCTTCAATAATTGCTAAAAAAGAAATAGGGGGGGTGAATGGTACGTGAGGGAAACTTATTTCACAAATCAAGTCGAACTCGGAGTGCAAAGTTGACAATTGATGCAAATGTTGCATCGTAAAGAACACTACAAACAAAATATAAAGAAGAAAAGCAGGATGCCAATATTTCAGGCTTTTGTTTAATTTAAGAGAAAATTTTATTTGTGAAATGCAAGTTAAAAATATTTATACTAAAAAATTTTAAATTTTAAAATAATTTTAAATGATTCAAAAATTACAAATTTAAACTGCATAAAAAAAATTACAATTCAAAACTTCAACTTAAAATTTTTTGTACTTCTATTTTCTAAAATAATTTTAAAATTTAATATCTTTTAATATAAATATATTTAATTTGAAGTCATTAAGTATAATTTTTCCCTAATTTAAAACATCCGTTTAACTGCCCGAGGCTAAAAGTACAACCATAGTAGTATTTAAATCATCACATAACCTTAAAAATGAAGGGGTAAAAGAGAAACCCAGTCTCACATGTTTCTCTGTTAACAATGAATGCCTTGCATAGACTAATGGGTATGGCGGGTTGGGGATGAAACTGACTAGAAAAGCTGACACAAATATAGGATCAACTAGTTATTCTTAATAAGAAAGGTCACAATTAGTGAAAAGAATATAAATACAAAATGATAAATGAAAATATAAAATTATAGGTTTAAATGTCATCTGTTTTGTTTCGGCCTAATCATCAAAGACTAAATGCTGCCCCTGTTTTGGGCTTATAAATTCTCTGGAGGAAGCAGACCTGAGGACCTGGTGTGATCTGTAGTTATTGTCTTCTTTCCTGGCCGCATGTTGTTTTAACTTGGGTAATGGAGCAAGGTTCTTGATATTTTCACCACCATTAACATGGAGATGGATTTTGGGGGACAACTTTTGATCATCTGAAGCCACATATCGAGAAAAAAAGAAAGGCAAGCGATGATCCTTTGTCTCGGCAGTGTTAAAAATAGATGATGTCGTACGGGTTGTGGTTGTGCTACCCTGAACATTCCTGCTCAATTCCTGAAATAACATGGGAAGAAAACTGTCAGAATACTATTAGTTTCTCTTTTCTATACCTAGTTAAACGATGGAAGTCCCCCAGCAGTTTTATCTCAGGCTAAACCCCCTTCACTCTATTATAAATAAATAGATGTAATACAAGCTTTTCTTTTCTTTTCTTTTTCTCTTTTGGTTATTACACTTAGGGTATCCTCAGATTATGTTACGACTACTATCTCTCGGGACAATCTTAAAGGCGTACTTCTTTACATCAGTTTGGGACATTTAGAATTTTACTTCCAATGTAGCATAAGATGTATTTATTATTTATCTTATTATGTAACAATTTGATCATTATTTGGAATATTTGGGCAATTAGGTAGCTAAAAATTTAATTAGAAATTTGGATAAAGACTTTTAAGCTTAGGTTTAGGTCAACTTTTTGAGCCTGAGGCTTTATTAGCCCATATCTTTCCTTTAAATATGCGCCTAGTCAGTTATGACATTCTTTTCCCGATTGATATCAATAAATCTGATATTTAAGAGTGTTTTTTGTTTCTTTCCTTTTGGTTCCACGTCACCTTATCATTCGTCAAATTTCTGTTTTATCTCTAAATTTCAATAGGGTATTAAAGCCTTATCATCCACGATAGTCGGGATTTTGCATCTGTCAATTAATTTTTTGTATTCTAACAGCCGATGGTGAATCAAGCATCAAATAGGTTGTAATAACAGCATGCAGAAAAATCCACTGCAATATCCAGTATCTCCCCCTAAAATGGAAGATTATATTACGGTTAAACATTCTTTGCTTTAATTTATTTAATTGTTTCGAAGGATGGGTGTTCCAGGAGAAAAAACACCAAATCTCCTTTACAATGTATGGTCGCCAGTACTGGGGACATTGTGGAAACCTCAATAAATATTCAATCTGTCTAATGCTTTTTCTGGAATGATGTAGATCAAGTAAACACTAATGGGCTCAATATCAAACCCCACAACTGTCGGGGAGTTAAATGAGAGGCAACTTGACAGGTAAGTCAATGGTCCTACCTTGTTCGAACTTAAATTTGAATGACCCCATCAATCATCTCAGTGGTTAGTGTGTCATTAGTATGAGTAATGCAGATGCTCCTTTGTTTAATTCTTAATTAGGGTTTTTAATTAGCATTTTATTTTAGGTTGGTTGGTTGGACATCCATCTCCTGGATAACCATTCCCTTGTTTGTTTGGGTGTTTTAGTTACGCTAGACTGTGGCAGGCTATATGCCTATGAATGGAACTGCCTAGCGATTGGGTAATTTATATTCTCTTATTGAATTTTATAAATCAGAATTGTTGAGTTTCTTTCAGAACATTCTTGAATCTTTAATATTTTCTTTTTGGTTCTGCAAAAATGAGCCACCATCTAATGGTCAATAATTCTTAGATACAATATATATATATATATATATAAAGAGATTAAGGTGATTGTTCACCTCTTTAGAAGATACAGCATGCTCTATTGGCCTACCAGATGCCAGATTCTTCCTTCGACGCTCGTTATGTGTACAAGATCGTCTTATTTTAGATTTCATGTACCTGTAAATATTATTTAAGAAAAAAAGAATCAGATATCTCTACCAGTAAAGAGGTTTCCATTAGCTCATATTTTGTTCTACACACTTCTTCAAACTAGGATTATACAGAGGTTAATTATTCAATGCACCACGTTGAACAAAAAAATTCTCATAATATAAATGCATATCAGAATCAGTTAACTAAACTAGTTACAAATACCAATACAGGGGACTGCATTACACAAGTAACACAACATGAGAACTGATGTTTGATGTTGCCCCTCTAGGGTTGAGAGTGAAGGAGAAGACCAGAGAAGAAAGTAGGGAGAGAGAATTGTAAATCTTTAGTTAAAATTCAGCTGATTAAGTCTACAGCCGGATCCTTCTACAGTCAGACCAAAAAATCCACGTCTAAAATAAATGAAAATGAATTATCTGTAATTCAAGCCTCAATAAAATCCCAAAAAAAGGCTCCTACTTCAGATCTCCATCAGGAAGGCGTAAGTGAATGTGATCACAGTCCCATCAGAATATGATGCATAAGATCTCTACCATCTTATAACATCAAAAATAATTAAGGAATGATATATAGATTTATATGTAATTGGGTTTCTCTTGCATTCAATCTACATCAAGTATTCAAGTTCAAAAGCATCAATTTATTTATTTTTGAGAAATTGCAGCAATTTATTTATGGCAACAGTTTGGAGCAGCATTAGGTCATACAAAGAAGCGTAAGTCAACAACCTGCAGAACCCACTGCTTCAGTGTAATCAGTGGTCTGTAAAGCTCTGAAAAAAAATGGTCATAAAACATGCCTGTGCACTGAATGGTGCAAGTCTCACTATATTAACAGGAGATATACTAGCAATCACCATCATAAATACATATACACATATACATTATTGACATAAGCAGACGTATCTTTCTCTGAGGTCTGAGCATGTGTATCCATAAGTTGACTGAAGCCAACCTCAGAACTTCGAGGGGGAAAAATGACTTACTTGATCTGTTCATTGGCTAGATTTTGCCCATCATCTTCACTGTAGATTACGGCCAGACCAGAGAGTTCACATGCCAATGGGCTTGTAAAGAAAAACTGCAGCGAAAAAGTAACTTCTACGTGGGAAATTTGGAATAAGTTAGGCATGAAATTATATCCCAGTTTTTCATTGGGAATTTACTAGATGAAATATAGTATAATTGCACACGCATGTCAATGACTTTACGAAACAATTAGTCAGACAATAAGCTTGAAAGATAATAAGAACCTTTCCGAGGAGTAAAATCCATTCAATACAGAAAGTTGGCAGGCCACTGAAATACTCATGCACATTATGTGTATAAGATAAAATAAGATATAAAAAGTGATCAATATATTAACTTCCAAAGTAGAATTAGAAATCTCTTATCTCTTGTTAATCATTTGATATTCTTTCTGAAACAGCACTTAAATAAAAGTTCCTAGTGTATCAATCAAGATCAATTTAATAAATGCAATATCTTTTTCTCCAAAAATGTTAACCCTAGGATGAAGCAGAAAATAATTGAAACTTCAGGTTTTTGCTTGATTGATGATTTGGGAAAGTATCTAGGTGTGCCAATTCTCCATAGTAGATCCAGTAAGAAGGACTTCAACTACACTGTGGAGAAGGTGAAATCTCATTTGAAGGGTTGGAAGACAAATTGCCTAAGCATGGCAGGTAGGGCCACTCAAGTCAGTGTTAAGTTCTATCCCTATCTACCCTATGATGGTAGCTAAATAGCCCAAGACTATAGGTGTAGAGCTTGAACAATTGCAGAGATCTTTCATCTGGAGGCATGATTAAGACAGCAGAAAGTTTCACTTAGTAAGTCGGATCCTCATGTATAACCCTAAAAGGAATGGGGGTTTGAGTATAAAGAACTTGAATGTTAAGAATGATGCTTATCTTTTCAAACTAGGCTGGAAACTCCGATGCAACGAAGATAGCCTATGGGCCAATGTACTCAAGGCAAAATATAATAAGGGGATGTAGGTTATCAACTTTCCTACTTTCAGTAACAGTGTTTCTCCTCTGGCAGGCCCTTAGGTCTACTTGCCATCATCTTGAGTCATGCTTTGTGCACCAAGTTGGCAATGGTAGGAATATAAACTTTTGGACAGACGGATGGATTGATAAGAACACGGAGCTTTGATATGAGACTCCACAAGGTGTTCGGGCAGACATGGTTTATTGGAAAGTTTTTTATTTGGTGAATTACAGGGGTAATTGGGATTGGGTGCATTTTCAACACCTAATATCCCAAGTTACTTATTTGAAAATCCACGCTATCCCTCCCCTAACTTCTCCTGATGATGAATGCTCCCTTTTATGGAGTGGAGAACCTAATGGCATTTGCAATGTTTGCAGTGTGAATTTGAGAGTCCTTGGGAACTCCATCTAATTTCTGGAAGCTCATTTGGCCAGGGCCTGAATGAATTCGTATTTTTCTGTGGCTTACAGCTCATAACAAACTACATAACAAGACGCCAAGAAGGCACAGGAATGGGGTTACCATCCTGTGTCATGCTTGCAAGAATGTGGGGAATACCATTCATGTTTTAGGTGATTGTTAGGTGGCAGTAAGAGTGTAGAATGCTTTATTATCCTCTTGACCAAAGCTATGTTTTCTTCACTTGTTCCCTCACGTCTTGGCTGACTTTTAATCTTCAAGATGATTCGTGTATCAGAGAAGATCTTTCGTGGCACCTTATTTTTGGGTTGAGCCGTTGGTTTTTGTAGAAATGGAGGAATGCTTGTGTGTTGAACCAAGTAACATCCATCCCTTCAAGCCCAAGGAGAATTCCTTTAAACTTTGCCAAACAGAATGCTATTGTGCACGATCCTCCTTTTGAGCAAATTTGTCGGTGGCCTCCTAATAGTAATTGGATTAAGATTAACTGTGACAGTGCTCGTAAAGGGAACCCCAGACTAGCTGGTTGTGGTGGAATTTTGAGAGATCCTCATGGCAGTTGGATTCAAAGATTTTCTAGGAATATTGGGTAGTGCCCTTCCTTGCAAGTAGAAGAGTGGGGGGCTTTTTTGGTATTTGAACTGGCTTGGTTATTACATTGAATGATGCTACAATGAACTCCATCAATCAAAGACCCCTTATCAAGGGCATTCTGGATGTGATCCACAGGAATTTGTGCATCAAAATAACACATCTTCCATGAAGGAAATTGGTGTTCAGATCCGCTTGTTAATCATAGCCTTGATCTCCCATTGGGACTTCATGTGTGGGATACCATTCCCTCTTTTCTTAGTTTTCTATTCTTTACGGATTTGAGAGGGACCTCATTCTCTCGTGGTATGGTGTAGTTCTTTGTTTTTGTTGTCTGGGCTTCTAGTCCCCTCTTACCAAAAGGGGGCAAAAAAATTGGAGTCATTCGTATACAAATGCCTCAAAGCAAGTTTTATAATACACTTGCTAGCACAAGCATTAGCTCTGGAAAGTAACCCATCTTTGGTTAAGCCAAAAATTGAGTGCGCTTCATACACATGATGAGGGCTTTCAATCATCCAAAAAGAAGTCAGTTAGAAAAAGAAAAGAAAAATTACAGCATATAGCAACCTGTAGTTACATAATGTTTTGACTTTTATTTTTCCCTCATAGCATGGATCTTAATAATGAACAAAAAATGATTTCTTCAGGAATTTCAATTTATAGATAAAGGAAAATTATTGCCCAATTCTGAACAAATGCAAGTCCAAGAATACTATTGTCTAAAAGAAACAGAAATTAATAGGAAGGTGGAAGATCAAATTGATGAAGCAAAACTATTCTGAGCAGGAGAACTGATAATATACGTCCATCACACCTAATTGGCTTCAAATTGTCAATGTTTTAAAGGTCTTTCTGCCAAGAGATCTCAGGTATAGAACTATGTAACTCAAAAAGGCAACTTTTCTTCAAAAATGAAAATTAAACAACTAAGCATTATTTTGAATCCTTACAACCTGAAGATAGACTCTCATGTTGCTAAAACCAGGTAATAAACATGTAAGACAGCCTCATAATGACAAGAGAATTTGATAAGAAAATTTATAGATCAAAAATTGCAAGAGTAAATTACTCTCTCCTCTCCTGAGAGATGTTTAAATTACACTGTCCTTTTCTCTATTATAAAAATATATACAAAGTCTCCTCAAGCTAAAATATAATCCAAATATCCTCAAGAATAATATTGATTTCGTTTATTAAAAATATAACATTAAAAAATATTTTGTATTTTTATTTCAATATTATTTATTTTGTGTTGAATACTGTATATTTAATTTATTCTAAATTTAGAGCATTGACTTTTTATAGTGGTCAAATGCATATTTAATACTTGTTATATTATATAAATAACATATATAATGGTATTTTAGTCAAAATAAATTAATCGTAGCTCATCTTTTGTTAAGGGGAAGATCAGTGTAATGCATATTTTGATTTTAAGGGAAGGGCTGTACAATTTGGACTTCTCTTAGTAGAAGGGAGTGTAATTTACTCAAATTGCAATTAAAATGAAATTCCAATCTTTCAGGAAATTAATATGCAGTGTGCATTTTGAGGTGTGATGATCAAAACCACTTATCAGGATTAACCATTCCTGCCTGGAGTCACCTGATTTTGAAGAGCTTTAGATGCAGTGCCTCGGTATGCAGGATCTAATGTAAGCAGAGTACATAAAAGGCCCAAGGAAGATGGAGGGAGATGCCTAAAAGATTCTACTAGGCTGGGTCTGTAAGACTTCGGAGGTCTAAATGTTGTAGAAGGATTCAATTTTTTCCAATACTCCTCCGATGGTGTGCCACATAGCCTGAAAATTCTATGAAGCTGCTCAACCTGAAAGCAGAGAAACTCAATGACTTGCAGAACAGAACTAGAGACTGGACGATAACCAGACAACACAACACAGACATACACATAGACCAAAAACTAAGGAGAGAGATAAGTAGTTGGAAAGGATTTTGACATACAGAAGTCATCATCTGGGCATTATCACCTCTGTTCTGCCAGGCATAATTGGAATTCCTGTAAACATTTCTGCCAAGAGGCATCCAGCACTCCATAGGTCAATACCAACTCCATAATCCGTAGCACCTAACAATAGCTCAGGTGCTCTGTACCACAGTGTCACAACCCGGCTTGTGAGATGCTGGTTATGGTTTGGGCTATAAAAATTGGCAAGCCCAAAATCAGCAATCTTAAGCATCCCATTTTTATCAATCAAAAGGTTTGACCCCTTAATATCTCGGTGCAAAATGCCCCTATCATGGCAATGCTGCAGACCTGAAAGCAATTGATGCATATAGCACTTGACCTACATCAATTTTTTTTTTCCAGATTATTACAGTAAATGAAGGGAAATGCTAAAATTGCCCAAGGCGATGAAGAGAAACTTTTAACCTGTGGTTCAGTGAGTCTTTCTTCAGGACGAGAAATTATTCTAGCCATGTCTGATTGCATGAAATCAAAAACAAGATAAAGACTGTATTGCATTCTTGATGTAGCCAATCCTTTGAGTTTTATGATATTGGGATGATCCAATCTCTGTAATATCGTAATTTCTCTTGCCATAAATTTAATGCTTTCAGGCTGGGATGTATCAAAGCGAACCTTCTTGAGGGCCACAACTTCTCCAGTGTCCCAATCTTGTGCTTTATAAACATTGCTGTAGGTTCCTTGTCCTACCTGAAAAACATAATATTTACACGTAGGCCAAGTCAATTAGCTTGCTCCCTTATACCATTATCAGTAAGGCAAACCTATCGACCTAAGTTGTGCGAGGATAAACATACATATAATAACACATTATCTGTTTTCAGGAAACCAAAAAATTTAAAGTTGAATAACATTGCAGATTATAACTTTCTAACCTGGAAGGAGTTTTATATCATATTCCATGATTTTTTAGAGTTTTCGGAACATTATTAATTGGAACCTTGATAAAAGTAACTTGGAACAAAGTTATGTATGATCAATAAGGCTTTCAAACATACATGCATTACGCCAACAATAGAAGCGTCAGCTTATATCTCATTCAATCAGATAATTACTAAATCGAAATCCTCTTTTCTCAAATTTGTGGTCCAAATTCAAACATAGATAACTTTAAGACTCTTAATGATTCAAGCAGCCAAACATTTAACTAATACTCAGAATGATGCTACATTACGAAGAATGTTCCCAAGCATCCCAAAATGATGTGGCATACTAATGGGTTAGTATTAAGTTGTAAGGGCACTAAGCGTTGGATGCGCATGTAATTGACACATCATTTTCCATTACCCTTCTTCATTCGGTAGGGATCCTTTGCAAAAGCATTTTGCATTTTCCATTACCCTTGTTCATTCTAGCCTTATCTAATCTAGAACATAAAACTTTAACAGAACCCATAAATAAAGACCTTATCAATCATTTTGTATGATTCAGCACTCTTGGGTACCAAGCCAGCCAAAACTTCTCTAGGAACATTATCAACCAACCATCTGGGCCACCCATCAACCATCTCATCGTCGAAAGATTTCCTTGGTAATTTCTCACGATCATGCACAGCATTTCTCTTCCCCTCTATTACACCGCCATTGCTGCTGCCTTCCCTTTCTTCGTTCCCAATACCAGACCCAACCCGATGCTTTCTGATTTCGCGCTGGTGTAACCAACCAATCTCCCTGCGTTCGTATCTTTGACCCATCGATCGTCGATGAGCAGCAAAATCCCTGTTTCCAATATATCCATTTTCTAATTTCAACCTCTCTAAGCCCCTAGCTTCCGAACCCTCCAATGGCTTCGCCTGAACGCAACCCATAGCTCTCTAGGGTTCCGATCCCAGCATCAATTTGACCACATTTGTAATGATGTGCACATGGAGTGACATGTCCAAGCAAAAGTGATGAAGAAACAAAAGCAGATGGCGAAGAAGCTGAAGGATTGCTATTGGGATGAGAGAGAATGAAAAGGATTAGTGAAGAATGTGACGGATTCCCGTGGCCGTCCATGGCCGGCACTTTTGGAATATTGCTGTGGGTAAACAAGTACCGTATGACGTTTTCTCGAATTTTTGAGACCTCTTCTTTTCTTTTCTCTGATTGAATGCAATTACACAGTAACAGAGAGAATGTGACTGCGATCGCAGTTTTTGGAAATTGAAGAGCGCAAACTCTCCGGAGTGAAAAGGCGAATGGATGTGAACAGACAGGGAGAAAGGGTACACAGAAGTAAACAATGTCGGCTCTCCGTACAGTTTGGTCTCGTGGAGCACATGATCTTTGACAAATGATTTCATCTATAGGATTAAAAAAATAAAATAAAAAATAAAGTAAAAATAATAATTTTACATATAAAAAATAATATTTACATTTTTATTTATAAATAATAAAAATAGATCATGCAATTAAATAATAATAATAATGTAATATAAAATAAAAGTAAAAAAAATCTCTTTCTTTACTCATGCCAAATTATTTTTAAAAAAATTTATATGTAATTTTTATATTTTTATTATTAAATTTTTAATTCAAAATAATAAATATATAATTTTTAAAAAATATTTTATACATATTGTGATTTTACTTACTCATGGTCTTTTAAAATTTACGTATAATTACAAAATTTTCTTTACTATAAGTTTCAAGATTATTTAATAATAGACAATTCAAATCCTCCTTAATAAAGTCCCTTTATTTTGATTCCCACCATAAATTTAAAAATTTTTCAGATAAGATCTGTAAAAACAAACTAAATTAATTTTCCGTGAATTTTGCACTCTGTTTAATGAAAGTCAGATATTGGCTAAAAAAACTTAAATTAATTATGAATAATATGTCAACATGCTTAGTAAAATTTGTTTCATAATTTATATTTAATACTGAATTTTGTTTAATCAATGACTATTTTTTATTAATTTTGTTTCGTCTGTCAATATAATCAGTAGACGTTTGATAATTAATTAGTCACTTGTCAAATTCCCACTCTTTTTAAAATGCACATCGACGTCTTATAACATTGGGGCATCCGTTTGAGATTGGAGTGTAAAATAAAAGAGAATATTATACTTTTAAGTTATAAACATTTATATTAAAAGATTTTAAATTTTAAAATTATTTTAAATAATTTTATGATTAAAAATTTTAATTTTAAATTTTAAATTATAATTTTTTCTTGTAATTTTAATTTTTGGTTTTATAATCTTTTAAAATAATTTTAAAATTAAAAAATTTTAATATACATATTTTTAATTTTGAGTTTGTAATTTTTTTAAGATAAAGATGAATTTTCTTTTAGCTTTTTAAGTTTATCTTTTTGGAAAAGCACAAGATGGAATATCCATTGCCTGGATTTAGTATGATTTTCAAAATGAAAAATGTCAGGAATTAGTCAAATTAGAATCCACATGGAATTAATATTATATATATATATATATATATATATGTTTAAGAGAATGTTTTAAAATATGGACTGAATTTAGATATAATTATTTAAATTTTTATTATCCAAGTTTCTAATTAAAATATATATAATGTTTTAATTAAAATATAATAAGTATATAGTTTAATTGAAAAGTCATATTTTTATCTATAAAATTTATATATTTATCATATTATTATTAAAAAATTATATATTAATATTAAAAAATATGATAACCAACTGCATATAATTACTCCTTAAAATATGTTGTAAAATCAAAAAATAAATAAATTAACCATAATTAAATCACGAAAAATATAATTTCAGTATTTTTTTTTTCTTTTGGCTTGCCACAACTTCTTGACCTCCTTTACTCGACCCCTGGACCCCACGTCTCGACGCTTGATGAATTTGCATATTTGACACTTTTGCATCTTCACTCTCTTATGTAACCTATCACTTTCCTGATAATTCTTAACATCAGCCACTCCCGCCCTTCATTTCCCTACCTCATTCTTTAGTGTTTTCTCCTTTTCTTCACATACGACATGTGGCCCAGACAGACCAATCGCAGTGTCCCCAAATCAGTGGCGGAGCCACGTTTGTTTGAGGAGGTGCATATGCACCCTCTCACTTTAAAAAAAAAATTATAAGTAAGAGATGTAAATTTTTAGTATTTGGTATCTTTACTCTTAATATTTTATGTTTTTTATTTTTTATATCTTTATATTTTGAATCCATTTGATTCTTAACTTAGATCAAATCTAAATACAATTGAGTCCAATTTTTTTTTTTAAATATGTGATAACTTAACTCAAAATCAATAAATTCTAACAAAAATTTTTAAACTCATTTAATATTAGTCTTATAAAAAAATAAATATCATTATTTATAGTTTATTTTCATAATGAAATTCATTTTTTTTTAATAAAAAATAAAAAAATCTTATTTTTAATTATTATTTTTAAAACTAAATTGCACCATCTGGATCACTATCTTGGCTCCGCCACTGCCCCAAATAGTGCCAAAGCTGATTAATTCCTCCTCACTAGCACCTTCGACCCCAGAAGCTTTACTTTTGCACTTTCATCGTGTCTCAAGAATCCTGGAAGGATAATTTATTGCGACAAAAAAATAATTGAATAAGCAAAAGAAGGTTCCACCTCCACCAGTTCACACAATGCAACAAAAGATAAAATTACCCCTACACCATTAAGATTAAGCTTACCTAGAGCAACACTAGGGGCAACAACGACATCGCAAAATTTAAGGTTTAAAAGAAATCTAAGACCGCATTAAAAAAAAACCAACGGCAATGCTATGTTTCCCAATATTGAATGTTCTTTGATTTTGCAAAGGAATTTTTACAACAATATTTTCTTGGAGACTTGATTTCTTTAACAACCACATTTGTTCTAGTTCAATTAGCCTACTCCTAAAATTATTTATATGACGAGACTCAAAGGGTAGCCTTCCTTGACCTTTCCCTTTTAGACTTGACCACGGCGTCAAAGAACCATGAAATTTGAGCAAAATGGAAGCACAAGTAAATGCAAGAAAATGTAAGGTACAAAAGGACACAGAAGACAAAAAGACAAAAGACAGACTGCTAAAGGTGATTACCCAAACAAATGTGGAAACATGATACATAAGCCAAGGTAGTCACATACCATATGTCCATAGGCTTACCACTCTTAAAGTGCTATACAATACACTAGACGACTATCACGAATATAGCTAACTTCGCCTTAATTGTGAAACCTTGGACATTACCAATGTTCAAATAAGCAACCTCACACAAAACAAAGGTTATGTAACCTAGGACAACACCAAGGGCAAGCAAGGCAAATTGTCTAACATAATAACTTTGGGTCACACCGAAACTGATAGGCCCCAAGTAACACTAACGTCGACTTCAATTAACTATGTAGTTTAAAGAAAAAGGGAGAGATAAGGGAAAAGGTAGAATACTGAGTTCATCTAAAGACTCTTGGGAACACTTGTGATCAAATTTTCTTACACCTACAACCATCATTCCACTTCATAAGAGATTTACATCACTCAGATAGCCATGAACCTCAACACATGAAGGAAACAACCACAAAAAATGATGGACAAAATCTAGAAGGAATACCGAATTCAATACATGAAGACCCCAGACTTTCTTTTGTTATCTTAGATCTCGTAGAATCTCCTAACAGTGTGCAATGATGAAGCAAACTTAAAACAAAAGCCATCTCCAAAGGCAACAACCAATCAAGAGACAAAAGAAAGAAAAAAAAAACCACCTAAAGAAGGTTCAACTATCAAAAATTTCAACCTTCTAAGACAATGCTTACTTGCCTCATAACTTGGCTAATCGACTTAAAAGGCAAATGTTATAGGTTCCTAACTAACCCAATATTTCTTTAAGCCTAAAAGACTTCAAGATCACGTTGCTAAGACTCAAAGATCTGCTGGAAAGGATGAAGAATAAGAGAATAAACTCATAACAAAACAACTTGAATCATATGAATGCACGCTACTCATAACTATTTTATCACATAGTAAATTAACTACGAAAGTTTTCTAGAATTAAACAAACTCTTTTAAAAAAATCAAGAAATAGAATAACAGTTATTTTTCTCTTTGTAACCCAATAATGATGTTAGGAGGGGGAAAGAGAAGGCAGAGAGATGTATCTAGTCATATGTTCCCTCCGATCTCAAATATAAGTCACTTATTGAAAAATTATCTTGGTCCAAAATATAAGTTACTTCTCGAAATTGTCTTAATTATTAAATAATTTTTTTTCTTAAGTACTCCTAATTAAATAGAGAGTCATTAAGATTAATGTAATTTACTAAAAATAGAGGTAGGCTCTTTAATTAGGGGCAAATATAAAAAAAATTATACTTTAATACAAATTCAATTAGTTAAACTACTTTTAACTAATTTTCTTAATATCTGTAAGGTAGGTATTGGTGATTTATATTTGACACTGGAAGGAGTATATTATTTAATATAAAATAATAATGTTGAAATATTAACGCTATAGAGAAGATAACAGAGCAGATGAAGAAGATAATGGATAGTTAATCTGAGAATGTGGAGGAAAGTTAAAATTCAAAAATAAAAAATGCTTAAATAATGGAAGAGCTATCTATTTGAAAAATAAAATTGAATTTGATTAGTTCAAATGTAGTATTAATTAATTAATTTAAATTAATTAATTATTTCTGGATAAGCATAAAAAGTATTTTGCAAAAAGTTGCCTGAAACGGTTAAATATTATGCAAGGGAGAAATCCGCAATTTGCATTACACTTAGACATTTTGGCCTAAGCTTGTACACGCAAGTCCCTCTCTCTTTTAAATTACAAGCCCAATGTAACATATTAAAATAAAAGTATTCAAAACTCCTTATTTCAAGCATCGTGGGATTTCCTTTTGAAATACCTACACACTCACAATAATCCCCCACATATTTCAAAAGGATAAGTGAAGAAGATGAAAAGTTTTAATTAGGTTATACATATGAGGATAAATGTTTTGAATTTAATGTCTTTTAAACTATGAATTAGACCTAGATAGATAAGATTTAATGTACAAAGTTATTGGTATAATTTATAACTTCTATGAATCAAAAACTTTTAGGTATGTTAGAGGTCTTACCAGTCATATTACATCCCTAAAGTTCCTATTGTTAACGCTATTTTGCACTAATAGGCCACACACACACTTGTTAATTTATTAGTGCTCTAGAGATTTTGCCATAATCACATAGAATCGGCTCCACTTTACACTTATATATGTGATTTCATCAAGTGTATTTATAATGAATACACTACCCATAAGGGATATGAAAATCATTGAGAGCATTTCGTTCATCATCTTATTCAATGTATCCTAGCACTTTCTCATATCATAAGAAGGGACTAAAAATAATGGTACTAGTAGAATTAATGAATGACTTATTATTACACATATTAACCTTTTTCATAAGATCTCCAATCACAAAAGTTACCACCATTGTTAATTTCAAATTGGTTTAAATCTCATTCCCCTCAATGTTTTAAGAATTAATTTTCTTCCCAGAGGTTTGGTCAAAGGATCTGCCAAATTCACTTCTGATCTTATATAATTAACAGATATAATTCTATCTTTTAACAACTATTTTACCATATTATGTCTTAAACATATATGTTTACTTTTACCATTAAAAGTTTTATTCTTTGCAATGGTTATTATTGTTTATAAACACAAATGGTGTTGGTTTTATACTTAATGGGATATCTGCTAAAAAGTTTTTCATTCACTTAGCCTTATTACTAGTCAATTTTAAAGCAATAAATTTTGACTCCATAATTAACTTAGCAATAATTATTTGTTTGGTTGATTTCTAAGTTATTACATCACCACCAAGGATGAATATATAACCACTACTGGATTTTGTCTCATCTAAATTAGAGATCTAATTAACATCATTGTATCATTCTGATACAATGGGAAATATACTATATATGATACCATAATTCATTATATCTCTCAAATATCTCATTAATCTAACTAATGCAGTCCAATGATCGCGACTGGGACTATGTATATATTTGCTTAATCTATACAAAGCATATGCTATGTCAGGTTGGGTAAAATTCACCAAATGCACTCGCAATAATTTATGCATACTCAAATTGAGTAATAAGTTTACCTTTATTTTTTTTAGTTGAGTATTAGTATCATAAAGAATATACACTAATTTGTCATCAAAATGACCACAATTCTTGAGAAGTTTCTCAACATAATTTTCTCGTGATAGTGATATATTATCACCATTCTTTATGATTTTAACACTCAAAATTATACTTGCTTCACCCATATCTTTCATATCAAATTTAGAGGTAATAAAATGTTTAGTCTTAAGCACAATGTATAAGCTAGTGCAAAAATAAGCATGTCATCAACATACAAATAGATAATTATATATTTATCATTTTCTAATTTTATAGACACATATCTATCAATTTCAATAGAAGAAAAGCTATCACTCATCAATACTTAATCTAATTTTTCATGCAATTGTTTTAAAGCTTGTTTCAAAGCATATAGGAATTTAAGAAATTTGCAAATTTTATTTTCTTGACAAGAAATAACACAACTTTTAGGTTATACTATATAATTTTTTTTAAATCACTATTTAAAAATGTTGTTTTAATGTTCATTTCATGAACAAAGAGTTTATACACTAAAGCTAAAGCAATTAAAACTCGAATAAAAAAAATTTCTAGCAACAGAGATAAAAGCGTCAAAATAATCAATATTTTATTTTTGAGTAAAGTTTTTTGCAACTGGCCTTATTTTTTATTTTTCAATTGACCCATTAGGGTTGTATTTTCTTTTAAAAATCCATTTGCAACTAATAGTTTTTTCTTCTAGGGGTAAGTTTACCAAAACCCATGTATTATTTTTAGTAAGAGAATTAATTTTAGTTTTAATTGCTTCTTTTAAAAAATGTGCATCAGATGATGTAATAGTTTTATAATAATTGAAAGTTCATCTTTCACAATAAAGATATAAATATCATCTCCAAAGGAAGTCTCCTTCCTTTGTCTTTTTCTTTTTCTCAAATCCTCAAATAAATTCCCAAAATTATTTTGGATAGATGTATAAGAAATATTTTTAGTTTTTATAAAAAAAATATGTTCAAAGAATTTAGCATTTTTTGCCTTTATAATGGTATTGCAATCAAGCATATCACTTTTTAAGATAAGAAATCCATATGCAATACTATGTTTAGCATATATAATAAACATGCAATTAAAAGTCTTAGAATCTATTTTCTTTTTCTTAGGGTTAGGTAACATAACCTTTGTAAGACACCCTTACACTTTCAAATATTTCAAGTTAGGTGCATAACCCTTTTATAATTCATATGACATCTTATTAGTTTTCTTATAGGAATCTTATTTTGTAAATGACAAGCAGATAATAAGGTCTCACCCTGAAGATTGTTTGGTGTAGAGATACTAAATATCATAGCATTCATCATTTCTGTTAAGATCATGTTTTTCCTCTCTACTAGTCCATTAAATTCAGGTGAATAATATAGAGTAATTTCATAAATTATTCATTCTTTCTTACAAAATTCATTAAATAAGACCTTTTCTATCTGACTTAACTTTTTTAATTTTTTTATTTAATTGATTTTCTACTTTAGCCTTATATAAAAGAAAAGCATCAAATGCTTTATCTTTGTTTCTAAGTAAATAAACCTTAGTGTATATAAAAAAATCATCAATAAACATTACATAATATTTTTTACACCCCTAATTATTGTTTACTTTAAATCTCCTGAATCAGTATGAATTGAATTAAGTAATTCAATTTCTCTTTATATAGTATGACAAGACTTCTTAATTAATTTAGATTTTACACAAATTTTACATTTAGTCAAACACGTATTACTAATTCCATAAATTAGACTAAGAGTTTGCATTTTCTTAATACATGAAATACTAATATGCCTTAATCTAGCATGCCACATATTAATATAATCAACCAAGTAAGCAAAAATAGATACATTTCCATTAATTACTCAAAAATATTAAGTACGAAAAGTCTCTAATTATAGTAACATTTCCTCATAAAGTATTATTTTTTATTATTACAATCTTATTAAGTTCAAATGACACTTTAACCCCAACTTTTTCTAGTAGTGCAACAGAAATCAAACTTGCTCTGATATCAGGCATATAAAGCATTTCATTTAAAACCAAAGTCTTACCAAATGTGAGGTTCAACCTTTCCTTTGTCATGGACCTTAGCAGCCCTAAAATATCCAAGATACACACATTCTTCTCCATCTCCTACTGGTGTGTGAAAGGTAAATACATCTCTGTTTGCACGTATGTGTGCAGTAGCCCCAAAGTCTACCATCTATTTTTTTACGTTGGCCATAAGGAGAGCTTGAAAAATGATTAGAGCAATGATATCATCTCCTTAAGCCAAATTTGCATTTCACTTGAGAGGATTGCAATTTATTACTCTTTTTCTACATTAAATTGTATGATAACCTAGTTTGCCATAAACAAAACATTTTTTTCTTCTTTTTGGAGATGGGGTTAATAATTTTAAACTTATAAATAGATTTCTTATTGTCATACCTCATTTTATAGGATTTCTCTTGCACCAAGTTCACCTTTAACATCATCTCTTTTGCTTTTGCTGCTTCAGGCTCCCTTCTATTAGTGTTCTCAATAATTATATGGGTAATTAAGTTTAATAGAGATAGCTATTTGTATTTATATTTGAGTTATTACTTAGAGTAATTCCATGAGTCAGGCAGGCTTTCAATAAGAATACATGCAACAAATTTATTGACAAGACAATGTTTTCAACTCGTAGGTCCTCTAATAATTTGTGATACTCATTGATGTACACTTTTATGCCTTTGTCATCAGTCATCTCTCATCAATAGTAATTTTCAATGACAAATTTTTGCTTTTCAACATCCTCAGTGGCATATTTGATAACCAATAAATCCCAAATCTTGCTAGCTTCTTTATATGCGCAATACATATAAAAAAGATCATTAGATATGATGCTAATAATCGTATGTCTAAATATCTTATTTGTATATATCCAAGCCTCCACTTGATTTGGATCTACTATTGGTTAAGGTCTCTAATCAGAAAGAGTAGTAACAATGTTGTGCATGTCAAGAATAAAGAAGATATATTTTGTTATCTTTGAAAATTTTCTCCTCAAAATATCTTGATTTTTTATATATTTGAAAATGGTTTGGTGCAGGGGACAACGAGAACTATATGAACCGTAGGTTTCATTAGACCATGGATGGCAACATTGATAGCGGCTATAACAATTATAACATCGGTAGAGTTGTTGGAATTGTTAGCAACAGTGGCTGAGACGATAGTGGTGGTTGTGTTGGTAGGAGGCTCCATAAATAGTTCTTAAGATTGTTGGGAAAGATAAAGAATAAAAGAATGAATTTATAGCATAATAACTTAAGTTGCGTAGATGCATACTATCTAGAAAAACTATTTTGCCACATAGTAAATTAACCAGGAAGTTCTCCAAAATTAAACAAACTCTTCTAAAAATTGAAGAGATAGAATAGTAGTCATTTTTTTCTCTATAACCCAGTAATAATGTTAAGAGAGGGAGAGAGTAGGGATAGAGATGTATCTAGTTATATATATTATTTAATAGCAAAATAATAACATTAAAATATTAACATTAAAGAGAAGATAACGAAGTAGATGGAGAAGATAATGGACAATTAATTTGAGAATATAGGGGAAAGTTAAAATTCAAAAATTAAAAATGTTCAAATAATATAAAAGTCATCTATTAGAAAAATAGGAATTGAATATAACCAATTCAAATATGATATTAATTAATTAATTAATTAAAATTAATTAATTATTTTCAAATAGGCATAAAAATATTCTTTAAAAAGATGACCCACATGGTTAAATTGCACACAAGAGAGAATCTACAATTTGCACTGCACTTAGACATTTTGGCCTAAGCTTACGCATGTAAATCTACCTCTCTTCCAAGCTCTTTATAAGACCAATATTACATCTTAATATAAAAGTACTCAAAACTCTCCATTCCAAATAATGTGAGACTTCTTTTTGAACAACATAAGCTTGATTGTTACACGATCCTAAGGCATATATAATTTACTAATAGAGTAAGTTGGTAAAGAAATACTGGTTAAGCTAACAAATGACTTGAACTGGGCAAAATTTTCCAACTCCATGTAAAGCAACAAGCCCAATTGATCAAAAATCATAATTGTCTTGCCTCTCCTTATAAATAAGCAAGACTAAACCCAACTTTATAAGACCTAATAAACTATTTCAATCCTATTACTTTAGAAAAGCCTCTCAAATATCTCATAAAAGCTCATAAGCTTAGTTAGTGTAATAGTGGAGTTCTTATTTCAATTTTACTATTGTTGTACTAACTTAAACAAGGAATACAATATCTCTCTCTCTCCTTCTAAATAAGCAAGACTAAACCCAACTTCATAAGACTTAATAAGCTATTCAAATCCTATTAGCTTAGAAAAGCCTTCCATCCTCAACATTGATGGATATGATAAAACCAATAGCTTATACATTAATTTATTATATGTAGTATGAAATTGGGCAAATTACACTTCTCCCCTTAAAAGATAAGTAAATTATATGGCTTGCCTTCTATTTTGAAACGCACACACATTCAAAATATTATCTATTGGTATGGTAAAACCAATATGTAGTAAGAAATAGGGTAAATTATACTTCTTTTCTAAAAAATAGCTTAATTACAAACTTTCCTTTTTTTGTTTTAAAGAATTACACAGTCCTCTTATGAAATCAAAAGAAAGCTTACTATTGAATTAATTTTTTTAACCAAAATTCCCTCAAATGATTAAAATAGTCATTTTTCTAAATTTAATAAATTTTAAAATCATTTAATAAAAAGTAAAAAAAATATTAAATTACATATATATATTCAAAATGTTTTTTTTAAAAGCACAATCAATTAAGACACAATATTTGATAATATTACATTTCAATAATGACATTTTTATTGGATACATATTAAATCAACATAAACACTCTTATAATGCCCAAAAAAATACAATAAATTGAATTTATTGTTTTTAATAGTAAATAAAAAATAGTGAAATAAAAGTTTTGAGCAATACAGTTTTTTAATAAATTACATCAAAAAAATTAATATTATCATTGAGATTATTTTGGTCAAAATGATTTTAGTTATAGATTAGATTCCTTTTTAATTGAAAAAATATTGTATAATTTTTCAAAACAAATGAAAGAGTCACGTTGTTTACCTTAAGAAATATTAGTGCATGCCAATTTGTTATTATCTTTATTTTTAAACTTAATTATAGAATAAACTACATTAACCTCTTTTGAGATTTGGTTAAATTATATTTGATATTTCTTTTATTTTAAAAATATCATTTAACTCATTCCATATTTAGTATATATCACAACCCCCCCCCCAAATTTATTTTATGTTGATGAAGCTTACTTTCTGTATAACGTAAGATTATAATTTTATTTTTAATATAACAAAATTAATGTCAAACTCCAATATAAGATGGTAATTTTATTCTTAATATAATTACAAACACAGCTATTTGATTTTATTTTTGAAAAAACACATTTTATGTAAAAAAAAATTAACTTCATTAACATAAAATAAGTTGAGAAAAAGATTTTTGTAATATATATCAAATATTAGGGGACTGAATGATATTTGTCATATAAGGAGGGTATCAATTATAATTTCATTAAACTTGATAGAATATTGATATAATTTACTCTTAATGATATTAAGTTAAGCCATTAACGCACTATTTTGCTAAAAAAAGAAAAAAAAAATCACCTAGTACGAGTTAGAAAAAAATACTTAAGAGTTAATAAAAATCAATCAAAGTAAGTAATGGCGTAATACATTCATATGCTCATTTTCATATACCAATTGACTACAACTTTATTTTAGTCCTTCACAGACGGAAAATTTTTTAATTTGGTCCTTTATAATAGTCATGTTCAACTTAATTTTTTATAGGTGAAATGTTTTTTAAATTAATCCCTCATAAAATTAACTTTTTAATTTGATTTCTCATTTATATAAGTGTTTCTCAATTTAGTCTTTCAAAAATAAAATCATTGTCAATATTGTTTTTTAATCAATCTACCATTAATAAAAACTAAAAGATGTAATGAAGTGTAACATTTTTGACACATTATCACTTAATCATCATTATCTATATAAAACATGTAAATTTAACTATTACTTTTATTAACAATAGATTACTATAATGACATTATGAATAATAATTTCATTTATGAGATACCAAATTGAAAAACAATCATTTTTAAAAAATTATAGTGAGAAAATAATTCTACAAAAAATTAAATTAAAAAATACCTATTTGTAAAGGATAAAATTTTTAAAAATAATTTTATGACAAACTAAATTGAAAAATACTCCATGACACAAATGAAATTTTAGTCTGTACCAACGAACTTTCGCCTCCAAACGGTTGCCCCAAGATTCGAGGATTCCAAATCTAAATCCCAATTGAGCTCAAATTAATTTCACAATTTGTGAGTAAGGAACAATCATGTGCACATCAAGGCCTACTAACAAAAATAAAAGCAATGTTGGGAATATCTTTAAGAGATTGATTTTAACTTGAATATTGAGATTTTTATTTTAATAATTAAAAGATTAAATTAAGAATCTAAAAGTCTAACGTCAAAAGAGCACTCAACCTCTTTAGCAAAATCTTTCCATGACATCGCCCAAAAAATTGAAACATTCACATGGTTGCAATACTCCCTGTTGTCTAAGCAAAATGTCTATACAAGAATTTCTCCAGCATAGGCCAATCACAAGATAGACTCAAATTACCTGGCACATTACCAGTCCTACTGATGGGTATGGGGGAGAAAAAGTATAAGAATGTAAAAAATTAGGAAAATTTTAAAAGGTGCAATATATATATATAGCTCAGATATCTTGTAAAAAACAAAAAACTTGTAAAATACTTGAGAAATTGAAATATCTGCTCACCAAATGCTATCTATCTGTCTCTCTAGCAGGAGTAGAGCATAATGAAAGAGGAAATTCTCATTATTGTTATTTCATGCAACTCGGTTGCCTACTATAAATGAGAGTAACAAATTACACAAATATATCATGAGTAAGAGTGGAAACTATTGACGGCATTTAAGACTAAAATTATTCATTCCAAATCTACAATCCCAAAATTCGAAAGAAGGATCTTTACTTGATCAACAAAGTCTGAGCCTGTTGCATACTCTGTTAGCATCCCAACAGCAAAGCCAAACATTGCCCATCTGTATAAACCAAATTCCCAATACAATGCCTAAATTAAAAAGTCAAATAAATAGGTAGAGCTTGCATAAAATGTGTATGTATTCAATATAGGAGCAATAATGGCCAACAAAAATACATGAACAAGAGGCATTATCTTAAGAGAATACATGGTATTAAGCACAGGTAACTTAGAAGATGCTTCTTTGAATAAACTTCAGGCTTGAAATATCAGGTAATTAACTGCAGTACGTATTACCAATGAAGGTGCCAAGAATGCTGCAAAATTTATACCAGGTTTTATATAAAAGATAGTACCCAACGAAGAAGGGGGGGGGGGTTTCTGCCCCATTCACTTTCTTCGGGGGCCAAAATAATTCAGGAGGGGAAGGGTGGGGGGCAGAAGGATGGACATAACTGATCGAGCCTATCTATGTATCCAATCAATTGCATCCTACGAAGCAGTGACACTTCAAAAAGGAAATCATATCAGTGTCCAACTGATATCAAACACTCAACACTTGTGTCGATGCTAAGAGACCTTTATATAGTAGTTTAAAAGAATATATCAAATTTTGATGTCTGACACTTTATAGATGCCTTCTAAGCATTTTTAACACATGGTGGACATATTTTGGGTATTTTTCCACATATTTTGGGTATTTTTCCGTATATTTCTAGGTCTTAATGTTTTCATAATTAATTTATCAATACTTACATATTTATAGAGTTTGTTGTTTGTTATTTCATGTTGTTCCACGTGTTATATCATGTTTGTCATGGATTGCATCTCTAGGATATTTTGCTGCAATCTAGTAGAGGAAATATATCTTCTTGGCTTCTTCCTGTTTGCTTGCTTCTTCACACTAAAAAGCTATACTATAATAAGCATTACCTTCATAATATATTGTGATAGAAATTTTTAACAGTATCTTAAAACAAAACAACATCCGTTAGGACTCTTCAATTGGCCATTTTAAAGAAACAGATAATAATGAAATTCTATAATAATATCAGTAATATTAGATCAAGAAAAAAAAATAGAAACAATACCACAAATTCCACAAACACTTATTTCTCTAACTAATCGGACTAAAAAACATCCAAATTAATCTCTAGAAATTAATGACCACCAGATAAATCTAAAGTCGGCCTATCATTTATTTGTGAATTCAGCATGGTTCACCTTGAAGGTTTGTTCTTCACAGTGATTTGAAGAAAGCTTTAAGGAAATATGCATATCAAATACAGAAGTTTAAGAAATGACATGTGTGAACAAGGCAAAATACACTCAAAAAAGTCTAATTCCTACAGCCTTGAATTAAATGAATCATAGATGTAGCAAAAGCTCAATACAAAACCAAATTTTCACCGGACCATCCTAAGTATTTTATAAATATGTTGTTGCTCCTACATGGCCTTTATTTCATATTAATTAATTAATATTAATTTATTCAATCAAGTAAAAAGCCATAATAATTTAACTGTAAGTTAATTATTAAAGAAAGACACCTACTTAAGAAGCAATGCCTCCAACCTATTAAGAGGTGTTCTTACTAGTTAAAAGGAGGTGCCTTGACTAGTCAAGAAAAAGTGTATCCGCTGATCAATAAGAGGTGCTTCCACTAGCTAAGGAAAAAAGCCTCCCGCTAATCTTGCTATAAGTAGGCGCTTCCTTTAAGCTTGCTATAATTAGTAGTGAGTGCCTCCTATCAAGTTTATCATAGTTAGTAGCGGGTGCTTCATTCCAAAAGGAGGCAACTACTTAATTCAGGCACTTCCACTAATTAAGAGGAGCAAGTTAGATAAAGAAGTTGGCACCCTTCCCTTTAAGAATACTCAGAAAGTCCATCCCTTGGAAAGTGAATATAAGATCTCCTTAGATGTCCTTCACACATTATGCTTGACACAAGAAACACTTGTGCTTGCCTAGGCCTAGTGTAAGTATGTGCACCACCCTTAAGGCTATGCCTAGTCACCTATGAAATCTAATCCTACTGAAACTCCCAGTGACAAACCCTTTTCTGAGCGAAGTGCTTCAAAGTGCTCACTGAATCTGTCCCCTGGAAAGTAAACTCAGTTATCTTACTCTCCCCCTCTTTAAAAGCAGAGTGTGATAAGGTCATTCCCTCTTTAAAGTTGGCACAATGGTGGCCCAAGAAGATGCGTGCCAAAGTTTCTCTAACTTCACAAGAAAGCAATGCTTTTAGAGTAGATTTGGTGCAAGCCAAGTGTCACTCATGACACTAAACTTAGACAAAGTTGGAAGTGTTGTAAAGAAGTGATTTTTATCCTCCTTTCTTCAAGAACAATCCTTGAGAGTAGCTTAGTAAGATTGAAATGAAGGTGACTTCGTGCAATGCACAATCACTCTAGTAAGTCAAGTAAGAGCTTGATACCTGAGTGAGTGCGTTGATTTTCCAACATCTTGTTTCCCTTTCTCTAGCCTTACACTCCTTGAAGAGTCAGCACTCAAGGCAACCTACTCCCTACCTACCCCTTCCATACATATCATCTTTAATTGTCAAACTCATAACCAATATGCATGCCCCTCCCATGCATAAGCCACTCGTGATCTCATATCTTCTGTAAAGTTAGCTCGCCATTTAGCTCCCTACTCCATGCACTAAACATGCAGGTAGTGCCTCATGTTCTTAGTGATACCCATCATGTGTGTTAACTGACAAATCCAAACTTCAATATAAATAAACCCTTAGTCTTAAGAGAGACTTATGGTCACTTACAATTAACACACATGCTTTCAGACTTCACATTTTCTTAAGCCTAATTGCTTTTTGTTGGATATCGTATTTTTTTTCCCACATAATTACATAATTATTAGTAATTTGTCTTCTAATTATTAGTCAACTTTCATCATTATGTAGCCATTACTTTTGCTTGATTGATGGCTGCTTTTGAGGGATTGGATTGGGGGTTTGTCTCCTTCCTTACCTTATATATGTAATCACTTCTTATTCAATGAAAATTGAGTTGAGAGTTCAAATTCTTTGAAATTCTACATGGTATCAAAGCTCTAAGAGACCTAACATATTTTGATTGGCCAAGTTCGGCCAACATGAAACATAGCCAAGTATGGCCAACTACAAGTGCAGAAATGCATCTTGTTAGAACCATATCTTTGGTTTTTCAACAAAAAAGCCACAATTGCCTCTTCATGGTTCAGTGTCATGGGAGACACCATGCTCCCCACCACTACCCTCAAAAGGCCCAAATCAGCCAAATGCCGATATCTGACAGCCATTTGATGTCCTACATGCCAATGCATCCAACTGCCTCCTGCCTTGTGTTGGTGCATAACGCATCACCCTCCACTGCTGTTCACCCAAATCTAGTCAACTCAACCTCCTCTAAGAGCCTGCTAGTATGGTTGATGGAAGCTCATGCCCACAGTGTATTATAACATTAGATCAAAACTGAAGCTTGAAAATAATGAAGAATGGTCGCTGTTACTGATGACATGGAACCAATTTCAAGTTACACTTGAATAAAACATTAGTGGTTAGCATTTAAAAAAAAAAAAACATAAGTTGGTAATTTGCGTGAGAAAAACATACATTAATGATTAGCGTAAGAAAACCAAAACCTTTGTTTCACAAAAAGTGAGGTGAGTTAAAAAAAAAAAATTACACCGTACAACAAAGGAGGGTGAAGAGAAGAAATTTTTAGACAACTTCCGAATGCCAAAAAAGAAGATTGACAATATTAGCTCCAAATCACTCTCAATCTGAGGGAGTGTTAGAAATCATGATTTTTTCCGCATAATTATTAGTGATTTAATGAAAATTGAATTCAGAGTTCAAATTTTCTAAAATTCCACATCAAACAGATATTCCATAATCCTTAGAGTTCAGTAAGAACAAGGCTACTATTTAGTAAGAACTCTATCTTTTAGCCTTTATGTATTGAGGTATTTCCACAAGGAAATTAAGACAGATCTAGTGATCAAGCTCATCTTACTAGAGGTTTACTAGAGTGCTTCACTTTTCCCCTACTAAGCTACCCCAAATGACTGGTCCATTTAAATTATTCCGTACCTCCCAAGTTCAAACCCCTTGTTTTGGGAACAGCTGTTTTTCTTAATTTCTATCCACTTGGGAAATGGCAGTACAGCAACAGACCAGAGTGATGAAATGGTTTTCAGTGCTGTAATTTGATTGCTACATTGGCCTCCCAGAGATACACTAGGTGAGCTGGTTGTCAAATGAGAATGGCTCATAAGTTGCATTTCCAGAATTGCAGCATCGGAATAAGTAAATAAGTTATGTTTGACCGCCTGTCTTTAACAACAGGGACCACTCTCTAATTATTAAACAAGGCATAATCATTCACAGAACAATATTTTGATTTCCCCAAACTTTGATTGATTCTTCCCCAAAGATTCATTGATAAGGCCCAATTTTTCAGGCATTCACTCAACTTCGTTGGGCCAAGATAGTGTTGGATTATTGAGTTTTTTTTTTTTAATTCTCTTGATATAATATTTTTTTTTTAAGGGAGCAGTTAGCAAATTTCCTACTTTTAGTTGATCACAATAAAGCAAGAGTAAAAGGAATGAAAAGTATAATATAATCCTACGTCTATATAAACATATCCAAGCAATTCCAATGAAGGAATGGAATGGCAAGTGGCAACAAAAGAGACTTCGCTATAAACCAGGCATGACAGTGACCAGAACTCCAGAAAGTTTGCGAAAGATGAGCATATATGAGTCATTTTCATGGTCATCTACATTTTCCACTTGCCAATCTTAAACTACAGATTACGTTTATCAAGTTGAGGGCTGCTATTGCTTAGGATGTTTATCGCCCAAGCAATTCTTATTGGAGAGAAAAGAACATAATGTAATGAATAATTAAGCAATTATCTCATAAAATTAGCTAAACTATTATTAAAACTTAGTCGGCCTTAAATCCATCGATATTCTGATGAATAGTACATCATTCCAATTTAATCAAACACCTAGTAATCAACCAGTTGTCCCAACATAAAGAAAAGCTCCAATTTCATTATCTCCAAACAGGAAATACTTTACCTTCCATTGTTGATCTCATTTTTCCCGACGAACCCAAAAGTAGGACCCTGATCTGCTTCTTCCTGCTTCTTCTGCTTGAAGAATTCCTGAAGCTCCTTCGCCTTCTGCCTCTGAAACTCTAACGTAATAACATTCTTATCGTCCCCAACAACAGCCGCCACCTTCTGTGGAGAAGCCGCCGCAGACGATGGAGGCGACGCCGGCGGCGGAGGAGAAGGAGGCTTGGGTTTCGTGGGTTCTCTCACCGGAGGAGACACTGGTCTTCTCAGAGGCCCTTCGGTCTGAGAATTCCTTATAGTGAAACTATAAGACTTGGAAAAAGAAGAAGAGGAGGAAAATCGAAGGGAATAGGATGAAGCTGAAGAAGATGAAGTAGAAGCTGAGGAGGAAGAGGATGGGATTTTGATGCACGGGATTGAAGATGCCACTGACATTTTCCTTGCCTGGCAGTGCTACCCAATTTCCCACTGATTTTTTTTTAATATTTAATTTTCAAATTTTTCTGCTTTGAGCTTTTTCCTCTTTTGAGTTTTGTTAGGATTTCTGGATTTTGAAATGTCTTATCATTATCAGAAAGGGATTATGTGGACAAGGTATGGCCAAGTTTCCACTGAAAAGTGGCTCTAGTTTAGTGGAGGTGCGACCTGCGTTGCCTTGACTGGATGATGAATGCCGTTTGAGATTGCTTCTCTTAAAAAATAAGGAGTTGATTTAAAAAAGAAAAGAACTTATTTTAAGTTCTTGTTTAAAAAATTATATACAATCTATTGTATTTTTATTATCAAAAAAGGTATAATTTTTTAATAATAATATAATAAATATATAATTTTTGCGATTACACGTCAAAATTATGTGATTATATTTTTTACAGTTAATATTATTTAAATAGAAAAGTAAAAAAAAAATTTACAATAGAACAGTACAATTTTTTTTTAAGTATTGGCTTATTTCAAAAGTCTGTGTTTTCAAATGGACTTTCGGATAAAATATTGTAAAAAAGAAATTATTTATATTTCACAAAATTATTTGATAAATACTTTTATTATTATTTTTTTACAATGTATGTTATATATATATATATATATATTACATATTATATGCATTTATTTTAATTAAAATGTTTTGTATATTTATTGTGATTTTATTTTTTATATTTCAATTGAAAAAAATTAAAAACTCAATTAAAATAAATGATAATAAATATTTAAAATTTTTTATCTATTCAAATAATATTAATTATAGGGATAGATAATAACTTATAAGTGACTCATGTTTGGAATGGTCCTCCTTTCAATTAGTAGAAATTCTACATCATAAGATTAGGATAAAAAAGAAAATATAGTAATTGGTTGTGACATGACTTATAGTTTGATCCCAAACTTTTGGGTTATATCCAGGAATTTTTTTTAGAAGAAGTTAGAATTTTTTACTTTCTTTTATTAGTAGAAAAACTACTTTAGTATCATTTAAAACCAACTTTATTTTTTTTAGAAGCTTGGCTAAATTACTTAAAAAATAAAAATCATAACTACTTTTAAAAAATAAAAAAATTCTAAAAAAAAAGGCCAAATATGTTAATATTCATGAAAGTACTTATTAAATGATTTTATCAAGTACTAACCATTTCTTTAAAAAAAAATTTTGATAAAAATCTATTAAAAAATAATTTTAAAATAAGTAGAGAGCAATCCTAAACAAACCCCTAAATTAAAGAAACTACCATTAGCCATTGAATTTTCATTTTTGCTAATTCAAAAAAGTGTTCCAAAAGGAGGCAAAATAAGTAGGGCTTAATTTGACAAGAAAAGGCCATAGTTAATAGTATCAAATCAAGTTTATACTAAGAAAAATACTCTATAATTTTAAATCAAGTAGTAGTAAGTTGGGTTTTTTAAGGGGGATCTTTTGCACAGTCTCTCAAGTGGGTCTTTACTTATCATTCAATAGATTTTGCTCCTATGTTGATCTTTACGCATAGTTTTTTAGGTGGGTCTTCACTCATCCATCTATATTGAATCCCATGCCAAAGTGGCAAATATAAAATATGATAGGAAAGAGTATTTTATAACTTAACTCTAAATATTTAAGTCTTTGAACATAATTCTGATAGGCCTAGAGTGTTAGATAAAAGTAGTAGAAGACATTTGAATGAAGAAAGAAGATAAATAAGCTTAAGTCCTAATTAGATGGTGAAGTGGCAGAAGAGGGAGGAATAAGGCAAGATAATAATAACTAACAAATCTTTTGGATGTGGGGTGGAGAGGAGAGAAAGAGGGAGGTTATTGGGGGGAATATAATGGGGAGTAGGAGCAGAGTGCAAGAATCTAGTCTAGAAAGCCTCTATCTTCTCAAAAGTTAAAAGGATGTTTGTTTCTTTTTCTTCTTCTTCTTTTACCATTTTTGCTTCTTTATGTAATCAGCCAAGCTAGGTATTCCCTTTTCTATCTTATTTTGGGAAGGAACTACGACTTTTATATATAAATAACACAAGACATTTGGAAGTTTCACCAATTTGGTATCAGAGCATATTTTGATTTAGGTTATGGTTGGTCCCAATAGTAGAAACCAAGTCATCTATACATTCATGGCCAAAAATTTAAAAAGGAGTTGATTGGACAATTTCATTGTAACTAGTTGGGAGATAGTTATGAAATGCTCATGTCACGTAAATAAAAGGGGACTGTAATATAGTATAGAGAAAAATTTAAGCTATTATCAGCATCTTTGGAAAAGGTTACTGATGAAGTGTTAATTAGGTCTTTCAAAAATGGGCTCAATGAAAATATTCATGATGAGGTAAGGCTACTGCAACCTAAGTTATTGACCCAATTAATGGATTTAGCTTAGCAAATTAAAGAAAGAAATGTAATACTTGAAAAGGTTAAGGAAGCAAGAGTGTCAAAGGGAATCAAGGTAGTAATAAGCTAAAATAGAATGGATTAAAGTCCACTTTTAAAAAATTTTTGAGTCTAATAGAAGTGGGCCTAAGTCAAGTTGTTAATACTAGAGGAAAAACCCCAAATAGTAAAGGTGGGGAAGAAACCAAGGGAACTAACACTAATATACAAAGCTTATGAGCAAAGGAAGCTTAAATAGGAAGAAGGAATTAAGGCTATGCTTCAAGTACAAAAAAAAGTTTAGGCCCAATTATAAATGCAAACATAGGCAACTATAGATATTTATATTGATAGAAAAAGGGTGTGGGGAGCCAAGGGAGGAGCATTATATAATAGAAGGCCAAAGTGTAGAGGATGCAATGAGAAGTGAAGCTGAAAATGTTGAGGCTTCATGGAGTTATCAACGAATTCAATATTTGGAATAGGTGGACATAAAATCATAAAGATAATAGGTAAATTATAAGGAGAAGAGGTCCTAGTGTTGATTGATAATAGGGCTGCCCATAACTTTATTGCAACTAAATTGGTAGAGAGGCTGAAGTTACAAGAAACTAGCTAAATACAATATCACTATAGGAAATGGGATCTGAGATATGGTAAGGGGGCATGTAAAGAAATGAATTTAGAATTGTAAGGGATGAAAATTTCCTAAAGTTTCTACCCTTTTGCTTTGGAAGAAATTAATTTGGTCCAAGGATTGCTTGGTTAAAGTCATTAGAAAAGTGAAAGTGAATTGGGGCACACTTATTATGAAAATTAAAATGGGTACTAAGTGATCTTGTCTCAAAGATGACTCATCTTTAACAAAGACCTTAGTGTCCTTTAAATCAATTGTACCTTCTTTAAAAGATGAGGAACAAGGTTTTTTTATTAAGTACATAGGCCTAACTATACAGACAAATATAGAATAACAAGAAAGTGAACAATAAGATGTTTAAGAGGAATTACAAAAGTTGTTGAAGGAATTTTGTCGATGTTTGTGAGCCAGTGTCAAGGTTGCCTCCACACCATTCTTTGGATCATGCAATCATGTTGAAACTTAGGGAACAACCACCTAACATTTAGCCTTATAAATATGCTTATTCTCAAAAGACATAAATTGAAAATTAGTAAATGAAATGCTAGTGGTTAGAATTATACAGCCTAGTGTAAGGCCTTACTTAAGTTCAATTTTGTTAGTGAAAATGAAAAATAGAAGTTAGAGATTTTGTATAGATTACAGGGCATTGAATAAAATTACTATTCCTAATAAATTCCTTATACAAGCCATTGACGAGCAATTAGATGAACTTAGCAGTACTATCATTTTTCTAAATTCGACTTGAAATCAGGCTATCATCAAATCTTATTAAACCTAGTGATAAGTGCAAGGATGACTTTAGGACACATAAGGAGTAGGTCATGCCCTTGGGGATTAACCGGTGTTCTATCAACTTTCAAAGGATTGCTGAATGATATCTTAAGAGCTTATTTGTGAAAGTTTATACTTATATTTTTTTATGACATTTTGATATATAATTCTAATTTCTCTACTCATAAGGAACATTTGAGAATGGCATTAAAGGCACTCTAAAAACACAAAGTACTCATTAACTAAAAAAAAGTGCATGTTTGGCCAAGCATAGTTAAAGTATTTAGGCTATATTATTTCTACTAAGGGAGTGCAAGCTAACCCCTCTAAGGTAGAAGCCATGGTTAGCTAGTCTATCCCTAAAGATTTGAAGTAATGGTTTTCTTAGTTTGGTAATTCAAATGAGTTAAAGAATTAGACTAAGAAGAGAAATAAGATCCCAAATTAGCTTCTATCATTCACTAATTGATACTAGGTCAAGAGGTTTCCCTAGATATAGCCTTAAAAAGGTTGCTTGATATATTAAGAAAGGATGGTGCTTTCAAGAACATCATCAAAGATTGCTAGATTGATAAAGGAGTTTCATGATTCTCTTGTTAAGGTTCACTCAAGATACTTAAGTTGGCTGAAGTGTTATATTAGGAGGGAATGAAAAAGGATATTAGGAGTATGTGACCAAATGTGAAGTTTGCCAAAGAAATAAGTATGAGACCTTGAGTCCAATTAGGTTATTCCAACCATGCCCAATTCCTCAATAAGTGTGGAATGATATTAGCATGAACTTCATTTCATCCAATCAGTTTGATACAATCATGGTGGTAGTGGATAGATTATAAAATATAACTACTTCATTACCTTATCCCATCAATTTTCTACAAAAGAAGTGGTTGAATTCTTTATCATAGAAATAATAAAGCTTTATAGGTTTCTAGAATCCATTGTATCATATTGGGATCAAATTTTTATTAGCCAATTTTAGCAAAAGTTGTTTAAATTGGCAAGAATATCTTTGAATTATAACTTTAGTTATCACCCTAAGTTAGATGGACAAACAAAGGAGGTGAAATGAAGCTTAGACACCTATTTGCATTGCTTTATAGGAGATAAACCCCAATAATGATGTAAGTGGTTAGCCTCAATTGAATATTAGTTTAATACTAGTTATAACCATTCTACATGTCTGATCCCCTTCAAAATAACATATGAGAGAGACCCACCAACCATATTCAAGTGGGAGGACAACCCTTTGACTATAAAAGAGGTGAATGTGAATTTAAAGAAGCAAAATTTTATCTTAAATGATTTGTGTAACACCATTGCTTTAAGGAATGTTATGCTTTCTAATTGTTTATCATACTAGCAAACTTGTGAACATTAATTTTAATTTTTCCTTTTGAATGTATATCAAGTAACTAATTTCATACATTTAATATTCATAAGTCACATAGTTATAAATAAAATCATCATGGTGTTCAATTATTAGGATATAAAAGTACAATTAGTAACCGGTGTTTCATTATTATTACGTTAAATATTTTTAAGGAAGTAATGTTTGGTGCTCTTGGCTTGTTAGAGCTAACATTGATGTCCATGTTAATTTAATTCTGATCTATCTTAATCACATTAATTTATCATCGGCATAGCATCATCTAAAACTGAAGTCCCTATCTGAACATATCACTAAATGTAGTGAGAATTTACATTCTCAATAAGAACACAATTTAATTTTAAAAACTAGCGATGGTCTAATTGCCACATATGCAAAAAACCTTTTTCTTTTAATTTCATTGTCTATGGCATATAAAAATAGCAAATACAATACAATGGCCAGATACATATACAAAAACATTTATATATGAGGATATAACCAAATAGAATATGTAACCATATGCATAACATGTTCAGCTAAATTATAATATCATGTTAAATTAACCATGTTCAATTATAATCAAACATTATATATTGCATGACAATTAATATATCAAGTAAAATTGGATTTAGATATATTAACATGGTAATGACAAGATAAGTACAATCATGACAAACTTAGTTTCTCACATCTATTATCTATGTATTGCATAAACTTAACACAATCTTTTGTGCCATTGTCATCACTTGATTCATAGAGTTTGAATAGTACTTTAATGAGTATCCTGTGAACTTATGATCATACTCTGAAAGCACTAGTTAAAAAGACAACATATTCACAAGCCTTGTATCAAGTGTTTCCATACCACTTATATAAGTTTGAATTTTTGCAATCATAGGTAACCCACCAACCTCTTATACTACTTAGTGTGAGACACTTCTAATGTTGTCAAGAAAAAAGACTATTCTCCTTAATTATTATTATTAACGACGTCACCATTGACAAAAGTAAATATAACTAGGATGTCTTCTATAATAGATCCACAAAACTTAATTTGAAACCTGAAATCTAAAATCACATGAGAGCCTCCCAACCCTCCTATGACCCCTTTGTCATAATGTTGTCCATGGGAGAATGAGACTTTAATTCCTAAGAAACTTTAACCCTCAAGTTGATTCTAAATGATCATATCCTTCCTTTCACATAAAAAATAATTGTCTTTATGGATAAAGACCATCTTCTTTTAGAATTTCCTCTCGGGAGAATCCAATTTCTTGGAGACTTATTATAAAATTGGGATTTCATATAATCTTGTCTTTAGAGACCATCTCCTAGCGGGAGTTAATTCTTTGATAATTCTATCTTTATCTTAAAATTCTTTTTTACTTACAAAAACTTGTTTCAAGCATAACATATTGACAAGTATCTATCACACAATTAACATTCAAATACATAAGATATAAGCACATTTATTATTATATTAATTCTTTGTTTTCAAATTATCTAAGTCATATATTATAATGAGTATTAATTGTTTCATGTAATATAAAGCATTAGTAATCAAGAAGAGTATGAATCACAATCAATAAATAAAAACATAAATTACAGATAAATAATTCACAAAATATTATTATGCATGCTCATAAAGTTATTCTAAGAAATCATTAGTAGTTTGTACAAATTCTAATGAAATCTTTTTTTTTTCAATTTATCTTGTCTTTTTATATCTTTTTGGTCTTAATTAAGTCCATGTCAAGTTGATGTAAAAGTACTGCTAGTGTTAAAGTCAACTATGCATGAGGATCATTTTGGATTTAGGTATTTGTGTATAAAAATTAAGGTATTTTAATATCATAGTATCCATGCATAAGAATAATTTATTTATTTTTTCATTATCTATGCATGAAGTCTAGAATATTTCTTTGCTAAGGATTAAATGATTTATTACATGAATTAAATTTATAAGGTTCTAAAAAAATTTATAAAAACAACTAATAACTCATAAATTAAACACACCAAGAATTATAATAATTCCTAAATTAAACATGCCAAAAATATGATAATAAATTTCTAAATTATTCATACTAAGCATTTAATAATAAATTTATAAATTATTCTCACTTAGTAACAAAATCCTAAATGATTTTTAATATAGTTATAATTATAAAAAGTTCTCAATTCAAGTTTAAATTCATGATTTTTCTTAAATTTTATTACTATAAAAAAAGATAAAAAGATGGTGAGAATATAATGTTTAAAAGAATATAAACTAACGAGTTGTATTCTTACCTCATTTTCCTTTAAATCCTCTTTTTTCCCCCTTTTTAATCTTTCTTTCTCTTTCACGTCTCAGCCTCTCACTATTTTTCTATATCTCCCATCTCTCCCCTTCTCATTATTTCTCTTTCCTCTTTTTCTCCCTCTCTTTCGCATCACTCGCTCTCGGCTTCTCTCACATTCCCATTCTTATTTCGTTTTCTTTTCTGATGAGGAGGCGGGATGGCTATTTATAGTATACGAGTGATGAGGAGACTTACCACATTTTACTCACACTAATTGCTAAATGCTGCGTTGACGGTGATCACGTTTTGAGGTCTTTCTGAACGTAAATGTATGTGGCGTTAAGCTATTACATATATATTATATTATATTCTTTTTATCAAAAATATTTTAATTCTCTTAATTCTTCGAAATAGTTATTCTCATATGAAATTTTATATTAGTAATTTTAATTTATATTTTCAATACCTTTAAGAAATTATTATTATTTTTCTTCTTTCATTTCCTTTTTTCTTTTTTTCAATTGCATGGTCGAAGTTTCTAACATCTCCTAAGTTTTGTGATTCTTTATTAAAGAAGTCACATTTTTATATTTTTTTGACCTTTAGTGAAAATTACATATCTTTATCCTAAATTTTTAATAATTACATTTTGACCTCTTATTTTCTCTTAAATATTTTTATTTTCTATTTTAGGATCATAAAAATTTAAAGAATTCACTGAAAATTTTTTCTAATTATTTTATTTTTTAATTACCTATTATTTAATAATTTATAAATAATTTCTAAACATTTATAATAATTCATATTAAATTTCTAATTGACCTCACAAAATTTTATTACATTACTAGTAAATCTCTCAATTTTTCCTTATATTTGAAACTAAAAAATCCCGTATTGTTCTATGTAATTATTAACTAATAATTTTTTAATTTAATTCACCTAATATTAAATTAATTAAAGTCCTTATTTTTGGAATGTTACAATTTGAAGCAATAGTTAGAAAAGGGTCAAGAGTATATGAAGAGTTTGGATTGATCACAAAAGACGGGACATCCATTTTGAGGTGAGTGATTTGGAGTATCTCAAATTTAGGTCATACAAACTAGAGTTTTTGGCTAAGAAACAAGATGAGAAGCTGGCTTCAAGGTTTTATAGCTCTTATAAAGTGCTAGAGAAATACAAGCATGGTGTTTGCAAGTTGGATCTCCCAAAGACAATGAGACTATGCCTTGTATTCCATATCTCTCAGCTAAAGAACTCATTAAATCCCACTACCCCAACTCAAGAAATTCCACTTTCCCTCATTGAAGACATAGAGCTTCAAGTAGAGCCAAAAGAAATGCAGAAGGCTCGAAAGTTGACTAAGGGTCAAGTGAAGATGCCGATAAAATGAAAAGGCCTACTTGAGTTTGCAAGTACATGTGAAAATTATGATATTATCAAAACCTAGTTTTTCGTTTTTCATTTTATAAGACAAGGTGAGACTAGTTTGTGGTGGGGGAGGGGGGGATGATGGGCTTGGAGCTGCTAGAAATAAGGAGTGGAAGACATTTGAAAGAAGAAAGAGAAATGGGCCTAACCATGAGCCCAAGTCTTAATTGGATAGTGGGTTGGCAAAAGAGTGGGGAATAAAACAAAATAGTGGTAGTTAACAAATCTTTAGCAAGAGCAAAGCTTAGAGTAGGCAAGAATTTGGTTTGAAGATTCTATGGGACCTGTTTGATTTTTTATTTTTAAAATAGTTTTATGTTTTTAAAAATAAAAAAAAAATTATTTAATAATGTGTTTTTAATAAAGTATTTTGTAAAACAAAAATATAATTTTGTTTTTGAAAATAGAAAAATCAAAACATTTTTTTAATGTTTTGTAATTTTTGTTTTGCAAAATAAAAAACATAGTTATTTTTTAGAATAATGATTCAAATGGATTTTTTAATTTTTTTTGTTTTTAAAATTTGTTCTAAAAAATATTCATTTTAAAAACATTAAAGCAAAAACAAAATTAAACAGGCCTATAGCTTCTTTTGTTTTTTGTTTTGTTTTGTTTTTTGGTTTTTCTCTTCTTCCTTTATCATTTTCGGTTCTTTCTGTAATCACCCAAGCTGGGTATTCCCATTTCCCTCTTGTTTTGGAAAGTAACTACAACTTCATACATAAATAACATGAGACATTTGGAGTTTTCATCAGATTCATTCTTATATTATATCTCGATTAAAAAAACCTAATAAAAAATATAAAATAAATTTACTAAGTCTTGTCCAAAAGCAATCTCACTTATGTCACTGGCCAAGAATAATCTATCTCATTACCATTTATATATAATATACTAAAAGGATTGAGGTATTTTGGATTTTCTAGATTATACATTTACTAAACCACTTAGTTATGCTTTATCATTATAGATGTATTTGTTTTTTTGTGTATGTTTTCTCGGCAACTTGGCATAAATGTTGAAAATAATACAAAAAGTGTGACTTGAGAATTCTTAAAGAACCTTTTTTTTTTTTTAACTTTTCAATTTGCTATTGACTTGATTGTTTGATTTAATTCTATTAACCATCTTCATTTTGATAAAGTAGCAAAAGATTATCGTGAGTAAATATACATTTATCAAGTTTCAAATTTGTCTATAAGAATTTATAAAAATTAAACTAAGCTACCATTGGCCTGTGGCAGATAATGAAAGAAGAAGGAAACAAATAAAGAAACCTAGGAAAAGAATAAATTCACGGGTAGCAACTGTCAATTTCTTGGATCTCTATTCTCTCTCTTAATATTTTTGAATCGAACATAAGGAAAAAAGAAAAAAAAAACAGAGAGAAGGAAATTAAAAGTTTCTCCAACATTCTTCTTAATCCAAGATACCTCAGTGAAATGCATGCTTGTAACTGCCTATAATCTTATGACAGAGGCCAAGGAAAAACAGAGCCCATCCCCTGATCAAGGAGCGGTGCCCCATTCACACACAGAACACTATCAAATAAAATTTTCACGTAACTTGGACAAACTCAGGGATAATCTGTGTTAGTACCTTATGGCATGGGAATTCACAAGGAGGAATGAACATTTCACTACTTGCCGGAGAATCAATCATCTTTTGCTATTTTGTAATTATGTTTCAACATACGGATACAAAACACAACTGGTACCTGAAATTCTAAATTGCAAGACAAAAGGTTTGTCTGTATACAAAAGAAAGGAAGAACACTACCTTTTCCTCATAGACCAGGCAATCTAAAGGAAAAAAACTTCTTTAGCAAATAATGCACGAACATATGCCTTTTTCTAAAGGACAAAAACTTACATGCTGTGTTTTTATTTTTTATTGTTAAGTTTTTTAATCAAAACATAACAAATATAAAATATTTCAATTAAAATATGACATATATATTACAAACAACAGTATAATTTTTTAATTAAATTATACACTTATCATGTTTTTATTGAAAAATTATTAATTTATCATATTTTGATTAACAATAAAAATATTTTAAAAAAAACATCTAAATTTGCTCATTTTTCAAACTCCTGGCAACTAACAATAATCCTCAATATCCTATTCCTAGGTCCAGAATCTGGCTTGGATCAGAGGATAGTAGCTTGCACTGCATGCTATAAGGCAAGGCAATAGTTGTAAACCATACGTGTATATTATCGGGCTGCTATCAAAAGCTTTACCTCCTCTTCAGAACAGAACTGACGCTTAATAGAATGTCACGCTTGTATTATCTTTCTTCTAGATAATGTTCAGAACTTAGGACTAAAGCTTTGTTGATCCATATAATAATGAGAACATAAAATGGCATAAATATGATGAATCAAAGGATAATGTAATCACACAAGAAATATACAATAAATTGATAAGAAGCAGAGGAACAAAATTGAAGGCCGCAGCAAGCTCTTATAGACACAGACGATCACTCAGGCAGATCATGTTTTAAATTCTCTCCCAATGCTATCTCCGCTACACTGAAAAATTGTTGCTCCATTTTCCTCAAGCCGAGTGATGTAAAATAGCAGTAGTGGATCACTCGACGCCTCGCAAATGGATCCAAGCATTCTTTGGTGGAAATGCAACTTTACATAATTGCACACGAACAAGTTCTGTCATTCCCATTGTCAAATTCATCTTCTGATCCATCCACTTCACTGCAGTTGAATGACAATTTCCATCTCATTAAATCAATTACACAAAGGTTATTGGAAAACAAAATAAAAGGAATAAATTACACATACTTCTTTTGAATTTTGTTAAAATTATACAAACTTTTATTCTATTTTCAAAATCTTTTTTTAATCTAATTATATATATATATTTACTAAAACAACCTCGATAAAAAAAAAATATGTAAAAGTAGTTAATAAAGAGTATTTTATTAAAAAAGTTTAAAATTAAACTAAAATATAATTTAACTTTTTATTTCATAGAATACCCGTATATATTTTGAAAATAGGTGAGGTTTATATAATTTTAGTAAAAATAGAAGGAAATCTATATAATTTACTCAAATAAAAAACGAGATGAAAAGCAAAGAAAAACAAAATTTGCAGATGAATATGACAAGAAAAAGGTTAGAAACTTTCTTTAACCACCGCTAGTCAGAGAAGCATAATAAAATGTCTTGCAACAGAACAATTTGAAGAAAAAACAACGGTAATAAACCTAGCAGGATATGGGACAGGAAATAGGCAAACATAATGGCCGTACTATATGGTCCTTCATAATATTGTTGTTTAATACAATAAGACTTGAAAATGAATGGTGCATGACAGAAATAAATCTAAAGTAACACACCTAGACAGTATTACAAAACATTGCATATTGTCTACATGAGTAATTCAAAGAGTAAATCAACTGAGTAAAACTCATCCATAGGTTGCTCAGAAATAACCTTCAAAACTTGTTTGGTAAAAATGTCATAAAAACTTTTATGAATTTCACATTGGGTAATGAAGTGTGTGGTAAAAGTAGCTGTAAGACTGTCATCGTATCTAAAATTACAGAAACAGACATTACAAGGTTGGATACCGATTTAAATTTAAAATAAAAAGATGACGTTGTTATTCAAGAGAAGTTTACAGTTGTTTTGGATTTCTAATTTCCAAGATCACCTGCAGCTTTGACAAGCATCTGTCTGTGAGCTACAGAAAACCATCACTTAGGTTTTTTTGAAAAGGCACAACTATCTCTCATATGCTTTCTCCGAAATCTCCAGGAAAAGCCAACTGATTCTCACATCTCTATCCCTATCCCTAAATTCTTTACTTGATTTTCTACCCTATTTTTCAATATTTTGCGTTATATCTTGTTGAGTGTTGTGGCTTTTAACTTTTAAGACGAACTCAAAAAGATATCAAAGACACGATATTCCCATAAAGTAAAACCTGCAATAGCTTGTAAAGGGTCATGTTAAAAAGCACCAACATCAGAAGCTTCAGCATTACCAAATGGATAAGACCTGCCATATCCTTTACATTTAGGAGCAAACATTCTCGCCAAACTCGATCTGAGACAAACACATTAAAGCATGTGTCTCTGTTTACAAGATATGTGGAACATTTAGATGAGCATAAATGCCAAAGTAAGTCATTTCTTCAACATTCTTTTTTCTTTTTTTCCATAAAAGAAATTATATTAAGAAAGAGAAGAGATATAGCTAAAGAAGACAGTCCTATTGAAAGGGTCCAGGCCAAAACAAAATAACAAGTGAATGAAAAGAAATTAAGTATGCAGCAAAGCTGCCCAATCCCTTTGCATATCTAAAAGAAACACTCTTGAAAAGACTGAGCGGAACACAAAAGAGGCATAGAGCTACTTTTGAGTTAATAAACCAAGAATCCAACTAATTATATTTCACACCAATATAAAAGCTGCCCACTGATCATTTCAAGTAAAAGATCTATTATCTATCAGCAACAATGCATTGTTACTAGCACATAAATAGTGGAACTCTTCAAACAAGAAAAGTGAAAGGGCTGAAAATTTTAAAAGATACAGGGTTTTAAAACAACTAAAAACTTAAACATATGGTGTACATGCATATGTACATGTATAACAGACATTGAACTTTTCAAAAAAAAAAATCGAACAAGAGTAGGATATAATTGAGCCACCTTTTTTTTTTTCCTTAGGACAGGAGGTCAAGAAAGCAATGAGAGTACAATGGTAAAGGACGTGGCATTCTATTATAGAGGCCAGAAATGAAAATCAAACAAGGTGAAATCACAACAATATAACAAAGCCTTCCAACCCCAATTACATCACAAAGAGAAGCGTCATTGCAGTAGCAATTAGCAGAGCACCATAGAAAAGCCAAGACAACCTCATGTCCTATAAATGCAGCAAAAGCATCCTCAAATATTCTATAATTTATCTCAAACTAAAGACATCATAAAACTTTAAAGCGGGCATGTCCCATAAAACATCCCCTCCTTACACCTTCCAAAACCTCTAAAATGAATAAGAAGAAATTGCTCCAAATTTGCAAGACAAAATCAAAGCCTTCTAACTCTACCAATAACCTTATTCCAAAGATAACATAAAGAGCTTTGTGTTCTGCCCCATTCCACAACCCAAAAGTAAAAAGATTCAAGCAGATGAACAATGCAAGAACAAATAGCTTAAACTCAGATTCAGCAAATCAAATAACTGGGTAACTGATAATACATACGAAAGGAAAGAGCTTTCTGAGGCTGTCTGCCTATGTTAATCATATTGACTAAACCAATCCAACCTTAGATTTTCAAGAGAGAACCCATGAAAAGGTCTATCCCAATTCAAGTGAGATTGCAAAAATAAGACTTACAAGAATAAAAACCACAAGCATCCAAAGTATAATTCCTTCCATCCAAGAGGGAAGGGTCATCTTCTCTGTTGATATTTTTACTTTTAATTATAATTACACTAAGCCCAAAAGAGAGAAGTTGAATCAATTACCAAGTCTCCCTAATATTAACTGATCTCCCTACCAAACTACAGATAAACAATTATTACTATCATCACTAGCTCCTCAAAATCTTCACTTATGCTTTCTGTCAATTGCTTGATTCAAAAACTGTACCACGGTTATTGGCATTGCAAAATTTCAAAATCAATTTGAGAAGGTCCAATCCAAAATCTTGGTAATTCAAGCACAATTCCAAAGCAAAGATACACTGAATCTCAAGTCTCAACTAGGATCAGTAGATTCAGTTGTAGTCATTGACAAACAAAGACAACAAGACTTAAACCCTAACTTATTTGATATTTCCTCTTTAAATGAAACATCAGAAACACCATAAAATCAACTTCCAGCTTCCAGGTTATTTGCTGACCCACTTTGTCTTTGTATTTTATACGGTAGGAAATAATTCACTCTCATATCCTAGAAAACTAGAACTTCTAACTTAAAGCTCTAAGTTACTACTCAAGAGCCTTGGCTCAAGGGGCACTTACCTTGGATATAACAGCCAAAGGATCCTGATGTATGTGAGTTTGATCCCTAATTTGCCCCTTTCCCCACTTCCTACTCCCAAGACCTTGTGCTTCCATTGTAACCAAAAATAAATCAATAAAGCTCTAAGTTTCTACTTCTAAATTCAACATGATCTGACCTCTTTCTAGTCATTCAAGTACATAATTGGATTGTTCAAGTGCATTATAGGTTGGACGTCAAACATTAAACTTTTCTACAGCTTGTAAGCATATGATTGAGCTTTGCACATGCTTTCTTTTTCTTTTTGCTTTTTTTCTCCCCCTTTCTATTTTTAATACTTCTTGGCTACTGGCACTTGGTATAACAAAAAATGAGAGGAATGTAAATTGCCACAATATTTGGACAAATCTATGAGCAGATAAATCCTCCCTTCTCACCCCCCCCCCCCCCACTAAGCACATCTTCAGCCTATGATAAGTAGCCAAAAGAAGCAAAGTAAGAATAAAAGTATAACATTACATTGCAAGAAAGATGATGAAAGAGAGGTACTAAGAGTGCAAGGTAACTCATGGAAACTGTAGTATCATTAGAATGAAACACCGTCTTGCCAATAATATAAGTTTATCATAGCATGACCCCAAGTTCCGAATAATGATGCATCTCAATAAATATGGAAAAAAGGATGATGATGATTTAGTGGGACTGATAGGGAAGAAACCAAAAATCTTAAGAAAGTAGGCTCAAGAGGGAAACAATAGATGTTGCATGGGGAAGCTGAGTTAAAAACTAATAAGAAATCAAATAGAGAATAGTAAGACTAAGAAACCACTAATCCAACATTTTTATAGACACATCTAGGCAGATGGGAAGGCAAGATCATAATGTATGGGGGTCTAAAGGCATATAGATGCATTTTTTTTTCACTATACAATATATGTACTTAATTTATGTAATAACTTTAATTCAAATAGACAACTTTAGCATACTGTTTTTTCAAAACTAACTTTAGAAATATAAAGCTTTTCAGAGCTTAAAATTTTTGTGAAGAGCTAAAAACAGGAGAGGCTGTGGAAGAGAACCCATCTTTGCAACTGCTGTATCCAGAATTCACACTTCGTCATGTATAAATGCAAAACTTTAAGCCAAAGTCCAAGAAGCTTCTTACACCATTTAAAGTAATAATTGTTGGACATATAAATCAGTTAGAAAAGATAAAAGGGAAAACGAAAAGGCTACAAGGCATGGGTTATTCACTGTATGTCAATCATATGAAATAAAATATAATGATTGATAAATGATAAAATCTGTAAATCATGACTTTTGACATTTTATGACTAAAAAAGGAAGGAAAGTTAGAAATAATGTAAACCAGCATAATCCTTTACACTTAGTATGGAAAATTTATTAGCATAAATATTCTTCGGTCTAACATTTCATAGAAATAAAAAAAATTCCAATACCTGGGCTCAAATTCTCGTATCTCAATGAGCTCACTACCACAGGCATCTGTCCACTGCACTTTCCTTCGCTCTATTCGACCGGGAAGATCACCCCCCTTTCCACCTGATGCTTCATGTTCTTTAGCAACCTCAACAGGAACTGGCTTAATATTTTGTGGCCTTTTCAGGCTACTTTTAAGCACTACCTTTCTTGTATCATTACTATCATCAAGATGAGCAGATTGATCCTTGTCAGAAACCACTGGCCCTGGCGAGCCATCATGCTGTTGGGCAGGGCCCACTTTAAGAGGAGATGGCGTTTCAAGCCCTGCGGAAGCGCGACCAAAGCAAACAAAGGAGGCGCAACCGCGGGAAAGGCAGTTCTTTGTGGAAGCCAGCTGGAGCTCAGCGTCAGATTCTTGGTCTACCAACTGGTACTGGCTCCACGGCGAAACTCTCATGGGTTTATCCTCACTCCTCTGACCCAAGAGAAGAAGGGTCAGGCCCTTACTATATCCTGAAGCTGAAGAAGAGAAGAATCCTCCTCCTTCTACTGCCAATAACATCAGTTCTGCTCATCTGCACACCACCAAGCGATTTCTACATATGGCTCCCTTTGCTCAGAAGAACCAAAGTTGAAGCCTTTCAAGCAAAAAGCAATTACTAAATAAGGATAGAATATGTTTAATAGAGAAAATTCAACGTATCAAAAGATATGTAAAACAAAAGCACATCTCACAGTGAAGGCATACCTCACAGTATAGATACAGATTTAGAAGACCATAAAACAAGGCCAAACACCCAGTTTGAAACCATTTAAAGATAGCATCCGTATCCTTAATTTCCAAAAACGTGCTAAAATATAAAAGCTCAATAGCAAGAAGGAGATCAGAAAGGAATTGATTTTTTATTTCTACTAAAAAAAGCAGAAACATCAGAATTGTGCGAAATAGTCATAACCACGACCTTCAGAACAAATTCAAGATTAAAAAAAAAAATTAACTCACCGAATCAATACTCCAAGCAACTTTAATGTATGACGATTTTCTAAACAATCCAAAGAACAGCATAAGTTTAAAATAATAAAAAATAAAAAATAAAAAATAAAAGTTGAGCAACAGTATCCTTACAAAAAGAAGAAAAGAGAACAAAATTTCTCAATCGATTCCTATTGATTCACTAGAGCAAAAAAATGAATTCCTGTTGATTTACCGACAAAAGGAAAGAGAGTCTATTAAGTATATCATAGTGATCACTTTTAAGGAATGGAAGAAGAAGATCCGCAGCCACGCCTAAAACAAATGTTAGCATCCAGTTCCTCACACAGAGTTCCCCTCCATTCACTGAAGTAAAACACAATCCAGCGAAAGCCCAAAACAACAATCGCCGGAGACTTACGGTTCTTTCTAATGCAGATGAAAACTAAAGAAAGCACAAACAAATGAAACCCTGAATATACTGATTTTACACCTGAGGACGACTTGGAGTTGGACTAATTCTTTTGCAATGGACTTTTTTACATTTTTGTGGCTAACTAAACTGACTTTCACACTCAAACAAGTTAAATCGGTAAAGCAAGGCTCGAAGCGTCGGTTTCCTTCACTTTCTCGGGAAACGAACAGAGAATCTAGATCAAAGAAGAAGCGAATTGGCAGTACCGAATAGTGCTGGAGATATCACAGAGCGAGGTCACCGGCGGTTGGATCAACAACAGTGGCGCGTGGAATCGGAAGCCGTTAGCTGTAGCATCTCTGATCGCCACTCGGACTAGAAAATCGGCCAGGAATTCAACTGAATGGGGAATAAAGGGAAAATTTAAGCATCACTGTGGTTCGAATTATTTAAAAGGAGGATAGGGAGAGCGACCAAAGGCGCATGATAGCGACAGGGCTTTATTTTTTAGTGGGTAAATTCCTTTCTTCTTCTTTTGCGAGACACAGTAAAATTATCTATATATTTTGTTATAAATAAATATATATTAATCATTTTAAGATTTCTAGACAATTATTTTTTTAAAATTTTTATTTTGACGATCTTCCTTTTGTCTCAAATAATCTTTATAATAGGACATAATGACGAGCAAATGGGAGATTTAGAAGTGTATCAGAGAGTTTGGACATCTTGATGTAGACTTTGCTATATATCCAAGTTAATGAGATGATCTATATAACAAGTGAAGTGCATAAGAGAATTTAGACATCTTGATGTAGACTTTGATATCCAAGTTAATGAGATGATCTATACACATGTGAAAGTGAAATCATAGAAAAGAATTATATTTGAGGAGCAGGGATTACAAAGCCAGTAATAATCTCTTAATTAAGAGATCATGACCGTTGTTTCTAAGTAAATATTTTAGGTTGGAAAGCGAGTAAGTATGCAATCCACTTCGGAGAACATGTAATAATCTTTTAGGGTAAGTCATGTGGAAGAGACCTCAAGTCAATTACAAAATATTTTTTGATTGATTGTAAGTAGAACACAAAGCAACTTCCTAATTGAAAAACCTTTGTAATTCAGTTGAGTCTCTAGTAGGTTGATTGTCCATGGACTTGGTTTAGATTTCAATCATTCATATTTCAATTTTTTTAAATTTTTGTTAAAAACCATGTATTTATTTTATTTTAAATAAGAAAATTGCCTATTTTTATATTATTCAAATACTTATTTAATATTTGTTATATTATATAAATGATAGCTATAAAACATTTTGATGAAAATATGTGTAATTATATTTTATCTTTTGCTGAAGGAGAGTGTAATGCATCATTTGATTTTGAGAGATAGGAGAGCATTTCTTTTCAAAATAGAGAGTAAAATCATGTTATGTGATACGAAATTAAATACAATTATTGATAAATTTATAATTTATAAACACTTTTTATAAATTGAAATACTATATGATTATATTTTAAAAAAATTAATGTCATAATTTTATTAAAAAATTTATAATGAATATTTAAAATATTGAAGTTAAATATTACTTATATTTGATTAGTTTGTGAATTTTTCAAGTGTTTCAATTGTGTTATGTAGGTCATTCATCTTAGGATTGAAAAGTATATATAAAACAAATTCAAAACACTGAAAAGATTAGTTTTGAAGTTGAATAAATTAAATTATTAAAAAATAGCAATGTAGATGTATTATTTTCAATATGTCCATCTATGTATTATTACTTATTTTAATTAGTTATGCTTCTATAAGAATTAGGATTTCTATGCAATGAAACGAGTCAAAAATAAAATTATATTTCTACCAGAAAAAAAAGGAAAAGAAAAACATCTGCTACATTGTTTTATGCTATATTTTAATGCATTTTATGATATTTTAAATATGTTTTTATTTAATATTTATATATTTAGTATAATATTGAAAATTGTCATATTAAAAATACAACTAAATTTTCAGTAAAATTAACGAGAATAAAATTGATGCAATATGGGAAATTTTTATGATTTTGAGTATGATCCAAAATAGTACTATTATATATACATTTTGGTATTTTAGATAATATCAAACATTATATCAAATACAAATATTTTAAATGTCACTTGAGACAAGTTAATATTTAAGATACCATAGTTAATATGATTGTGTACTGAATATTTTTGTCAAATTTTTTTAAAGAGATCCTTTAAGCCAAATTTTTTGGGTTGTCTTCATTTATCTCTCTATCCATGAGTATGGTAGAGGTGAGCATAGGTTGAAAAGGAATCTGGCATATATTACATATTTGCTCTATGATAAGAATAATCTATCCTTAATTATTATATTTTTGCCAATAGAGAATATATATATATATATATATATATGTATGTATGATTGCTTTTTGTTTGGTTGCATAAATGGTTTCTTTCTTTACTAATTATGGGAACAACTAATTTGACACTGACGATTTAAACAGCGAAACCAAAAAAAACAGAAAAAAAAAATAGTAAGACCTGGAAAGAGAGGTAGTAAAATAGTAATATTTTCTGTATACTATCATGATGCTTTTTTTGTAGGAATTTCATGCATGGGGAAGACGTCAACTAAAATGGTAGACAAAGATGGTGAGAAATTGATGGCTTCTACTTTATGATGAGAACAGAAACAGAAGAGAGGCCCGAAGAAAAGATAAAGAAAGGGATCCTTCTTCTTCAGGATCAGTCAAAATCTGTGTACTGAAAAAGAAAAAGATTGTGTTAGATTGATATGAAGCCAATCCAAGTATCTTTCTAAATTCAACCCTACTTGGATTGGAAGGATGCTTTGTCAAAAACACATAATTAATAGGGTAACGTAATAATAGTTAGTTTGGTACTTTGCAGTCAATGTGATGCTATAAAAATTAATATTTACAAGTTGACAAGTCAATTAGAGATTTTACTTGGATAAATGTTTTAATTTTTTATTAAAAAATTTCTTAAATTTGACTTTTGTTATTAATTCTTATTAGTAAGATTCACTAGTTAACATGCCTTCAATTTTACTTGGAACTAAAGCAGTTTGTTTACAATTATTACACTCAAATATATAAACGTATTTGTGATAAATCGTTTTAGATTTTTTTATATATTATTATTTTTAATTTAAATGAATAAACTGGAAAATTATTTTAATAAGCATCATCTCAGTTATTTTTTAAAATTTCAAATAAGATAAAACACAAAATTTAAAATGTTAAAAATTAAATAAAAAATTAAAGTCAGTACCTTCATAATTAATTTGCTTACTCAAGTAATGATATTATAGGTCTACATGTTAAAATATTTTTTATTTAATTAATATTAAAATATTTTAAATAAAGATAAATTGGGATATTCTATATTCTATTTTTTGAATTTTAAATTATAAATTAGTAGTCCTTAATGTTAGATTGTTAGTTTTTGTCAAATAACACTGTAAGTGGATTAGTAGGAATACTCAGTTAATATACATGTTAAAAAACTAATGCATTGAAGCATTAGTTTTTGCCAAATAATATTGTTAATAGGTTCATAGGTGTATTCATTAAATATACAAAAAAAAAAAAAACTAGCGCCGTTAGTTTGTTTAACATGTACATTAATTGAAGATTCCCACTGATCCACTAATATTATTATTTGGCAAAAACTAACAATCTAAAATTAAAGATTATTAATCAGAATATTTTATAATTTAAAATTTAAAGAGAAGAATATGAAATATCATAATTTATCTTTATTTAAAATATTTCAACATTAATTAAATTAAAAAAATATTCTAATATTCTTCCACTTGATTCAAATATAATTAGTTAGATATTATGTTCAAGAGTAGATTAAATGTATATTTATATAATTATAATGATATAAGTTTTTAAATAAACAAGTATTACCTTTAATGCATTATTTGTAATATATCATATGAGATCTTAAACTTTTATGAATAAATTTTAAATATTTATTCAAATTCTATCTGATATATTTGTCAATCTCACCAAAAATATACAAATATATATAGAGGCAAAAAATTATAATTCGAAATTTCATTACTCTACATACCTCAATCAGACCAAATGTAATTCAAAACCCATTTGAGGCATATGATCTTTAAACTTTTTCATATACATCCCTTTAATTAAAAAATCAACTAACATTTCTTTTGTTTGGATATACTATTTGATCACTTAATTAGTTTAACCTTTTTTCTTAAGGTTAAGACTATAACTATATTGTCATAATGCACTCTAATAGTTTTAGAAACTTAATTTATAATATTAAGTCTAATAATAAAATTTCTTAACCATATACCTTGTGAACTTACTTTAAAATAAATAACAAACTTAATTTTCACAATGAAAGTAGTTATCAATCACTCATTTGTACTTTTCTAGGAGACAACCACTTTAGTTAACAAAAATATATATATTCAAATATTAACTTCTATGCATCAATATATCTTGTCAAATTTGAGTTTGAATAACCAATAATCTTTAAATTGTTGATATTCATATAAGTAAATATACATTCTTTAGTACTTTAAATATATTTTGCTCATAACTTTCTTTACATCTTTTTAATGATCAATCCTTTGATTATTTTAATATTTTCTCAATACGCTTGTAACAAAAGTTATATCAAATCTTATGCAAACTTATGCATTTATAAGGTTTTTACCCATTAAAGTATAAGGAACATTTTTCATCTCTTTTTTTTTTCTACACATCGAAACATATTAAATTTATCCCTTTTTACAATAGTTACCACAATATGTGAATAATTTTTCATTCTAAATCATTTAAAAATATGATTTTACTCTTATTGACTTTGTGGTCTATATATTGACCTATAATGTTCTCAACAAAATGAAAAAATGTAATTACTTCATGAACTTTAAAGAATCATTGTTGTGAAGATTGCCTGAGTCCATAAATTGACTTTTTCAACTTGCATAATAATTTTTATTGGTATTTGAAGTAAATCTTTTAAGTTGTTTCATATGTACTTTTTCCTCAAGATCATTATTGAGAAATGTAGTTTTAACATCTATTTAATATAATTTTAAATCAAAATGAGCTATTAATATCACAATGATAAAGAAGAAATCTTTTTTAGATACAAGAGAGAAAGTCTCTTTATAATTAATTTATTTTTTATAGGTAAAATCTTTAACAACCAACCTTGTCTTGTAGCATTTAATGTTGCATGATGAATCTCTTTTGATTTTAAAAATCCATTTATAACTAATTACTTTGGCCCCACTAAGCAACTCCACACGGCCTTAAACATTGTCTCTTGTTTTGCTTATGAATTCTATTTCATCAACCATGGTATCACACCATAATTTAGAATTCTCACCATTCATTACTTAAGAAAACATTAAAGGATCATAATCAATACTTATGTTATAGTCAGATTAAAAAACATACTGTAGAAATAATATTTTATGTACAATTGCATCTAAATTTTTATTTTTTATTGTATTTTAATCAAATTTGGATAAATTACTTAATCCTTCTTTGAAAGTTATTTAAATTAAGTCTATTATGTTGAAATAAAAAATGTGCTACACTTACTTTTTTCATAACAAAATATCAGTTACATTACACATGTTTTAACTAAAATATCATTATACTTATAACTTATATAATGTAACAAATATTAAATATGTATTTAACCAATAAAAAAAATTCACTTTCCTAAATTTAACAAGTCCTAAAATGACTTGAAAAAAATTATGATAAACACAAAATGTATTCATAAAATAATTTTTCAATATTTACTAATTAAAAGATGATAATTGATAGTATTTAATTTTAACAATATCATGTGTATTAAATATATATTAATAAATATAAGAATTTTATAAAATTTTAAGATGAAATTAATACAACATAAATAGAATTAAAAATAAAAATTTAAGAAATACATTTTGTAATGTCATATTTTTAATAAAAAGAATTTAATAAAATACCTAATGGTATATATTTGTGATATCTTTTAATTTCCAAAAAAGTTTGTATATTTTTTTATAATAAAAGATGATCATATAATTTGGCCATCTCTTAGAGAGAGAAGAACAATTTACCCTAATTGATTTGCTTGATAGATATATTTTTTTTTAGACAAAAAAGAGATATATATATATATATATATATATATATATATATATATAGTTCTCTTGTTGGTAGAAGAAGAAAAAGCATATATAGTTATCAAAATAGGACAAGGTGTATTTGTAATATATTTTCAATCACTATTGTAAAATTTGAAAATTAAGGATAATGTATATGTTGAAGTTGAGTCCACTTCAAATCTTTTAAGATATTCTCAGCTTAAAAAACTTCATTTGGATAACTTTAATGATATTTTTATAATACAAAATAGCATTAAGATACATATGTTATTGGACACTCAAACTTCATAGAATCCTTGCAGATTAATCAACTTTGGTTTAATAATGTGTTTTTACACTTTGGAAGATTCCAGTTGAAAGTTTAACTGAAAGTAAAATTAATAAAAAAATAAATGCAACAAAATCTTTGCATTGGAATCACTTTCTAATTCTATCACAACTTTTTCAGAACCATTCATCCAAGGTACAGAACAGAATATATATAGCTCTAAGGCACATTGTATGGCTAATATTTTTGCCAGCGTAACTGTGGCAACACTCGAACACAATGAGCACTAACATGAGCATGAATCACAGTGCTATCTCCATTAAAAACATGACCTCGAATCTCCTAACAGCTAGCACATTCATCTTAACCCTAGTTTTGTAGTGGCGCAGTTCAACCAAACCAATCACCACCTTTTCTGCATTTGTGTGACTCCATGCATGGATCATATTTTTCCCAAAATAATAAAAAAGTGTAATAATGAGAAAGCAATCGAATAAATTCTGAAATGCGAAGCTTCGAATTGGCAGAGATGTACAAAATCTTTTACATGTCAAGAGCATCCTCAACATGGAAGCACATGGGAGTGTTTTCATCTCTGTTGAATTGGTTATCAATAGTCCAGAATCACAAGTCCATTTGATGCTTTGTTTTTACATAAAAGAAAAAAAAAGGTCGTTATATTTTAAGGTTGAATTTTTTAAAAAGTAAGGAAAAAGTCAAGGACGTGATTAGCTCTAATTTCTAATTCTCATGGAACCCAAATTAATCACTATTATAAGGTGGTGTGTGTTATATATCTTGACAAATTTGTGACAAAATTATCACAAACTACAGACAAAATTTTTGGTCTCAAATTATTTTTTTAGTGCATATATATATATTTATATATAATTTGCATACTATATGGTATGGTATAATCATTGTTCATGGTAATTATGTTCGGTATGGCAATTCCTGATATACCTTATATTTCCAAAATATAAGATATTTATATTTGTTGCCACAAATTAATCAATGTTATTTACTTGATGAATTTTTAAGTATACCCTTTTTAGTTTAAATAAATTACATTTTGTAAATTTTTCATATTTGTACTACTTGTGAATAAAATGTAATTTAAAATTAAAAAAACTATGTGCAATTTATCCTCTATTCATCCATATAAAAAAAATAAAAAATGCATAGTGAATTGTTTCAAAAATTGTGTATTATATTTTACTTGTTTCCTATAATTTTTTATAAATTGTTTTGAAGATTACCATAAAAAAGCAAATAAAATTGGCAACCAAAAAAATTAAAATAATATATTTTTTCATCAGACATGACATAATATTAGACCTGAGGTCCCTCCTACTCAAATTGAGCAACATGTGAGCATCTCCTTAAACAGAGGCCCCCACTTTACATTTTTTTTAAAAAAAATAAATGAAAGGCTCTTATGCTTTGCAGTAGAGAATATTGATTCTATAATACATTGGTTGATAATACATTTTTTAATGTAATGTGACATCAAGATGTTATCTTAAATTTTATCACTTTATATTACATAATAATATATCAAATATTATTGTTATCTAACTTTAATTAATATTTAAATTACTAGGATGTATAAACTAACAAGATATAGATCATAGGATACCAAATCACTGCATAAATAATAGGCTGAGCCTTCAAATATCATAATCACAAAAGCAGATAGTCTTATTCTTGCATGCATGTGTCTCACATTCTCAATTTTAGATTATGGTTGATGAGAGTAGAATTAGCAAGGCAACAAACAATGAATGCACGCAATTAATATATTATCTTTTATTCACTTGAAAAAACAAATAAATATGCTTCTTTTTTTTTTTTGATACACATGATATGGAATATTTAAACTTTAGATCACTTTTTACTAACCGCCAACATTAATTTTTTTTTTCTGGTTAATTTCTGGATTCAATCAAAATAACCGCCAACATTAATCACTACACTAGAAATGATTTAATTGCTTTCAACTTTTAGTATTAAGTAATTATCAGTTAAGTTTTGAACTAGTTTGCAATTGCCAACTAATTTCAACACCTAAAGCTTTTGCAATAAGAGAGAAAATCATAATTTGGAAGCCTATTATTAAATTAATACCAGTATAGACTACCTCCTATATATAACAGTCTAATTAGCATGAGCATTTTTTTAACCTAAACATTAAGTAACCGATGTTCAAGCCATTTATAGGCCTGATCAAAGAGAAATCTTAATAATTATATAGTGTATTGTCAATTAGTACAAGGAGACAACAAAAAGTTATTAAAGTGAGTGTATCAATGAATTTTATCATATAAAACATTTATTTTAATTAATATTTTTACTAGCCCATTATGAAATTGTTATATATATATATAGATAAATTTTTCATAATCAAATGATGAGAGATTTAGATAATTTTTTTAAATATAAATATTAATTTTGATCATCCTAACCACCACATTGACTAAAAAAAAAGTTGCCAACATGTCCAAAAGTTCTCAAAGCCGCAACTTCAATAAAAAGGAAGTGGCTCATGCATGCATGTGGCCTTCCAATGGGCAAATATAGCTTGATTAGTATATATAGGTCAGTGAATTGAGATTGTGATATATATTAAAGTTGAAAACAATTGATCGTGAACAGTAGCATTAAATGCAAGTGATTTTATTCATTCGTTCTACTTTTAGGTGCAATTAATTAATTTAATATTGGCAACAAGGACACCACCTTTTGCAGCCATCAGACCATCACTCGAAGAAAAATATTAGAACAATGGAAGGATCAAATATTGCACATGCAACAATTCAACGTAAACTATTCAGATTTGTCAGATTAAAAATGGTTATATATACAATATCTGTCCCAATTCATTCAAACTAGATTTTGAGGCATAAAATTAATATTAATAAAATATTAAAGACTAATCTACCAACCAAACTTTATGGTCCCTAGTCCCTATCAAAACATAGGATTATATAATTATTTGCTCTAAACTGTGGAAGCTATGAAATAGATAGTATACCTACCAGCAGATTGTTTCCCAAATTTGCTACATAATTATTCATATAATTATGTGATATTATAAGAATATATAACAACAACACGATTAATTTATTTTATATATAAATGAGAGGAAAGATTTCGTATAATATTTTATACAATAATAAATTATATAAAAATTTTTAAAATTTTAATAAAATTATATAGATTTTCACACAATTTTCAAAAAATGCATTTTCATTAATTTTAAATTTTTTTAACTAAATACTTTATATTAACATAAATATACAAATATATATTATATTTAAATATATATAAATAAAACTAAAAAAGAATAGACTTTATTTTCAAACATATACGAATAAAAAAGAGAGTAAATTTTGGTTTCATTAAATTTAACAAACAAAAACATATATGTATTTAGGTTAATGAAGATTGTTTTAGTCTAAAAATTTAAAATTAAATTTTTTTATTTTAAAAAAATATTTATATATTTTAAAAATAAAAAATTCATATAATTTGAATAAAATTTAAAAAAAAGAAGTCTATGTAATTTACTTTTTATATAATATTATCAAGTTTTAACCTTAACATCATTTAAGAACTACTCAACAGTTTTTAAAAAAATTAGGAATGCAACAACTTTCGATGATTACACAAATTGCATGGAAATTGTATACAGGTTGGTGGTTCAGAAATTTGTGTCATTTTGTTTCTTTCCCTGGTTTCTGAAATTTTCTGTGGGCCCAACAGGCGTTTCGCTTTATCTTGTTAATTGCTTTTTATCAACTAGCCAGCTTAATGAAGTTTACCCACATCTTAAATATAAAACAGTAAAATTGGGATCATAATGATTATGCCTTAATTAATAATTTAAGTTTGTTATGTAATAATGTAGAGTGAAAAATGAAGACTTTATGAAAGGTAGAGAGTTCCAAGGTGATGTGATAACCCTTCCCACATTTATATGATGATTGTTTGGGGTATGATTAAAGGTCAACATTGCCGTCCAGGCGTCGGCCTTTTTCTTTTTTCCTCTCTCCCTCTCTTTTCTTTTTTTTTTTTAAATATATATAACTATATAAATTTATTATAAATTTTATAAAAATTATACAAAATAATTTAAAAAATAATTTTATATTTTAATATAATTTAAAATCCATTTAACTAAAATTCCATTCTATATTTAATTTTTTAATTAAAAAATACATTTAGATTTAATAAAAGATATTTTGGTCAAAAAATTTTAAAATTGAATTAAAATATAAAATAATTTTTACTTTAAGAGAACTATGTGTAATTTAATTATAACGAAAAATGAAAGATATTTTAGTTAATAAATTTAAAATTGAATTAAAGTATACAGTAACTTTTATTTTTTAAAAAGTTTGTATATATTTTAAAAATAAAAATAATTATATATTTCTAATAACATTTAAGAGAGATATTTATAATTTATTTTTCATATATAGATATATATATTTGGGGTCAAATTATATGCGCTTGCCTTAGACGTGGGGCCAATTTGCCGCAATCCACTCATCAGTGAGGGAAGGAGTCACAGATTGCAAAGTTAAAAAGGGGATAGTATTACGTGTTAATAAAACAATAACAGCTTTATTGCAATTTGATTGCTTTTAGTTTACGTATCATAATAATTTAACTTGTATAATCTGAATTGAATAATATTAATTTTATAATTTACTTATCAATATAATTTTATTCATTTAGTTTCAATTTAAATAATAGAGCTAATTATTTTATTCTTTCTTGAAGTTCCCCTAAATTATATCAAAGGCCTCTTTTCTATAAAAAAGTACACACGATTTTTAAAAAAATATTTTGATATATAATATGGATTTCCTTTAATTATTTTTAAATTAAAAATGAATTTTCTGCATAATATGAAACTTTAATTATATTTTTAATGTGACAATGAAAACAATTAAATAATTTTATTTTTTTAAAAAAAATATATTGTAAGGAAAGTTAATTTTATCAACTGAAAATAAATTAAAAGGAAACTAACTATAATTTTTTAAGCTAGAGGAGTATAGGTGTAATTTAGTCCATCTTTAAAAAAAGTTAACACAATTTATTCTAAATATAAAAATTATTTATTTACTTAATTGATTATTTCATGAAGTTCTTTTGAAAAAGGTCCTATTTATCTTTATCTCACCGTTATAATTGTTAGAACATTATCGTGATTTATCATATTATCTTTGCTTCTTATAACGCATGAAATTTGGCGTGAGGTACGTGATAATATAAATAGATTTATTAAGCCAGATGCTTAATTGTTAGTGTTTGCTATGTAAAAATTCTAATTTCTTAAGTATTTAAATATTGATTTTAAAAATTTTTAAATTTATGTGTTTATATATTTTTTAAATAATATAAGAATATTACTTTTTTATACAAATTTTTTAGACAACTTTTATTTAAAAAAAAAATTAAGATACTACGTTCTAGACACCATCTGAAAATCCAGAAAAAGACGAATGCTGATTTAAGTCTAAAATGTTGTGCATCACGAACCATCTAAAGTTAAAAGAGTACACTACAGGTTTCAATGTCATATGCTATAGATGAAACTGTGAATACCAGATATAAAAATTAACTAAATGGAAAAAGTTATATATCTAAACTCTTGCTCCATTATATATTAAAAAGAAATTAAATGAAACATTCGAATGTAAAAGTTTTGACATGAGTTGGCTTAGTAATTTAGAAAATATATTTATAATTTTTACCACCCAAAGTTCAAATCTTGGATGGGATCATTGGGATGTCTGCATCCCATCCAAAGGCTTTTAAAAAGTATTTCTCGACCTCTTTGGAAGTGAGGAGTTTTTTTTAATATATATAACAATATTTATTATGTTATTATTATTATCATTTAATAATTTTTATTTGCTATTTTTAAAAATAAAAACACGATGGTTATTTTTGATTTATTTTATTTATTTTTATTTTTATATCTAATATTCTATACGCAAAATTGCTCTTTTTCATCTAAGGTCCAAAAAGACTGAGTATTCGAACACTTTACTTTTTTATAGTTTAACCCTTTGAAAAAGTAGGATTTTAGATAGAATATCCCACTCACCTAGAATTAAGGATACCCAACAAGGATTTTGTTTTTGAAAGAAAAAAAAAAGTCTATTGGATAAAAAAAAATTGGTGTCGTTAAAATAAATAGAATATTTATCAAATAAATAAATAGATCACGCCAATGAAAATTAAATATGTAAACATGTTAAAAATAAATAAAACTTTGCCACAGAGTTCGACTTTTTGAGAAGTCCAGTTCTTCACTATTAGATCACCCCAAAATTTGTATATTTATTGATAAAAAATATATTTTATACAAATTTTCAAAAACAAAATCTGATAGTGAGAGCTCAGCCTCTTAATATGTCGAGTTGCCCTAATATTGCGCAAATAAATATTATTAAAAAAAATATACTTGACATGATATCTATGCATCTATTTTTGTCAATGAGTCAAAAAAAGCAATGCATTTGCCCCTTGCTTAATTGGTTGCTTAACAACTTATTTAACCAGATTCAACATCCCTTTACCATAATTAGGTCAGTCTAGTGATAAAGAGAAACATAAAATGTAATTAGATGTATTTTTCTTTTTGAAAAAAACAAAGTGAATTCCAGGAATTCTCAATGCCTGCCTCTGGGCTCTGCCCAAACCCAGAAGGTATAGTACGAATACCACCTTACCCCATATTTTTCATTAATTTAGGGGTACTAACAAGTATTTCTCTTGACACAATGACCCAAAAACAGTATATTTCATGATAAGAACTTAATCCTCAGCCCAAGCTTCCTGCGATCCCAAGGTTTAACGTTGTGGTCCTGAGCACAAGTACCTTTCCTCCCTTTTTCTTCTTCCATTCTTGAAATCTTAACACATGATACATCATCATCATCACCTTAGAACTGAGGTTTAAATCCGCTGTAAATAAAAGATGAAAACACAGCCCAATGACATTTTACTTTTCCTTCTCTTGAAAACTTAATAATTTTAGAATCAGTCAACAAAATAAAAAAAAAAGAAAAACAAAAAAAGGGGAGAAAAAGAGAGATGGGGGAGCAAAAGGAGAAAAAAGGCTTCAAGTTAAGCTATTAGAAACTGCAAATTCCCACATAAATAGATCTGTTGAAAAGAAACAGATTTACATTAAGAAACTTAAGACAGAAAAGCAATGCCTACTTTGAAAATTTTGTCTTTGAGAAAAGGAAAAAAACATCAAGTTACACATTAACGGGTTAAGCCTATTCAACAAAAAGCTTTACAAAGGACACTCAAGACTCGAACTAATCAATCAGCACGACTAACATATGCATACTTATAGGCTAATAAAACTGGTTCCTCCCTGCTGTGTCTTTTCTTGTAGGATGCGATGGGCGAAACCAGATATGCAATTCCATGGTTCTTCGCTTCTTTTGCAGGTACTGCAGAAAGGTTTGTCAAACAAGAATTTTCAGTAGATAAACTAGTAAGCATGACTAATCTGCATGCATGTCCATGGCAGAATCATTGGAACTGAAAGTAGCAGAATCCCTGCTTTGCTGGTGAAAAAAGCTGGGTTCAGTGTTCCTGTTTCCATTCCCCATGGAGAGGCTGCTAGGACAGGACCCTCCCTCGCCAATCTGATAGTTCTGAAGACTTCGGCGTACAGGGCTAGACAAAGCATTTGAAAACACAGAATTCTTTGGTTGATTATCAATATTCTCAGTGCGGAGTCCCTGCCCAATAATTGTTTGGCCAGAAGAACCTGAATTGACTGAGGAGCCTGAACTAGCGACATGCATTACTGGTTGAGACTGTTGATGTTGAAGTGAAGCTCTTGGAGACATTGATGGCTCCTCTCCACAATAATCCAACTCATTCTGCAAGCAGCAGAGTAAATTTCATAAACCGATAATCTTGAATCATTAAGGCATCTCAAGATTCTCAACAATGTCATTACTTTTTACCAAATGCAGCTATGTAACTTCCAAGATATCTATATTGCTACAAGAACACACAAGCTACAAAACCATATTCACCATTTTGATCTAGTGTAAATTGTCAATCCTACAAATCCCCAACATTGTTTAAAAGAGAAAAAGGATTAGATAAGATTAGAAATGAATGCATTAAAGAGAAAGTGGAAGTCGCACCTATTGTGGAAAAAATTGTAAAATTAAGACTTAGATGGTGTGGTCACATGGGGAGGAGACCTATAGAATCCCTAATTAGGAGAGTACATGAGATGGAGAATAGTCCAATAATTAGAGATAAAGGAAGACCAAGAAAAACTATAAGAGAAATTATTAAGAGAGATTTAGATTTAAATAGTTTGTTTAAAAATATGATTTATGATAAGTGCTTATGGCGTCGATTGATCCATGTAGCTGACCCCACTTAGTGGGAAAAGGCTTTGTTGTTGTTGTTGTTGTTATCAAGCAACAGTTTCTAGGGCCCTTTTACTACTTCTGATATCTACAAGTGGGATATAAAATTTCAATTCTTTAAGTTTCTAATAACTTGAAATGGTAAAAGTTATGCTAGTAGATGTCCTATACTTTATTACCCTAGGACATAAGAAATAAAAAGACAAGAGGACAGAGAAATCAAGACAAAGTTCTCCCAATAACTTAATATTTCACCCAATTTACTACCCAGACTTCTCATAAATGGAAGTTATATTAGATGGAACTAGCCATACTATATGTGATAAATAAACCATTCAATAAGTTACACCACTACAGAGATATCTAATTGATAGACTATGGAGGATAACAAGGTCATAATAACCCTTTGTTTTTTAACACCACTATGGAAGATAAACATATATTTGTCACTTAAAGGAGAACACTCCCATTTATATCAATCTATGGTTAATCACAACACAACCTGCTATAATCACAAGAAATTCAACAAATTCACTTTAATTTCAACACCCGGAAAAAGACAGACAAAACGCAGCTACTAAAAGAAGGTAAAAGCTTATAGACAAAGCAGCTGACAAAAGGTTACTGATATTGAACCTTCCCCCACAAACAAAACATAACTACTTAACTAGTTAATTAAGCATACTGAGACATTGAGACTATTTTCTTCTACGTTATCCTTCTGCAGTAAAAAATTCACTCCTGAACTAATCATGGGTATGCCTCAAGCCTATAGGGGCCATTTAGTAATCCCTATGTAAAGGGACCTTTACATAAGTTATGTGCAATATCTATTATACCTTTGTAGTTATTATTCACTAGTATCTCACCACTTTTTTATTACCTTTTAAAAAAAGAGATACAAAGGTTATTACTATTCTCAAAATCACTTTTTTCATTCTCTCCACAATCGCATTCTTTATACATTTTCGTGCCAAAAGGGCCATAATTTTTTAAAGCATTTGGTAAGTCTTGGCAAAGGTCCCTTTAGAATTGACTAAACTCAATTGCAAACCCTATCAATGGTCAAATCAATAGTCCGCTATCACTTTACATGAGAAGGAATACAGTCTGAACTCACTGTGTTTAGTTAACCTGCTGCCCTTTCATGTGTACAGTTTCTTTCCACTAACTCCCACTGCTATAGCCCATCTGTGTGCGGCCGTGCTACACAGACAGTCCCTCATGCCCAATTAACAGAAGGATGATTATAAATACTTACTATTTGGTCATCATTGTTAACTATTAAGCATTCTCTTGATAACGTAGTAAGGTTACAAAGTATTACATGTTACTGGTTTATAGATATATATTGTGCCAATATCAATATTGTTCTGCATTGAATTAGCAGAAACAGTCCACTTAATCTTCAGGATGCATGGCGATATATGATAAGCAAAAGAGAGAACAATCAAGCCAACCTGAATGTAGTTAAGTATATCAACTGTTGCAACTCGTGATCCTCCCTCTTGCTGTCTCCAGATCCACTGATAGAGTTTTTCCTGAAATCAAAGGGACAACCCACATTAACGAAGTGTCAAAATATGGTTTCAATACCCGGTATAAGGGAAAGCCCAGATTAGACACATGACTAACACTAGCAAAGATCCTACAACAAAATAACACTCCCTAACGTATTCTCATTCTCAAGAAAAAGAAGTTTGTGAGGCTGAAATTCTCAAATCATGTACAATTTACTTTCAACAGCATTTACTGAATTATTGGAAACTACTCATTGAAACACGAAGTAATAACTTTCTGACAAGAAATATAGGATAAATAAATTGTCCAAGCTACTTGCGGCTATATACAGACAACTGAGCTCCATAGAAGGTGAGAAAGACAGAAAACGTAATGACCATGAACTGAAAATATGACCATAAGCTGTTACAACTTCTTCAAGTTATCAGAACTAGAAATCAAACTATGCATGGATTATTAAATATAAGTTTTTGCAGATAAACTGTGATTCACGCATGTCAGAAGCAGTTATTGAAATTTCAAAATTCATTACATTAGCAACCAAGTTGTTAGAAATCAAGGGTAAGAGACCAAAAACAATGGGTATATTTGTTATTCAAATTTTAGACAACAGAAAATTGAGAAAAGACACAATTTTAGAAGAGGTTATGAAAAATAAGTTTGAAACCAGCCTCCAAAACCTGGCAACTAATCCTTTCAGTGGATAGAAAGGCATAGGATTCAAGTATGGTCGATTAATATGAAATGGGACGGTACAGTCTAACAAGATCAGACCAAGAGATACCGATCCAGGCTTACAAAATGGAGTGAATAGTGTTAAAAAAAATGCAAAAGACCAAAAATAATAACATGAACAGAGCAAATAAAAGACAGTAGAATTAACATCTACATTGACTAACTTTGAACTTCGGAAGGGCTGTAGTGTAGGTTCCAGTTCCTTTTTTTTTTTTTTTTTGCCCTTTTTGGGGGCGTATAGAACTTCCACTTAGTTTTAAGTAGACCCTCATGAAGAACAAGTACAAGAGGCAGATAGGAACATATCTATTAGCTTAATCCTTAAATTCAGTTATGGCAGGACTTATTAATTTAACGTCTAAATTGCTACCTAAATCAATCTTCCTTTTCCTTTTGTCAGAGAAAACGATTGACAGCTTTGGTTTTTCCCAGTAACTAGGAACCTTTAGAGGAAAATGGGTAGAAATCTTACCTTTACCATCTTGACTTTCAAATATCTTCCTGCTTCAAAAACATTAACGCATTTTCAAGTCATAATGTAAGTATTATGCAAAAATTCCAAGCTATGCCCCTAGATGGTTCATTATTCAGCATGTCTCCTTCCACCATGACAATATTGCTTTACGCACAAAAGTAACAAGCAGAAGAGCATACTTTAACACAGGATATCAAAAAGCAAAGCAAAAGGGATTGTGCTTCTCATATGAAATTGCCTTGTATTGTACAGCTGTATGTTTTGAATAATTCAAATATTCAAATTACTCCACTCCTAACATTTTTGCGAAAAATCACTTCAAGGTAGATTTTGAAGGACAATCAGGTTCCCAATTTTAACTACTTTAACATTCAGCTAGCCAAAAATTTTCAGCATCTAATGCATGGCTTCATGTAATGTCAATCAAAGGCCAAAGTCCTAAGCCTTATGAGAGCTTTTTTAATGGATTAATTAAGCATAGGCCGAATTCCATTAATAATGCTTATTACACAATGTGGGTGAGGTGGACTTCCAAAACCATGCACATATTGTCGTATTCCTTCTGAAAATTGTGCTGGATTCAGAGGTTCACCATCGAAGGGATTCATATATTTGAAGTTTGATATCTATTACATGTCTTCAATGATATAGAAAATAGTATAATACAAATTGTATCACAAAACAATGTGTATATATAATGTTCAATTTTCTCCAATGAAGAAAGATTATTTACAAGTTTTACTGTTCCTATAGTTCGATTATTTTTTCAAGCCACAGTCATCATACAACAACTACAGTTCAACCACCAAAAACAAAGAAAAATAAAACAATAAACATTAAGCTTAACAGTTAGAAAATCCCTGAAACCTTATAGACCTTTAAAATTTAAAAAACTTTTCTGGATTTAAAAGATCGTAAATATGAAGAGAAAACAAGAGTCTACCATCAATAACTTTAACCATTCATAATAAACCAATAGCAACAAACAACATTTCATAGAGATATGATGCCTTTGAACCGACGGAATTATCGAAGAAAATTATAACAGAAAAGCTAAATCATGAACTACCATCAGAAACAGAACAAGAGAGAGGGTGGAGCTAAAACCTCTGTCAGAAAAAAAAAAAATATTTTTCAGCAAAAAAGAAGCATCAATGAATGCATCGAACTTGCAATTGGGACACCCGTTTCATAAAATCTAAAACCCAAAATCGGAAACAAATTACAAAACTTTCTCGTGTTTGGAGGAGAGATCTTACGAGGCCGTGGCGTTCACCGGCATGGAATGAAAGCTTTTGGTGGTTCATAGCCTGAGTATATAGTTGGGAGAGGGAATTCGCGGCACTACAAAACGACGCGTACATGGTCCGATCCACCTCGTCGAGGCTTGAAGCTATGGACTTTCTCTTCTTAGCCATCTAATCAAGGACAACCTTTTGTGGGTGACGCTTTAGAGCTTTGGTGCAAAGATCGCCGCCCACAACCGCGGTGGCGCTAATTGGAATCGCGGCGATCGATGAGTGTGTGTGGTTTGGAAGAGAGAAAGGGAAAGGGGAAGGGAAGAAGAAGGAGAGGGGCTTTTGTACTTTTATGGAGCAAAGTTTCAGAGAAGAGAAGAAGCGAAGGGGACACATGATACGTATCAATGGCATGCGAGCCACGTGACAATGGCTTCAACAATGAGAGATATTATATTCATAGGAAACTGTTACTAGCAGGGGCAAACAAAATCCAACCGAATCAAATTAAATTAAATTATTAAAAATTAAATAAAATTAATTAAAAATATATTTACTTTAATTTTTGTCATTTCAAAATTAACTAAATCAATTTAATTATTAATTTTTTTATATTTGATTCAATTTAACTAAACTAAACTAAAATTTCAAACTCATAAATAATAAAATTTTAATAATTTTTTAAAATTAATATAATTTTTTATCAATTAAACTTATATTAAAATTACACTTTTTGTGCAGTTAACAAAACTAATGTATAGAAACTATCTATATTATTTTATTATAAGATATTATTTTTATTTTATTTTATTTTTCACTCTTTATGGCTTTTTTGTGTGAACGTATTGGATTTTTTTAACTAAAAAAGGATAAAAATAATAAATTATTTTAACATTATTATTAATCAAAATGTTTAAAAATATATGATATTAGAAGTTAAATTTTATATATTACAAATAACAAAACCTTTTAAAAAAATTACTTTAAAAAAATGTATAAACAAAACAAAACAAAATAAAACCAAATCAAATTAAATTAACAAAAATCAAATCAAATTAATTAAAATTTAAAAATAAAATCTAATAAAATGTTAAATCGATAAAATTAATTTAGTTTAATTTTAATTTAAAATCAAATAAAATTAAATCTTTAAACACCTCTAACTATTAACCGTATAAATGGAGAGTGAAGATAAAGGAAGGCAAAAATATTTTAAGCGGGCCCTTTTTGATTTTTGGGACATCAATGAGGCCTCTTTTTACATGCACAATGATTTCAAATAAACAATTGAATATAAACAATAGGCAAAATGTGATTTTAATATTCTTAATTTTAGTAGAAATTTTATTTTTATTTTTATTTTATTTTATTTGAATTTAGTTTTTTAACTTTATTTTAGGTCTCTCTTTCTTCTTTTAATTTTATTTGATTTTTATTTAGTTCTTTAAATTTACCTTATACTTTACTTATGTTCTTTAATTTTATTTTATTTCAATTTGATCATTAATTTTCAAAAACTATTCAAATGTTTTTCTTCTAAAAATTATAACTTAAAACGTTTAGCAAACAAATCTTGTATAGCTTATTGATTAAAAAAATGACAACATTAATTAGATTAAAGTAAATTGTGTGAAATTGAAATTAAAAGATAAAAGTAAAATTTAAATTAAAGTTAAAGGATCAAATTATAATTAAATAAAATTATAGGACTAAAGTTAAACTTAAGATAAAGTTAAAAGATTAAATTAAAATCAAATGAAGTTAATAGATGAAAAACTTAAAATAATATTAAAAAATCAAATTAAAATTAAATTAAATTAAAAAATAAAAATAAAACTTGAGGTAATATTAAGAGATCAAATTAAATATCTTGTTTAAGCAATTATAGGACCGGTTAAAACTAATTTCACCTAATTTCAATATAATTGATTCCAACCAATGCAATCAAAACTTTGACATTTTAAATGGATAATTTTTTTTGCAAAACTAATATATTCGGTTCATTTGTTGGATGTTCATTTTTTATAACCAGTTACAACGCAACCAATTTTTTTAATTAATTTCTCGTTTAATTAGATAACTCCAAACATCACTCTATTTTATTTATGAGTAACTTTTGTTACAATAGTTAAAATATTTATTATCATAACTAAGGTCTAGAAAATATACAATTTTAAATTTTGAAATATATTAAAAGAATTTAGGTTTCTTTTCGAGACCATTCTATCTAATCCAAATTAATTAAAGTTGAATTTACTTAGTTCAGCTGTTGTCACTATAACTGAATTAATCAGTTAGATTTTTTTTGCCAACTAATTTAATTGATTTGGTTTAAATAAGCTCTCCGAACCGATAAATATATCTCTAATTGAATAATAAAAAATCATATAAGCATACAAAAAGATAAAAAGAGAATTTTTTTTATATACACTTTTTTTATAAAAAAAAATTCATTTAGCTCTAATCGATATTTGAATTTGGATCCTTCATCTTTGGAGGTGAATCTCATTGTGTTTGATAGACGATGATTGGGATTTGATTCCCTGCATTGTAAGAGAGCTCTTGTACGTGTTTGAAGGAGGCTGAGGGTTCTAACAAGCACTCCAACGATCAAGTTAATATAGAACAGTAGTAATAAAGATTGAGGTAGAGAACATAAAACATACTTGGGTCGCGAACGGAAATAACCAGAACTTGAGGACCATTAGGGTAATTTTGTCAAGGATGGTAGCATTAGGAAGTGGGCCACGTGTGAAGTAAGGAGAGAGAAAGAGATTAGTTGAATGTGGGTCTCCCTGTAATATACGAATGGAAGAATAAATTACTTGAGGTATTTAGGTAAAGTGAGGAGAGATAAAGAGAAAAATAAAATAAAATCCATCTGTATACAATTCATATAATAGATGTGTGTTTTATTTATTTTTTTATTTTTATTTTATCCCTAAAATATTTTAGGAGATCAAAATCCGTATATTATAAAAGAAAATTATACCTTATGATATGTTGCATGTGTACACGTATGTACGATCCGTATATAGTCATGGTGCTTCCATGCAAGTGTCTCCAACGTTGTTTATAGAGTTGCAAGAATTGGTAAAAGTACACTTGGATTTAATTTTTGGGATTAATAAGTATAAAATAAAATTGAAAAATAAAAACAAAATATGAATTAAAATTAAAGAATTAAATTGAAATCAGGTAAAATTAAAAAATAAAAAATAAAATTTAAAGTAAAATTAATAGATTAAACTGAAATTAAAAGGTAAAAGTAAAATTTAAGATAAAATTAAAAATAAATAAAACTCCAAATAAAAATAAGAAATCAATTTGCCCTCTATTTATATATGTATCGTGAAGTGTGATTTGAGTTGATTGCGTCGGATAGGTAAGCTGGTATTCATCAATTTAAATATACGCTTTACTAAAAACACAATTTGTGTCTAATGTGATATAATTTAAAGTGTAAACAATTATGTTTGATGAAAATAAAAAAAGAGAGTTGGGTCCCATTATTCATGAATTTTTGTCCTTTTATTATATAAAAACATAACTGTCAATTTTATAAAGTAGGAGTTGCATTTGCTCGTTTTTGTGTTTGTTAGCTTGGGCTTTGCCCTGTTCTTTACCCTAAAATAAAAATCAATGATTATTCAATCCACACTAAACATTATATATAAAGAATGAATAAAGGGAAGAGATGGAACATTAAATTTATCTCAATCTTAAATATTTTTGACATTCAAAATTCATTTATCCAATTTTTGTGTTCTATGAAAATTTAAATTATGGATCATATTCGCTCATGATGTCCTTTACTTTTCGAAAGTCTTTGTGGGGCTTGACCTAAAGAAAAATAATTCTCCTTTGGGTGCTATGAAATATTGCTAAGCAATCATAAAAGAAACATTATATAAACCCAATACTCTACATTTAAAAGCATTTTTCTTATTGGATTTTCTTTATTATGACCGATAATCTTATTGGACTTTGCTCCACTTGAGCGCACTATCCTACATTAATATAATAAAATAATTATTTTATTCTCATTATATTTGTTAAAAAATTTGAATCCAAAATTTCAAATTTTTTGTTGTTGTGACTATTACTCATTTATGACATGTGCTAACTAAATCTTAAGTAAATTACATAGATTTTTTTTTATTTTTAAAATATTCACAGATATTCATTAAAATAAAAAGTTATTCTGTACTTTAATGTAATTTTAATTTTTTTATCAAAATATCCTCAATTAAATTTAAATATATTTTTTTAACTAAAAAATTTAAATAAGAAATATTTTAATAAAAAAATTTAAAATTGAATAAAAATATAGAGTAACTTTTTATTTTAAAAAATATTTATGTATATTTTTTAAAATAAAAAATTTATAAAATTTTAATAAAACTCAAGAAATATTTGCATAAATCTTTTTTTTCTCTGTGGAAGACTAGATAAAAAGAATGTGTGCTGTCAACCAACATTAAGATGCTGGTCCCCAACTTGGGGCATTCTTCGTGGGTGTTGACTCAGTGAGTCCCTTCCCCATCCCAAAGGCCAATATTGGTACCGTCAAGATGGATTTGAGGTCATGGATGGACTAGTGTGTTTAATTTTATTTTTTTAGGCTACTTTAGATATTTAATTTAAGTTTGTTTAAACGTGAACTGAAATGAATTTTGACTCATATATTGATCAAAATGAGACTGAAAAAGAATGTTCGAGCTGTCTCGTGAAATGGAGAGAAAAAAAAGGACTAAATGGGCCATAAATCAATTAGTCCGTGGATCAGCTTTTTAATAAAGAAGATAAAAGTTTTATTTTGGAAAAAAATTTGTATAAACACTCTCTTCACTTTGATTTTTCTTTTTTTACAAATCATCACTGCGTACTTTAAAGTATCCATAATAAATTCATATACTTGCATATGTGGGAGCATACCCTTTTATCCATTTTTTGTTAAATATTTAAAAGCTCACATGCACATGCATAGAAAGACATGTGACATATTCTGATTGGTCCATGCTTGAATAATAGTATCTTTTCTGTATGGTGATTTTTCCTTTTTTTTATTTGTTTGTTTTTTAAAATTATTTTATTATTTATTTACAAATTATAAATGATATGCTGAAATTGAAAAAGAAAATCATATTAGAAACAAAGGCCAATTAAAGCACGTCACATGTCCTTCCACACAAAGAACATATGAAATTTCTATCAAATGTCTGACAGGAATTGAATGGAAAAGTTTGCTTTCAATATGCTAAAATACAAGAATTTATTGTTCGCGTTTTAAAGTACATGAAATGTTGGGGCATTTTTTCATTTTATTTATATATTTTATGATATTATTTTACTAAATACATATTACATTATTGTCTTTATATTACATTTTATATAAAAAAATTTATCATTGTTGAACTCAATAATTTTTTTTATAAAAAACTATTATCAGTGCCTCCTTATAAGTCTAAGATCTTCATAGGTCTAAGACGGTCCAATCCATGACATTAAAAGCCTAAAGAACTCTGGTTTCACTCTAACAAGTTACAACAACTAGGTCTAAATAATGTGGCTTCAAATGATTGATCATAGCAAGTTATTTTGAATAAACAACTTCTGCGGTTCTAGTAAGCCACTTGATTTGATTATCATAATTAGCTTATTTTTAAAAAAGATTACAAAGAAGACCTTTCAAGTTGGATGAACAAGAATAGCAAAAGCTTAGATACACCATAACCTATGTAGTTTGACTCATTCCATACAGGTAAACTAAGCTTTCCATAAGCTTATCAAGACCCCTATTCTTGTATTGCTCTATTACCTTAATAAGATTTGCACACACACTGTCTCTACAATTCCTCTTGTTATTTATTGCCATACTTTCTCTTTAAACATTTTGCACACCAAGAAGGGACCTTCCATTGGTAAATTGGAAGATGATGGCACAAACAAGAAGAAACCACTCTAACAACTAAAACAACCACCAAAACACCAGAGAGCAAAGCAAAATCCATTCACAAGGACTTTGCTAAGCCATTTCTTTACTCCATAATAAGCAACACAACACCCAAAATCACTACAATACGCAAAGTCAAAAGAACCTACCAAACCCAGTTGAAGTCATACCAATAGGAAACATTTTTAACATGACATAAATTGACGACATCATGTTACTACAAGGAGGCAACTCCTTCAACCCACATTAATAGGCAACATTGCCACTCAAGCCATGATAGGTGCCTTTGCTATTATGCAAATTAAGAACATTGAAATTTTTTCAAATGTTATACTAACAGTAGTAGGTCATGAACAACATATAAAGACAATTAAAGGCCTCACAAGAAAGACCTCATCATGTGAAAAATACAAAAAGTCTTCAAATGAACAATAACAACAATGCAATATGACATAAAGAAAAGCAATCCCAAACGAGACGACCTTGAAACAATAGAAGGAGAGAATAAGCACATAAAGACCCCTAGATCAAGATTACATGCCATTAGAGGAAGCACATGTAGACTCCTTTAGAAATAATGCAAATATCATTTTCCACATAAGAAGAAGATGAGAATATAATAACCCAATAAATTGGAAAATAGAAAATAATGGAAAAATCAAGTTATACATTTAAATTAAGGAAAAAGATTTAAATTTGTTGGTAAATTGGACCATATCTCACCCAAAACTTTAGAAAATTTAATTCTTGATTTGTTGATATTTATATATGCCTTTATTGTCATGAAGTCAACCTTTTATTATAGTGATTTATTGCTATAAAGTCACTCCTGTACTTTTAAGATTTAATATCATTTTATTGGTTTTTCCTAGTTTTTATTGCTCTTTATTTTATCTTATTTCTCTCTATTTTCAGGGCTTTAATTCAAAATTCGAGTGGCTTGTCATGATCCTTTTTATATAGTAGCTTGGTTATTTTGGTAATGCAAGAAAATCAGACACTAACTTTGATTATTTTTTATGATATCAGAACCTAAAAATGCATGATCACCCATCTCTTATTTTTAGCCAAGCTTTGGCCTTCAATATAGAAGCTCTGGATGGGTAGAGCCCTTTAATAGGGGTATTTACTACAACTGGAATCATTCATGGGGCTCTCTTTGCTAATACAGCCTTTCTCATCACTTATATTGTTGAGATTGCACCTTTTCTTATCACTAGGCATAGGCTCAATAGGAGTAACTACTTATAATGTTTGTCCAATGTGCTTATGTTTGTGAAGAGTAAAGGCAAAGCATGCTATCTCACAGGTGACACACCTTCGCCAAGTATGAATGATCCAAAATACCTAACTTGGGATGCAGAAAATAGTGACAACTATCATTAAATGCCATATTCTAGTGTCGATCATAACCAATGCTCTATTGTGCAACAATATGACGATTATCATTGTTGCTAGTTGCTTGAACTATGCTTAAAACTATAATTTAGTGTCGATTATTCCAACAGTTATCACAACTGACGCTAAAGGGTGTTGTGACATAGCATATAGCAATATAGCAACCTTTGCTATGACATTTAGCGTTAGTCGGAATCGATGCTAGATGCCAATTTTGACCGATGCTAAATCTTGTTTTTTTTTTGGTAGTGATTATGTCATAGTTTATCATTTGCATGAACTTGACATAAGTGAAAATTTTTTGCTCTAAAAGACCACTACTAAAATATGGGAGGCTACTTGGGACACTTGTCCATCTATTGAAAATATGGCTGCCTTGTTTGAAATAAAATCACTCTTTCATGATTTTAGATAAGGGAACCTTTAATATTGTAATGTGTTGCAATGCCACTAGTAGTAACTTGACATGTATGAGATGTATACATGGTCATGCTCTACTGATGCTTTATTGTTTAGAAAAATTATTAAAGAAAAAATAGTCTATAAATTCTTTCTTGTCTTGAATATCGCTTTTAAAGATATACAAGGTTGAATAATGAGCAATTTTCCTTTAACCTCACTTAAGAAGTTGTTTCAAATGTTTAAAAGGAAGAAAGTTGAAAAAAGTTAACTACTGGACGACATAGTGACTCTACTACTTCTAATTTATCAGCATTTGCTACTTGAGAACTCAATATTTTTTTAGAGCTGATGGCAAGCCAAAGGAACAGATCTATACTTGGTGTGATCATTATAGCAAATTAGGTCAAACTAAGGAGAAATGTTAGAAAATATACGGCAAACCAACAACTTAGAACTTAAAACAAAAAGGATGAAACTAGTAAATCAACAATCACTGCTAAGAAAAAACTTCAACTTGAGGATAATCCATTTTCTAAAGAGCAATGAGAATTCTTGAAAAAATTGCTCTCTAAAAAGGATAAAAAGGACTATAATAACTCAAACAAAGTTACTGGTTCTACTTCTTTTACTCAAGTTGAATTCAAGATTTGTGAAGATAATTGACTATGTTGAGTTCTAAACTGTTCCTAACATAAAAGGGAGTATTGGTAAATTTGACTACATTTCACTCCCAAATTTTAAAAATTTAATTCTTAATTTCTTGAGAATTATATATGCCTTTATTGCTATGAAGTTAGGCTTTTATTATTGTGATTTATTACTATAAAGTCACTCCTTTATTTTTCAAATTTAATCTCATTTTATTGGCTTTTACTAGTTTTTATTGCTCTTTATTTTCTTTTATTTCTTTCTATTTTTATGGCCTTAGTTCTAGGATTCTAGTGGCAAACTATTTGCCATGGTCCTTTTTTATATTGTAGCTTGCTCTTTTTGGTAATGCAAGAAGATTAGATATCGTACTCTGATTATTCTTCAATTAAAGAAAGTTTTAATTAAATTTAATTAAATTTGTGAGGTCGTTGTAGGCCAAAAATAAAATAAAATAAATAAAATAATAAACAAAATAAAATGTTCACAAAAGGCAAATATCTGCATTCTTCATCTGGTTTTTGTCATACATCTCTTATCTCTCTTTTTGTCATAATTAGTATTATCTGCTTATTGAATGTTACAATTTACTCTAATGTAATAATCTAATAAATTAAAAAATAGGAAATGATGGGCAATGTAGGTTATAAATTTAAATTAAGGAAATAGGTTTAAATAAAAAAAAATTTAGTTAGAGTTAAGAAAATTATGGGGTTGTTATGAGCCAAAAATAAAAGAAAGTGAAATAATAAATTAAATAAAAAAATTTCACCAAAGACAAATATCTCCTTTCTTTATTTGGTCTTTGTCACATATCTCTCATTTTCTTTCTCTATCACAATTAGTATTATCTACTCACTAAGTGTCACAACTCACTCTTTTAACATTTTATAGATTTCAAGTAGTTGTACTAGTCATGATTTAGTTTCATGGCATAGGTAGGTAGCTTTCAATTAACACAACTCACATTGTTCATGGGCAAGGTTAGCTTTAAGGTCATCCTTGAATAAGTTGTAATTTAGTTTAGCTTACAAGTAGGATCCCCCACCTCAATGTGGATTGTGTAGATTATTGACTAAAAAGCGGAGCTCTCTTTATTGTTTAGCCGATATTTGATTGCTTATAGGAATTTCAAAATGTTGTATTTTCTAATGACACACTATCAAAACTCCTACAAAAGTTAAGAATGAAACTCAAATGTAGTTGAAGCTTTTAAATATTATATCTAAATCCTCTTTCCACTAGTTTGATAATGTTTTAGGAAATATAAATTCTGTCAGTTTTGTTAAGCTTATAGATGCAAGGTTCATCTCATATTTCATGTTAATAATACCTTTAGTTTGGGATGTGACAAAGAAAAAGCCTAAAAGGATGCTTGAAGGAGTCTAGCCAAACAATCTAAGAACCATTGGCTAGGCAGTATTCATTATAAAGGTAGAAAATAACAAAGAAAGAAACAACAAACTCACACATGAAGTCATGTAGTATCATAAGGATGATGCAAAAATGTGGTCTAATAGCTTGGATGAGCATTTCCTCACTCAACCTATATGAAGTAGGATCCAAGCACAACACATCCATCCTTCTCAAAATGAACCAACAGGAAAAACAAAAGTCTAAGTCATAAAGGACCACAATAAAAAGCCAAGACCAAGCCTTGATGATAAATCAAGGTAAAAAAAAAAATCAACCAAGAAAATTTTGATGTGAAAAAATGTCTAAAGGAAGAAGGAGAAAAACTCAAATAGAAAAAGACTAGCACCCAAGGTCATTGGATAAAAAAAAAATACTTGTAACACCTATAACATCCTTAAATTTTAGCCAACTAATTAAATTAATATTAGGCAAAACAAATAATAGAAAATGCTTTGATAATAATTACATGAAAAAATATGGAATTTTTTATGAATAAGAAAAATTGCGGAACTTATGAAGAATATAATGATATTTTATGAGTTCAATTAGGAATTTAATAGAAATTATTAGGAATTTCTAAGAATTAATTAGAGATAATTACTTAATAGAAAATTGAATAATAAATACTTAAAAAAAGAATTTCAGAAAATTTCCTAGACCATTAAGGCTCTAACAATGTGAGAAATTATTTGGAAAAATAAAAATTTTTAGATAAAAATTAAGGATTTAAAATACACTTATTACAAGTTTAACACAAAAATATATGATAGGCCAAATTACAATTTTAGCCAAACTTTAAAAATTGAAAAGGTAACTCCTTTTGACACTACTTGCAGGAAGCTTCGTGAAACGCCACACTTGATAATAGAATAAGCCACAATGATGCTATTAAATAAGAGAACTTCGGAATTGAGCTAAGGCACTTCCACTTACAGGCACACCCACATGGCAAAATCTAATGCAAGTAATAAATTAGGATATTTTATAAGAGCTAAGTGAATTTTGTGATATGAGTAATTACGGTTATTTAATGTATTTATACTTAATTAAAACTTAAAGTAGATATATGTATTAGAGAAAATACACTAAATAATGAGATAATTATCTTACTAACAAATAAATAAGTTTTAATAATTACTTAAAAAATATTTTACTTAAGAGAAATAGAAATACATTATAAATTAAATTTATTATCTAAAAATTCATTTCGTACAACTATTTAATTATAATGGATTAAAGGAATTAAAAATTTAATCAAAATAGAATAATCATCATCCTAATATAAAATAATATAACATAAAGCAATATCTTAATGTAGTGACACCACTTTCTAATGAATTAGCACCCGCGTGTGTGTGCGTGTGTGTATTAATATTAGATGTCAAAATGATAAGCACTTTGTGGGAGAGAAGTCATCTAAACTTAATTGGTCTTAATGAAAGTCATGTACAAATAAATAAATAAAAAGAAAAAAAAAATCAACTTGCAAAGGTGAGATAAGAACTAAGAAGCGCCACACATCCAAAAATTAAGAAGATGGTATTATCTCATGAGCAAAATTAATATTTTTAAAATTAAATTGATTAATGAACTAATAAAATCATTAATTCACAATTTATTAGTTTAATCATAGTTACACTATAGTTGAACTAGTGATAATTATATATATATATATATATATTATTTTATATATTAAAAATTTAAAATAATAGCGAACAAATATTAATAAATTTTGAAATATATTACAACTAATTATACATAAAAACAAATAAAATATAACATAATTTTTATTTTTTTCAAATAACGATGATGATTTAATAAAAAAGATATTGTTTATCATTGTCAATGTTCAAGTGTTTGAATTAGCTAATGATTATTTTACTTTGCTAAAATAGAATTATAATAAATATTATATATTAAATATTACATATTATAATTGAAGGTGTTTTCTAAATTAGTGAAGGAGGCACGCCAACCATGTTGAAAAGACCAAGGTTCAAGTTGTTGGTCTTCTTAATTCTCACTAGTTTTTAACTAGCTAGTTCGATTCGATTCTCAAAACAATGAGCAAAATCCTAACTATAAAATTAAACTAACATGTGGCGTGATCTAGGGAAGCTTTATGCAAAAGGGGGAAAAAAAAGAAGAAATTGGATAAAAACATAATTTCGTCTAAATACATAAGGCTAGTTTATATTCTTTTCAGCATCATTTTTTCCATCCTTTTCAACTTTCTCTTATTTATAGAAGCTTCATATGTATAAATAGCCTCGCTCTGTTCATCCAAAAAAAAAAAAAAAAGAGAGCCTTGCTCTCTTCCATTTTGGTCAAGTAGCAAGGGAATGAGAAAGGGCATGATATTAAGAGAGAGAGAGAGAGAGAGAGAGAGAGAGAGAGAGAGAGAAAGATAGGTAAAAAGAAAAAAAATATGCAGAAGAAGAAAAAATGAGGTAAGAACATAATTTTGTTTAAATGTATAAGGCTAGTTTATATTCTTCTTAGTATCATTTTTTTTCATCCTCTTCAACTTTCTCTTCTTTATAGTACTAAAATTAAGAGAAATTATAAACTTGAGATTGAGTTGAGATCCTCAAGCTATAATTATATTAAAAATAATTTAAGATTTTATTATTAAATGTTTGATATGTATAGTTTAAAAATTATTATAATTCTTAGTGTATTTAATTTATTGGTTGTGTTTACAAGTTCTCTTGTAACTCTACAAATTTATGTATTATGTCATTTAATTTCTAAGCAAAGGGATATTTTGGACCCTATGCATAAATAAATAAATAAATAAATTATTCATATGCATAGATGCCTGAATCTAAAATAATTTCTATAAATAGATGACCCTAGCATTGAGAGTACTTTGACATTGACTTAATTAAGACATGAAAGACATTAAAAGACATGATAAATGTAACAACCGGAAAAAAGAAAAGAAATGAAAAAAAAAGAAAGCTGAAAATTTTTGAAATCTTGAAATTTTCTAAGTCTGCTAGCTATAGCGAGAAATGGCCTAACTATAGCGAATGTACCTGTTTGCTATAGTGAGAAAGGGTCTAGCTATAGTGAGAGTGTCTTTTCGCTATAGTGAAAATGCTTCTAGCCATAGCGAGTGCGGGTATCCCATACAAAAATTAGGGAGCTGCTCGCCGTAGCGTGCGTTGTAGTGAAAACAGGCGTTTGGGACTAATATGTGTTCGCTGTAGCGAGGGTTATGCTTCGCTATAACGAGGGTTAGTCCAGAAAAGCGTGAAAAAAGAGAATTTGACTTCTTAAAGCATCCCAATTCATTCCTTTTCCTTTTAACCGACTTAGGCTTCATCCAAGGCAGAGAAAATGGCTGAGGAGAGAGAGAGAGAGAGACCTAGAAAAGGAAGGAGAATAAGAAAAAGGTAAGCATAACTTGAGATCTCCATAGCTTTTCTTCTTAGAGTTTTGTTTTTCTCTCTTTGCCCTCTCTTTCTATGGTTTTAGTTGTTGAATTAGTTGGGTTTTGGACTTAGTTCAGAAGAGAGAAAGTGGAAAACCACTCTTGAAGAAGGTTAGAACTTATGTATCTTCACTTCTTCTTTGCTTCCCTTTCTTGAGAGCTTGAGAGAGGAATGAGAGTTAGTGGAATTCTAGAGAGAGAATCTTTAGTTTCTTACATATGTAGTGGGGTTTGCCTTGATGAAGAGCCCCCTAACTTTGTGAATAATTGTTGAGTTATGAGAGAGTAATTTCATACTCTTTGTTGTGCCTAGGCTCAAAAAAAGTAGCTTCATCTAGTTGTGATTGTGAAACCAAGAAGGGAGAAGAGAAATTAAAAAGGAAAACTTGTGTTGGCTAGTAAAGTAGCTCTCCATTCTTTCTTGTTGCATTCTTGGATGTGTAATAGTCATTGTATGCTTATGTATATGCTTGTATTGTGAGCCATGCCATTTGATGTTGCCTTGATGCATTGGTACCAATATGTTTATGATATGGATTGTGAAAATTGCTCAGGTGAGGTGGTGCCAAAAGTTCTTTGAGACAGGTGAGGTAAAGCTAAAAGTCCTTAAACCAAGGGTGAGGCCAATCCGAAAGCCCCAAAAACTCGGGTGAGACTAGACCAAAAGTCCCTAAAGCTTATTATTGGCATTGATATGAAATCATGGCATGCAAATCATGTATTGTGTAATTGTAAATGGTTTACATGCTTTGACTTATTTATATATCTTGATTGCTTCCTTGAATGAGTGCATGAGCTATTGAGATTCCATGAATCTCACCCCCTTCCCTCTCCCATCTCATATGGTCCAGGTGGAGCTTAAGAGCTTAAGAGTGAAGGCCATAAGGCATAGAAGACCTTTGTTTTGCCACTTTTGCACATTCACACATAGTTTGATGTATAGGAAAGTTAAAGTGCTTATGTATACATATTCTTTTTTAGATGCAACTGCTTAAGCAAGTATAAAAGCATGTATAAATGATGTATAAACTATGTAAAGAGCCAAAGTAATGAAAATGTGGAATTTGGCCATTTTGTGGATTGTATGCAATAGTGTATTTTGGCCCGTAGCATAGTAAGTTTGAAATATATGATGATTTGGACCACTTGAGCATTTCATATATGCTATATTTATACTTTAAAACTTGCCTAAGAGGTGCTAGAACATGTGGGAGGCCATTTGGACCACTTTGAACCATTTTGGGTTCCAAAACTGCCAAATTTGTGAGTTTCGTCAAAGTATGACCAAATGAGCTCTTCTTAATATGAAATTTGGCATGCCTCTAGAGCTTGTTGAGAGCTTCTTGGAAAATTAAAGTGGGTAATATTTGGAGGTCTAGGGAATATTTGATGAATTGTTGAAGTTAAAGAATTTTTTGGTTTTGGTTATTGTACTGTGCAACTAGGTCTGAAAATAAATTTGTGTCATTCATGGACCAAACGGTGTCTGATTGTTATAAAATTTTATGGGTATAAACTAGATATCCACAGTGACCTATACCAACTAGAAGTACCTCAATCGGAGGTCTATAGAAAGGACTTTCTGAAGTTCTATATCAATATTAGAAAAGCCATCCGACCTTTGTTACTATTCCATCTATTTTTGAGGTCCAAAGGCTACTGAACTGATCTGGACTTATTTTTTTTCCTCTAGTTAACATCTGTAGATTTTCAAATTGGTATAGTTTTTCTAGATTAGATTTTTTGAGAATTAGTTATGGATTTTCGAAGTTCATGACAGCAAGTTGCATTAGTACCAGGGATAGCTGGACCTCTGTCTCTTTTTCGATATCAAACATAGTCCAAATGCTGAGATTGTGGTTAGAAAGTATTTTTAGTGTAAATTTAACACTTAGATCTTTCCAGAGAGCTATGTTTTTCTTGATTTCCATTTTTTTAGAATTAGTTATGATTTTCCAAAGTTAGAGCCAAAAATCTGACTTTTGGGCCTATTTGAGAAATTACATTTTCTTGATTTTTGGCTTCATATCCGTGGTTTATGGGTTTTTTGAGGCTATGTATGAGTTGTATAAATGGTGTTTGAGTAAAGAATGTGAAAGATGGGTTCACAAAACTCATGGAGCAAAATATGAGCGTTTAAACCCCGTTTTATAGCATGAAAATGCCACGGTTTATACTTATTCTTTGAAAATCATATGGAATCAAGCCTAGAGGGAGATTAGTTAGAGTTAAATCATTATGGTGTTACAATAAATATGAAATAGATTCCATTAGAATTTATACAAGCAACTAATGATTTCTTAGAATAGATTTAGGAGCATGCATAATAATATTTTATGAATTATCTGTATAAAATTCATGCTTTAACTTAATTCATGGTCTTGTTGACTTCTCATACTTTATATTATAGAAAATAACTAGTTCCCATTATAGTATATGACATGGATAATTTGAAATGTGAAAATTTAATATAATAATACATATAGTTATATCTTATGTATTTGAATGCAGATTGTGTGATAAAATATTTGTTTATACATTATGCTTGAAACAAGTTTTTGCAAGGTAAAAAAGAACTTCAAAATAAAGATAGGCTTATTGAGGAATGAACTCTTACTAGTAGATGATCTTTAGAGATAGGATTTTATGAATTCTCAATTTTAAAATAAGTATCCAAAAGATAGGGTTCTCGAGTGAGGAAATTCCTGCAGGATATTATTGTTATCAACAAAGATAGAATTTTTGTCTATGAATGGAAAAATATGATCATTTGGAATCAACTTAGAGGTTAGAGTCCTTCAAGAATTAAAGTCCCATTCTCCTAGGACAAAGGGGTTACAGGAGGGTTGGGAGGCCTTTATGTGATTTTTGATTTCAGGTTAAAGTTTGTGGATACACTCTAGAGGACGCCCTGGTCATGTTTACTCCTATCCATTAGAGTGATAATTCCATTGATCATAATGATTAAGGAGAATAGTCTCCCTTCTTGACGATGCTAAAAACCTAGGTCTCATATTAACTAGTATAAGATGCTTGGTGACTTACCTATGATTGCAAAAACCCAACTTGTACAAGTGATATATGACATTTGATACAACACTTGTGGATGCTTTTTCTTTATAACTAGCACTTTTAATGTAGGATCATCTATATCTCCTTAAAAGGATATGTATAAAGGATACTCATTAGAGTATTGTTTAGACTCTATAAATAAAGTGATGATAATGATAAGCCATATTGTATTAAGTTTATACGATACATGGATAATATAAGAAACTGAGTTTGTTATGATTATGTCGAAATTGTGCTTTTAAAAGATCTTGCCATAACCATGTTTTTATATCTTATTGTAATTTTATATGATATATTAATTGTCATGCAATATATGATGCTTGATTATACTTGAATATGGTTAATTTAGCATGTTACTATTATAAAATAGTTGAACATGTTATGTATATGGTTACATATTCTATATGGTTATATCCTTATACATAAATGTTTTTGTATACATATTTGTCCATTATATTGCAATTGATATTCTTATATGCCATAGATAGGGAAATTAAAAGAAAAAGATTTTTTGCACATGTGATAGCTAGATCGTTACTAGTTTTTAAAGTTAAATTGTACTCTTACTGAGAATCTACATTCTCATCACACTTAGTGATGTGTTTAGATAGGGATTTTAATTTAGATGATGCTGTGCTGATGATAGACTAACATAATTAACATAGGTTAGAATCAAGTTAACATAGGTATCATTGTCAACTCTAACAAGCCAAGACCATTGGATAATGGTTTTTTTAGAATATTTAAAGTAATAATAATGAGGCACCAATATATATTCGGTGGTTCAATTTAGGAACTAATTGTACTTTTATAGTCTAATAATTGAATACTATGATGGCTTTATTTGTAATTATATAACTTATAAATATTAGATATAAGGAATTAATTACTTGATATACAATAAAAAAATTAATACTCAAAATTTCGCTACTTTGATAAACAATTAAGAAGTGTCTACTCTTTAAATTAAGAGTGTTGTGATACCAACATGAATAATAAAATATCAACCCTCTCAAGATTATGAAGTAAATATTGGTTGACAAGGGAACAGAGAGCTAGAAAACATGTAAAGATTCATCCAACAGAAAATATAACAAGTACTAATAGAAAAAGAAAAATCAAATAAAGGTCAACTATTTTATACCTTACTTAAAAAATTTTTTTTTAATATAAAGAATAACATAGAGTTACAAAAAAGATCCTACAATCATTTACCATAGAGCTATAAATTTCTTGCGAGGGAAAACAAAAAAGTGAAGGAGGCGTCGACTGCTAAAGATCTCTAAGAGCACTTTAGATTTCAGAATAACACCCAACAATTGAAAAACCACAACTAAAATTAAGCATAAAGCATATGAAAATAAGTCTAATGTAGGCTTCTCTTAATGCTTAAGATCCATCCTATTAGGGAATTAAGAACTTATGTAAACTTGTTGACAACAACTTTAACCACCACTCAACCATGAGAGGATGTCACCCTTCTCTAGGTTGACATAAACATATTTATAAAATAGAACTATAAACCAAATGACGAAGGCATATCATTCAAGAGGCTAAAATTGCTCAAAATCTCATTAGGGAAGCTAAAAACATAACAAAGATACATGGTGGCAAGAATGAACATGCTCTTTCATCACTTTTTTTTTTTATCTTCCTCCAATACCATATTTCACATCTTCAAGCTAGGAACTTGAATGATTTCCCAACATAAAGATTATCCAATAAAAATACTACAAATAAAATGGTAAACCTTACTCCTTACATAGCAAAATTAGAAGCAAGAGTTAAATGGTCAAAACTATCTCAGAAGACATGCTCTTAAAGAGAATAATTGAAGTAAAAATGGAAACTTATAAGGATAACCAGAAGCATCCTTGAAAAAACACTCAAGGACCAAACAAAATGCACCTATAGAATCTTAGTAGTCTTTCACCAATGAATATGGAGAACGCAAGTCCCTAAATAGAATGACTTACCATTTGGCTACCTCTAGAGGCATAATAGCCTTTTTAGGTCCAGGTCTAAGTCCCAAGGTGGACAAAAAAGAAACATCTTATAAAAATTAATCCTACACAATTATAGTAGACTACTAAGTGATTCACCCTTATGATCCATAAGATCACAGTCAATGGCAAGACAATCTACATAACCTTGCCACCTTGGTCACAATTTTAAGACCAAGAATTTAAAGTATCAAAAATTAGCAAGAAATAACCTACACATATGAATCTACACAACTTTGCCAAATAGCTACACAAATATATAAAATAACTAAAGCTTTCACCCTAAAAATTAAGCTACATGCTCGTTACTTTTATATAATACACACACACTCTCAAACTTTGAATATGTATAAGAAAAATAAACATCACAAGTCATCTAAAAAAGAATGAATCCTCAATCCTGAAATAGCCAAGATAACCCAAACTAAGGTATGCACTTAATTAATTAAACATATATATATATATATATATATATATATATATGAACATCTTCATGTAGGATTGACATCTTTTGTTAGTAATTTATAGGCCTACATGAGCTTGCACCATGGCCTAGGTATGGTAATGACACCTAGTATGCACAATAGACTTGGCGTACAAGTCTTTAAGAATAATTGGTTTGTGTGACCACATATTATAACCTAGATCCAATAACCTCGTTTGTTAGCTTAACAAACTTGGTTTACATGGCCTTAGAACTAATGGGCTTAAATTGGCCTTAAACTATAAAAGGCACATGTGGGCTAAGTACATATGGTCGCAAAATAGCACACACAGGATAAAAATTGATTCACTATTAACTAAAAGTAAAGTACAATATTCATAATTTATCCATCCATTTTATATGAAAATTATAAGTCTTACATGTTGAAAAAAGGAGTGTAGCTAATAATGAACACTTTAAAAAGATAAGTATTTTGTTCTTTAGGTGGCTTTCTCTTTATATAATTAGCTATATACTACAAAATATCTTTCATATTTTGATATCGACCTAATTCTAAGTATGCCTCAATAGCCTTCTTAATCTATTCTACAAATCATTTAGTATATGTTGCCTACTCTTATAGAGCCATGCCATCTTTTGCCTTGAGAGACCTCTTAAGTTTAAGCATCCCAAACATCAAGAAAGCCCTTATAACCTGAGAAAATTTATGGAAAACTTCTCCTCTTTAAGGATGGCACTTTCAAGACCTTAGGATGAGCCACCCATTACTAAATGACTCTTGTGTGTTGCAAGTTTGCCTAGAGAAGACTCCAAAAGTTGAAAGGTAATAGAAGGGGAGTCCAGAAAGGCCTCAAAGACAAAAAAATTAGGGTATCTTTTAGCAGAAAGCTTTGTTAACTATGAAAGGACCTTGTGATCACGAGACATAATTACATGATAAGTCATAGTAAGAAAATAGTAAAGTAAGAGGACTTTAACATCAATTTAGACCATTGATATACTCACCTTTGTATAATCTAGACTTTTAAGATATCATGCCCATATGCATCAATACTAACTCCAAGCTTATTGATAATAATGGAATCCCACTAAGATAAAACTCATCAGAAAAATTCATTAAATGGATAGCATCATCCCCAATAATACCTTTATTGCCTTACCTCCTCACTTTTTTTGGATCATAGTTAGCCTTAGAAGCATGCTTATCTGAGGCTTATGAATAAAGGAAAAAATAGTGTTTATGTTATGAGCATTAAAGAAATGATATGCCCATCTCACTGATCCTATGAAGCTGCCTCTAAAAAGATGGCAGTTAGGCCTACTCTCAATTAAGAACATGCTTTTTACAAATGTATACCCAACAACATTGAAAAAATAGCAAAATAGTAGGAATGATGGCTCTACTTACATAAACCAACATAAAGCAAGGAAGCCAATGATATGTCAAAAGGTAAGTAGGATTAATTGACTAAAAGCAACCCCTATAGATGCCATTATAAAACTAAAATGTCTGTTTAAGGAAAAACACACACCTCAATGAAGAGCTTCCTCGTATGTTAATAGGGTAGCCTTATCCTTCTCCACGTTTAGGATAATCTAACAATCTAAAGGGGCTAAAAGAACACTATTAGGATTAATATGGTAATTCACTAGCAATGCTACGTTGAGGATAATCTAACAATCTAAAGGGGTTAAAAGAACACTACTAGGATTAATATGGTAATTCACTAGCAATGTTGGATAATCATCCTATGTTGTAGGACTCCTGAAACTAGTAAGAAGGGTTACATTAAATGCGCTTAGTGGAATAAAACATAAGACCAATTTAAAATTTTCATGATCTAATGATGACCTAAAAAAAATACATGTGGCGAAAAACTATAAGGACATGTAATGCAAATATTCATGAATTAGAACCATTGATAAAATAATGAGTCCAACTATCCTACATTAAACACACATTAAATAACTCTAATAGAACTCCTTAATAGCATTATATAGATTCTAATTGAAGATATGTAGATTTCTTTTTCCATATTTGGGGTTTAATTGGAAGAATGCTTATAAGTAGGATAAATTGACTATTCTAACCATTAATTAGAGACTTGAGTAGGGGTGAATTAAGATGATTTAGAATTCATCTTATCCCATTATATGCCCTAATTTTCAAACTTCTCAAGTTTTTAAGATGGTTTGAATTCTTTATTATTATTATTAATTTCTTTTTTAATGATTTTCATTTGCTTATTATTTTTAAAAGAGTTAACATTATAAGGATAATATTAAAAATTTCCCTTCTCAAACCTATCACACCCCATTAATGACATTTTACATTGCTATTGCATTAATAATTTGTTCTTTGTCTTCCAAATTCTGTACTTCAATGATTTTTTCCCTTGGCATTTCTAGATTTTAGAGATTCATTAAAACAAAAAGTAATTTGGTAACAACTTCTCGCTAATATATAGCAAGTTGATAATCTACTGTTAACTTGGTTCAAAAAATTTTGTTTTCATATGTGACTATGAAATTTGAACTTTTTTTATACAAAACGAACTTTGTGGCTTGGATTCAAAAAGCTTTTTGTTACATAATCATCAAAAGTAAAATAATTTAAAACATATTGAATATTATCACATTTTTTATGTTCAATAAAATTGCTTTGTTCATATTCTCTTAAATTCCAAGTTAAGATGAATTTTTTTTTTCTAATTTGTTCACCTATATTGTTGAAGAAATTGAAAGTATGATATCTCACAAACCTATCATTTTTTATGACATAATATGTCATTGTTTTAAAAAAGCATGGAAAATTTATGAGTGGTTCCAATCTGCGTTTTGAAAAGAATTTTTCCAGCAACACCTCATTAAAAATCTAATATACTCCATGAGCCTCGATTAAAAAAAAAGTAATTTAGAAAATTCATAACTTGAAATAATAATTTTTGAAATGTTTTGTTTAAACCTTTCACAAAGTCCCTCAAATTGATCACATTCAATATATCTCATAATTTTAGCACACATTTATGGTTTTAAAAACTTTTGACTTTTTCCAAATGATAAATTCCTTTAATTTTTTCAAATATAGAAATTTCTTTTTCATCCAAAAAATTAATTAAATCCATAATAGAGTCAATATAATAAAAACTTGTATAATCATAATCATTTTTCATGAAAATTTTCAAAATAAGCTCTTTCAATTATATCTCCTTGCGATATTTTTCCAAAATTTTTAAAGTGAGATTTGTGAGGTTTTTTCAAAATTGTCTTTTCTTTACTTGCAGATGACTTTTCCATATTATTAATACATCCATAGAGATTAGATGGTAAACCGGGTCCACAAAAATATGAGATTGGTTTAGTTTCACGAGATTGGGAGGGAATAACTAATTTTTTTGCATGTTGCAACACTTCCTTGAAAGATTATGAGTTTTAATGCGTTTCCCAAAGATCTTGAGAAAAAGGAGTCCATTTTTCTTCAATCAAACTTAGTAAATATTGGAAAGTTAAAGAAGCATAAAATTGTTGAGAAGGTACCAAAGGTTTTAGGGCCTATAGCATTGATATATTTGTTCCTTTTTTTAGATTTTTTTTTAAATTGAGATTCAAACAAAGAGTTTTCCCCCAATCCATAATCCAGATGTCTACTTAGATCACCTGCAAGTAAGTAGTTACTTCCTTTAATATGTTCAATGTCTAACCTATGTTGATAAATAATATGTTCAATGTCTAACCTATGCAAGTAAGTAGTTACTTCCTTATATATTTGTTATTAGATTATTTAATTAAAAATGATAAGCATATGACTTTCCAATATTAATGTCACAAGTGTATGGTTTTGTGCAGACAAGTATGAGTTTTTTAACATTTTCTTTTACAAGTGTTATAACTTGATTAGATAGCTTGAGAGCAAAAATATAAAGAATTATATCTAAGCTTAGTCCATAAAATTATACCATTTAAAATTTCTTGAATTTTCTTCATTTTTTTCTTTTTAAAAAAATCTTGAACGACTTGATTATCAGTTCTAATAATAAACATTTCATATAATAAATAAATATGAAAATGTTTAATTTCATCTTTTGTGGCTAAAAGTTCTTTTTTAATTTCATTTTGATAAGGGTTGAGGTGTTTTTTTGATTGAGAATCAATTGAAGAGTTGATGTGACCTTACCATGAAATTGGGCTCTAAAAACCAACTTCCAACCCCTATTTTTCAAGTTAGCAAAAGAGAGGAGACACAATTCTCCTAGAAGAAAGGTCCCCCAAGGTCTTAAACATAGCTAAGCCTTGAATTAGAGTCTTAGGTACATGCAAGTAATAAGGCCACAAAGTTTAAGAATAAAATGGTTGTTGTATTATTAAAAATGGAATTTACAAAATCTTGAATTGACAATAGAAACATTTCAAAAGAAACTAAGTATAATTTCAATAGAAATTGGATTGAAAGTGGTAAATGAAACAATAAATAAAGCAATAAATAAAGTTGATAAATGACTAAACATAACTTCTGTGTATCTTACATGATATCTCTTGCTCCTAATTTATAGTATCTTCTATGCCACATGTTCTTCCACTAGGCCATGCCTTTATCCACAATGTTTGTGCTTGTTAAACGGCCTAGTAAGAGGTTATGTCATTTAATTGCTCTTGGAGGTTGCTATTTTGCTACTACCACGCCTTTTTATTTCCATGGGATTCTATTATGCACAATGTGGACTTTCAATTGGTGATGGTAGTTCAACGAGGGAAAGGCTTTCTACTAACACTTTCCTCAGTTAGTTTCCTCAGTTATGATTCTTCCATTAATTCTTTCGACTATCATAGCTCTTAGCTATTGTTTATGGATATATCCACATAATGACTTTTCTTTATTTGTTGCTTTAAGAACATTGTCCTAATAATTATTACTGGCATTTATTTCTCTCTCATTTTAGGAAAATAAATAGATTATTAATTTCTTCTTTTATTTCCTTAATTATTTCCATGTCTCCTTTTGTAATAAAGGTTTTTTTATTAGAAAGATTTCTCATAACATTTCAACTATAATTAAGAATTCTTTAAAAAAAATTGTAATTATTTTTTTTATCTATTAATTATTAGACCTATGTTTTATTTTTTAAAATGATATGATCTTGTACTTTTATTTCAAACTTTATTAGTCTTAAATTTAAATGTTCAATATCATTTTAATCAACTTCAATCTTTTTAGAATTTAACACAATTCCATTTTCTATAAATTTATCTTAAATCTTTTTATAATCTTTTCATGATATGTTGTATTAAAGAAAACCAAAATATTATCAATATAGCATTTAATGATATTAATTAAAAAAATGTTTTACAAATCATAAATAATTACCACTTAACCTCAAAACTTGAACCAAATCGAGAAAAACATAATTTTTCACAAAATATACCAAATAGAAAAAAGTAACAAAAATCCATTGGGATCACCTAATGAATGAAAAGTAGAAACCTTTGATTTATGACTTTCGTAATTTAACATTATAGACAAACTCTTACTCATTGAATTCTTGTGCAAGTGAAGCTTTTGTTAACCCTAAGATTTTATCATGATCTTAAATTATTTTTGATGATAACAAAACTCTTAAATATAATTCATAAAAGCATTAAGTTAAAGAAAATTATTTAAGTTTATTTAATCAAATTTCTTATCAGGCTATATTCTTTTGTCATATTTTACTAGGGCCTTAAATATATTTCATGTCAAAGCAAAATGGAGAAAGAAGCAAATGTTCAATCACTTGTGAAGCATGTTTTGGTACAAAGTCAAACTTGCTTAGTAAAAAGAGAAAAGTACATATAGGTTATTCCATCTTTTGCCCCTTATTTTAAGAAAGAAATAAATTGTTTATTTATTTTACCTTTCTTATTTCAATGGCCAAGACATTGCATTAAATAAATATTAGAAAAGACAAAGTTTATGAACCTAAGTATTGTGCACCTTGTGCTTTCTATCATGTAAAAGAAGTATAAAGTATTTCTTTAGTGGCTTCTCTCTCTCATACATCCTTTTGAGTAGTTAATGGCATTTAATGTGATTAGTAAAGCTTGGGAAAAAAAAGACAAAAGCTTCTCCTCCATCTCCATGAGATGGTGCATTAAAAGAAAAAATAAAGAAGTAAAGGCAAGTTTCATTTTCTCTCTCTCTCTCTCTCTCTCTCTTTCTCTTGCCTTCATGTCTAGCATATGGAAGATAAAATAAAAGATGCATTTATTGTTTGATGCGACACTTTTTCTCTATCAAATCAAAAAGATGCTACATCTATCTTCCTACACATGAAAATTAAAAAAAAAGGGTAGCATTAAGTGTGCAAGATGAAGAAAGCACTCCAATAGCTAGAAACCTTCAAGCTTTTTCAATGGCTACTATGGAGCTACATCTATGAAAAAGGGGGAAGCATCAAGAGAAGGGGGCAATGATAGAAGCAAAGAAAGAAAAGCTAAACTGCATTGTAGTTCTCCTTATTTTCTTTATCATATTTTTTCTGAGCTTATTTTGTGGATCAATCTAGTTTGTGAGAGTTTAAGTGTGAGTTTATTGTAATTCTTTTCTTTATAAGGGTTCTACAATTACTTTCATTTTCTTAACATCTCTCATAGGTGAGTAAAGAGTAAGTTTAGGGTAAGCTTTAAGTGAAAACCCTTATGTATCAGGAGTTTTTAATGAGCTTATGTAAAACATAAGCATTATATATTTTTTAAAGTGAGCTAAAACCTTGTATTGGTAGCGAACACATGTAAAACCATCTCGGTTGTAATTTGAGATTGGATTAAAAATAATTCCTTGAATTTCAAAGGGACTAGATGTAGAATAAGGTAGTTTGAATTAGGATAATTTACAGTGTTTTATTCTTCCCTATTCTTTATTTACTATGCATTTATTTTTGCTTATGTTTTGTTAATGCTAAAAGATCCAATTGACTAAATCTTATCTCAATCAATTGAATCTCAAGAATATTTTAGTTTTACTTCACTATGTTAAATTTTAGTCAATTAAATCAAGATTTAGTTAATTAAATCTTTTGTCACATTTCTAAAACTTCAAATGTCATCTTTTTCCAACTTCTTATACCACAATATCTATACTGTCATACCTCGACCTCTTAGCACATACACAATGGTCCCATATTCTATCCCAATCCATTCATAGCATATTAGGCAACATTTACAAGGAAATCAATGTTTTCCTTTATGAAAAGTTGCATGATTGGAAGACTGTATTCACAATTTATGGCTTTAGAGACCATGTGAACTTATCAACATTGTTTTCTATCCATATCATATTCATTCAAGTCATAAATATTACATTTGGTCTCATTCATTTTGGATTTGGAACCATAACATACAAAAACCAAAATTTTACCTCGGGTTCCATGTTCCAACCTTTTGACATTTCATATACTCTCATAACTCTAGCCTATTTTTTCAGAGAGCTTACTATTTTACATCTAATTAGTCTTAACCCATTCATAGGATTTAACTTTCCTATTTAGTGTACTTACTTACTTATGCCTTGGGAAATAACTTACTTAATATTAAATCTTCTAATGGTTTTTTATAAAGTCTCATTACCTTTCTCTATTCATTAGTAGCCATCAGAGACCTCTATTTGCTTACTTAACTTACTTAGATATTTAGCCTACTATTTAACTTTATTCATTTTCTCACTAGCTTATCCCATGGTTATCATTCATAATTCTCTTTATCATAGGACTAATATTTTTATCATTTATTGGGATCATAGCTCCTTTAAAAAGGATTGCTATTCTCAATTATCTCAGTCTCATTTCTTACTTTGACCTTTATCCTTTTAGGCCTAAACTGTGCCTTACTTTCTTTATTCACTTGAGAGTGGGTCTTATTTAACTTTTTAGTTTTCTAACTGATCATCATGACTCTTACTTTTCCTGTACTAATATTGAAGAGCAACTATCACTGACTACTGCTGAATTCTTGTCGAATGCTAACTTTTCATAATCTTAACTACTGGAGATATGGTTTATCACTTACCCCATCATAATGAGCTATACCTGACCCATTTCTAATACATATGGCTCTGGTATATGGGGATCTTTCTATCCCTTGGTTAAGTCTAATATATGCTAGGTAGTGGTTCATTAAGCTATAACTCTGGAAAGCTACTTTTTTGCTTTCCTCATCTCACGTACTATGCTCATTTATCAAAAGGTCTAGTTAATAGTCTAACTGTCTGAGTATAGCCTTCATATCTCTGTGGCAATAGTCTACCAGACTTGGGAGATCTTTAGCCTCTGAGACAAAAACTATTTGATACTATATTGGTCTTCGAGACTAATTGATTTGGGAAAACCATCTCAGGCTGTCATCTTCCCAAAAAACTGTTGTACTATAATTGTGGGCTCTTTGTATCTCTGTAGGATCTACTATGACCTCTCAGAGCCCTATTAGGATCTACTCTGTAACAACTAGAATTTTTAAAATTTTTCTAAATCTATTGGCTATAACTAGGACCCCTGTTAGCTATAGCGAATGTATCTATTCGTTATAACGAGAAGCCAGCTAGCAATAGCAAATGTATCAATTCACTATAACTAAAATACATCTAGCTATAGCGAGTTTGGGCATCCCATATAAAAACTAGAGAGTTTCTCGCAATAGCATGCACCGTAACAAGAATAGAGACCTGGGACTGATATGTGCTCGCCGTAATGAGGGTTATTCTCGAAAAAGCAAGAAAAAGTGATTTTTACTTCTTAAAGACTTCAGAAGCTCTCCTTTTCTTCTAACCGACTTATGCTTCGACCAAAACAAAAAAAAAAGGCTAAAGAGAAAGAGAGAGAGACCAAGAGAAGCCAAGAAAGAAGGGAGAAATATCCAGGAAAAGGTGAGAGAAACTTGAGATTTTCATAACTTTCCTTCTTAGAATTTTGTTCTTCTCTCTTTGTCTTCTCTTTCTATGGTTTTGGTTATTGAATTAGCTTTATTTTGAGTTTGGTTCAGAAGAAGGAGAGTGGAGATTTAAAGGAAAGGCAAAGGCAAGGGAACCACTCTTGAAAAAGGCTAGAATTCAAGGTAGATACTTATGTATCTTTGCTTCTTGTGTATGCCAGTTCTACCAGCTTAAAAGCTTGAGAGAGGAGGAAGTTCTGACCTAAAACAAGTATGAAACCCTTGAATTAGAGTGTGGAAAGTTAGGAAATTCAAAGGAATTAGAAGAAGAGCTAGGAAAATTCAAGAGAGAGAAATTAAGGATTTTTAAATACTTTGTAAAGTTTATTTTGATGTAAGAATTTTCTAGCCTTTGTGAGCATTTGTTTGAGTTCCAAGAGAGTAATTGCATGCCACTTATTGTGTCTAGGCCTAAGAGAATCGGCTCCATCTAGTTGTGGTTGTGAGACCGAGGAAAGAAAAGAGAAATCGAAATGGAAGGCTTGTGTTGGCTTGCAAGATAGCTCTTCACTCTCTCTTGTTACATTCTTGGGTGTATGATGGTCATTGTATGCTTATGGGTGCACTTGTATTATGAGACATGCCATTTGATATTACTTTGATGCATTGGTACCAATATACTTGTATTTTAGGTTGTAAAAATTGCTTTTAAAGAGTGAGGTGATGCCAAAAGTCCCATGTGATGGGTGAGGTAGAGCCAAAAGTCCCTAAGAGTAGGTAAGATAAGGACAAAAGTCTCATGGATGAGTGAGGTCAAGTCAAAAGTCCCTAAAATAGGGAGAGGCTAAACCAAAAGTCCATAGAGCTTATTCTTAGTATTGATATGATTTTCATAGTATATAAATCATGTGTTGTATAATTTTGAATGGTTGGATGCTTACTTGCATGCTTTGACATGTTTATATGCCTTGATTACTTCCTTGAATGAGTGTATAAGCTATTGAGATTCCATGAATCTCATTCCTCCCCCATCTTAATATGTTAAGTGGAGCTCATACTACAAAAAAATTGCCATATACCCACAATCATTTTTAGTGATAGACAAAATAATTGTACCTAAAAATAAGTTATACCTACAGACAATTTAGATAACTATGGGTATAGATAAAATTATTTTTACCTATAATTAAAAAGTGTGGGTAAAATTTTAAGTTGAAAATTATTTCACTTCACCTATAACTATTTAGTGTGGGTAAAAGTTTGAGTTAAAAAATACCCTTCACCCATAATTATTTAGTGCGGGTAAAAATTTAGCTTTAAAATTTCACTCCACCCATCTAATATGTTCCCTTTAGGTGGTGCCAAAAATTTTATTCTATCTGAAAGTTTCCCTTACTCATTGATTTTACGCAAGCAAAGAGGAGAAGGCAAAGCATGCCCTAGTTCCCAAATCTGCATCTGTCAACTTACTTCTATGCTTCAGGCAGAGAGCAAATTTTCACCCTAAATCCGAAGAGCTAAAGCCTAGAGGTAATTTCCCTCACTCATTAATTTCTCTGATTTCTTATTGATGTGTTTATTTCCTCACTTTATGCTTGATTTGCACTGCGGAAGCAATATTCAGTAGCCTTCTGTTGCATTCCTTGCAAGTTCATTCTCACACTGTGGTCGTTGCTGTGTATCTGTGATAGCTCTCGTCGAAGTCATTCTATTTCTCCAGTTGTCGTTAGTATTGTCGAAGTTGTACTGTATCTCCAGCCCTTATCGAACTCATGGCCATCTCCAACTCTGTTCCTATCTTCCATTGCATCTTCTATTTCACCTGATAATATTTCATCTTCTATTCTCACTTTCTCCTTAGCCGTCGTTGTCCTTAATTCATTGGCCACCATTTTCCTCTTTTTCCCTTTACTTTTTCCTCTCTCTCTTAAGTGAGAGAAAGGACGATTAATTCCTTGGAAAGATAGTGTAACACCATCATTTCTAGCTCATACCTATTATGCCTCACATGCTCATATGAGCTATAGGAAGAATAAAGTGAGATCTTTTTCATTGGATTCTTATGCTTTCTTAACATTGCAACATGGTTATTTCAGTGTCATATGGACCGTGTGAGCTCATTCTATGCATCTTCATATTTAATTGTACCATTACAACTCATTTCAATACCAAAAACATACTTTAAACCCATGGAAACCAAAAAGGGATATGAGACATGTATATTCATTTTCGGCCAGGCTTGGCCTCATTTCTGGGCAAAGTTTGGAAATTCACAACTAAATCTAGAAAAATAAAAAATATATAATCTTGGCCATTCTGGAAAACTTAGGATGTCTACTTCATACTAAAAATATGTAGAAGTCTTAAAATCCCACACACAAAGCGTTTGACATGAGAAATCATTGGGAGGTCGGAGTAGGTCTCGGCTAGTGTCACAGTTTACTGATATGAACTTCAAAAATGTCTAACTAATTCCACAAAAATCCAATTCATGCAAATGATACCAATATGGAAATATATGGATGTTAACTAGAGATTAAAAATATCTCTAGATCAGTTCATCAAGCCAAACTTTCAAAAATTGATGGAACAGTACCTCGGGTCAGGCAAAATGACTGATACTGGGTAGGAACTTCGAAATTGCATATCTTCCTCTCTAGACCTCTAAATGAGGTGCTTCTAGTTACTACAGGTCTGTGACTGTCTAGTTTTTGCCTATAAAATTTCGTAGCCATTGGACCACTTTTACCCCTCGGGTGACACATTTTCACAATTGACCAAATAAATAGTGCTTATGAAAATCCGAAATTCTGATACCAACTTTGAAAAATCATATAAATTTCCACAGAATTCCAAATGACCTGATCTTTAGCTTTCCAAAAAGCTCTAGACAAGATCTAGTCCAATGCCAAATTTTAAGGCAAGAAGAGGTTGTTTGGTCAAACTTGGACATCATGGGGAAAAGTGCCAATTCCTCTTGTTAAAGAGGGCTCCAAGGGTTCAAATTGGCTTCTTCTACTTCTAAGGCTCTATGAGCACGTGGGAAAGCATCAACATAGGCTATTAAACATGGTTCAAATTTCTAACAACTCAGATTTACAAAACTCACTCTCCCACACTAACATATACACCCATGTGGACAATGCTAAGATCTTACTATTCATTCCAAAACTTGCTACATCATTCAAGATAGTTCTCATTCTCATACATATATGATAAATACATTCATTTACAAGTATTCATACGTGCTACATCATGTACATCATTAAAGTACACTTCTTGACTTAACTACAAAATAGTGACAAAATGGCTCTTTTATAATTTCTTCACCGAATTCCCTAGCTTCAAGCTTGGTGGCTCCCATCTCTTATCTCACTTGGTCCACCTAGCATGTTAGGATGGTGGAAAGGGGGAGTGAGATTCAAAGAATATCAATAGCTCATCTCTCATTCAATCATATATAAAGCATGCAAACAAGTCTCACAAATGTATACATGGGCATATTAGCATGTGAAATCATAAGAAAAGCATTTTCAACATTTAAGTAAGTCATACATAACATACAAGAGTTTGCCAAGCAAATGGATTAGCCTCACCCATTCACTTGTAGATTTTGGACTTGCCTCACCCATTCTTTAAGAGGTTCCTAGATTCAACCTTACTCTTGGGAGTCAACCTTACTTTTGGGAGACTCTTTATTTTGTCTCAACCAACTTTAGGGTTCTTGGCTCATCTTCACCATGGCTAGAGGGTTGTTGGCCTTTTCATACTCAAACAAACCAAAGCAATCACATAAAACATCATTGAAATACATAAGGCATCATCATGCTAACATACTTTTCATGGTTTAAAAACATACATACACACATGCAAGACACCATAAGCACACATCTATGCATAAGAGAAGGTGGAGAGAGCTACCTTATTGGCTAATCACAAGCTTTTCCTTTCAATTTGTCTCTTCCCTTATTGATTTCACAATCACCACTAGATGGAAGTGCTTCTCTTAAACCTAGACACACAAGAGCATGGAATTACTTTCTCATAGCTCAACACTTATTCACAAAGTTAGGGGTTTCTTTATAGCAAACCCTACCAAGCATATAAGAAACTAAAGATTCTTTCTCTCACTAGAAATTCACCAACTATCCTTCCTCTCTCAAGCTCTCAAGAAAGGAAATCAAAGAAGTGAAGCTACATGAATTCTAACCTCCTTCAAGAGTGGTTTTCCACTTTTCCTCTTCTGAACTAAATTCAAAACATAGCTACTTCAACCACCAAAACCATAGGAAGAGAGGACAAAGAGAGAAGAATAATATTCTAAGAGAAAAGCCATGCAAATCTTACCTTTTCCTTGTTCTTCCTTCCTCTTCTAGGTTTCTCTCTCTCTCCTTCGCCTTTTTCTCTGTCTTAGAGGGAGCTTAAGTCGGTTACAAAGGGAAAGGAGGAGTTTGGAGGCTTTAAAAAGTCAAATTCCCTTTTCTTTCACGTTTTTCCGGACTAACCCTCGCTATAGCGAGGCATAACCCTCGCTACGGCGAGCTCGTATTAGTTCCAGACCTCTGTTTTCGCTATAGCGCACGCTACGACGAGCAGTACCCTGATTTTTTTATGGGATGCCCATTCTCACTATAGCTAAAAGCATTCTCGCTATAGCTAGAAGGCACTTTCACTATAGTTAGACCATTTCTCGCTATAACGAACAGGTACATTCATTATAGCTAGGCTAAGCTATAGCGAATAGACTTAGAAAATTTTTAGCCTTTCGAAAATTTTTTAGCTTTTTTTTTTTTCTAGTTGTTACAAATAGAGCAATAACTTGAAAGAAATTGAGAGAAGAGGAGGAGGCAGCCAATGAATTAAGGAGAACAGATATTAGGAAATTTTTTTCTCTTAAAATTGGTCAATAGTTGGTGAAATGGTTAATAGCTTAATAGCAGCTAGTTAGAATGTATGTGTGGGGGGGTATTCCATTTCCATTAAACCGAAGTTTGAAAAAGTAATATTATTCCATCGCAAGACCATTGACAGTTTTACTGCCTTTGAAATACTCTCTAATTCTTTCCCTTCTTATTCATATATATTATTACCAATTTAGGATGAGTTAAAAAAGGTTATGGATAGAGAGGGCAGCTCACAAAATTCTGAAAACATTGAAAGATGCACATCTTGGAGGGATGATGCATATTTTAAAGTCTTAAGACCTAAAAAGAGAGGACGTGTGTACTATTTAGGGAAAATTCCAGCTGCTAAGAGTACTAATGCTGACGCATTGTCAAATACAACAATAAAAGCAAGACTCAAAAAGGTTGAAGCTTTATTGACAAATGTTTTAACTATACTTCAACAATGATTTTCTAGAAATGAAGTTAATGATCTTATAGAGGTAGCATCTCAAGAGTTTAATTAAATTTTTTATATTATATTTATGATAAAATTTTATATCTCAATTACTTGTTAATAGAATTTTGATTTTTTGCTTTCTATATAAGTGCCAGATGGTAATAGTGCTCCCAATGGCCATCCAAGATCTTCAACTTCCAGCAATCCTAATGAAAATAGTATATTTATGCATTAATTGAATTAAAATTAGCTATCTTATAATTTGATTATGTTTCACTTCACTAAATCATAATCTCATTTTTAACATTAACATCATTGACTTCCATGTGTAGATTGAGACCAAGTTTCAAGCTTATTCAAAGGAGGTATCCAGGATATGAGCTATTCTGCAAAGTTAGAAATATCACATGTGTATTCATGTATTGACTAAACATATATCGTGTCGATTAATTTCTTTTATCTTGTTTTTGAAAAGTATTGTATAAGAGTAGATATATGGACTTCTTATTTTGTATGAAGATGATTATTAGAATTTTTTTAATGTAATGGGATGAATTTTTAGTTATTTAAAAATTTATTGTCTTGTATATTTACCCTTTTTTAGGTAAATTAAATGAGTACTAATGTATTGAAAGATAAGCTTGCAACATTAAATGATATAATTATATCCTATAGGCTTTAATGACAATAAAACACCTAAAAATAATAGTAGCAAAATAACTGTGGGTAAATGTTTTAGTGACATTAAAAGTCTATGGGTATAAGTTTTAGTAAATTGTCATTATAAATTTTAGTGACAGTGCAATATTGTGGGTAAAGGATTTAGTGATAATAAAATGTCTATGAGTAAAGATTTTATAAAAATATTATTATCAAATATAGTGACAATAAAGTATATGTGGGTAAAAATTTTAAAATTATACCTACATCTTATGAAACCATAGGTATAAGTTATACCTACGATCATAAAACTATGGGTAAAAGTAAAGCAAACTCAACGGAAGTTTAGACTGTGGGTATAGGTCAAGTAAGGATATACCTACAGATTTTTACCTTTTACCCATAGAAATTGACTGTGGGTATATGTCATTTTTCTTGTACTACCAAGGAGACCATGGTGCAAGTCAAGAAGCCTAGTTGAGCATACTTAGCTAGTTGTATAGCTTGTTTTAGTTCTTTTGATGTAAAGAAGTGCCAAAATGTATATGCAGATGTTATTTTTGACATGTAAATAGATGAATAAGTGTAAAATCATATATATGTGATGTATGAACTATTTGTGGAACCAAAGTAATGAGAATTCAAGTTTTGGGTATTTGGTAGCCCATTCTTAGACGTATATTCTTGTATGTAGCATAGTGAGTTTAAAATGCATGATAATTTATACCACTTGGTCAATTCATATGTGATGTGTCAGTGCTTTAAAACTTGCCTAAAAGGTGGTGGAACATTTAAAAAGCTATTTGAACCACTTTTGACCCATGTAGGGTGTTAAAGTTGCCATAGTTTGTGAGGTATGTCAAGATTTGACCACATGAACTCCTTTTAACCTAAAATTTGGTATGTATATAGGTCTTGCTTAAAGCTTTTTGAAAATCTAAAGTTCATAATATTCGGAGCTCTAGAGAATTTTTGATGAATTTTCAAAGTTGGCCAATTTGGATAGAAATGGCATAGTTACTGTGCAAATGGTTAGTAACTTCACCTCTGTCATATATGGGTCAAAAAATGTTCAATGACTATGAAATTTTACAGAGAGAAATTAGACATTCACAGTGACCTATACCAATTAGAAGCACCTCAATTAGAGGTCTATAGAGGGAGAAATAATTTTCTGAAGTTCTGTGTCAGGATCAGCAATGCCAGCCGACCTTTATTATTGTTCTATCCGTTTTCAAGGCCCAAAGGCTACTAAAATGATCTGAACTTATTTTAATCATCTAGAACATATGTAGATTTTTAAATTAGTATAGTTTGCACAGATTAAAATTTTGTAGAATCAGTTATGAATTTTTAAAATTTATGACAGTAAAATATATCAGTACTAGAGATAGCCATACCTTTATGGCTATTTCATTATCAAACGTGGTCCAAAGGCTATATTCATGTTCTAAAATTATTTTTACTATGAAGCTAACATTTAGATCTTTCTAGAAAGCTATGGTTTGCTTAATTCTTATTTTTCTAGAATTAGTTACGATTTTTCAAAGTCGAAACTAAAAATCTAACTTTTGGGCCCGTTTGAGAAATTAAATTTTTCTGATTTTTGGCTTTGTATCCACGGTTTATAGATTGTTTTATGCTATGTATAAATTTTATAAATGGAGTTTGAGTAAAAAATATGATTGATGAGTTCACAGGAGCCACAGAACAAAAAATGATCGTTTAAACCCCTGCCTTAATGTAATAAAATGTCATGTTCTACTCTTTTTTTTTTTGAAATCATATGAAATCAAGCTAAAGGGAGATTAGTTGAAGTTAACACATTGTGGTGTTGCATACTGTAACCCACTATACTATCTTAGGATAAACTACAATCCATCTCTAAGGGATGTCAAAGCCTAAAATCACTGTATCTGACAATAAAATACATGCTCATTAAGTCCAGTAACCATTACTCATAATTGCTAAGGCTGAACTCAGAGGTCTGCTATGCTCTTCATGTAAAGTGAATTCTGTATCGCTTATTTCTCTGTTGATCACATTGAAATAATACTTAGAAGTATTTTGATTTTCACTTACTACTCCCTATAGGATTCTTTGATTCCCACTTCAAGCTTTTTTCACTTAGGCTTTTTTTCTTTACTCTTACTAGCTTACTACATTTTACTTGTACTTTTTATGTCTTTCTTCTCATATCCCACAATTTCTAATTGTGCTCTTGTTTTACTTTCAAGTGCCTTCAAACCAAGGCATCATACACATTGAGTGTGTCTAATGTCTGTCGTAGGATAAAGATCATATGCAGGTCCCTTTTCACTTTATTTAGTTATATCATAAGGGACTCATCCTATACATACTGAACTTGTGCTATATGACTTTTAATATTCTAATACTGTTAGCACGTTCCCTTTTTCATCATTATTCTTTACTGGGGATTCCTTTTTGCATACTTTTCTTATCATTCTAATATTACTGGAATCCCTTACTTCTCTTTCTTTAGCTTATCTCTTAATTTAACTAACTAAGATATTCTTCAATTATTGGGACGTTTTTCATGGTTGATGCCATTATTTGCTATGCACTCAAGTTACATTATTACTGAGTTGGCCAAACTCAATATCATGTAACCATCATTGCAAGCAAACCATAGTATCAATCATTAATGTACAGGCGCATCATGATCGAGCTCAAGCACTATTGCCAGTATATTATGAGTTCCTAAACAATTTAAAGTACCCTCATGTTACTATGCTCTATCTCTCTTTATTTCATGTGAAAGTTGGGAACCACTAAGAAGGGAAGCTCCTGAAAGAGCTCTAATACCAAAAATGTAACATCATATTTCTTGAGTCCTTCCTCCCCACAAGTAAGCTTCATACATGTTGCATTTATGGGAAAAATCAATAAATTTAATGCATTATTTTGTGTTATGTAAGACTTTAAAAATTCATCTTAAGTTTTGTGGACCCTATGAACTTTTTAACACCATCTTCTACTTATAATCTATCTATACAAGTCATAAACAATGTTAAACATCACACCCATTTCGGATTGGAAGCTACACACAAGAAAATAAAGGAGTTTGCCTCGGGTTCAAATTCTAGCTTATTGATATGAAGTTTAAAAAATTATAATTAATTCTAGAAAAATCAAAATTAAGGATGTGATGGATTTATGAAAATCTCTAAATGTCTTAAAAATTATTCTAGGCCATGAAAACATCACCGGACCACGATTGATAATAAAATAACACTAAAGGTCCAGCTGCCCAGGTTTACCATAACAAGTTACTGATATAAATTTCAAAAATTTATAAATAATTCTAGAAAAATCAAAACCCTACAAACCATACCATTCTAGAAATCTATAGATGTCTATTAGAGGTTAAAAATAACTTTAGGCCAAAACAGATGTGTTTACGCCACAAAATTGGATGGAATAGTACCAAAAGTCATGTTGTATTACTAGTACTGACCATTAATTTCAAAAATGCATATCTCCCTTAATATAAATCCAAATGAGGTAATCTCAATGCTATAAAAACATTATCATGTCTAGTTTATAATTATAAAACTTCATAGGCATTGGATAACATTTGACTCTTGAATGACATAGGAGAAGAAACTGATCATATGAATAGTGTAATGACCATTTCAGCAACTTTTTTCCAATTTTAAAAATTCATAGTTAATTCTCTAGAACTCCATATAATATGATTTTTAGCTCTAAAAAAGGCTCTAGATGAGACCTATATGCAAGCCAAATTTCATAAAAAAAAGTTTGTTCATTTGGTCAATTTGTAATATAAGGTGCCAAAATAGCCATTTTAAGCATCATATAGGGTCAAATGTTAACCAAATTTGCTTCTACCTTGCCCATAACCCCTTGAGCACATGAGGAAGCTTAAATATAGCCTATTAAACTTGTCCAAGAGATCCAAATATTTATACATCACAAAACCACTACCCCACTTGTTCATATACACAAGGTTTCATAAGCTCATTAAGGTATATCAATGTTAAAAACAAACATTCTTCTTCCTATGCTTCCAATTTCAATACATACATCATATATCTATATATTTACATGTGTTCAAATGTCTACATATCATATATAATATGAGATTACATCATTTAACAACATTATGTCCACAAAATGGCCATTTACCAAATTCTTTGTTAAAGTTCTTGTCTTCGAGAGTAGTGGCTTCTATTTCTTAGCTCACTTAATCCACTTAGACATGTTTAGACAATGAAAAGGGAAGAGTGAGATTCCAAGAATCTTAATAGATCTTAATCTTTTCAAACATACATAATAGATGCATTTACAAGTCAAAAAATGTATACATAGTAATCTTGCAACTTATAGACATTCATAAAACATTTTTTATGTTCAAGAAACTCATATACATCATACATAGCTTTCAAGGGCATTGTTTTAGCCTCATCCATTTTCTTTGGGACTTTTAGACTTACTTCACTCACTTTTAAATGACTTTTAACTAAGCCTCACTTTTCTAAAAACTTTTGGCTTTATCTCACCCAATTTTAGGGACTTTTAGCTCATCCTCACCTTAACTAAAGGACTTTTGACTTCACCAAACTCATTCAAGACATAAAGCATTCATAAAATACATTTCAAGCACATAATGGTACTATAACATGTAGACAATAACTATGAGCTCTTATGTCATAAACATACATACACATATTTAAAGATAAGAAAACATCCAACAATGAATTAAAGAAATATTAGAGAGTTACCTTAAAGCCAATGCCACACACTTTTCCATTGAGATTTTCGTTCTCCTTCTCGACCAAGACTTGTTATTGGGTGACCCTTGGTTTCTTTGGCCTAAACATACCAAATAAAGACATATTTAGATCATTGACATGAACTCTAGCTTTATGTAATTCCCATACATGCTTACTTTCTCATTTGCCTCCATAATGCTTCCATACAAGATACAATGAAGCAACTATGAGAATCTAAGCTCTTGGCTCCTATTTCTCATTCATTATAGGTCTCTTGACTCAATGTGGGCTCCTTAGAGTTATCACACATTCATTTTAAGAAGTTTAGCCATAAGTTGCTTCTTTATATCTCATTATGGAGCCTACACTTCTATATCATATTCCATGGTTCCAAAAATTTTTCCAACGCTTCCATGGATGTTCTTCTATCATACTTAGTCTCATTCTAGCCATAGAACTAATTAAAACACTCCCTAGGCCCTCTTTCTTGTCAACGTCGAGATATACATCGTGAAAAGAGCCTATGGACTTTGTTTCGTTTTCTTGGAAAGAATGGCACATATGCAACTTCCTAGGGGTCTAAGGGACTCATGCCATGTCTTACATAAGCTAGAATACCTCTAGGAAAAATCAGATTTCATCATTTATTTCAAAGCCCCAAATTGTACCAACTTGAATTTTAAAGCTCTCTTTTTGTTTCGACTTGTCTATTCTAAATTTCCACACTTTAAATCACTTGTTCTTCCCTTGATATGGTCAAAATTCAACTCCCTTTGGCTGGTCTTTAGGTTGCACAAAATTCATATGGAGGAGAACAAGCAAAAAGTGCAAGAAAAGCCTGGAATTTACCTTGTTTCAAAACAATTTCAAAGGCTTTTTCCATTGCTTCATACTCCTCCTTGAAATTCTAAGCTCCTTCTTCTAGACTAGACCCAAAATAGCTCCATATACATCATAAAAAGCCATAGGAGTAAACAGGAGAAGGAGAGGAATAAGATTAACGAAGGAAGAGTTATGAAATTCCACACTTTTCTCACCTTTTCTTGGCTTTCTTCTTCCTCTTTTCCCTCCTTTCTTGTGCATTTATTTGGGGCAGAACCTCCTTTGGTTTAGGCAGCAACTAAGTCAGTTAAGAGAAAGAATAAGGAAGGATGACATATAAAAGGCATGTTTCTTAAAATTTGTTCTTCAAAAATCTCTTTTTTGTCCGTTTTCTTGACTTTTTAATTTTAGGCTCATTTTAGCTCCTTTTTGAAAATTGTATTTTTCATCATAAAATTTAGATCCTTTAACTTATAAAGTGTGTTTGGATTGACAATGAGTAACATTGGTTTTGGTAAATTTGATTATGTAAAATTGATTTTGTGTAAAAATGAGTTTATATGAACGTGATTTATGTTTAAAAATTTTAATAGAAAAGTGATCCTAGTATAATTGATTTTGTTTGGATATTATATACCAGAATCACTTTTAGGTGTGACATTACCAGAAAGGGTAGTCATATTACTTTATTTGATTTATTCCTATAAAATTACTTTCTTTTTTTAAAATAGCGTTTAGCAAATAATATAGTATAATATATCTTTTTATTTCTGTTGATACTAGAATTAAAATATAAATTAAAAATAAATATTTTAGTTAAATTTTGCAAATATATATAACATAGAAATAGAGCATTACAATTGATTGAAACTACTAGTTATTATGTGCATGTAGTGCAATTTGATCCTAGATGATGTCTCAAAGTTAATTCATTTCAAATGAAAGGACAATGTTTAGACTTGGCAATCGATCTAAGCCAATATGCTCATTAATTTTTCCTTCAAATTGGCTTTTATCTTCAAGATAGCTGAACTCAATATTTGTTTTAGAATTCCTTCTAATAAAATTATGTATAGCCATTGTTGCACTAACTATTTGCACTTGTGTTTCAATTTTGAACTTTGTCATGTATCGTAAAATTTTAAATCTATTCTTCCATACCCTAAAAGTTCTTTCTATAGTACACCTCAAACTTGAATGGTAATAGTTGTATGCCTCATTATCATTTTTAAATCTAGAAGAACATCTAAAGTCAAGGAGATGATAATGCTTACATTTATACGGACCAATGTATCTAACTGGGTTTGGATAGCTAGCATCTATTAGATAAAATTTACCTATTAAATAATTAAAGTATTACAGATTAATTATTGTAAAAAAAATTATAACCATAACAATGAGGGCATGAATATACCTAGAGGAGGATGGGGGAAGTTCATGTTCAGAGTCATAAGAGCATGAGAAAATACAAGAGCATCATAGGCAGTGCCTTCCCTTCCAGGTAAAGCAAACGTGAAACACGTGTCCCAATCACATACAACCATAACATTTTGTATTGAATGTCATTTTTTACCAATAAATCTTGGTTGTTTACTAGGGCTAACCATGCATGGTACATGAGTTCCATCAATTACCTCAATGGTATTCTTGAAAAATGGCTAATATCATGGGTCGTTTCAAATCTTTAGATGGGTTAAACGAAATGCTTAATCTCATGGCTTAATGTATTTAAAGGCCAATCTCATGCAAGGAGTAATACTGCATGCAAATGCCTACTTACAGTCTTTCCTAAGTACTAAAACCTTTCTTGTAGCATTCTATTACATACTCCATGGCCAACTATGTTTAAAAACATCGCAACCATCTCCTCAATTCCTATGCATGTAGTATGGTTCAACCCACATTCAATTAATTCAATGCAAAATTTATGAAACACGTATTTGTTCATATGAAACATCTCATAACAGTGAGTGGGATGCTCTTGCAATATTTCTTAAACCTAAGAATGATCAATTTATTCACTCGTTCTTCATGATTGTTTCCATAAATATGTCATTGTGTAGTTACCAATTAATGTAGCCACATAAGCTTGTTGCTCTCAAGAAAGAACTTGTGTCGTTTCAATTTCCATATTGTATTTCCTTAAATTCTATTTATACCTAAAAAAAGCATTATGGGATGAATATAGACCAATAAAGCATAGTTTGAATATAACAACACATTACAATCACAAATCCATAAAAGCACAAACTGAATACAAAAGCACAATACCATCACAAACTCATAAACCATAGTCAGAAGATAAAAGTATAGTCTGAATACTATCACAAAATATAAAGGCATAGTCTGAATACAAAAGCATAATCCAAATAGAAAAGCATAATACCATTACAAGCCCATATAACATATCCCAAATACAAATCTTGAGTCAACTCATGGTAGAGATTTCATGAATGGAAGTGGATTATCTACTGCATGTTGAAGCCAAATCAACCTCTGATCCTCATAACCATGAAAGGTGGCAAACATCTCCTGATTTTGTTTACATATCATCATTTGATAGCAGTTTGCATACCATATTGGATCATTAACAATCTCATTGATGAAGTTCAACTTGGCCATCACTTCCTTCATTGATGTTCCAGGTGATTCTGTAGGGCCGAAGCGACATGTATTTAATATGACACTTATAGCGTCAGCTATCTTTGATGCTGTAAGGACTTTGGCTTTACTTGTCCGTTCACCAGGGTTAGCTCTCTTTCTCTTCTCACCAATTATATGGCCACTAGTACCCTAAGATGGGATAGATTGATATTTGCAACTACTTCAATTGCCCTAACACTATCATCTTCACTATTACTAGATTTCTCCTATATATCTAGCCTAATATTGTCTAGGTTCGGGTGGTGCCCACTCTCACTTTCAAGTGGGTCATTAAGGAATGTCATTAATGATGGTGTCCATGCAAATTATCCAGTTGCAATTACATCTTTAAAAAGTATAGTTAACTCTTTGGCAAATGGAAGTCCCTTATACCTAAATTTCCCATATTATGGATTTTCCTGCATGTATAGGATAACTCATCACTTTTATAAATAATCAAACAAAAATATTACAATTAACTCACAAATACATATTGATGCATAACATGCCAATTCTTTCTTCTCCCACCACTCATTAGGTGCATTAATGGTCATCTTCACACTATCCTACCCTAGGCCTGTTTCTTTAGCAAACAATTTATGTCATATTGACTATTCTTTTGTAAGACATCCCATTTGTTTTTCAGCATAGCTTTATTATAATTTCGTCTAGTCAATTCATTGAATTGCTCAATGGTAACCTTCCATCCTTTCTTCCTTAGGGTTGTTCCATCGCGGAAGAAAGGGTTGTTCCATTGCATTCTCCCTTTTGTACTTAGTCCAAGCATGCTTTAATAAAATATTCATTTGTTCTTGGATCCCACATAGCCTTTTTTTGAGAACTCATTTTTTTATGTAGCCAAAAATATTATAAACAACTAAAATATTATAAACAACTAAGGCCAGTGTGCACAAATTTTTAACAGGCCCATATACATTAATAAGTAGCAAAATCATTAATATTGTTAACAAAAATATTAAGTCTCAATAATTTAAGAGAACAAACCGAAAGAATAAGAACCTAGAAAGTGCATGGTTCTTAATTATGAAAAAAAAAAGAAACAAAAATGTAAATGAGCATATCCACAAAAGTATTAACAAGAATGGAAACCTACAAAATGCACGGCTCATGTTGTAACTCTAACATGTGAGGATATGCTTATGTTGGCTCCCATGGAAAACAAATTTATGTAACATCTTACTTTCTTTTTTTCTAACCACCTCGCCTCCACGACTTTTCAAGCTTGTGTTTTATTTAGTAATTGTATTGTGTTGGGATTTTACTATGAATTATGACGTGGATTAGAATTGAGAACTTAATATCTACATATATGTTATTATGTTTATGACCATGTCATACTTACACTTAATTAGCTTATATTATGAATCTCTATTGATTTGTTTAGTTGAAAGCCATAAGCTTAAACATTTTTTTAATATATAATATGTTCTAATATATATATATATATATATTAAAATTAGTTTTATGTAGTTATTTGGGTTTGAGTTAAGTTTCAAAACATTACTTTTTATAAATATTTTTTTTTTACAAAATAATGATAATCTAATTTCAGTCCATTATATATTATTTTTAAGTAAGAAATTTTTACCCAATTAGTTGCATTTTTTGTTATATTTGATTTATTTATGTCCCTTATTTTGAAAATTGATGTCTACATTGATTTTTTTTAAGAAAAAATATTATACTATATATTATATAAAGGACACTAATGAAAAGAAAATTAAAAAGAATACTATATATATAAAAAATCCAAAAAGATAATCATGTAAATTATATAAATGAAAAAGGAATTATGTTATTTTAAAAAAAGATTTATAAATGATTAATAAAAATAAAATTAAATAAACAATTGGAAATTGATGTCTACATTGAGTTTTTTTTAATATTATACTATATATTATATGAGAAAGACTAATGAAAAGAAAATTAAAAGACTACTTGATATACCCAAAAAAAATTAAAAAGATAATCATATAAATTGTATAAATGAAAAAGGAATTATGTTATTTTTTGAAAAATTTATTATATCATTTGCTTCATATAATCATATAAATTGTGTAATTTGCTTCATCTATAGCATATATAAACCACTAACATTGCATTGTCAAACACAAAATTATTACAAAGTGGCTTTCTACTCCCACAAAAAAATCTCCAAATAATTATCCTTGTTTTCAATTTTCAAAATAATTGGGCCTAACTTTTCTTTGTCTTTTTTTTTTCTCCATGGTTAAAAAGATTCTGTATGGGATTCCTTTCTTTGTCTTCAAGTATAACTAGTATCTTGAATTAGCTCCACAACATCAGTAGTCATGCATGAAAAGAGTGGCAGTATGAATATGCTTCAATGATGTTTATAAGAAGAGAAAAAGAAAAGAGCATACAACAAACGAATTGGTGAAAGATATAAGAGAAATGGTAGCTTTGGGTAAAGCCAAGGCATGCTGCACGTTAGAAGAGCTAGTAGAGCTTGAGAAGAATGGATGTTACCTGAAACAGATCAAAGGAAGAAGATGTTACTTGAAATAGATCAGAGGAAGAAGATGAAGGAGCAACATGTTTAAGACACGGAAGCCTGAAACTTTGACCTGGAACATTCGAAATGTCCACTTTTGCAATATATCCATAAAAAATAGTCAAACAGAGGAGCAAATTCCCATGCAACGAGGTTGGCAAAGATGAGATCCAAACATAGATGAAGGACCACAGGATGAATGAACTTTGTGTTTGTCGCATCCTTGGATTGGTTTGAACCTTGGGTATAAAGGACATTGGCCATTGGAGAGGTTAATGCACCTTTAATGCAATACGTAAGTATGAGTTACTTCAACCTAACGCAATTTTCGAACGTCCCAGAACCATGGTGTGGCATGATAAACACGGATCCAAATGTGGTGAAAATGGCTTTGGAATCACTCAATTTGGACTTAAAACCTATCGAACGAACCGGTCTAAGTTTGAGTCAACCGACTTTGTAAAACGTCAATCGAAGGGGTTGTAATTGTTTTAGGAGTTCCTATGGTTTTTAAGACCTTTGAGAATCCCAAGAAATTCATTTTTCTCATTTAAAAATCCCTCATTTGAGGTTTTAAAAAGTGCCCAAAATTAAGAAACTGCCACTATATCTTCGTTAAATTTCATCTGGTTATTCTAGCTCCGTTTTCAAGGCACCTCTAATCTTAGATTCTCATTATTTAAGGTATAGATTATTACTCAAATTTTATTAGACCTCAAATCATTCTATTTGGGGGACTTTCTTTTATATCTGATGAGTTTTGTATATTTATGGAGAAATCGTATATTACATTTCTCACGTTTATAGAGGAGCCAAATGTTACATATACCACCAGCATCACACAATTTAATTATTTTTCTTTTTAAGTTCCAAAATTGCATTAAAATCATTTTATTATACAAGTACCTATTCATCACCTCTAACTAGATCCATTCTTCAACTACTTAATTGAAAGTGATGGATTAAATGGTTAGAGAAGATCAAAAAAATTATATAGTAAAAAGTGTATTTTAGTAATTTTATATAATTTAAAATTTAAAATTTTTAAGTTAGATAACATGAGATTTATTGCAATGAGACTAATATAGTTCAAGGGTTGATTGTTATTTCTTTAAAATTAAAGAGACATTACAATTAGAGATAGGGGTTAGAGTGTGCAAGGATAATAAGAATAATAATAATAATTCTTCTTCTTCTTCTTCTCAAGAATGAAAATTTTTAAGAATATTCTTATTAGTTCAAAATATTTTTAGAAATATTACCTTGGCTTGATTAATTCACAATATTTTCATGAATTCAAACAAATTTTCAAAAAACTCTTTAATTAATTTTTTTAGAAAATTTAATAATTACCTTAGACCCAATAATTATTTAGGAATGATGAATAATTTATATTTCACAGCATGAAAATACAGCATTGCAATCCTCTAAAGGAATGAAAATAGAAAATTTTAAGAGAATATTGCATTTTTGAAAAGTTTTTCTATTTGTGTAGCCAAATAAGAATTTAACATTCCAAATTTTAAATTCTCTGAAATATAAATTTTTTCGCATACCAAACGCTCTCCATAATATAATATTGTTATAGCAGTTTGTATTTTAATAGCGTCATCCAAACGGCAAGCTATCTTGTCCTTCTTAGTTGAAACCTAATCTAAATATCAATATTTAATTAGTGAAATGAACTGTCCAATGTTCATCTAATTTTGCTAAGAAAATCAATGCACAAGTAGAGACTACAAAGATCAAAATTTAGGTCAATATAACATTTAAAATTTTCACAACGAAATTATTATTCTAAATGCAAGTTTCAACATCTCTAAGAGGTTATTTAGACATTATAATCTTGGGATTAAGTAGTAAAATGATTAAATAAGACATATTAGTTTCACTCAAATATTGCAACTCATAAATTTTTGTCTGCACAAAATAAGAGTTTAATATCAAGTATGCATATGAATCTAAAAAATAAAGATATGACAAATGTATCAAATTAATTTATGCCCATCTGAAAAAGAGGTATGCATACTATGGAGGAAATACAAATCCAATTTTGATTCATCTTTGCGCTTCTTAGCATATAAACTTTTTTTTTTGGAGGGGAAAAACATTTATTTGAAGTACCAATGTTTGAGCGTTGTGTTTGATTTGATTTTTTTTTTAAAGAGAAACCCAAATTAACTTAAAATAAATGTGTTCTTTTTTGGTGTTTTATTTTTCTTTCTTTGTGACAAGAACTATACACATGAATCAACTGGTGTCATAATACAAAAGCTTCAAACTTTTATTTCTGCCGCAGGGTATTATTAGTAATTAGTTAATTATGTTTAAGAATGAGATGGTAGATATTGTTTAATACAAATTAAGGTGGGCGTGTGGTGTCCTTTTTTTTCTCCCCTAACTTGAGCGTATCAAATAATTGTCAAAATTCAACCATATTTGGTGCCCATGAGAACATGGGACATGTATCTACTAGATATGCATGACCGGAACATAACAATTACAAAAAATTAGATGGTGTTGATGACAAGTACACAAATGTTCTTGGACCGCCGTTTGATGTTATATTACCTTACAGTCTTTATGGTACATAAGAATAATAAGTATGGGATATCAATGAATTTTAATGGAATACATTCTTATAAATGAATATTTCATTTCATTTATATGTTTAATCAGGCAAAAAGAATGCGAAAATAGAAAAAAAAAAAAAAAAGAAATTAAACAAATGACTATAATCTCTCATTTGCTAAGAAGTATTAAAATATTTATTTTTTAATTTTAAAAAATAGTTTTTTTTTAATTATCAATAATAAAAAAATTGTTAAAACATTCATCTTTAATTTTTTTTCTTAATTTGAAAAAAATTATTTTGGATTACCAAGAATAGAAAATATATATATTCATTTTTAATTGAGAAAAAAATCTTTTTGAATTAAATAATAATAGAAAAAATATTAAAATATTCATTATTTATTCATGAGAAAAATATTCTTCTTGTTCTATTTATCACACATTGCCAAATTTATACCAATAAGGGGCAGTCATATTTCTTTTCCTCCAAAATATATTTAAAATAACATTTTCTTATACTATTCAACTGATAAAATATTCAACAAATTAAAAATAACATCTCCAACCTCTCTCAGAGACTCAATCAAGAGGATTCAATGATAAAGTTCAAGGAGAAGTTCTTTCTACACAAATAACACCATTTGTTTTTGCCTTTGTACTTTGGATGTTGGCTTTCTTTCGCTGCCTACTGATGAATTCAATCCTATGAAAAAACATAATATCATATGTGGAAGCGTCTAATTGATGATGGTCTAAGAATAAGAAATTCACACACAAATAAGGGAAGGGGAAGAAAGGCCAGACCATCTAAATGAAAAGTGAATTTCACTGGAACACCAAACCCTTCTTTTTTTGCCAACTAGTCAGTAGACCCATGCAATGCACGGTGGTGTTTAAATTTCTTTCTCTGAAATTGTCAATTCTTATAAACCATACTCATAATCAGTAGACCAATGACATAAAAAAGAAGAAAAAAGAAAATTCCCAGAAAACCAACCCTTACAAGAATCTAATTTGGTTACAAGAATTATCCGGTCCTAATTCTGTCCAGCCGGACGACACTCCCTTTTTTCAGGTCTGTCTGAGCTCTTCCTTGGTATCTCTCTGCGGTCAGTGCTCTTTCTACTAACTTCAAATATATCTTTACTCTTTCAAGACTGTTCAAATTGATCTGTGCTCCTTCTAAAACTGTATCATTGGGATTCATACTTCTCAACAGAGGCTAAACTTCTTTAGATGCCTGATATTCTCAGGATAGAGCTCCAAATGACAGTTGTTACCTCCTTTGAGCCACATTGGTTCATATTCTCTTTACACAGTTCCCATAGTTGCTTACCATGGGAAGGGAGCAATCTACAACTTCATCTTAAGTCCCCTAAATAATATATGAAGGATATAGTGGGTAATCACAATCATAAAATTTCTGATTCATCATTTTGAAAATATTTGTGAATATATTATTTTGAGATAGATAAACCTTAAGTATACTTCAAACTTCTGGTAAATGAGAAAAAGAAATACTGATAGCTAACAATTTTGCTTAACTAAAGATCTAAAATAGTCTGAACTTCAAATACTCTTACCAGCTAATTAATGCATTTTTTTTCTCAACATAGTAGACTAGTGCTGTAATAAAGAAAGGCAAAAAGAGTCTGAAAGATTGCAGGTAATTTATTCACAGCAGCAATTGTAAATGGTTGCCAATTTAGCAAATAGTATAAGCAAGAGAAATCATGTAAAAGAGAAGGTTCCCCAGAAGGTGTTTATCACCACTTGCATGGCAAGCATACAAACTAAATCTTCTCCATCTTGCAGAATGAGTTCTCATTCCATCAGGGCAGGATGGGATTACACATTCCCAGAAAGTGTGGGAATCCCCTTTCACAAGGGAATGGAAATGAATTATACCAGACATTTGGAAATGAATTATACCAGACATTCTTTTACTTCATTCCCATTCCTATTCCCTGCCCCTATATTTCCATGTACCAAACATGACCTTAATCTTCTATCTAGTCTGCAACAACTACTGAACAATGATGCTCTGAGGCTGCAAAATTTGATTCACCAATTAGGGGACTTAATGGTTGGAGCCTTAATTTATGTTTTTTGCCTTTAATTTGTGAAAAAGTCTAACAGCACCAACCTTCCATTGATTTCCATTGATTTGATGCAGTATTCAAAGAATCACCTTTTTCTCATTTTTATTACAACTTGGATCCTCGATAATAACTACATAGGCGCTAAAGGAATAGGGGATGTGGGGTCCATATAGGTCGGGTCCACTACTTATTTCTTTCTCTCTCTTACTATAACTTATATAGTACTATAAAGGATCTTGGCGCTTTTTATTAACAGTTAGTTATAATATTAGATATGCAAGATGCTTTTACAATTCTTCTATTTTGCAATTTTTTTATTACAAAAAGGCATTCACATTTCTTCGTCTTGTTTATTCGTCAAAGCAACTAGACTTCTTCCTACACATAGCATCAGTGATAATAATAGTGCAATTTTTTGGTACTATCCATAGAAGATCAACACATCTTTATCATTACAAGCTAGCAACACTCTCCTTCAAGTTAGTACATAGATATCTATCATATCCAACTTGTTGATTAGGAAGTCAAATCTCTACTATAGAAGTCCTTCAGTTAGGATGTATGCCACTTGCTAGGCAAAAGGAACAAAGAAGCGCAAATGGTGCCTTCTTCAAGCTTCTCATTTATGAAGTTCTTGTCAATTTCAATATGCTTTATCATGTCATGCTAAACAAGATTATGTGCAATACTAATTGCAACCTTGTTGTCATAGTATAGCTTCATAGGATAACTAGTAAGTTGTCTTAGTTCTTTTAAGACTCGTTTCAACCCCAACACTTCGCATACTTCAAGTGCCATTGATCTGTATTCAAGGTTTAGTGTTGCTTCTAGTCACAATACTTTGTTTTTTACTTTTCCTTGTAACTAAATTTTCCCATAACAAGGTACAATACCCAAATGTAAATCTTCTATATATAACTAATCTTGCCCAATCAGTATCAGTGATACCTTAACTCCTCTTTCTTCATTCTTCTCAAAGAGCAATCCTTTTCCTAGGGTACCTTTTAGATACCTTAAGATTCAATAGATAGCTTTGAGATACTCTTCATAAGGGGAAGCATGAATTGACTTAGAAGGCTTATTGCAAAAGCAATGTCAAGCCTAATATGAGATAAGTAAATTAGCTTACCTACGAGTCTTTGGTATATACTAGTATCAACTAGGACTCCTCCTTTTACCTCTCCTAGTTTGGAATTGAACTCCATGGGTGTATCAGATGGCTTGCATCCACTCATTCTATTTTCTTCCAATAGATCTAGTATATACTTAAATTGTGAGACAACTATATCCTTTTTTGACTTTGCAACCTTTATACCAAGGAGGTAACATAATGGTCCAAGGACTTTAATTTTAAATTCAGATGCCAAGTTTTGCTTCAATCTTCTTATTTCCTCTAAGTCATCTCCTATAAGAATGAAATCATCAGCATAAAAAATAGTCATTTTTCCTTCATTAGAGGCCTTCAAGAACAATGTATTGTCAGTTTGTCCTTGAGTATAGCTTTGGCATTTTACACAAACTTTGTAAGCCTTTGAAACCACGCCTTAGGCAATTGTTTAAACCCATACAAAGATTTCTTCAACCTACAAACCTTGGATCCAAACTTTTATGTGAAACCAGGAGGAGGATCCACATATACTTCTTCCATTAAGTCACCATTAAGTCAAACATTTTTTATATTAAGTTGATGTAATGGCCAAACTAAATTTACAGTTATAGATAGAAGTATTCTTTTAGTATATAATTTTGCAACAAAGAGAATATTTTAGAATAATCAATGTTATATGTTTAAGTAAATCCTTTTGCTACCAAACGAGCCTTGTACTTTTGTAATGAGCCATCTGAATTAAACTTCACTGTGAATAACCCCTTCTAGCCAAAAGTTGTCCTCCCACGTGGCAAGTTTACTTTCTCCCAAGTTTCATTCTTCTCAAGGGCTTTCATCTCCTCATATACCGCTTCCTTCCACTCAAAAACACTTGGAGCCTCCTGTACATTTTTTGGAACAGCCACACTAGATAATTGTGAGATAAAAGCATGGTAGGATGGAGATAGATTGTCATGCGATATGAGATTTGATAATGGATGGTTAGTGGAGGACCTAATACCCTTCCCAAGAGCAATAGGAATATCTAGATTTTCAGAGGAATTTGATTCAACATTACCTACCACTTCACCTAACTCATGATATAGTTCTCAGCTGGGCTTTTGGCAATGCTGGCCGTTGGTTTTGTTTGCATTTGGTTTCAGGTTTCTTCTTGTGAAGACATGTCCTTTGTACCGTTTTGTAATTTTACGTAATGACAGTTCAGAACTTTGTCCATCCAGATTATTCTCATTTTCAAAATTATTTGTTTCATCCGGATTTGCATTCACAATTGCTTCTGTATCATTGATCGGTGATGGTAAGGATTCAATCTCTATATCAGTCTCTGTTTAAAACATATTGGAGTCTGCATCTGTTGCAAGTGTTAGATCTAATGTAAGAGAGTTTGAATCTTCACCATCACTCTCCCCCTGAAGATGAGAATTCATATAACAATGTTGGTCTTCAAAAAAAGTTACATCCACAGAAACAAAAAAAAAAAAAAAAAAAAAGAGATTGGATCAAAGCATTTGTACCCCCTTTGATCAGGAGGATAGCCAAAAAAACAAAAGAGCACCTTCGGGCTTTGGGATCAAATTTCCCACTTGAAATGTTATGTACGTGGAGAAAAGCAATGCAGCCAAATATTTTCAAAGGCATATCATAAATTAATCTTCATGTTGAGTAATATTCCTTGAAAATACCTAAAGGAGTTTTAAAATTTAAAATTTTGGTGGGCACCCAATTTATTAAATAGGTGGCTTTTAGAATGGCCTTCCCCCATAGATATTGGGAGACCCTAGTTGAAAAGCTGAAGGCCCTAGCAACCTCTAAAAGATGTTTGTTTTTTCTTCCAACCACTTCATTTTATCGAGGGGTATAAGACCAAAAACTTTGATGTATAGTTCCTTTTTCAGCAAAAAAAGTTCCCAAATGGTATTAAAATATTCTTTGGCATTGTCACTCCAAAAAATTTTAATGCTGATCTAAAATTGAGTATGAATCATGGTATAAAAATCTTTAAACACAGAAGCTTCATCAGATTTGTCATTTAAGAGGAAAACCCATGTGACTTGTAAATGGTCATCAATAAAGGTTATAAACCACCTTAGGGCCCCACGCATCACTGTGTATAAGTGTAAAGGACTGTGATGGTTTATGAGTTTTCTTTTTTTATTTGTTGGGGCCCCCGCCCGCAGGGGGGGGGGGGAAAGGGGGGGAGATGGCATAGTGATGCTTAGCCAATTCACAATTTGCACATTGAAATAAAGATGGATTTTTATTTATGAATAATTTGGGAAACAAATATTTGAGATAATGAAAATTGGGATGGCCGCCTAGTCTAAAATGTCATGACATCATTTCATCCTTACAAGTACTAGAGGTAGAATGAAGGCATGTCTTCTTCACTTGTCCCTTTAAAGATGATTTATCTACAAAGATATGGAGTCCTCCAACTTCACTAGCATTGCCAATCATCTTCTCCGATATTAAATCCTAAAATTCACATTTAGAAGGAGTAAAATTAGCTTGGCAATTTAGTTCATGAGTTAGTTTGTTGATAGATAGAAGATTGCAATTCAAAGTGGGAACATGAAGGACATTAGTGACTTTAATGGAGGGAGAAATGATGATGGTGCCCTTTCCAGTTATAGTTGATAAAGAACCATATGCAATTGTAACATTTTGATTTCCTGCACAAGGTTGATAAGTGAAAAATAATTTGGAGGATCCGATCATATGATCTGTTGCATTAGAGTCAATTATCCAAGAACAATTTGGGTAAACAGTGACAAGAGCAGTAGTGAATTGGTTACCTTTTTGTGCCAAAGGACAAGAAGGATTGGAAGGAGCATTTACTAGTGTTGTGACTGTAGTAACTTGTATAGGTGGTCCATTTGTCCCTTTGTGAATGGATTAGGATCAAAGGAAGATTGCCGTCCTTGATCATCACTGCATGCCTGGAAGGCCTGTGTCTCACTTGGCTGCCTCTTTCTTAAGTTTGGAGGCTTGCCATAGATTTTCCAGCAATTGGCACGTGTGTGCCACAGTTTCTTGCAGTGATCACACCATGGCTGCTGCTTCCCATTTCCCTTTTCAGTCTGTTTCATGTCCTCTTATTGCAAGTGCAGAACTCTCAGGTTCCAAAGTCACTTGAGCATCAGCAGCAGGGGTCAGCATCACACGTCTTCAGGCCCCTCCTCTTCTGACTTCATTGAACACCTTACGAATGGAGGGAAGAGGTTTTCAGCCCAAAATCCTTCCTCTGACATCATCAAATTCTTTGTTTAAACTTGCAAGAAAGATAAACATCCTGTTTCTGTCAATCTTCCTCCTGTACCAAATGTTGTCATTCGCATTCCCTCATTCTTCCTCTTTGAACAAGTCAAGCTCCTGCCAAATTGTCATTAAAATGTTATACTATGCAGTAACATCAAGGTTTCCTTCTTGTGTTTTCCATATTTTTGTCTTTAATTCGAAGAGTTGGGAATGATTCTCCATATCTAAGTATGTACTCGGACAACCTCCCATACATGTTTGGCTGTGTGGAGAAACATGAATGGCTTGCCAATTGCAGCTTCCATGGAGGAATCAGCCAGACCAATACCATGGAGTTCTCGGATCTCGAAGAGGGAAACTTAGGATCATTAGTCGCGGGTTGTTTGGTTTCTCCTGTTAGATAGCCCAGCTTTCCCTTTCCATCGATCACAAGCTAGACGGACAAGCTAGACGGATTGGGCCCATTCAAGATAGTTCTTACCATTCAATTTGTGAATGGTAATTTGGAGGGATTGATCAACACTAGAGGGGTTGTATGGTTGATGGACTACATCTGTTGTAGTAGCAGAAGATGTCAAGTTTCTCGAAGAACCCACTATGGTGGTGTGGTTCAGTGTGGCCGCCAAGTCTATGAAGGCTCTGATACCATGCAAACTTTTGGTAATATCCATAGGGGATCAACTCGTCTCTGTGTTCTATCTTCTCACTGATTCAAGTTTACATAAATTGGATTACATACAACAAACTCCTATAAAATAGGAAGGGATAAATGATAAACTGTATTTAAAAGATAATGATTAACAGAAGATAACACCATCGTTAACAAAAAATTTTATTCAAACAAGAAAGAAAATGAATCCTAACTAAATTACTAGCTGGCGACATATAGTACTTAGGATACTCAGAAGTACCCAATATCATGGCCCAAAAAACGAAAAAAATAAAAATAAATCTCAAAATTAACTTTTTTAACTTCCTCTACATCAAATTATACTTTAGTTTCTCCTTAGTTTCACCATAGTGTACTGGCTAATCAAGCAAAGATTTGGATTCTCTCCAAAGTTGACTGATTCTCTCCAAAATTGACCATATCTATTTTGGAGACAAACAGAAATAGAATATGTGAGACCTATTTAATGTGTGAATCTCATTTAAATGATGGACTTCACAAAGTGTGTGGCTCCCACCCCCCATGTATCTATTTCTCTTCAAAATTAATAGTATCAATTTTAGAAAGAAATTAAGAAGATCCAAATTCTAAATTTTTTGGTTTTTTATCACATATTCCTTCCCCTTCACCCACGCTTAACCAAGTAACGCCATCGCTATACCTACTTTGCTAGCCTCTCTGGGTATCATCCTTGCACTTGAAGAAAAGAAAAGCTCTATAAAGCCATCATTTTGAATTGGATCAAATGGAAGAGCAAAGCCACAACTTAAAGTAAGCAATAGACTTTGCAAGTTTGTTACTTAAGGCTTCTTTCATTCTTTCAAGTTCATACTTCTTCATACTATTTTAGTTTTAATTCTCCACAAGTACAGTATTTTTTCAGAGTTAGGACTAGAAGAACCTAAGGCAATGAGAACCGTCAGATGTATCAAGTGTGGGAAAGACATGCATGTTTATATTCTATACAAGCAATACCTTTCCAGTAGTTTCACAAACCCTTGGAAGATTGATGCTATATGGCTGCAGCCAGATGGCACAAAGATAACTTGACAAAATTCAATTGCTGACGAACATACTTGAAGTGTTAAGTGCCAGTCCTGCTCAAACATACAAGCAACAGAACCCTGTGAGTTTCAGCTCAATGGAGGCAAGGGTATTTGCAAGGACTCAGAAAAATGGATGACGAACATTTAGGTTATTTGAAAATTTCTTTCTCCTTCGTTTTTGGAGGGTTAATTTCTTTTAACATTTCTATTACACACGTGTACATACATAGATATATATATATATATACATATATAAACACATGAACATGACTGCATATACAAAGTCTTTGTTTTTGAAATTCTATGAAATCCTAAATTAAACAATCCAAAGACAACATTAATGTTCAGGTCGTCAATCAATTTGATAAGAAACTAGCAAACTTAAATGAGTGCTCTAACCCTTCTTCCTCTTGAACAAACAGTGGCATTATATCTCTCCCTTTTTCTATCTTATATTTTCTTACATCAAGCTGATTCAATTTGCTCTCTCTCTATCTCTTTTCCTCCTTTCTTGGCAGACAAGAACCTAAGCAGCCATGGTCAATCTCATTAAAGACGATGCCCTTCAGGTTCTATCACAGCAATAATGGAAATTTTTAATACCTAGAATAAACACATATTATTCACGTAGGTATAACTGGTCATTTTTGACACTGGCATGGCATCTATGCGAGCATTTTGCAGAATAGACAATTCTTGTTGAATAAACAACTGCTCATGTTTCAGCTAGGGAAGAGAAATAGGAAAACAAATTAAAGTTAGCCTCAAAGGACAAAACAGCTCTAGTTACTCATATCCTTTTGGAGTATTTAACCCTTAAGAGGACGATAAAAAACACTAAAATAAAACACACTGCTGAGAAATAGGCAAGTAATGTTGTGCTGGTGCTTGAAAGGGAATTGTAGCAAATAAGATTCCAGGCATGGTATTGTAGAAGATAATGATCACTCCTTTAACTACCATAGACCATATACTACAAGGTAGTTGAAACAATTTAAAGATTTACGGCCCGTTTGGTAATCCTTATGTAAAAGGATCACCTTTACATAACTCCTGTGCAATGTCTCTTATACTTTTATAATCATTATTTAATAGTATCTCATTATATTTTTATTACTTTTTTAAAGTAAGGGCACAAAAGTCATTTCTATCTTCAACAAATCACCTCTTTCATTCACTCTGCCATTGCATTCTTTTTATATTTAGCAGAACAAATGGACCCTTAATTCAAATCACAACTCACAAGGTGCTTCCAAGTTTTGCATTCAAAATTTTGCCAAGTTTTATTGCTTTCAGAGCAGAGATTGCATAGAGGGTGGAAGGAGTAGAGGGAAAAGGAGAGAGAAGAGTTAGAGATTTTGCATAAAACAAAAGGAATACCCTAATTTCTCAATTTAAACATGAAAGCTACCACATACCTTGTTCTTTAACTCCTGTTTCTTCTCAGGTAAGTTATCCAAACACAGCATTAGTTTTCACTTCTGGGTTTTGTTGTCAGCTACAATCTATGATCCACAAGGTTTTGTTTCATTCTATTATTATCTTAATGTCATACATCAAATCTTTTGCTCTTGTCCAGCATTGACTAACATTCATGTGGCGTTTGCTATCAGGTTCATCAACAAAAACATAACTTGTGGAGAAAATTTTATGGCAAAGTTTTATTTGAAGATTCAATTATTGTCTTTGTAGTAATGTATACAGTAATATATCTATTAAATATAACCAAATGCACAAATGTGCATTTCAAATGACAAACCAAGTTTCTTTATATGTGTATTATACAAGTTTCATTATAATCCTTAATCGCATTGTTCTAACATGGTTAAAAAGTACGCTTTTATCCTCTTACTACTTTCAAACGTTAGGTATCAAATTGCTTGAAAAAAGAAAGTTCACAGCAACCTTATCTGGAAAACTCTGCCATGTACATTCTTGTCTACCACATCCATTTAGATTTTAGACATCTAGTTTCCCTAATGGTTTTACAAAATATTTTATTTCCCCAATAAAGGTATGCTTTAGCTTCCCCTTTCTCCTATAAAAATAGGAACTAAAAAAACCCCCACCGTCCTCAACCCCCACACAGTGGGAGTGGGGGTGGGGGGAAAGAGCCCGAGGACTTGCGTGTAGATATTCTTTTGCTCACACCTTCCAGATACAATGCATCAGCATGCTACAAAACAATGATTTCTCCTTTAATAAACAATTTTCAGCAATTCTCAGAACATTTGACCCATGCCTTCAGTTTTCATTTCAAGGAAACAATATGAAAATAACCAAAAAGACTTGATTACATGTATTTTCAATTTTGTAACAATTATCTACAAAAAGGGCAACAAAAAAGATTACCAGATAAGTTATGAGGAACAAATATTGTCTCAGCTAAACTTGCATAACAATATCAAATATGCAAAAGATGTATGGCACTATCATAATTCACAATCGTCAACTAGTGATTTTGGTCTTCCGGATATAACATCAATTGAAAGGATAAATATGACACTAGGATATACAAAACATATCAGATAATGACATCCCTCATCAGTCTACCAATTGTTGCTGTTTTTCATTCCCCTCTCTGCACTGCATTATTGCTTGTCCTAATATTTTCTTTTATTATAGGAAATTCTCACCTTACTACCCAAGGAACCTTCTCCACCTGCAGTTTTCCACTTCTCTGCTTTATTTATCAGTATAGCTGAATATTAGACTATGCACTTCAGCTTAAATTTCAAACTTATAAACTCATAACAAGCATTATTTCAAGTATGGGATCTAGTTTTAGTAGGAATGGTAGCTTGATAAGACTAAACAATCTCTTTTAAAACCATAAAGCAAGAACTAGACAATAAATTCAAATTTAAAAGATAAAAGCCATAATAACATGAACTTTTCAAGTTGTTCTAATATGAAACATACTTGTAAAAACATTGTCATTCACTACTATGACACTCGTATGTTAAAATATCTGTTAGTAAAAACATTTGCTAACCATTCAAGCAAGTTCAAGATAAATATATGCCAATTTGAATTTGAGCTATAGTGTCTCACCTCAATTTATTTCTTCTCTAGCAATCATTTCATGAAGAAACTTCTTTGTCTTATCAGGGAGGCAGCCATTCTCTTCCATTTTATTACACAAGGCTTAAGCTTCATCAAACAAAGCCTCTTTACACATTCCATTGATCATAGCACCATATGCTTTGACATCTAGGCAATGGCCTTTGACCAAAAGATGCTGAAAAATCTCTAGTGCTGTAGTTAGTCTACGACCTTTGCACAAAGCATCAATAAATATAGTGTACATGTACCCCTTAGGCTGAATTCCCTGGTTGACCATTTGCCGAAATAATAAAATTGCCATGTCAAGATGTTGACAAATAATAATAGGGGGATGACTGCTGTGATGCATCGTATAAACAAGATCTAGAAGATATGAGTTTCTCCCGGATTTGCACAAGCTATCAATAAGTATCGTGTATGTGTACACATCAGGCTGAATTCCATTTACAACCATTTGCTGGAATAATATAATTGCCTTGTCAAGATGTCGACTTTTGCAAAACGCATGTAACAAAACAGTGTAAGTGATTAAATTAGGAGGATGACCATTGTCATGCATCTCAAAAAACAGATTTTGAACATATAAGATTCTCCCTGATTTACACAAACCATCGATAAGTATAGTGTACGTGTACACATCAGGCTGAATTCCCTGGTCGACCATTTGTTGAAATAATATAATTGCCTTGTCAAGATGCTAACATTTGCAAAATGCGTCAAACAAGACACTGTAAGTGATTATATTTGGGGGATGACAGCTATCATGCATCTCATAAAACAGATCTTCAACATATGAGATTCTCCCAGATTTGTATAACCCATCAATAAGAGAAGTGTAAGTTACAGTATTGGGAATCAAATTTCTGCAACGCATTTGCTTAAATAGATCCAAGGCTTCATCCACCATTTTCATTTTACACAATCCATTAATCAAGATAGTATAACTGAAAACATCAGGTGTCAAACCACTTTTGACCATCCTTTTGAATACATCTCTTAACTCATTAACATTCTTTCTTGAACAGTATCCATCCATTAAAGCATTGTAGGTAACTAAATTAGGCTTCTCATCAAACTTCATCATCATGGCATACACTGCTTCAGCATCTGTAATCCTTCCTTTTTTACAAAATACATCAACTAATATACTAAAAGTATAAACATTAGGGTTGATATCTTTCCTTAACATCTCATTGAGCAACCGATTTGCTTCTTGCCATCGACCCGCAGTGTAGAAACCATGGATTAGAGTATTGTACGTGAAAATATTAGGAGAAATTCCCCGCTCATTCATTTCTGAGCACAAATCATGCGCCTCAATTAGGTGTCCATCGTTGCAAAGGCCATCAATGATTGTACTATACATAACTACATTAGGCTTCATCACCATCTTTTGTAGCAATTCAATAGCAGCTCTAGTTTTCCCTATTTTGCATAGGCCATTAATTAGTGTTCCATAAGTAATTTCATCTAGCTGAAATCCTTTTGCCATTACATCATCGTTAAAGTCTAGAGCTTTACCAACCTTATTATTCGTACATAGTCCTTTCATTAATGTGTTCAAAGTTATGGTATTTGGTTGATAACCCCCCCTTGAAAATCTTTCCCAATATAGAGAAAGCAAAAGCCATATGATCCACATGGCAGTAACAATTAATCAAGATGTTCAGAGTAGATAAAGATGGTGCGAATCCCTTGAATTCCGCTTGGGCAAAAAGTAAGACAGCAGTGGTATAATGTTTCATATTAGCAATTGATCCTAAAATCTTATCAATTTCGACTATGGAGGGTGGGGGACTCATACAGAGCATGCTATTGAGTAAAAGAACAGCGTATTGGATGTAATTCGGAAATCTGGGATGGGAATGAACATAGAACTTAAGATGGAGGGCATAAGGGAAAGAGAGAAGGGAGGTAGATGGAGAATACGTAAGAAACAAAGGGAATTTGGGGAAGGCGTACCTTGTAGCTGTAGACAACAACATCTTCGCTTCAGATTCAAATAAGAGAAACGGGAAACGCAAAATGCTTACCCTATGGAATCGAATCGAAGGGAATTTCAAAACGTAGAAGGAAATCAAAGATGCATTGCTACTTAGCTGTCTGTATTGAAGTTATTTGTTTTGTGGGGATGGGGAGACGCTCCAACATAGGCTCGGCGGCCTGTGTTCGTGGGACGAGGATTAACTGCCGCTGCTCCAGGGAGCAGCACGCGCGGAAACAGATCCTCTCCTTTAAACCTCCTCCTTATTCTCTCCAAGGAAATCTACACCCCATCCATATTTTAAATTTTATTTTTTAAAGGTTAAATATTATTTTTATTTAAAATCACAATTAAAAAAATTTTTTTATTTTACATTTTTTTCTGTTTAAAAAAAAATTATCTTTAAATCTTACAAACAAAAATTAATAAATCTAGACCAATCAAATTACTTTTGTACTGTCCAAATTTGGCAATAGAAAATGTAACAGAGAGAGCAATCAAGAGAATCCATATTTAATATTTTTATTTTTTTTAAATAAAAAAAATGTCAAAATAAAAAATAGATAATAATAATAATAATAATAAATAGTAAAATTTAAATTATTTAAATTAAATTTGAATAATTTAAATTTATATTTATAAAAATATAATTACTAATAATTCTAATTCAAACATGTGATTTTTTTTTATATTTAATCTACATTTGGTAAATTTGAAAAGAGGAAAGAGAAAAGAGAAAGAGTGATGGAAGCAACAAAAAATGATGTTTCATAGATTTGAAAAAGATTCATAGGTGGATGTTATCTCCTGTCTTGTCTCTTGTCCAACTTTATACTATTCATTTCATCGTTTTGTGAAGGAAAAGTACAATTGATGATGAAAATAGAAGAAGAAAGTATTATTTTTCTTTAAATAATAATAATGTTATATTTTTGTTTGAAAAAAATTATAATAAATAATCTCAAATGTAAAATATTTATATTAAAAAATCTCAAATTTTGAAATTTTTTTTAAAAACTCTCACAAAAATTTAATATGAGATCTTAAACAATAGTTTTTTTTGCGTAATTAAAACTTTTTATTTTTAAATCCTTCATAATAATTTTAAAATTTAAAACTTTTCAGTATAAATATATTTAACTTAAAGTCCTCACCTGTATTTTTTTAGTTTTTTATATATTTCTTTACTCTAGGGGTGTTTAGATTATTTATTCACATTTCTATTTCTATTCTATTTTTACTCTTCCAAATATTTAAATTGAAAAAATATTTGTATTTATTTTCATATCATATCAAACATAATTTTAAGTCACAAGATTCTATTTCATTATTATTTTATTTTTATTTTCATTGCTTAAAAAATATTTCTACTCTACCAAACTTAACATAAGTTTGCTTTGATGGAATGGAATGGTATGAAAATGTCCATTTTCAAGGGAGCAGGGATGCTAATTTCATCATGCCTTCTTTAACACTTCAAAATCTCAAAAATGCCATCCAAATAATAATATAATAATAACATTTGAATATAATAAATAATAATTAAATAATACTATATTAAATTAATATACAATATAAAAATAAAAACATAAAAATATAATTATATAATTACATTAAAAACCAAACAACTCATGACAGCAATTAAACACTAAAACTCGCCAACTTCAAGACTAACAAAGCTAGAGCTCAAAGAATGTATAACCCCACACCTATGATCGTTGTTGCTAGATATCTACTAATACCACCTATAAAAATCTTTTACATAAAATTTTATACTACAAAGTCAAATATAACATCATAAGGATTATTGATCTTCTCTACGCTTTCTTCTAAAATCCAAAGTAGAACAAAAACATACTAGACAAAACCTCCTCCCTAAGAAAAAGAAACCAACTCATGCATGCAATAAGATGAGGTATCTAAGTAGTAAGCAATATGCATTTTATGGATTTCATCCATTCATAACACGTAGAAAACCCATAAAGCATTTTAAATATTAATCCTCAAATTTGTATGAAAAAGTTGATTAGCCTAAATAAACTGGCATTTTATATAATGTCACTAAGTGTATATGAGCAAAACACACCACTTAAATGACATGTATCTCTTTTACACAACACGCGTGCAAGTTATGCCTTAGCTATTTATTAATCATTCTAAAAGTAAGAAAAGATTTAACAAATGATGCAGTCCTCATATGAGGTGACTTGGCACAATTGATTAGAACAAGTGAGTCAGATCACATCTTAGCAAATACCTTGGATATTAAGGGAAAAAGATAAAGATTGACAAAGGCTTAGAACTAAAAAGGAAAAGTTGAGATCATAAGTTTAAATTAACGAGCAAAGAGCTAATAAATAGTTAAGGATAGAATTAGAAGTATAGCATTAAAGCTAACATTTGAGGATAGAACTAAAAGCATAGAATTGAATCTCGCATTGGAACATCTAATAGAATAGGATTTAGTATTGATTGGCCAAAAAGAAAGAATAGAAACATAAGAGTGAATCTAGTGAGTACTAGAAAATAAAATCCATCATTAAAGTTGAACATGATTGGTGGGCTAAAGAAAAATGTTTGTAAAATTAGAGTTGAACATGATGGTGGACAAAGAAAAATAGCATTAAACATAACTTTGGATCTTAAAAAAACTAGAGCTGGATAAGCAATAGTTGAATTGAAACATATCTTAGCAAAAATTAGAACTAATTATGATAAGTGGATGAAGGAATTTAATATGATGCCTTACAAAACTTTCAGGTTCAAATGATAAAATTGCTAGATTGAACAAAGAAGGAAATTTTGTAAAGTTTAGTATCAAGAAATCACAAGCTGAGATCGCATTGATAATTTAACTCTCATAAAATTCAACTTATGACTCAATAGTCAACAAGAACCAATGTAAAACTTGTGGTTATTCATTGAACCTTAAGGTTTAGAGAAATTAACTCTCAAAAGTTAAAAATACATCAGAATAATTTGTTAGTAAATCAAAGTAAACGGATTAACTTTTCACATTTTAATTAAAAAAATTATCAAGGCATTATGAAATTAGTTATTTCTTTTTGGTTAGGAAATTGTGCTTTTCTTGTTGTTTCTCTTGTATTAAATATCTTAGTTTTGACATATATCAATAAAGAGATAATTTAGAGGTAATTTTCAAAAAATATGTTAACTAACTAATTTTATAGGGTAAAGTTAGCTAAATATTTTTAGTGATTCACCACTATGTGATTGATTTATTGTTTCAAAAATTATTTTACGTATTATGTTATTTAAAAAAAAAATTGATAACAAATATATTAAAAGTATTATATAAGTTGTTAAATGATCTCTCTAGCTCAGTTATTGTTATTACGTTATTAAGATTAGGAATATACTTAAATTTTATTTAAGTTAATTTTTATTTTTAAATTATCTTGAGGTGCAGAACTCCACGTAAATATGATATATTTAGAATTTTATTCCTTAAATACTTTTTGAAAAATAAAACCTAATTATTGCTCTCTCTCTCTCTCTCTCTCTCTCTCTCTCTCTCTCTCTCTCTCTCTCTCTCTCTCTCTCTCCTCTCTCTCCTCTCTCTCTCTCTCTCTCTCTCTCTCTCTCTCTCCTCTCTCTCTCTCTCCTCTCTCTCTCTCTCTCTCTCTCTCTCTCTCTCTCTCTTCTCTCTGTATATAATCTCCTTATATACATTGAACTAATATTTTTTAATCTCAATTATATTGACTTTATTGTAAAACTAATAAAAAATATGAGAAATATAATGACAGTAAGAGAGAAAATTAAAAAGAGAAGGGAGAAGGTAATTTTTATTCAATTTTATCCTCTATATTTTATACATTGTCTCTATTTATAGGCCTTCAATAATAAATATATATATGAGTTATAATAACATAAGCCAAAAAAATCTACATAATTGTGTAATATGAATCTTTTAGGAGTTATAAAATATATGTTATAAATATAAGAAAGTATAAAAAAAGTTATTC